>CM054144.1:12196902-12214402 GCA_028751875.1 Rapana venosa | reverse complement strand
CATATATATATATATATATATATATATATTTATATATATATATATATGTTATATATATGTATGCATATATGTATATATATATAAGGCAAAAAAAGGAAAAAACACAGTACACCTAAACAGGAATCAGCTCTAGGCCAGTAAATATAAATGCACAAAACCGTGCAGGGTATCGTATAACTATACGAACACTGATGAAAAGTTCAGTCAAAATGTAGCGGAGATAATTTTAACAGTTCCCGAACCGTGGGAATCAATAGCGTGCAACACAGAAACAGCAAAATAAACAAACAACACAGATGTATTACACACACACACACACTAAAAACTAAAAAGAAATAAAGTTTGAAACTGAGATGAAGGAACACCAATACTAAAGAGCACACACAGTTCAACAAAATATATTGTAACAAAAATGAGAGCAGCGATTTTGCAAGAGCTCAACAACAAAGAATACTAAAGAAAAATAAAATGATGTTTGGGTTCGAAAATAATTAATATAGACTCCCCAATGCCAGCACATAAGTAGGTTTGTGCACAGAGGAAGGGGGGGGGGGGGGGGAGGGGGGGGGGGGGGAGGAGAGGTCAAATTCCAAACCTCTAAAAGAAATGTAAGTGACATTTGCTGCTCCAAGAATTTAACCCGTAAGATGAATTCGTAGACAGAGAGGTTTGACAATTTTGTATCTGTAGTCCAAAATGAGTACAGAAAAGCACAAAAGAGAATTAATTAGACATAATCTGGCTAAAAAACTAGGAAAGAAAAATAGAACAGCACACTGAAAACGATACAGAAAAAGTTTAATAGGTGGCTCATGCTATAAAGTGCGATGAAAACATAAGATTTGTCTGATAACACACCACACAAAACACACACACACACAAAAAACCACTACCACACACACAAAAACACACACACACCACACACACACACACACACAACACACACACACACATACATACATACATACACACACACTTTGTTAAGATCTTTATGATTTGATACTTCGCTAGACATAATCTGGCTAAAAAACTAAGAAAGAAAAAAAGAACAGCACACTGAAAACGATACAGAAAAAGTTTAATAGGTGGCTCATGCTATAAAGTGCGATGAAAACATAAGATTTGTCTTAAAAACACCACACACACACAACACACACTCACACACAAAACACACACACACACACACAACACACACACACACACACAACCACACACACACACACACACACACACACACACATATACACACACACTTTGTTAAGATCTTTATGATTTGATACTTTGCTCAAACAAAACGAAGACCAAAATTATCGTTTCGCCTGAGCTATGATCATGTTGCTATAGTTTTTTGCCTGCTTCTGTTTTTCATGGTTTTCTGGCGTCTTATTTTTAAAAATATGTTTTATACATTAAACGTTTGTAGGTCACTGCTTCCTTGCAAGCAGGTGTCCACCAAACATTTCCTTGATTTTAATGATTTAATGGTTGGGATTGATAAGTAAGCAGCTTGAATGATGGCATTAGTAAAGGTAGAATATAATTCATCTATATTTTCAGAATCCAAGCTGTTTGCATTGTAGGTTGCAAGGATACTTTTAAACTGTTTCCAATTAGCTTCTTTATAGTTACATTTTGGGAGTTTATGTTTTTCAGTGTTACAGGGGACTGGCATTTCATTAAAAGTAATAACAATAGGTAAATTATCACTTCCCAATGTGTCTTCATAAGTTGCCCACGTACATTCAGGTGCAAGAGCAGAAGATATTAAAGACAGAACTAATGCCTATGCCTTGTGATTAGAGATGTCAAGTATTCTGGTGACACTTCCATCATTTAGTAGGCATAGACAAGAATCTGTTATATTTTTTAAAAAACGATTGCAGGAGATGGATATACATCCTTTATCCCAAAAGGGTGCGTGAGCATTGAAGTACCCTGCTACCAGTCATTTCTGATTATCTTGCAGTGAGTGAAGCCATTCTGTATTATAGTCATTAGCTCCCTTAGGCAAATATACTGAAACAATGTTCTCTTCCTAATAAGAAAAATTCTGTTGGATTAGATGCCATATCCAATGATATGCTTAAACAGCTACCCGAAAACTTCATTCTTCTAATGCATAAACTTTTCCAAAAGTGTTTGACCGAAGGTGCAATGCCAATGAACTGGAAGCAGTCTATCATTGTTTCCATTCATAAGCAAGAAAAGACTAAAACTGATAAATGATAAAACTAGTAATAGGCCAATAGAACTGACTTCTAACATTGGTAAGCTTATGGAGAACATTATTCTAAAGAGGCTTGTGTATTACTGTCAGAAAAATAAGGTAGTTCCTGTCAATCAAGCAGGCTTTCAAAAAGTTATCAGCAATTGATATCTTAGTTAAACTAACAACACAGGTCCAACAATAATTTACGAGAAGAAAAAAATCTACTCGCAACATTTTTTGATGTAAAGAAAGCCTACGAACAGGTTTGGCATGCTAAATTGCTGCATAAACTGAAGACTATTGGTTTTTCTGGGCATTTTTTTTCTCTTATATTAAAAGCTTTTTATGTAACAGAAGTATGCAAGTGAGAATAGGGAATGCATTTTCAAAGTTTAGGTCATGCATATGGGTTTACCACAGGGTTCAGTTATAGCCCCTTTTCTGTTTAATATATTGATGTATGATTTACCCACAAAACTGTCTAAAGACGGTGTTCTGGTACAATATGCTGATGATATATGTATAAGGATGAATGTCACTATGAAGCATGCTACAATAAAGAGGATGATAAACTATACCAGTAAAGTATATCAAAAAGAGCTAGATAGTTTACATAAGTATATTTTTGAAAATGGCCTGACGATTGGAGGGGAGCCAATTCAGTATAAAATATTGTAGAATTTTTAGGCATTCAACTTACATCAAAATTAACTTGGGAATGCTCATACTGAATACATTTTAACAAAAGCGAGGAAATGCATCAATTTTCTTAAAATGGTTAGCAGACAGTCCTGGGGACAAGATATCTTCACTCTTAAATGCTTGTCTAAGTCACTTGTACGTTCCAAACTGTCTTATGGACAAGAAGTCTTTTTCAGTGCTCCTAATTATTTACTTAAAAACTCCAAAGTATAGATTGTAAGGCGTACAAACTTGCACTTGGGGTACCATTCCATACATCCACCATAGGAACTTATTAGGAAATTTGGGAACTTCCCCTAGCTGAATACCGACAACTTTCAGGCGCCAAATATGTGTTACGGAGCACTAATGACGAAAACTGTGTCTGTAGTGAATTACAAGTTCAAGCAGAAACGAATTTTCCAAAAAGGGCTAAACAAATTTCGTGTTTAATGCCTATTGGCACTGATGTATCAGACCTCTTTCAAAAATCTAAACTTAATCAATATGATTTAAAAACAGAAAAAGAAGCTTTACCATGTCCTTAATGGGAAATGGATAACCCCTGTTTTGATATAGAATATATTAATGAAAAAAAGAAAAGAAAATCAAAACATCATGGTTGCAGATGTTCAGTCGCATATTGAAAATACCTATGCTGACTGCTTAAAAGTTTATACAGATGGATCTGTTTTAGAAAATCATGACACAGGCTCTGCATTTGTCATACCAGCACTTAAAATTGAGAAATCGTACTATCTTGGTAAACATCGTTCAATATTTACAGCTGAACTTACTGCAGTTCTTATGGCTCTTAACTATATTCTTGATTTTCCATTTTCCTTCCTTCATATCTTGTTTTGTGTTGACTCCAAGTCAGTATTGTATGCTTTAAAATCCCCAAATTTCAAGAAGGTCTCCAGAATTATTTTTTAAATTAATATGTCATACACCTCCTAAGTTTAAGAGGTATTCTTGTTTCTTTTTGTTGGGTGTCTTATCGCGTTGGAATTTTTTTCAAGTGAGTGGGCTGACAGAGGTGCAAAAAGAGGGGAAGACATGATATGAAATCGATAGAGCTGGATGTTCCCTTATCTATACAGGAAGGATACCGTATATTAAAACAAACTTTATGGGGTAAGTTTAAAGAATCTGATCAATTCAAGGAACGATATTTAAAAAGTTGCCTGACCACTGCCCATATTTCTTGTTATATGGCTCCTTCTCAAATAGATTCGCGTTTTATAACCGTGAGAAGGGTTAATTCACAATATTTTAGAAAAAAGTTAAATGCATTCTTACAAAATTTTGTAAACATGTTAGATGTCTATGTGGGGATCATATTTCCAATACTCATCATATTTGAGTGCCCTATTGTAAAACCTTTTTCACTTACATTTTCTGAACAGTCTCTGGAAAATGTATTTGAAAATTCAAAGCTAGCCTTTGCCATTGTCAGATGTTTATTGCATAGTCCACTTAAATATTTATTGTAGTTACATTATTGTTATTTCATGGTACCACATTGTTGAGTTTATATTTTGCTCCTGTTTAAAAGTATTATCATTACTTTTCTAGGTTGGGTTTTTTTTTTCTCACAAAAATACCAACACTGATGCTATTTCTTAACCTTTTCTTCTTCCACTCCTTCCTCTCCCTTCTTTAACTTCCACTACACTTTCTATTTCCCTCGTCTATAATCACTTAGAGTGAACAGACGTTAGATTGAAGACAACAACAACAACAAAAACCACACGCACGCGCGCGCGCGCGCGCGCACACACACACACACACACACACACACACACACAGAGACACAGAGACACAGAACACAGACCACCACACACACAAACACACACACCACACACACAAACACACACACACACAAACCACACACACACACACACACACACACACTACACACCACAACACACAACACCACAACACACACACACACACAAATTGCCTTGGAAGCGATCTTTTCCCATTACGTTGTCATTTGAGGACCTTATGACATCAGATCTAACATAAGATGGATAAGACGTTCGCCTGCCGACAAATACACCATCAGGTTCTGGGTTCCATTCCTGGCCTGGCCCTTTGTTCCAAGTTTGACGGAAAAATCGAACTGAATATCATAGTCTTTCGGATGAGACTATAAACCGAGCCCCTGTGCGAGAACGCATGCAGAACATCTTGCGCACAATTTAAACCCGTTCCACCTTTCGGAAGAGTAGAACAATGTGTGCCGGTAAGAACGGATGACACCCACACCCCAAACCTGCATGCACACACGTGTCCTGTACGACGCTATTCCCTAAGTCGGAATGCGGCTACCCACATGGGGAAAAAACAGTCGCGTTTGCAAAACTCTGACCATTGGAGAAGCACGGAGCTGCAGCTGAGGAAGGACACTAAACAGATTTGACCCCTGTCGATGAAACAACTCCTAGAGTTCTATACAATTTGGCTAATTGAAACGCTCACCATGTTTCTTCAGGCTATTGATACTGAAACGATTGAAGAGGATGAAGCTGACAAGTTCTGTTCGTATTTTGAGGCAATGCTCATGCTAGTAGCGGTGTTTTCCATTCCCCAAACGCAAAAGAAGCAAGAATGGGAAGCACACAGGCAGTAGATGGTGGACTAAAGCTTATGAGGATGCAGTAAACTATGAAAAAGGAACAGTGCACAATAACATGGTTTAAAGATTAGTCAAAAGAAAACTTCGTTTATGGAAAATCCCTTAAAACGATGTGTAAGAAAAGAATTGCTCAGGCAAAAACCAAGTGTCGGAATCCAAGGACTTGCATAACGTTTGTAAGAAAGTTACTAACATGAACAAAAATGCCTTAAACTGCAATCAAGTTGAGAAATAATATATATTCCAAGCGAAGTTGAAAAAGCTGAAACATTTTTTCCCCTATGTTCTATGAAAATAGTTCATCCTTAAAGCTACAATCAGACATCAAACGTCAAGGGTTATTTGAAATAAACAAATAGAAAAATCTCTCATCATTTTGTGGTATAATAAATACATTGATAGTTTACTTTCCTTTACACATAACGAAACAGCAGTTGGTCATGATGGTATAATCATCTCATCAAAAGCTGACGTTTGTGCCTTTCAAATGGACAAGGCTACTTCCCCCCCCCCCCTTTTTTTTTCCAGAACTGTTGGATAAACGGTACTCTTCCTACTATCTGGAGGCGTCTATGGTAGTTCCCATCCTAAAACGTTTAGGCTGCGGTCATTAATAGATAGTTACAGACCAATTGCTCTTACTATACACGTGGGTAAAGTAATGAAAAGAAAATCCCACACAAACGCCTGTTTCACTACTGTGAAAAGAGCAGTGTCATCCAAGCAACTAAGGATGGCTTTCGAAAAAGAAGATGTACTTCTGGTCACCTAGTTAAATTAACCCCTCAAATTAAAAAAATCCAAATGAAAAGGTGTATTAGCTACATTTTATTTTGGTGAAGAATGCTTACAATAGAGTCTACCATGAACAGTTGCTGCATAAACTGCAGTTCGTTGGTATCAATGGCATGTTATATGAATATCTCCCAAAATTATTTTCTCTGACAGATCAAGTTGCGCTGCACCGTGTCCAGTGAACTCATCGTTGAAATCTATCGATTTAGGTATACCACATGGGTCAGTACTCGACCCTATATTTTTCTATTCCTGTACATTAAGTCTCTAGCCTTTTGTCAACTAATACCCAAGTTGTTCAGTATGCAGATGATATTGCTACATGAATAAATACTTCAGTTAGGAATAATACCAAAAAAAGGTTATCAATCTTGTTGAAAAAATATATTTAGACGTTTGGTTAAATTCTATAGTTATTCGACAGGGAATACATAAGAATGATCTTTAGAAGAAAACATAATCCTTGTGCTTTTTAATAACAATGAAATCCCTTCAAAATTACGAATTCAAAAATAAGTAGGAACATTACTTCAATATAAATGAAATGACAAATTCTTAAGACAAATAATTAACTGGAAAGTTGAGCTGCAAGACACACATCAGCTAGTTAATAACTGAAGTTAGGAAAAGACTTAGCTTTTTAAAAGGTAATACTTTTTCAAGCGAAGAGTCAAGACACGACAACCCTGACACATTGGGACAGCCTTAAGTACCCTCAAAATTAACATATGTACAACCAATTTATTTTTCTGATGCAGAATATCTCCCTAAAAACCACAAAGTTTAGACAGTAAAACAGTGCAGATAGCGTATTGTGTACCAGCTCATGCTTACAGAACTGCTACTTATTGAGAAGCACATTTACCATATTTTACTATCCCTGTCTGGTCTCAGAAAATTGGTGGTATCAAAATACGAATTCTCACTATTCCAAAATCAATAAAAGATGAAATATTCACGAATAAAAATCACTGATTACCCCAAATAGCATGCAGATTTAAATTTCTGCAGCCAGTTAAAATTTATACAAGTACGTTTATGAAAGAAAATGGCATGTTTTTAGCAACGTTCTCAATTTTACCAGTGGTTCCCTAGGCTCCTCCTAAGGAATCTAGTTCAGCTAAATTTGACATCAATTACGCGGACATAAAAGAGAATAAAGACCCAAAATGTTCTCGCCGTTGATGTAAAAAAAAATCACTTTGAAAGTAGTGATTCTACTCAGTTAAAAGTGTAATCTGATGAATCTGTTTTAGAATCAGGCAGAACTGGGGCAGCATTTGTTATTCCTGTTTCAAAAGTACAAAAATAAATTCATTTACATTTTTCTTCTATTTTTACCACTAAATTGCTTGCAATTTTAATGTTCTTTAAGTGTTTGTTTGATACTGCTATTGATGTCTGCCATATTCTATATTGCGTTGACTCGAAATCAGTATTTGTGGCATTAAAGACATGACAAGAGGAAATAAGGAATTATATTGTATCTGAGATTAAATTCCTGATACAATGTATTGCAAGAAGAGGCATCGCAATGACTTTTTGCTGAATGTTTTCTAATTGTGTCATTTACTGGTTAATTCTTTGACAAAACAAGGTGCCTCTGAGTGCAGTACTGAAGTGTTTGATACCAATCTGGTATCGTCATTCTTTGCAATTAATTCTAAAATCGTGAACTATAGCTATCTTAGAATGATAACGAGAATATTTGAAAATATTTCTAGCTTACGGAAAAGAGGAATTTTAATACATAAATTGAGACAAAATGCTTGGAATGCTAATTATTGTAATAATGTAACATGCTGTTGTTGTAAACCTCTTATAATTCACTCTTTGTTGTTTTGATTACCCAGTTCTTCTTGACATGCATATAAGAGAAGACAAGATATTCATAAGAACTATAACAATGTTCAAGATGCTTTATATGACTCCCAGCAATTCGTTATTTCAAGTGCTGAACTTGTATACTCTTCTTCTGTCGGACATTTACTTGTGGGATATATGTATAAGGAAGTGTATATAGATATGTATGTATTACATGCATATATGCTTAATGTTATATGCTTTATATATTTACATACATATATATATACATATATCTATATTTTTTTCTCTCTCTCTCACTGACATGGTATCAGCACGAGTTTAACTTGAGATAGTATAACAAAGTTCCACAATGACATATAATTGAGAATGACATCCTTTCATCAGGTCATTTATAATACCCCCCCCCCCCCCATGAGGAAGGTCAAGGCCGAGACATTGGGAGCACTTATATAATGACATAGGCAAAAGCCTTTTCAGATAGTTTCAAGCAACAAAAAGTATCAACATTTATCTGTCAAAGCTTACATTGTAAGAGAAACAAAATGCTGGAAACAAACTTGAACCAAAAGATTGACACCTGTTGCTAAACATTGAGAGTTTGGGTGGACAAAAAAAAAGCTGAGTAAAAAAAAATTGAACCAATGTAGACATTTGCTGCTGAAGTACAAAGTCTAGGGGAAAAATGACCTGGATTCTGGATACAAAATTGAACCATCTAAGTAAAAAGTTAACCGATATTCACGCTGCTATAGTACAAAGTTTAGGGAAAGATTAAAATTCTACCGACTTTGAAATATGTTGCTAGCGGCCGAAGCTTTTTTGGGGAAAAAGACATGGATACAAAATTGTACCGACATGTTTTTAAACTGGAATTTTGTTTTGGTTGTTGTTATTCTGTTGCGTTTGTTCTAGTACTACTGAAAAGACTTAAGACAACTATATGTCGACATCCTCTCTTGCACTTAAAAAAATCCCTGCAACACAATTGCTACTTTGAGATGTGTACAAAAATCACGATGTCAACGTGCTACATGCTGCACAGGAACTGAACAGTTTGTATTGATGGAGATGTGCATGTTTTATGAGAGAATATAACCTGCAATGCAAGTGACCAAAAAAAAGTATATATTTAAAAAAAATTGTAACGACATTACAAAATGTTGCTAACATGTGTAGTTATGGGAAAATGACTTGGGTACAACAATTCTACCGACATTGAAATATGTTGCTGTCGTGTGAAGCTTTTGGGAAAATGACATGGATACAGAATTGTACCGACATTACAAAATGTTGCTAGCATGTGAAGTTGAGGGAAAATGACTTGGGGTACAAAATTGAACCGACATTACAAAATGTTGCTAGCATGTGAAAATGAGGGAAAATGACTTGGGGTACAAAATTGAACCGACATTACAAAATGTTGCTAGCATGTGAAGCTGAGGGAAAATGACATGGATACAAAATTGAACCGACATTACAAAATGTTGCTAGCATGTGAAGCTGAGGGAAAATGACATGGATACAAAATTGAACCGACATTACAAAATGTTGCTAGCATGTGAAGCTGAGGGAAAATGACATGGATACAAAATGAACCGACATTACAAAATGTTGCTAGCATGTGAATGTTGAGGGAAAATAACTGGATACAAAATTGTAACCGAATTACAAATGTTTGCAGCATGTGAAGTTTAGGGAAAATGATTGGGTACCAAACTAACCGACATTACAATAGTCTAACGTCTGGGCGCACGAGGCCCGTGCGAAATGCGTAAGGGCTACAAAGATAAACGGAAAATGATCTGTAGTTGTAGATCGTTAACATGATGGATAGTATAAGGTACTGTTTGCCAGTAGTGCTATGCCACTAGGGCTACTTCAGTTCTGTTTGAACCTGTTTCAATGAGTTGTCACCTGAGCTACCAACAGTTGCATATCTGGGACGGTCAATATTGGATGTTGTCATCATATGACCTGTATGAACAAAAGAGTATGGAGAAACTAAAAGACAAAATAGAAGATGGCACTCGGGGAGAGAAGGCAGCAGCCGATATCAAGGAAATCGGGGAAAACATTCCAGCAGAACCAGAGCATCTGCCACACCACACACAACACAACAGCAAGATAATGTTATTGTTG
Organism: Rapana venosa; assembly: GCA_028751875.1. NCBI lineage: Eukaryota > Metazoa > Mollusca > Gastropoda > Neogastropoda > Muricidae > Rapana > Rapana venosa. Next base: position 12,204,107 of record CM054144.1, on the reverse strand, counting down.
GAAATGAGACAGCTGCAAGACCTCCACAGAACTACAGCACGTTCATAATGTGTACAACAGAGATATTATATTCTACACAATTATTGTAAAGAAAAGAAAAAAAGGTGGTCAATTTTTCTACATTAAAATCATATTATAAAAAATCTGCACAATCATCAACTAAAACCTTACAAACTCAGTTTAATACATAAGCAACACACCCACCCACACACACACCAATGAAGAAATACACACACTATTATCTTTGACATGTATATTTTCGTCTAATATCACTAAGAGTGAACAGACGTTAACTTGAAGACAACAATAATAACAAACACAGACACATACATACATACATACAGACACACACACACACACACACACACACACACACACACACACACACACACACACACACACACACACACACACACACACACACACACACACACACACACACAACACAACACAACACAAAACACCACAATTACATTTGAAATATTGAAAGAAAACGCACCCACTTTGACACATGTGAGACATCAAACGGACAGTAATTGTACACGTAGATATTACAAAAATGGCAGCGTGAGAAACTCACGTAACACGCCCAAGGTTAGCCAAACGTGCCACTCTCTTTCATTTTGAATAAAAGGTTCAAACAGTAGAAGCTTTTCTGATTAGGCCTAATTTGTCAACGTACTTAAGATTGTTGCTGTAGAGACAAAGATAAACAGTTCCGAATCACTGAATAAGAGCATTTACAAAAAAAGCCCACAAAAATAAACAACAAAAAAGCCTTCAGCTTATGTGGCCCTAAGACTGAAGACTGACTCATACACAATTCCCTGGAATAACATTGTGTAGTAGCAGATGGTAAAAGAGCATGATTAGCAAAATGCATATTATATGAATTTGTGACGAAGTGTCTTCTTACGAAGTTATCTGCCTCACAAGACAACGCTTTGTGACACAGATGCTGAAGCTGAAGCATATGACATAACATTTTTACTTAAGTAGTAAACATACATAAAAACATGTTGTTTTACTTTTGTATAACTACAGCTAAACTTTTTTTTTGAAAACCGTAGAGAATTTCTCGCTTTGAGAAAGAAGCAAAGAAACACATCAAGAAAAATAGGTTTGCTGTAGATTTCAACAGTGCTAACAGGCAATCTGTATATTTCACAATAGAGTAAGGATCTTGTTTAAATCAGTAACGTTTAAAACGAATACTAACCAAATCAACACAATTTAGTCAACATAATTTAAAGCACTTGCCGTACGGAATGTCAACTCAATGGAGACACTATAAGAAAAGAAAATCATGCCTATAACATTTTTTTCTCCAGGAGATAACAAGCACGACAAACAATAGTCGTTTTTGGAAGATATGCGGCTAAGAAATGAGGTAATTCAAGAGCAAAAGCTGTAAGAGCATGACCAAGAAACAACCCAAAAAATAATAAAATCCATGTGCTGGGGTAAAAAACAACAACAAATGAAAACAATGCTTGAGATGATGCTGAAATTAAGCTCAAACACAGTAACCATGCTTGCGTACTGTGTGTGTGTGTGTGTGTGTGCGTGTGTGTGTGTGTGTGTGTGTGTGTGCGTGCGTGCGTGTGTGTGTGTGTGTGTGTGTGTGTGTGTGTGCTTGCGTGCCTCTGTGTGTGTGTGTGTGTGTGCGTGCGTGCGTACGTGCAAGTGTAAATAACAAGTGTATATGTCTTTCTCTAGTCAATGGTCTTTATAACATTGTCTTTTTTCATTGGTGTGTGTGCGCGTGTGTGTGAGTGCGTTTATGCGTGCGTGCGTGTGTGTGTATGCGTGCGTGTGTGTGTGTGTGTGTGTGTGTGCGCGCGCGCGTTCGTGTGCGTGCGTGCTGTGTGTGTGCGCACGCGCGCGTTCGTGTGCATGCGTGCTGTGTGTGTGCGCACGCGCGCGATATTTTTTATTGAAAGATATCTTAGAATGTGTAAACCAATATGAAATACGGCTTTTTTGTGTATTTCGAGATTATGATACGTATCAATGTGCCTGTCAATATTGTAATTGTCCTTCAATGGATGATTAAAGTGTTTTTGACTTGAGTTGAATCGACAAGGTCACCGTTATCATTTTTTGTCTCATTGTTTTAATCATCACCAGCATAAATAGTTGTAAAATTCATTAACTAGGTACATTCAGTAATGCATAAAACAAGCAAGTGAGAAAAATATGTATGAGAAAACACCCAAAATCTGAGGTTTTGGATGAAAAAGCAAAACAAATCTATGGGGAATGAAAAGTATAAGGAGACATTATTTCAAGTCATATTTTGTATAAATTCTTTTTTTTCCCGCTGTCACTGGCTTTAAATTTTTTTAAAAATAGAAATTTAGAGCTCGCTAGGTAGGTGGTTGTGTGTGTGTGTGTGTGTGTGTGTGTGATCGCGGTAATGTTAACGTGACTCTGTAGGATCGTTCACGTGCACAATTGACGCTTTTATCTTTTGCGTAAATTGACACAGAAAAACGGCCGCGACATAAGCAGGTCTGGACACATCACATGTTATGGTGTGAGGTCAAACTGAAAAGAAGAGACAATCACCAGTCTCAACCCACTAAGCATTGCCCCAGTTCACACACCAGGGCTTGATTCGGGGTATTTGAAGTAAAATTCTTTAGCACTGAATCAGTTTTTGATTGGTACTGTTACAAGTACATGCATTAACAATTAGCATATGGGATACAACGTAACCCCCCCCCCCCCCCCCATCAAACAACACATGGCTTCTATCCACAAAACCCCCCACAACAACAACCAACCAACCAAAAACAAGTGAAATACTGGAGACATAAAAACGTAAATAAAACATAATTGAAGTGACTACTAATCGGATTTATTGAAGTATATTTTGAAACATCCGAAATTAGCACAGAAAATGAATTGTCTAGCAAGAAAACAAATAAAAAAATATAGATTCAAACAGCACAAAAATAATAATGTGAAAAAAATGTTCATTTTCGTTCTTCGGCTAGAGCTCCGAGGTTTACCTATGGTGAGATTCTGAGTATGCAGCCGTTGTTACCCCCCATATAGGTAGCCGCATTCTGACTTCGGGGAACTATGACATAATAAATGAAAAGTCATGTCAGTCACGTTTCATTTCAGGCATGTTCATTTATATTCACAATATTTAGTAAACATCGTTAAAAACCAATAGCGGTGATTGGTGTACTAAAAACAGGTAAAGGTGTCCCATAACCTAGAAGGTCGTAGGGGACGAGGCATCAGAGACCTCAGCTTCTCTAGGGGCCAGCATATTGAGGGCGGCGCCCATCTCCTCTCCCTCGCTGCTCTACCTTCTCTGACCCTAAAGAGGACAGGTACCCATTTACAGCTGGGTGAAATGGGGGAACTGTACTGAAGCTAAGGCGCGCAAACGGTCACCCATCCAACTGGTAACCACGCTCGACGCTGCTTAACTTGGCTGAGAGGAAAGCGAGTGCTCCGACCACTGAGCTATCCCGTTCCCCTGGAGGGGGTAGGAGTAGGAAAAGGGGAGTAATAAGGGATGGAAGGATGGGAGAGCATTGATAAACAGGGGGTATACATCCCCTAGGTGTGGAGTTTTTATATAGTTGTATTTTCTGTACTGGCGCTGGGCATCTTGTAATAACATACATAATAATCTACGCATTGTAAGCGCTATTCATTTACGAGCAGAGTGAGGACGTACGTGTGTTTTCTCCACAGGAAAGAAGTAGCAGGGACTGCACTGCAAGATATGATTCTAGGACAGAGTAAATATTGATTCCACCGTCGTAACCTAAGATAATAATGATACACACACACACACACAGACACACATTCATATTGACTCTAACTCTAGTTTTTCCAATAGTGTGCGTGCGTGCGTGCGTGCGTGCGCGCGCGCGCGTGTGTGTGTGTGTGTGTGTGTGTGTGTGTGAATGGGAGAAGGGGTCGGCTTTAAGACGGAAAGAAGGGAGTAGAATTACGCTTATTATCTTTACACACAAAGCTGAATTCTTTCTACTAAAAGGCTCAAGACAACTTATTTTTAAACAATCCTATTAAAGACAAAAAACTCTGGCGGTGCATCAGTATGCAAATAAAAGACTGAAACATTCAAACAAACACTGATAAAAAAAATACAGACTTAAGAACAAAACAGTCAATTCATTTGCAATATAGGGTATTGTATACTTTCATTACACATTTAAAACAGAAAATTAAAAAAACAAACTCAAATGAGCATTGATCATAGTTTCTGATATAGACAGTCAACACTACATTGCGTGGTATTGCATGTTTTGATGTGCACAGATCCCACAATAAAGCATTATTTCATTATTAAAAAAACAACCCTCGGTGTATTTGAAATAGAAATGGTGTTTAGCTGTGATTATTTCAAACTCGCATTTCAATATGGTGTATGCACACCAAATTAATACAAGCAAACAAACATGGTACCAAAAGCAAAATCAAGTATTAAATAGAGACGGAATCAACTGAATTAGCTAAAATAAACTAAGACATAAAACAGAATAAATATCACGAATCGATAATGCATAAAAAAATGAAACGAAAAAATAAATCAAAATGAAATGATGTTAATAGCCTCAACTTCCCTGGAAGCAGATCTAGGTTCTACTTAAAAGTTTGTAAAAAACCCAGTATATTTTATGCATTTCAAACATTTTATCAGAAGATAATGTAAAAGCAAGAAACGAAATAAAAAAAAAAGCCTTCGCATATCTTAACATCGATTCCACCAAGTACGAGCTAACTTTCATTCCTACAGACATTCACTTGATCCAAACGATCATTGAAAATGGAAGGGAGTCATACAAATTATTAAAGTCACATAACGAAACAAAATACTGCTAAACCAGGAGCATCAATATTTAAAACATATTCTGTCCTACTGTAGTCTGCTTACCCCAGATTTTCATTTCATTGTCAAAATGAACAACCGTGAACTTAACAGAAAATACCTTTCTGATTTTAATCATTATCAACGCAAAACTCAAACCCAAAGGTTGTAACTGGAGTACTTTTCGTCAATAGAAAATTATCAGAGATAAGACAAGTGAACCAGAAGCAGGACTTTACCCTGATTTCAGAGTACTAAGGACACCCACAAAAAACCCCAATGACTCCCTCCTCGTAGCAATTGAAACAGTCCTACACCCACATAAAAGACACATCACCTTCCTTCACCTTCTGCAGCCACATAGTAAAGGAGACCGTTGGAATAGCACTGGAACATTTGCAACCAGCTTCCCCCACTCCCCCCGTGTCTCAGCTTCCCGTACCGCTTTCTTCCACTCGAGGCTACTCCCTGATGTCTTCCCATCAGTTCTTATAATCATATACATCTATATCACACACATATTATATCTATCTATATATATAAATATAAATAAAACATTGCAATATGAATTCTGCTTAATATACACAAGACAGTTAAAAGATTCAAACTATGGGAACAAAACCAGATATAATCTACTGCATTAATTAAGCCAAAGACGATACACGCAAAACACAAAAAGCGACTCATTTCTAAGAGCTTGCCGTTTTAAGCCATAGCAAAGAAACACATCATGGACACGGCATAAAGCCCGAATTTCACGCAGAGGAATCAGCCGCGACTTAAAGTAGTATAAAATACATTCAAACAGCACAAATCAAACTACAGCAAACTCATCGTATGGTTTTTGATAAAAACTTTGACCTTCCACTCCCAAAACAAAAAAATTACAAAAAAAGGAAAAAAAACCCAGAGTATCTATGAACTGCCCAATGTTGTCAACTACAAACAATGCATTAAAAAAAAGAAGAAAGTACTGTCAATATTTATATACAGTATATTTTAACAAAACGCTGTCAGTATAATATGCTTGCATGGCAGAAATACCAAAGTTTCTATTTAAAACGGACAAAACATGAATGATACATAAAGTCTCTGTGCATCATAGCGTCAATTGAGTTGTATACAATCTATTTGAGTTGGAGTCTATGTAATATCAAACTGTTAGAACAATCTGCTTGCGCATTCATTGAAGCATGTTGACCTCCAGCCATAAAAACAATATACCACAAAATCAACCAGAAAAGAAACAATGTCACATGTCGCAACAAACTGCTATATAACAGTCACTGCGGTATAAAATAAATATCTTCTCTTTAAAAGACAAGTCACATACATTTTGTGGTGTAGTTTCCTCAATCTCACAAGGAAAGAATAATTAAATGTTGAAGTACTTAAACCAGGAAAGGGGGAAGGGAGTAAAATGTGTTGCTTGGCAATGTATAAAGCGGCAGTAGTAAAGATAAGAATGGTTTGATTTTAGACTACATGGAAGAAAGAAAGAAAGAAAAAAACAACGCTAGCGTTGTTGAGTCTTGTTTGAAGTCCCGTCCACTAAGAATTAAGCCTCAGTGTACACCCTGCGTTACTTAATGCAGCTAACAGTCGCTGTGACAATATAATAACAACCTGAATGAGAGGGTGGTACGGCAGCGCTAAACATAACTATATACCCAGAAACACAGCCATACTCTACAGCCAACAGATTTCTTTTTCTCTCTCTCGTTTTAAGGACGATGGTGTCTGTTACGCTATGGATGACAAAACATACATACTCTTTTCAGCAAAAAAACACAACAAAATCTGAATATATATACTGATACTTTTTGTTAATAACTTACGATTAAAAACCAGAAATTGGTGCAGTTACGAGTTTAGAAAACTCTTATGAGTTTTGTCTTTAAAAAATACCATGGAAAAAAAGGTTTTTGTTGTTGTTGCTGCTGCTGAATCCATGTTAAGAACAGTATCATTAGTGTGAAGGTGCATCTTTGTGTCTTGAAAGTTGATACAACAATATTCAATCATCTAATTCACATAATTGTATGTGACGTGCATTTCTTCAACAAACAGGAAACCGTATGTTATAGACCAAAACCAAATCTGCAACATGGCACAGAAATCTGGTAACCGTTTATGGGGAAGCAGCATTTGAATCCGTTCTCTGCAAAAAACCAAGCACTCTACTACTTGTTGCAGTACACTGTTTTCCACAGTGCTAGGCAAAATCATATCAATAATGCTCTCATGTAGGAACAAGAAAATATGAACAAGTCACATCATTTTTTCTCTTTTCGCAAAATGCCAAGAACATTGCATTCTCCCGTTTAATATTGAAACTCAGCAA
>CM054144.1:12181902-12191902 GCA_028751875.1 Rapana venosa | reverse complement strand
TTCAGTCAAGCTCATATAGAAACTATAAACAGAGGTCCTGTGTGTAAACGCACATAAAACATCTTGCGCACATGTTAAAACCCTTCCACTTTTGTTTAAGAATAGGCCATTACGTGCAGTGAGAACGGATGACAAAATTTACAAAACTGCAAACACTCGGGAACTCGATGTAAAAAAGTACTTGGATGCTTATACCATTTTCCTGAAAGTAATAAAAAAATAAAGAATAAAAGAATTCACCAAAGTTTCGACGTACATACTGTAAAACGACCCATTGTCTACTCTTGGTAAACATAAACAGCTTTTATAGGACTAGATGATTATTAAAGAGTACAGTCTACTTTTTTCGTTTTGCTATGCTCGCTTGTTGTCATTCTTTGTATCCACAGGTAAACAAACATATCAGGACATAATCTCCACATTTGCGTCAATATAAAGCACTCTAAGATGTCCTTTAAACAAAATGAATTAAAGCAAAGACAAAAAACCAATGGCACGAAAATCATAAAACCAATGACACGAAAATCATAAAACCAATGACACGAAAATCATGAGACCAATGACACCCAAATCATGAGACCAATGACACCCAAATCATGAAACCAATGACACCCAAATCATGAAACCAATGACACCCAAATCATGAAACCAATGACAAAATTCGTGAAACCAATGACCCAAAAATCGTGAAACCAATGACATAAAAATAATAAAACCAGTGACACATAAAAAGTAAAACTAGTAATACAAAAACCATGAAACCAATGACATAAAAATCATAAAACCAGTGACACACAAAAAAGTAAAACCAGTAATACAAAAATTATGAAATCAATGACACAAAACTTGTGAAACCAGTAACACAAAAACCATAACTTACGGTCTACTGATTCACACTTGTGATACCTAGTAGTCATTTTAATTAGACTGCAGTCATCACAGCTCCGTTTTGCAGTTTAGCCCTTAATTAAATGGTCTGCTACATCATTCAAAACATCAGTTTGTTAAACCGTGCCTCGCCAATAAAACAAAAGCAACTAATTTTCCACGAAGCAAAACATTGAACAGTCGAACTAGTTCCTACAGTAAAATGTCTTGTTCTTTTTTTTGCTGGTAACATTTACTCATATAGTGTACAGACCTGAAACCTATTTTATTTATTGCAAGCTTTCAAGTCGTTGAGGAACGAATTCTTTCAAAACATTTCTAGCCCTTTACTAAGTGCAACCAGTCAGTAATCTATTTATTTATTTTATTTTATTTTATTTTATTAATTTTATTCTTTTCTTACACAGATAATGGAATAAGCACTCATGTACTTTTTTTTCATCTAGTCCCCGTGTGTATGCAGTTTTGTAAATTTGGTCATCCGTTCTCACTGGCACACAATGGCCTACTCTTCCGAAAAGCAGAAGGGGCTTTAACGTGTGCGCTATATCTTCTGCGTGCGATCGCACACGGGGCCTCAGTTTATAGTCTCATCCGAAGGACTTTTGGGGAGAGTGGAGTCTGCACAAATCCTCTTGAGGAGAATGGAACCCGGGTCAGCAGATCACGAATACATCACTGTTACCACCAGGTTATCCCTATTAGTACCTGTAAGATAGGAAGGGGATGTTCAAAACAGTAGATTTTACTCTTAGTCTGCATGTCGGTAACTATAGGAAGAAAAAGAGAACCCCTACCCTCTCCCACCTAAACCAAACGAAACCTCACCACTGACATAATTATTTCTTGCTTTCTATGAGATCTTCCACTTTTTTTTAATGGAATGTTGATATTTTCGCTCGAGAATCCAATTTTTAAGGTTGTGAAGTATCAAAGCTGATATAACTGACCATAGCCAACTGATGCAAGTAGCTTGGGGGAACATTGCTTGTGACTGGTGCTGGCCATTTTTGACCAGTAACATTTCTATTGTATGATCACTGCACAGTGTGTGTGTGTGTGTGTGTGTGTGTGTGTGTGTGTGTGTGTGTGTGTGTGTGTGTGTGTGTGTGTGTGTGTGTGTAAGTGTGTGTGTGTGTGTGTGTAAGTGTGCGTGTAAGAGTGTGTGTGTGTGTGTTATTGTGTGAGTGTGTAGATGCACCCATGTAAGTGCATGCAAGCACACACGCCAACACGCACGCGCGCCCACACACATGTATTTCAGACCCTGAAAGCAAACTATTCAAACAAAATTGATCAAAGTGTTTGCAATCATGCCATAGGATTCGTGTCCTATTTTGCTTTTTCAGGTCACAACAAAACAATTTTGAGATTAAAAAAAGGAACTTGAACGTTTAAAACATTGTACAAGAAAAGAAAAAAATACAACAAAACATTGTACCTCATATCACGCTGCTGTCTATATCACACTTGACAGCTTGGTAGCATGTACATGTGATAAAAGAATTAACATTAGAATAAATTTGCCAACAAGTATTTTAAGCTTCAACTTACACATTATGCGTACAAAGTATCTGATTTCAATTATAAAAAGCTCAACCAAACGCACAGCCCAGATAAAATTTAATAGCATGAATTAAAAGATGCTAACATTCATTATTTTTTTCCTAAATGATGTAGAAGGAAGAGCCCTTCTGTCAAAAAAAAAGTATTAATTTTGCAAAACATATCAAAACAAGCAAACAAAAACCCAAACAAAAAAACCCTCAGAAAATAAATTACTTATAGCAGGATAACTCATACTGCAGATCAGAAGGAAACACACACAGCGAACACACACATGAACATTTGTATTCAGTTGAAAGTAAACGTGCACGGCATAAAAGAACCTAAGTTTGAGTTACATTTCGCGAACACTTAATGTTTGTTTGCACATTTTCCTCAAACAATGTACTTTGCGGGCTGCAAACATGATTGCTGCATAGCGTGTCTACTAACATTTCATTTTTTCTTACACACGTGATTTTAAATTGGCATTTGAAAAAACAACCCATTCTACTTTATATTACAGAAATTTAAGAAGCCAAACTACCCCCTCCCCAAAAAACCCAAAACAACAAACCGACATAAAACACTGTTCAAATACAACGTAAGCAAAGCAACACTTTAAAAAAATGCATTTGCTAACAAAGATGCAAATATCTATCAACTCGTCAGACAAACATTCAGAGTTAATATAAACAACCGTAAAATCATACTACAGAATAACACAACCATCACTTTGTATAACCAATAAAAAACCTTAAAAAGACCTGCCTGCTAGAGGGCAACAAAAGAAAAGGTAGCTGCTTTCCGCCTTCAGAGAGGATGTCTAAATAAAACACCAGGGCGCCTGCGTTTTCTGAACTCTGTTATCTGATCCTAAAGGCCCACTGTGACCGACAGACAGAACGGGTTTTTTGCTTTGACATTAAGTATTCAACATAGGATTGAACACAGGACGTCCATTTTCAGCCTAATCCGAACGACTCGCAGAGGAGTGGAATCAGTGCTGATGTTCACTCCAGAGAAAAACAACAATAAAACCGGCGTTGGGCGTGTCTGTGGTGGCTCGACCCGTCCCTCGGATGAGACTGTAAACCGAGGCCCCGTGTGCCAACGCACGCAGAACATCTTGCGCACACGTTAAAACCCGTTCCACTTTTCGGAAGAGTAGGCCATTGTATGCCGGTGGGAACGGATGACAAGTACAAAACTGCATACACATTGGGACTTGATGTAAAAAAAGCGCATGGGTGGTTAATGCATTATTCTCGAAATAGAATAATAATTTTAAAAAAAGAGCTCAGTGCTCACATTGATAGACTATCCTTCCCCTATAATTATGAGCTTTGAAAATGCACGTCTTTGACATCACATTGGATGAAAGGATATATAATATATATATATATATATATATATAATATATGGCCTCCATGGAATAATATATTCAAACTAATCCTGCATAGATTGCATGGACAAAACAAAACATTTAGTCCTTTATCCTTTATTTCCAGTTTCAGACAAAAAAACACTAGTCAGAACAAAGGCATGAAAAAACAGGCTACACAATAACTTAATAAATGAGCTTCGCAGGTAAAAAATAAAGAAGCTAAAACTGATATTGTATCTCCCTCCTACCCCCCACAAAAAGAATGTGCAGAGTAAATATCTTAAACTGTAACAATCATCAAAGACCTAAACAACACATTTTTGGGAAGGTTTTCAGAGCTGTTTTCCAGCAAAAACAAATATGTGCATCATCGTTCAAACTGTGTTTATTTTTCACAAGACGACATTTAAAGACTCTGGTTTTGTTGGGCGTTTCTTAGCTGGACACAAGCGGTCACATAGAACGGGGCGCTGCGCTATCCATCACCTCTGGAAGTTGCTGCTGGAGATATGTTGTGCTGTGATTTCTCTAAAGTCGTGCATAATTCAGCCATAGATCGAATGCCGCAAAATGAATAAACGTTTTCCGTAAAGAATACTCGGTCTGTTTGTCAAAATAATATCTGAGCACAGGTTTTAAACTTTTTTAGTGTGTTTAAAAAGAACAGTATTTATTAAAAAAACACCAAGACACAGTTTTATCAAGCATACTTCTAATGAGTGGACGAAACCAGACACACCCCAGAAAAGTCGCTAAGTTTAGGCAATGATGGTTGATTGTGTGGAGGTGTATTGAGCTTTTGTGTGTGATTACTTTCCAGTATTGCAAAGGTCAAAGTAAACTTTCGCTGTTGTTTTTATGCGTCTGAGTATTGGTCTCCATTTTATACTCTTTCACTCTCTGACTTTGACATGATTAAATTAATTTAAAAATAGTGCCACTGATATCACACAGACCCGATCATCATCATCATGATCACGATCATGATCATGATCATCAGCATCATTATCAGCATCATCATCATCATGTATGGTGTTTATTTAGCGCTGAATATTGTAAAGCAAACAAATCGAAGCGCTTGCATTCCAATCATTTACCCACGTACAACCAACCTTCCAGAAGAGAATATCTTTATTCCATCTTATGTAGATTCTGCGTTTTGTTACTTAGCCGTATGAAAGTGGCAGCTTTTCCTGTGCTTTCAAAGTTAATAGATTTATTCAATAATATGTGCAAATAGCTCATCTTTAATACATAATTCTACTTTATGCCCAAAAATATCACATGCTGTTAACAAAACAAAGAAAACAACATAGCATAAAAAGACAGCAATCAAAGATGAGCGATACCGTAAAAATCATGAAACAGCCAGCTCTGAAATTGTACAACACGTTGGAACCTAAATATCTAAGGGCAATAATTATGTTGATGTTGAGTGTTGCTCAGAGTAAGCGCCCCAGGAACCACTCAGAATTCATCTGCACCCTGTCTCACTCAGCACAACTGAGTACTATCGCGAGTGTATACACACTTGGGAAGAAGTTTGTGTGTATGACTGGGTTTTCGAATACCATAATAAGCAGCCATTCATCGACTTCAGAGATCTTCCCCCTTCTGTTAATGGCTGATGCAGGTTTGGTTGTTTCAGAAGCCTGTCACCAGATGAAGACAGTATCCACATAGCATGTTAAACCATAACAGCACTAGTATATAGACTCTGCCAAGTTGGCTGGCATCAATAACTGGCAACTCTTTGGACCTGGACCGAATAGCAGTACGCACAGCTACTGCAGAGAACCATGTTCAGCCAGTGCCAACCTCGTGGGGATGCCAGGGGCCTGTCATGATAAACAGCACTCCAACCTTCTGGAAACTCTGTGCGAGGAATGTCCTCTTTTCTACCCCTCTCTTTCTTTCTTTCTTTCTTTCTTCCTTTCTTTCTTTCTTTCTTTCTTTCTTTCTTTCTTTCTTTCTTATCTTCCGTCCTTCCTTCCTTTCTTTCTTTCTTTCTTTCTTTCTTTCTATCTTCCGTCCTTCCTTCCTTTCTTTCTTTCTTTCTTTCTTTTCTTTTCTTTTCTTCCTGTCACCTCCTTCTTTTCTAGTTTTTTTTCCCTTCTTTGTCTATTCTACTGCCCTTTTCTTAATTGAAGAAAGACTTAAAAGATAACAATTCTCTCCTATACTGAACTCGGGCGTGCTGGGCCTGATTTGCCAGGCGCTTAACGGCAGCGCGACGCATTTGCGCTGACATGACAGACAGACAGTAACAGTCGTTGTATGAGCTTTCGTCCAAGAAGAAGAAGAAGAAGCTAGTAGTGCGACGCATGAGAAAGAGGTTTTAGGCATTTTCATGCCTGACTGTCAGCAGAACTGGACTTTTCTGTTCTCTTTATACAAAAGTCGTTTAGCGTCGTCTTTCTCTCAAGTTCTATTTCCTTGACAAGCAGAGCCAATTGCATAGAATGTATTTAAATAGATCTTAAGTGCTATACCTGTGCTTGTCATGAAAACCGTGTCTGTTTTCAAAGTGGCTGTTCTACAATAGTTTTGATTTAACGTGTGTGTGTGTGTGTGTGTGTGTGTGTGTGTTGTATGTGTGTGTGTATGTGTGTGTGTGTGTGTGTGTGTGTGTGTATGTGTGTGTGTGTGTAAGTGTGTGTGTGTGTGTTTGTATATGTGTGTGCATGTGTAAGTAAGTAAGTCTTCAATTTTAACGTCTTTCCACTTTAAGTGATACCAGACAGCCCTAAAATAGGAGACTGAATGAAAGAGATGGATGGATAGATAGATATATAGATCTTCTCTGTGTGGTGCGTGCATGCGTGTGAGTGTGTGTGTGTGTGTGTGTGTGTGTAATAAAGAGTAATAACAAGGGAAATACACAAATAGTAATCTTAACATAAATAGATCAAGAAAAACATTAAAACAAATGAAATTCGTGTGTGTGTATGTGTGTGTGTGTGTGTGTGTGTGTGTGTGCGCGCGCGCATTTTCGTTGTTGGGTTGTTTCTTTTTCGTTTAAAGACTGCTCAACTCGCGGTGATAGTATAAGACTTCAACAAGGACTCAAAGTGTATGTGTGTGTGTGTGTGTGTGTGCACGCACGCGTGTTTGTGTGTGTGTGTGTGTGTGTGTGTGTGTGTGGAGAGAGAGAGAGAGAGAGAGAGAGAGAGAGAGAGTATGTGTGTGTGTGTGTGTGTGTGTGAGCGCGTGCGTGTGTGTGATAGTGTGTATGCGCATGTGATTATCCTGAGAGCAAAATAGCATTTTTAGGGGGAGGGATGGAGGGTGTGTGCTCTATTAATGTGTATGTACTAGCTCGCAAGTCACTACTAATTTTGTTTCAGTTTGGTACTTCATTGCTTATAACTATCGGCACTTTATTATTATTTTTGCAACAATCCTTACACAAGTCATACTCGTGAAGAAAAGCATGGGCAAAATCTAGGTGTCCTAAGTGTGCTTTTAGCAAGTGAGTGACATAGTCACCGTGTTAGTGAGAATGTTGTCATATGCCCATTCCTTCCTATTGCAGTTGGTTTCTGTCAGGCGCTTTGCACTTGTGTCTTTTCCAGCGTCAGAGGCAAGATCGGAACGTCTGTAAAACGTGTTGACACTTTTTTTCTCTTTCTTAGATTTGACTTTTCAGCACTTGGTAAAAAAAAAAAAAAGCCAATGTTTACAATACGTACCTTAAAGACTTTCTGCACATATATTTGGGTTGTAAAGGGCAAGAAACACACTGTTGTCATTCATATATATATATATATATATATATATATATATATATATATATATATATATATATATATATATATATATGTATGTATGTATGTATGTATGTATGTATGTATGTATGTGTGTGTATGTATATATACGTATGTATTTATGTATGTATATATGTATGTATAAACAAGTTCGTTTTTGAATTAATTTTTTACGCATTTCATAATGCCAGGTCTAAAATCAGACATAAGAGGTAGTCTGGAAATACTAAAATCTGGTAGAATTATAGTATCCTTTTTTAAAAAAAATTCGTTATCTTTTCTTAGCGTTCACACTAGTTTGGGTTCAGGCAGAAAGAGTGTCTGCGAACCAGCCTAACACTGGTTCTTGAATCCCAGATGTACTGAATACGTGCCGAGCTACGTTACAACAGACACGATCAAATACCTGTGATATTTTTAAGTACAGTGCTGTTGCTGTGATTGTGCAATGACATGATACGTTCCAGCTGTTCCCGATGCGTAAGAACCGCTAAGCAGCTGCATCATCGGGAAGATGCAGACACGACAGAAACCTTTGTAATCTTGCTAAATCATCCACCCGTACATATGCTGATGACTACTTGTTGTCATAAAATATGCTCAGACAACTGAATACTGGTATAAGACAATGGCTACCATGCAGTTTGTAGATATTGTAATAAAAAGGATCAAAAGAATGAAATGTACTTTTGAAGTGTGTTAAAATGGAAGGTCAGCATGAACATATAGTCATGCTAATAAGTGCTGTGTAAATAATTATGCACTTTAGACTACGGGTGTGTGTGTGTGTGTGTGTGTGTGGTGTGTGTGTGTGTGTGTGCGCGTGTGTGTGCAAGTACCAACCTTATAATCGGTGTTAGCGGGTTGATCATTAAAGACAAAAATTTACCCAGTAAAATATTTTTCTGCTAACAAAATGAAACAGAAGGATGTACGTACGTGAGTAAATGTGGCAGAGCAAAAACAAACAGAGAGAGAGGGAGAAAAAAATAGCAGTAGACAGAAGCAGATCAGACAAAAGACTTTTAATGAATGATCGTGTCGTAAAGTTTGTATACACGGCATGTTCAGACGTGACAGAAATGATAGATGCACGACACGAAAGTAACCTCACCAACAGCAAACGTTCGGAATCACACCAACAAATGTAACGTTGGTTTGCGTTTTATTCTCCATTCACAAGATTCAAAAATAGATGATACACATAAGAAATTCCACAACACAGAAAGAGTCACTCAACTTGAGATAAACCAAAGAGTTCGCACACGTAATGATGACAGATCAAGCCTTGTGATGACACATATTGGCGCCACATACGTACTCGACAAGGTAACAACATGCTACATGTCAACATGACCCATTCAAAGAGGTCTTTTTTTTTTCTTGAAAACTGAACATCAAAATATAACGTAAATTCACAAAGCATATTTTCTTCATTTCCACCAAAGTCAGTAAGATTTGGAAATAGAGTTTCACAAAGTTGTGTGTGTGTGTGTGTGTGTGTGTGTGTGTGTGTGTGTGTGTGTGTTGTGTGTGCGCGTGTGTGTGTGTGTGTGAGTGTGGAGGGGGTGGGGTGTTGTGTGGTGTGTGTATGTGTCGGTGGGGAGGGGTTTTGTGGTGTGCGTTTGTGTGTGTGTTTGTGTGTGTTGTGTTGTTTTGTGTTGTGTTGTGCGTGTATGTGTGTATGTATGTGTGTGTTTGCGTGTATGTATGTGTTGTGTTGTGTTGTGTGCGAGTGAGTGCAAACCATCTATGTGTCAGTGGAATATCAACAGCGACAGAATTTACTCAGTAAAATATTTCTTTAAACAAAATGAAACAGAGAAGGACGTACGGAAGAAGACAGACATACAGTTCAGACACAGAGACTAGCAGACATACAGATAGAAGAAAAGAAGAAGAATCGCGAAGAAGAACTGCAAAGAAGAAGAAGATTTGCAAAGAAGAAGAAGAACTGCAAAGAAGAAGAAGAATTGCAAAGAAGAAGAAGGAGAAGAAGATATGCATTAGAAGAAGAAGATAAGAAGAATTGCGATGAAGAACTGCAATACAAAATTGCAAAGAAGAAGAAGTTAAGAAGAAGAAGAAGAAGAAGGAGGAGGAGGAGGAGGAGAGGAGGAGGAGGAGGAGGAGAAGCGAAACTTGGATAGAGATACCAGTGAACTAGTTCACACATGACATATAGTCCACTTTGAGAACTGTGCCTGATAGGCTGTCTGCTTACAACTGGGATAATTCATATTTGGAAACAACACAAAAGAAAGTGACGTTAAATACTCATTCAATTACTACACACAAAAAAAGAACACAGGAAAACAAGCGAAACCAAAATACACACATGAGTGAATCCATAAACGAACAAAGGTACATACAGATTAACCAGAAAAATATTAGCTAGAAGATTAAAAGTGGT
>CM054144.1:12151902-12176902 GCA_028751875.1 Rapana venosa | reverse complement strand
TCAACATCACAAGCTGGGTAAGGTTCCTTTTTGCCCACTAAAAAAACATTCAGCATTTGTATCATAATTATGTCTATGTTCGTAAAATCCGAAATAGCATCGCTCTACTTTGCAATTCTGAATTATATTTCACAAAAAAGACGACAAGATTATCAGGTGGTCCCTGACAGCCTCAAAAGTGTTAAAGAAAGGCTTTCCCGAACAGAACCCTGATGGGGGTCCTGGTTCCACTGCACAGTTTGCCTCTGTGTCACCTGGCACTCGGCCACTTGCCTGTGCTTCTCTCACCAGCGAGTGTTGTTCTGGTTTCTCTTGTGAAATGGAGAAATTAAACATCTCTTCTCACCACCGTTGAAAGCAATCAACACAGGAGGATAATGCACCATTTGTTACACTTTTTCTATTGAATTTGAATTCTTGTATTTCAAGGATAATGAACAAGCGCTCGAATGCTGTTTTTTATTTTTTACATCAAGTTCCCGTGCGTATGCAGCTTTGTGAATGTTGTCGTCCGCTTCTCCCGGCACACAGTGCTCTATTCTGCCAAAAAGCAGAACAGACTTGAACGCTGGAGGAACAGGTTGTGCTGGAGTTACCACAAGGGATCTCGGTTTATAGCCTCATCTGAAGGCCTGTCGAGCAGTGGAGTCGGCACTGAAGTTCACTCTAGGCAAAGAAAACAATCCCATTGAACGGGCGTTTCGTGGTGGCTCGAACCCGGGCCGTAAGATTGGGAGCGCAGCGCATTAACCACCGGTCTCTCCCCATCTCCCCGAAGGTTGTGTGTGTGTGTGTGTGCGTGTGTGACACGTCACGCCACGCCTCAGAACTATCGTGGTCTTCTTACCAACACCTTGGTGGGGAGTGTTCAAACAAGGCACTGTTCAGCCACTAGACCAATGACAATTTAACGATTCAATAAACCAAGGTACGTGAATACTCACAGGAGGACGTTTTCACGAATCAATAATGTTGTGATTATTTACCTTCACACATGCAAATTTACAACCCCTATCGTGTGCTTTTTAATGCACGTGTATTAATTTGCTCTGCTTACTTTTCCGAGTGTTTCTGGTAAACAGTTGTGGTTGAAAGATACGTCAGCGCGTTTATAAAGCAAAACAAACAAACAAACAAATAAAAAAAAAGAAAAAAAAGAAGAAAATTCGACTATGCATAAGCAGAAGGCCAGAATAAGAGCACAAAACTGAAATCATTGTAACTTTTCTGTAAAAGTGGACGTTGGGGTTTTCTTGGTCCGAATATACAGGACTAGCTTTTCTGGTAAGAAACAGCTTGTCTTTGTTAAACGCAGACAATTATATATTTACCTTTACCAAAAAAACCCCACCCAAACAGGCAAACAAAAATGGTCTGACATGAAATCTTTGAAAAAAACCGTCGATTTAGACAATGTGCCAACAGTTTACAGACAACGATTGTTACTGAATCAGTGAGTTCTCTGAAAACCTTCACTTAGGGGTCATGTGAACGGCTTACGCGTTACGTTGGTAATACTACAGCACTGACGCCATACTGTGTGCTGGTTCAAACTCAAGATGTCGATTGTCTGTCCTCATGGGGAGTTCTTAAAAAGAGATAGATAGATAGATAGACAGATAGATAGATAAATTGATAGATAGGTAGATTGAGAGAGAGAGAGAGGAGAGAGAGAGAGAGGAGAGAGAGAGACAGAGAACAGAGACAGAGGACAGAGGAAGAAAGAGCGGTGGGTGAAGAAGTCAGCCTGCAGGCAGACAGAGAGAAAGAGAGAAAAGAATAGCCCTTATGTGTGTGTGTGTCCGTTCGTGCACATGTGTGTATATGTATGTGTGCGCGTGCATGTGTATATGTATGTATATATGTGTGTGTGTGTGATCACGTGTGTGTCTATCTGTCTGTCTCTATTTCTCTCTGTGTCTGTGTCTACGTGTCTTTGTGCCTGTCTTTCAGTTTCTGTCTGTGTGTCTGTGTTTCTGTCTATGTGTCTGTCTGTGTGTCTGTCTGTGTGTCTGTCTCCCTCTGAGCATATGCCTGAGCCTTTGTGACCAACATCACCTGGAAAATAGTAATCCAAAATCTATGTTACTTATACGCCTTTATGTTTAGAACAGCAGAGCCAGGCCTGTTTGCCTCTACATGCATTACAATAATAACCCACTCTCTCTCTCTCTCTCTGTCTCTCTCTCTCTCTCTCCAAGGAAACGAGGAACGTAGAAGTGGTATACAGTTTTAAAAGGTGTGTTTCAGAGATAAGTCATCCTCTCATTTTTGGCCATAAACATTATCGGAAGAGGATCCAACATCGCTGCAAAAAAAGGGGATTTGTCTCAAAGCACTAATAACATTTGACAAAATCAACAAATGCAAAAATAAAATTAAATTAAAAAATCAAAGAAAAATCTACTCCACCCATCCTGATCCTGCCCCCATCCTCTCCTCACATCCCCCCCCCACCCACCCCTGAAACAAAACAACAAATGTGATTCGAGCATTTAACATCAGATTTGTTTTTTTTAAAAAACCCAACCCGACGCAACATGAAAACAGCCAAAAGCAAAAGAAAGAAACTAACAAACAAAAAGAAAAATAGGGAGTTATAAGCGTAATATAAGAGCAAAAGGAACACAATAAAACAACTGTAACAACAAAAGAAATAGCAACAGCATCGTTGCTAACACTAACAACCGCAGCAGAAGCAACAACAATAATAATTACCCCAATAAAAGACACACCAGAGCTTACCAACTTACACATTTTTTTTAATGTTCTCCTTATGTGCCTGCATCTCTGTCTCTGTCTCTCTGTCTGTCTGTCTGTCTGTCTGTCTGTCAGTCTGTCAGTCAGTCTGTCAGTCAGTCTGTCAGTCTGTCTGACTGTCTGTCAGTCTGTCTGTCTGTCTGTCAGTCTGTCAGTCTGTCAGTCTGTCAGTCTGTCTGTCAGTCTGTCAGTTTGTTTGTCAGTCTGTCTGTCTGTCTGTCTCTCTCTGTGTATGCAAAAACGTCTAATAGGCAGTGATTCAAATCAACCTAATAATCCCATGCTATATCTTTAGCTTAACATCTAGTTAACCCCCAATGTTAAGGAGTGCTGTATAATTATGAACACACACAGATGAAAATATATTCAGCGCTATATAAATTCCATACATTATTATTATTATTATTATTATTATTATTATTATTATTATTATTATTATGATGATGATGATGATGATGAATAGACTCCCAACTAAAGGGAAGCACCCTGTTTTTCAAATTTATGGAGGGAAAGCAAGCAAAACTGACTCACATCGTAATAATAATATCAATAATAACTCAATAATAATAAACTCAATAATAAATTCCATACATTATTATTATTATTATTATTATTATTATTAAACTGACTCACATAAAGATACAACAACAACAACCCCCCCCCCCTCCCCACGACCCAGCTTTTGCACTGTTGACCTCACACAGTCTCCACAACACACAGACCCACCTGCTTAACCCTCTCAAAACAGAACACTAATGAACACTTCACGTTCACCAACAAAACCTCGACTCCTGGATCAGCATACGGGAAGGAACTGATAAACGATCGTGAGCTGTTGATTAAGATACTATTACACAATACAGTTATAAAGCAGCTGTATTTTAACGTGATAGTATTAAAAAACAAAACAGAGCAGGGCATTTTCCTTGGTGAGCGAGCAAACCGTGCACCGAAGCTCAGAGATGCAAGCGTCTGTCATTCTGGACAAAGACGTCAAGCAAAATGGGGTTACTGACGATGATATAGTTTTAACCTATCCTAGGACATGTTTACAAGTACAGTGGGGATACACGAACCAGTTTTGCTAAGCGTTTCCCTCCCCCCCCCCCCACTTCACCCAGAAAAAAGTCCATAGAAGGCATTCTCATCAGCGTTAGTGGGTAAAGAGGGCTGCAAAAAGTGTCCATCAGCCTTGTAAGCCGAAACAAAGACTAGAGTGCACTGCATTGATGCTCTCCCTTAACTTCTTATGACGAATTGTTGAGGGCATTGCGGTGAGGTCTTACAACACTGCTTCTTCATATCAGTGTAATGTCTGTTTACTACAAAGTGATTTAGACGAATGTAAATTAATATTAAGAATGTAAAAAAACCACCCCCAAAACCCAAACAAAACGCTGGATGGGTAGGAGGGTGGAAAGGTGAAGGATATAGTGAATGTTGATAGGCTCAAAAGGTTTCATTTACACTAACTGTCCTAATGGTGACTGGCAAACAATTTCTGCAACTGACACCAGGACATGCAGCTCGGAATCGTACAGAACACTGTGGATATATATATATATATATATATATATATATATATATATATATATATATATATATATATATATATATATATATAGAGAGAGAGAGAGAGAGAGAGAGAGAGAGAGAGAGAGAGAGAGAGATTGGTTTTTTGCTTTTGTTTTTTTTAACTGAAATCTATTCCTTTTCTTTAACACGAGGTAACTAAGCACAAGGCAGCCAAACAATTATATAGGGGACTGATATCATAGCAGAACAAGTGTAGAGAACATTTTTGGAAGATTTAGTTTTCCAAGCATTTAGACGAAAATTATATCATGGGCATCCCAGACGATCAAAATTAAGTCAAAAAAATCTGTGTGCACACAGAGTTTGCAAGAATTGAAATAATTTATATGATGATACACTTAGGCCTCCACTTGTGAATAATTATGTCACTTGTACATTCTGAGGTACCGCATTTTGATAAGGAATCTGTCAACTCATACCATGTAAAGATCGCAATATGATGGCACCCAGCAAAGCATGTATCTCAATACCTTTAGAAGTAGTACACTGTATGTGACGAAATGTTAGAAAACGTGACGTGGGCAGTGTCACACTTGGTGGAGTCCATTAGGCTACCTGCTGGGTACGTTAATGCCAGCCATACCATTACCCACAACAAGCCTAGTCTTTTCACAAATGATG
Source organism: Rapana venosa (assembly GCA_028751875.1). Classification (NCBI taxonomy): domain Eukaryota; kingdom Metazoa; phylum Mollusca; class Gastropoda; order Neogastropoda; family Muricidae; genus Rapana; species Rapana venosa. Next base: position 12,171,925 of record CM054144.1, on the reverse strand, counting down.
GCCGTGGTTTTAATCAAACAAGAAAGGTGTTATATAATTATGCACTTCAGCGTACAAGATCTCGGGTTCAGAATCCCATCTGAAAGACTTCAAGTTTCGCAGAGTCAGGGCACAAAGGAGAAGAAGAATGCTAATCCCTTCCAGTTGGTGTTTTCGGTGTAGACAGCAACCTGCACCGCCAGTTGCCGTTAGGGAGTGACTTTGACATTAGCACCGCTGCCTCCTACAACGGCGTGGTTAGCAGATACCCACAGTTCGGTTGGAGTTTTGCTGGAGCATTCCCTCTTTGACTTGTTTGCCGGACCAGGAGCAGTTTTCTACAAGACATCCAAAACATAACGCTGATACAGATGCCTAGCCTGGAATCCACTTACAACAAGCGAGACGTGGTGTTACGACGGCAGAACCAGAAAGTTAATGTACGAAGCTACGAGTAAATTGTCGGTGTAAAGATGTAATCCTGAACACACACACAACACACACACACACACACACACACACACACACACACACACCACACACGCTTGCTTGCTTGCTTCAAATTTTAACTTCACACTCTCACTATATATATGCCACATGCTGGAATTTGTAAGGATAGCTTACAAAAAAGCTATTAACATACACGGCCAAAACACAATAAATATCTGTACAACCATTTTTTTATATATAAAAAAAAGAAATGTTTCAAAAGAGGGACTCTAGAAGCAAAACAAACCCCCCTCGATTCCAATACGTAGGACAGGATAGACAAAGAACGGACAGTATTGCAATACATAATTATTAGCCACCGCAGTACTGATGCTTTGAACTGGAGGAAACCAAACACAACAATCCAATCACCACTACCATCAACAACTATGTGTTAATAACCACTGCTGCCGAGCTATTTGTGAATTAGTTGGTTGTGTACACCCCAAAAAACACACGCTGAAAACTGGCCACTGGCAAAAAGAGGCGGCCATAAAATTAATGATCTAACAAGAGGGACAGCTAAGATGACCGTGTGAACAAAAATGAGACCATGATTGGAAATAGTGGTTGTAGACTTTGGGAGGTCAGAACACTTATAACACGTGTATATTCTAGTTCTCACTGTTAACCAGTATCTGGGACTATGTCTGAGGTTTTTTTAATTCATCAAATGCTGACAGTATGGTATACAATCTTTCACGCACATATTCGAAACTTTGCATTGATATAAAATCGGTGAATAAAAAACCCTGATAGGCCTACACATAACTTGTACCGCCTAAATAACCATAAGGAAACAAAAACACCTACCTCTTGTCCATTAAAAAAAAAAGTGCAAAATTTCAATCTTCAGGAGTTTGCATCGTTTGGAAGTCGATGTAAAATGTTTTAATCAGTTCCTTTTACATAATTATCTCACCGAAAAGGGATATGCACAAACAGAGCATTGCATTGTTAATATGCAAGAAAAAGAGAAAGATAAAAAAGAAGGAGAGCAGATCTGTTGTAACACTGTCTCATTGCAGCAGACACATCCAAGTCAGAGCCCAGTAAGAGTTGAAATAATGAAGACATGGAACCAAAAGCTAAGGCTAACAAGAAGGTCTGGCGTTTTCTTTTTGGACATGTAGTCAGTACGGAGAGTATATCTATATCTCTTTCTCTCTATGTATATATATATATATATATATATATATATATATATATATATATATATATATATATATATATATATATATATATAGAGTCTTTTGCAAACGCTTTTTGACATGTAGCCAAGTACGAAGATGTATATTGTTGTCATATACTTAAATATGAATCCTTGTATTAATATTTCAAAAATAATGAACAAACTAAAATATTCAAACAGCATACATAAATATTAAACGCAGGATCACACAACTACACAGTTTGTTTCCGTTGTCACTTTTGAAACTAACAGGGATTTAACAAAATGTCCATTGTCACTGTTGAAACTAAAAAGGATTTAAAAACGAACAGTTTTATTGTCTGAGAGGTTGGCTGTAACATCCTAAGACTGTTTAATGAAATTGTCGCCTTGATAAGTTTCTTTAATAAATAATAAATGAATATATTTTTTATATTTATTATCTATTATTATTTATTAACTAAATAAATTTCTTTACCGGTTGTTACTCAATTTCCTCCTTGGGAACATATTTCAGCTAGATTTGACATCGACTACACGGAAATAACGAAACATGAAGATCAAATATCTTCTCACTGTTGATGTAAAAAGTCACTTCGAAAGTAATTATTCTAATCACTTAAAGGTGTATACTGACGGATCTGTATTAGAAACAGGCAAAAGTGGATCTGCATATGTGATTCCGACTTTAAAAGTTAAAAAATCATATCATTTCGGAGAGCATTTTTCTATTTCTACTTCTGAATTATTTGCAATCCTTGTGGCTTTGAATTTTTTGTCTGATACTGCTGTTGATGTTTGCCATATTCTGTTTTGCGTTGACTCAAAAGCAGTATTAATGACATTAAAGACATGGCATGGTAAAATAAGGAATTATATTGTATTTGAGATTAAGTTCCTGATACATTCTATTGCAAGCAGAGGCATCAGCATAACTTTTTGCTGGATCCCCTCTCATTGTGGAATTTATTCGAATGAGCTGGTTGATTCTTCGGCAAAACAAGGTGCCTCTGAATACAGCACTGAAGTGTTTGCTTCTAGTCTCGCATTGTCATCTTATGAAATTCGTTCTAAGTTAATGAAATGCATGCATTCAAAGATTATAAAAAAACCCATTATCAGCAGTTTCCTTGTCCATGGAAATTAGAAATTGCAATATATAAACTGAGATTAAATGCATGGCATCCTAAATATTAAAAAATGTAACATGTTGTTGTTCTATTCCCCTTTCAATCCTCCATTTATTGTTTGATTGCCCAATTCTTTTTGACATGTATAAATGAAGAGGTTTATATATTCATAAGAATTATACCACTATTCAAGAAGTTTTATATGACTCTCAGCAATTCATAATGTCAGTTGCTGAAGTCATATATTCTTCACCTGTAAGACCATTACTGTAATTAGTTGTGGGATATATATATATATATATATATATAATTATATATATATATATATATATTTATGTGATGTATGTGTGTGTGTGTGTGTGTGTGTGTGTGTGTGTGTGTGTGTGTGTGTGAGAGAGAGAGAGAGAGAGAGAGAGAGAGAGAGAGAGAGAGAGAGAAGAGAGAGAGAGATGGGGTGAGTAATGATAGGTACTTTGATATGAATGCGGGTGTGTCTAAATCACCATGTAGTGAAAAATTCTTTAAAACAGTACAAAAATAAAATACACACATATGCATATATTTACACACACACACACACACACACACACACACACACACACACACACACACACACACACACACACACACACACACATCAGGTACTTTTTCGTTCTTTCCTAAAACATTTGAACATAACAGGAAGAACAATTGGGAAAAAAAGTTGGTATTAAACATTGTAAAAAAAAGAAGAAAGTATGGACGGGGGAAGGGGCGTGGTGGGAGGGGTGAGGGGCGGCCATTAGCAGACGAGGCAAGATTAATCTCCCATGAGCTTGGTAAACATGATACACGTGTGTTCTTGAATGCACGCTGCATACCTTGTTGCTACAATATCACACAATACAGTATCATCTTAGTGACCATATGCTCTCTTCAAAACGAGACTTTGCTGAACAAAATGGCTTCAGCTCTTTATCATACATATAATAGGCCACGCAAAACTGTCGGCCCGTATTGCTCTTCTGCTTTTTATGATGAATGTCCGCTCAAGAGGGATTTTGACCTGTATTATGCTGAAGTTTTCTGCAGAAATGTTATCTGTTTTTTAATTTTGTTTTTAAAAACCCAAGTGTGTGTGTGTGTGTGTGTGTGTTGTGTGTTGTGTGTGTTTGTGTGTTGTGTGGTGTGTGTGTGTGTGTGTGTGTGTGTGTGTGTTGTGTGTGTGTGTGTTGTGTGCGCGTCCACGCGAGTGTATGTGTGTGTGTGTGTGTGTGTGTGAGTGTGTGTGTGTGTGCGTGTGTTGTGTGTGTGCGTACACACGAGTGTGTGTGTATGTGTGTGCATGTGTGTGTGTGTGCGCGCACGTGTGTTGTGTGTGTATATATATATATATTGTGTGTGTGCACTAGCGCGCCTGCGTGCGTGTGTCTGAGGCAGTGTGCGCACACATGCACGTGCGCGCGTGTGTACGCGGGTGTGTTCATCTTTGAAAAAAGAAGAAGGAATGTGAAGAGGGTTGAGTGTGTGACCCCAGTGGTCGCCCTGTTTATAGAAGCAGGCTGTTTCCTGGCTTGTGAGACAATGTGCCTGCCTTCTCCCGCCACTACAGTCCTGTGTGGACCACGTCAGACACTGGAGAACCCACAGGCTGATCTGGTCTGCAGGCTTCCCCTCCACCCTGGTCTTCTAACCTTTCTGTCATCCATCATACTTTTTAAAAATTATTTTTTTACATCGAGGATAACGGAATAAGCACTCATGTGCTTTTTTACGATCTAGTCCCCGTGTGTATGCGGTTTTGTCAATTTTGTCATCTGTTCGCACCGGCATACAATGGCCTACTCTTACGAAAAAGCGGAACAGGATTTAACGTGTGCGCAAGATGTTCTGCCTGCGTTCGCTTGGTTTATAGTCTCATCCGAAGGACTTTTGGGGAGAGTGGAGTCTGCACTGATGTGAACTCCAGGGGAAAAAATCCCCTTGAACGGGAACGGGAATCGATCCCGGGTCGTCACATTGCGATCGCAATGTTCTGACCTCTAGGTTATCCCGTCCCCCCTAGCAACAAGCAACAGTAGCATGATTATAGCATATTGCAGCATAATGACAGCCAACGGGGATACAGCCAGACTAGCACTGTGTATTTGCACTGTTAATGCGTTTACCATTAAACGAAAAACGCATTCGAAAATATCATATGCACATTAAAAGCAAGCAAATAAAGTAACAGTCATAAAAATGATTCGATAAACAAGCGAGTAAACAGTCAATAGTTGAATAAGTGAGCAAGATCATTTTCGGTGCAAAACATATGGAGTTCTGATACATTTTCAAACCAAGAGCATGTCTACTTTTCCATCATGACTATGTTACGCTTTTGTATTATGTCGAAGATTTTGAAAGTCTAGCAGAGGCTGTGGTCTACACGTGAATGACCTGTGTCTGTGGAAGAGAGCTCTGATTTGTAAAAATAATAGGATTCAGCTTTATGCACATTCCGTATTATAATAATAATAATAATAATAATAATATAATAAAATAATAGTAATGATAATCATAATCATAAAATGATGATGATTACGATTATGATGATAATGATGATGATAATGATAATACTACTAATAAAAACAATAATAATAGGATAATCTGTCTCTAATCCATTTGAAAGACTCGTGTTTACGGGTTGAGCCTAGCGATTTCAACTTCGTACTGATTTTATTTTAAAATCCAGAATTTGAGATGAAAACAGAGATACACCTGCTCAAACGGTTTATTTAAAAACATATTTCTTTTAAACAAATCTTACAGCCTCTACAGCAGCGAGGGAGAGGAGATGGGCGCCGCCCTCAATATGCTGGCCCTAGAGAAGTGAGGTCTCTGACGCCTCGCTCCCCTGCGACCTTATAGGTTATGGAACTCCTTTACCTTTACCTTTTTTTTTTTTAATAGCCTCTAAAGACGAGACTGGCGAGCGCATCCTTCAGAGAGGCACGCCATTCAGCGACCTGAGGAAGAAGATTGTGTGGCCGACGACAGAGATAATAACCCTGCACACCAAGCTGTACGGCCCACGAGAGGAGCTGGAAAGGACTTGTCACTGTTTCTCCCAAACACATCTGACCATGTGAAAAAAGCCACGGAGAGAAAAAGAAAAAGAACAGCCTCTAAAAAGATGACCCATTAGTGTTGACAGTGAGAATGACTGCCTGGCTTTGCTGAAAAATAAAAGTCAATCTATTAGTCTGGAAAGTGGTCTCTGAAGAAGAGGACGACCTTGGTGCAAACGATCAAAGGCTTTATGGCAGCAGGCCTCTTCTTGTAACCAGGGCTACTTAGCTAAAAAAATAAACAAAAGAAGTGTCCATCCATGTGATGCACAGGCAGACCTGAGACCTGAGAATAGGCTGGAAGTGGGAATGTTTTGCAGACCGTTGCTGTGAAGTCTTCAACATGGCCATCTGTTTCATCTCTGCGTATCTACCCGTCTACTTACCTACCTGTCTATCCAGATTAATACATACACAGAGGGGGTCAATAAATAGGTAGATGAAAAAAAGGAGGCTGGAGGGAGAGAGAGAGAGAGAGGGAGAGAGAGAGAGAGAGAGAGAGGGGGGGGGGGGGAGAGGGAGAGAGGGGGAGAGGGAGAGATAGATAGACGGATAGATAGACAGATAGACACACGCTTTCAATGTAGTTTGCTTCTTCTTCATCTTGAAACTCTCAGTGTTTTCTGGGCAGGATGCAGTAGTCAGCCTGACATCGTTCGTTTGACTGAAAGCCTGAAAACATAGCCTACAAACATCCATACATTCACTGTCAACTTAGAAAAAAACTCCAACAAAACCGTTGAACATTTGAAAAGCAAAAGTCACTTCTTCGTAGTTTACCGCAATATGATATCTATGCCTTCAGTGTACTGAGTTTCTTTATAAGTCAGACAATGCACTGTGATACACACACACACACACACACACACACACACACACACACACACACACACACACACACACACACACACACACACACACACACACATGATTAACAGTATAAAAACGCGCTGAGCCAAATTCAAACTTTATACTGCAGCGAAAGTAGTTGGTATATAATGCGGTGTACTCCCATCAAATACTTCAGGTTGTGTACGCGAGCAGATGTGACAAGAACACCGGAGTTTTTGGTGGTTTTTTTTTTTAGTTGCTTGCACTGACATAGAATTTGAATAAAAATTAAGGAAAAGTCCATGTCATAAGATGTCTGTCCATGTCTGTGTAAGAATATATATATATATATATATATATATATATATTATATATATATATATATATATATATATATATATATATATATATATATATGTGTATATATGTATATATATAAGTTTAGATCCTAGAAGACAATAAATCATTTCATCTGCCAGCATAGTTCCTCAAACTATTTTGACTTGAAATCCATTAAAAAAAACAACCAAACAACAAAAATCAAACAACAGAGTAAATCGTGTCATGGTTTGCAATACAGAAAGTCCCTTTGCCATTATTGCACACCACATTGCAAAACAAAGACATTAGGTTTTCTATCCAGCAACCCCCCTCACCCCCACCCCTTTACCGCTACCCTTACAAACAAAATCCACATACCTACGTAAAGAAACAAGATTGTGGTTTGCAACTTTGTAAGGTGTAAAGCAAACAAACCCAAGAAACATGTTTTTGACATAACTCCGACTGTGCAACGACTTGTTTGCTATAAAGTTACTATTGACAAATGAAAACTTGAGTGTTGTCCAGGCTGGACACATCAGAAAGCAAGGTCAATGAACGCTGCCTCCCTCCCCGCACCTGCAGTGAATCACTAAAAGAGCGTAGGTATTACATGGATGAGAAAGAGTTTGAAGACATGGAATTTTTTTTATATGCTACCTCTTTCCATATAGCCAGCCACACTCCGGATTCAGAGAGCTTTCTCCTCTGATGAAGGATGGAAGCTTGTATGCTAGGAGTCTACCACAGGTCAAGAAATGTCCACATCACATTGAACAGTATATTAGCATTTAATATAGCTAGTTCCTAGTGGGGATGCCGAGGTTTGTGTGTGTGGGGGGGGTGGGGGGATGGGGGAGGAAGGAGGGGCTGCCAGTAGAAATAGCATCCCCACATTCTGGAAATTCTGTGCTAGGAATTCCCTCTTTTCTTTCCCTATCTTTGTTTCTGCCTTGTTCCTTTTCCTTTCTCTCATCTTCTTGCTTTTCTTCTGCCTTCTTGGACCATTTTTTCTGCACCCCCATCCACCCCCCCCCCTCTTAAGACAGACTTTAAAGGATAACAATTCTGCCTGAGGCCGAAGTCATACGCACTCAGGCTGACTTGTCAGGTGATTACCGGTAGTGCAATGTATTTGGGCTCATATCACAGACAAGAATTATTCATTGCTGTCTGAGCGTTCTACGAGAGAGAGGAAGCATTTGGGTGGTGGTACTTATCTATTTATTATTATATAATTTTTAGAATTGACTACTGCCTGAGGTTTTGGTTGTACCTAACAAGGGAGTGGCCCTGCTTTGCCGGGTCTCTATAATCAGCAAGATTGTGAAGTTCATGATTCCACTGTGTTCCTTTCGGCAAAACTCAAAACAACTGTATTCATGTCCACCCTGTTATTTTAGAATCCCTAAGTTCTTAGTGAGTATTTACTATGTGAGAAAAGAAATCAGGCTATTTTATTTTCCCTTAAGATCAAATGCATAAAAATACCCAGAAACTTAAGAAGAGGGCTTTTGTAAATAAGAGTCTGACATAAGAAGCAGGACAATTTGCTTGAGAAAAGTACATTGTCTGTTTGAACAGACTGTAAAAATAGAGCATTCCATTGTAAAATAACAGCTTTTAAAAAGTGGCTGAGTCTGACATAAGTTCTTTTTAAAAAAAAGAACAGAAAAACAAAGTGTGATTCTATTACATGGCAACAACGGGATAGCCTAGTGGTTAGAACATTGCGCTTGTAATCTGACGAACCGGGTTCAAATCCCATTCAAGGGAACTTTTTTCCCCCTTGGAGTTAACATCAGTGCAGACTCCACTCTCCCCAAAAGACCTTCGGATGAGAGTATAAACCGAGGCCCCGTGTGCAAACGCAGGCAGGCCATCTTGCGCACACGTTAAATCCTGTTCCGTTTTTCGTAAGTGTAAGCCATTGTGTGCCTGTGGGAACAGATAACAAAATTTACAAAAACCGCGTATACACGGGGACTAGATTGTAAAAAAGCACATGAGTGCTTATTCCATTATCCTCGATACAAAGAATAAATATAAAAATAATAAATAAACTCGCTAGATACTTTGTGCTAACGGTACTAACTATTGACATGTGCCTGAGAGCAGCATTTGACTCGTTCCTCTGCACAGGGCCAGTAACTGCGCTTATTTAAAACTGGTCTTTTCCTTATTTAAAAAAAAAAAAAAATAAATAAAAAAAAAAAAAACCGCAAAATGACCAAGGAAAAAAATTTAAACCCAAAACTTACCTGTTAAAGCCCGGATCTGGGTTCACTTTATTCTGGCTTCTTTGGGCTGAAAAAATTTAAAACCCAAAATGAAGGCCCCCAAAAAAGAAAGAAAACTGAAAACGATAAAAAAAAAAAAAAATTTTTGTTATGGAAACAAAAAAAAATCCACAAATTTTAAAAAACCAAAAAACCCAAAAAAAGGGGGAAAAAAAAAAAAAAATAAAAATTTTTGAAATTGGGGGGAAAAAAAAAAAAATTTTTTGGGAAAAAAAAAAAAAAAGGGGGGGAAAAAAAAAAATTTTTTTTTGTTTTTTTTCCCCCCTTTTTTTTTTTTTTTTTTTTTTAAAAAAAAAAAAAAAAAAAAAAGGGGGGAAAAAAAAAAAATTTTTTTTTTCCCTTTTTCTTTTTTTAAAAAAAAAAAAAAAAAAAAAAAATAAAAAAAAGGGGGGGGAAAAAAAGAAGGGGGAAAAAAAAAAAAAAAAAAGTTTTAAATTTTTAAAAAAAAATTTTTTTTTAAAAAAAAAAAAAAAAAAAAAAGGGTTTTTTTTTTTTTAAAAAAACCCCTTTTCAGGGGGGTTTTTAGAGGTCCCAAACCAATAAAAAACACCTTTTAAATGTGGGTTGCCCCCCCCCCAAAAAAAAAAAAGAAAGAAAAAAGTACAAATCCCTTTTGAATATCGTTCCCAAAAAAAATAGAAAAAATTTTAAATTGTACTGACTGATTTTTTGGGGAAGTAAAATAAACCAAAGAAGTAATAAAAATGGAAATTTTTTTTGGGGGCCTTTTTTATTGCTTTTTGTTTTTTTGACTTTTTTCCCTTTTTCGTATGCTTTTATTTCAAACCTTTTTGTTCCGTTTTTTTTGGGTTGTTTTTTTTTGGGCAGTCCTTTTTTGATTAAGATGGTTGCGGGCCCAATCTTTATTTCCCCCCCTCTCTCTCTCCCTCTCTCTCCCTATCTCTCTCTCTCCTCTCTCTCTCCTCTCTCTCTCTCTCTCCCCTCCCTTTCCCCTTTTTTTTTTATATATAATATAATTTTTTTAACAGTGCTGGAGAATCAGCACATCGTTCAGATTTCTTTATCTACTTATTTATCAAGTTATTATACATGGCTCTCAAAGGAAATACAGGCTCTCAGATTTTCCACAAAAAATAACTCAATAAACGGGGTGGGTTTTTTTGGGGGGGGGGTTGTTCTTGTTTTCGTGCAACTTGGTCTTTATGAACAATAAAGTGTCTGTACTCAACATTTTTTCACGGAATAAAATATTTCACATACTTGACAAAATACAATCTACTTCCGAATTAAAAAAACCCACACTGGACAATGTTTCATCATGTAAACGCAGCACGCATAATTTTAGGAGACTCTCCAAAAATACCAGAGAGATGGTAGGGTCAAATAAGGTGGAGATAACGATAAAGGCTTAGGCCATCTGTAACCGCTGAGAACAATGATAGACATAACACTTATGCACTGCAGTAAAGGATAACGCACAGAACCCATCAGCAATAATCAAAACTAATAGTACCATTGAATATTGATAATCATGGAAATAAAAACCACACCCTTTTTCCACCTCCTAATTTGGATTGTGGACTGATAGCCGTTTGATCGCCACAGTGTCAGGTGTCGTAAGGCAAAATCTCACACTGACTAGCTCAACACAGCCTTGTGAGCTTAGGGGTCCCGTTGAGATGAGTGAATATTTGCCTCTTTTATGTTCTTAATACTCTTTTTACATATACACACAAAACCTCCCAGTAAATATCTTTATCAACACTTTTTTGTATCATAAGTTATGAAAAAAAATCGATTTCAGAAACGTACGGGTAAAATATTTCACGTGGTTGTTTAAAAGGTAACAGCAAATTTAAACGAGAGAGAGAGAGAGAGAGAGAGAGAGAGAGAGAGAGAGAGAGAGAAGAGACAGAGACAGAGACAGAGACAGAGAGACACACACACACACACACAGAAACAGAGAGAAAGAGACAAAGAGAAAGATCCCCCCCCCCAAAAAAAAAAAAAAGAAAGGAAGAGGTAAAAAAAAGGGGAAAAATTGTTTCAGAATTCATTCAAATACTCAGATGCATATTACCATTTCTCAGCACGTTACTCAAAGAGCTGTGACCTAATAGTGTACACAGACAATGTACCCTGACAACATACTTCATGACTGCCTAGCATGAACCCCTTGTAGCCAGAAAACAAAAGCTGTGTCGAGTCCTGCGGTCAAAGATCATAATTATTCCATTGCAGCAATGAACCGGACGAGCAATGAAAACCCCGAGAAAGTTCAATGGCAATGCTTGCAATGGAAACAGACCCCCTTGCCATGTCCTCACCAGCGTCAACGCCTGCCTTTACAAGACTAGAATGAGCACGCCGCCCCCAAAATAAAACAAGAACAGTCACGTTGACAATGAGGACAGATAAGTAAAACATGAAAATAGAGGCAAAAAAGAATACTGAAAACAATAACGATGCTGCTGCTGCTGCTGATGGTGATGATGCTGATGCTGATGCTGATGATGGTGATGGTGGTGATGATGTTGTTGATGATGATGATGATGATGATGATGGTGATGGTGATGATTGGGATGCTGCTGCTGCTGATTATCGCTGTTATGATTGACTTGATGACCAAGATCTCTTACTTCCAGATAGTGAACTTACAACTGAGAGGTTAAAACTATTCAACGCCGATTGTGGTTCGATAGTTCTGTAAGCAAAACCTAATTGCAGTTCTGTTTGAGTGGTTCTCATCAGCAACATGTCTCCCCCATCATTTCAAACAACACTTATTGAACTGGAAAATTAAAAAAAAACAAAAAAAAAGCTTCACATGAGCAGAAAACTTCACATGAGAACAGAAAACTTCACACGTAAACAGAAAACCTCACGTGAACAGAAAACTTTACGCGAACAGAAAACCTCACGTGAACAGAAAACTTCACGAGAACAGAAAACTTCACATGAACTAAAAACTTCACGTGTGAAGAGAAAAATTCACGTAAACAGAAAACCTTACGTGAACAGAAAACCTCACGTGAATTGAAAACTTCACATGAACAGAAAAGTTCACGTGAACTAAAAACTTCACATGAACAGAAAACTTCACGTGAACAGAAAACTTCACGTGAACAGAAAACTTCACGTAAACTAAAAACTTAACGGGAACAGAAAATGGAGCAGGGAGCCTGTGCTTGCACTTAAAACTTCACGTGGAGTGAAATCTGATCAGAAAACTCCACGTGAACAGAAAACAAACTTCACGTCAACAGAAAACTTCACTTGAACAGAAAACTGAACAGGAAACTTCGCGTCAACAGAAGACTTCACATGATGGGAAAATAGACAGAAAACTTCACATGAAGGGAAAATAGACAGAAAACTTCACATGAAGGGAAAATAGACAGAAAACTTCACGTGAAGGGAAAAATAGACAGAAAACTCCACGTGAAGGGAAAAATAGACAGAAAACTTCACTTGAATGGAAAAAGTGGACAGAAAACTTGGCGTAAACAGAAAACTTCACGTGACGGGAAAAGTGGCCAGAAAACTTCACGTCAACAGGAAACCTCACGTGAACAGAGAACTGAACAGAAAACTTCACGTGAACAGAAAACTGAACATGAAACTTTACGTGAACAGAAAACTGAACGGAAAATCTCACTTCAACAGAAAACTTCACGCAAACAGAAAACTGAGTAGAAAACCTCATGTTAAACCCCTACCCCCCCAAAAACAACAACAACAACAAAAACCCAAACAAAACCCTTCACATCAGCATTACAACTTCACGTGAACAAAAAACTTAATTGTCAGACTTGGTGCAAACCAAGCTATTCACGTGAACACAAAAAAGCAATCGATCGCAGTTTGTCCAAAATAATTATATAGTTTGACTTTAGTGAAAAGCATTTCCCTGAAACAAACAAGCAAACAATGATAACTATCACCATTCGTCAAAAGCGCAAGATAATTATTACAAATTTGAGCCGTTAACGGTAAATACTGTAAAAAAAATAAATCCAGACCAACATTCCAGAAAATGTGTGCGTGCGCGAGTGCGCGCGCGCGTGCATATGCGTGCGCGCTGTGTGTTTGTGTGTGTGTTTGTTTTGTTTTGTTTGTGTGTGTGTGTGTGTGTGTGAGTGTATGTGTTGTTTGTATATGTGAGTGTGTGTGTATCAGAGAGAGAGAGAGAGAGAGAGAGAGAGAGAGAGAGAGAGAGAGAGAGAGAGAGAGAGAGAGAGAGAGAGAGAAGAGAGAGAGAGAGAAGAACAAACAGACAGATAGAGAGGAAGAGACAGAGAGAGACAGAGAGAGAGAGGAAGAGACAGAAACAGACACAGAGAGAGAAACAGAGACTGAGAGAGAGGCAGAGAGAGAGAGAGAGAGAGAGAGAGAGAGAGAGAGAGAGAGAGAGAGAGAGAGAGAGAGAGAGACAGAGAGACAGAGACAGAGACAGAGAAAGAGACAGAGACAGAGATGATAAAATAAACATCAAAACAACCCCATCAAAAAGGTAATATCGCCCTTTTAAGCATCTACATCTGCTTACAAAAATTGAACGAAAACATAATTTACAAATAAAAGGGGGGCAAAAAAGAGAAAAAGTACCCAATCACCATATCAAACCAAACTGGCACAATAATTATATCGTTTTTGCGTTAGTGTGTTATATCGGGTTTTTGTTGTTGTTTTTGGACGCTGTTGTTGTTGTTGTTGTTGTCATCATTGTTGTATTCCTCGTGATAAATAATGTCACTGACTCTCTTAATACTAGTCACAAACGTGTTTAACTCTGTACAATGATAAGTAAAAGTCCTTCGGATGAGACTATAAACCGAGGCCCTGTGCGCGAACGCATGCAGAACACATCTTGCGCACACGCTAAATCCTGTTCCGCTTTTCGAAAGAGTGGGCCATTGTGTGCCAGTGGGAACAAAGGACAAAATTTACAAAACCGCATACACTCGGGGACTGGATGTAAAAAAGGCACATGAGTGCTTATTCCATTATCCTCGATATTTAAAAAAAGAGAAAAAATAAAAGTCATCTGAGCGCTTTGATTTGTTGCTTTACAAGATTCAGCGCTATATAAATTCCATACATTATTATTATTATTATTCTTATTATTCTTATTATTTAAAAAGACCTCAGCTGCCAGACAAAAGGTACCTAGCTTTTGACTGTTTTCTTTTGGTGTGTGTCTGCAGCAGTAAGTGGATTATAATCATCCCAATATAGAACTAGCAAAGAGTGGCTGAGTTACATTGATTTATTATTTATGTTTTATTTCTTTTTTTTGCGTGATTCATTCATGGAAGTATCATTGGACATAATTCAATGGATTTTTTTCCTTATAATTTTTTAACCGACAACATTAATTGCTGATTTTAGTAGTAGTAGTAGTAGTAGTAGTAGTAGTAGTAGTAGTAGTTGTTGTTGTAGTTGTTCTTGTTCTAGTGGTAGTAGTAGTAGTAGTAGTAGTAGTAGTTGTTGTTGTTGTTCTAGTGGTGGTAGTAGTAGTAGTAGTAGTAGTGGTAGCATTAGTAGTAGTAGTAGTTGTTGTTCTTGTGGTGGTAGTGGTAGTAGTAGTAGTTGTTGTTGTTCTAGTGGTAGTAGTAGTAGTAGAAGTAGTAGTACTAGTAGTAGTTGTTGTTCTAGTGGTAGTAGAGGTAGTAGTAGTAGTAGTGGTAGTAGTAGTAGTTGTAGTGGTAGTAGTAGTAGTAGTAGTCGTAGTGGTATTAGTAGTAGTAGCGGTAGTAGTAGTAGTGGTGGTGGTGGTAGTAGAAAGTAGTAGTAGTAGTAGTAGTAGTAGTAGTAGTAGTAGTAGTAGTAAGAATACCATTAACAGCATTATTAGAATTATTGTCATTATTCTAATCGTTGTTCTTCTGCTGGTTGCTGTAGATCATTATATTGACGATGTTGTAACTAGCACATGCCTTCTACGTGTGCTGCAGCTATTACTTGTGGTATTACTACTACTGTTGTCGTCTACAAGCATGTTGTGATATGATTTTTATTTTTACATATGATTCGACAGTAACGTTAGCTTATGCTGAAGACAAATAAGGGGTGTTTTTTCTCGTTTTGTTGTATCTCTCAAGTGCTAAAACTCTACAAGTATAATAATAATAATAATAAATGGAATTTATATAGCGCTATATCTTGTAAAAAAACAACAAACCAAAGCGCTTGCATCCATTCCACTCCCACACATGCAACCAACAATGATTAATAGTTTAAATAGTTCAAATACACACGAACACACGCGCGCACAACGCGCGCACGCACGCACACACACAAAACACACACACAGGTTAATGCTTCAGCAGGGTGATGAAATTTAGGCACTGAAGCAAGGACAGATAATTAGAGATGAACCTGTAGGGGGAGGTCTTAGGTTTGAAATAGGTATGTCTTGAGGCTGGATTTAAAAGTGTTGTAAGTAGGCTTTTCGCGAAGGGAGAGAGGGAGGTCATTCCAGATCGCTGGACCAGAAACAGAGAAAGAGCGAGAACAGAGAAATACTCTCAAGTATGTTCGTGTCTTACAGATTCCTCAGTCAAGTGTCACCTTTTTTCCCCCCAGTCAGCAATCATAGACAATCTTGAGACTGATTTCATTCAGCTTGTACTCTATAATTATATTATCTCACCTGGCTTAAATCCTCGGACCAATCCTCTTTGTATGTGAGCGTTTGAGGGGATGTAAACTTTAAGAGGGAAACACACACTTGGGCGCGTGCTCGCTCTCTCTCTCTCTCTCTCTCTCTCTCTCTTCTCTCTTCTCGCGTGCTCTCTGTTTGCTGTCTTCTGTCTGTCTCTGTCTCCCTCTGTTTCTGTCTGTCTCTGTCTCTTTCTCTCTCTCTTTCGGTCTGTCTCTGTTTCTCTGTTTCTGTGTCTCTCTGTCTCTGTGTCTGTCTCTCTCTTGCTCTCTCTCTCTCTCTCACACACACACACACACTTTGACCCTGTGCCACATTTTAGAAGGGAAAAATAAGACAGCAGCAACTTCAAACCAGATTAACCTGAAAAACAGTATATCTCAAAATATCAAATAAGTAGTAAGCTCCGCACAAGATGAACAAAAAAAATTATACTTAAAAAAATAATGCACAAAACCGTTGGTTTGATTTCACTATTTTGGATGCAATTCACGAGCTAAAGTTTCAACTGACTGACAGCAATTACCGATTCATTTCATCCAAGCAGTCAGTAAATAAGCAATGAATCTGAATAAACCTATGAATATTGGAAATAACGTTGTAGTGGAGGGAAGAAAAAGACAAACAGTTAAAGGGGATAGCATTTAGCAATCAAGTATTATTTTCCCGTGCGGATGCCAATAGCTCTTTTAGAATAAACAGCACATTTACTGTCTGGAAAGCCTGTGGTAGAAAATTCCCCTTTTCTGTCACCCTTTCCTCTCTTGCTTACTTTTTGCCTACTCAGCTCACTCTATTGTACCATTTTTAAAGCGGTTGTTATTTTCTTATGAAAAGTTCTGAACCTACCCTGAAGTCGGAATGTGTTGGCTGAGACTAGCGGGAAGACTCTTGCAGAGTTCCAAGAGCAGGAAAAGACCAGGCACTACGCATTCTACACAATATGGTCATGGCCGAGCAACATAACAAAAATCCAGAAAATTAGGAGGCCATATACCTGACACAGTTGAAATTCGGTCACAGTCCTTTTCTTCTGTTTCAAAGTACACACTCATGTCTATAGGCTATATAACGTATGATTATTGATAGGCATTACATAAATCACCATGTTGACAACTAAAAACCAAAAAAAATATTCACAAGATCCACAAGCTTGTTGGTGGTCAAAATAACATGTAACGCAATATGCAAACAATCAAACAGACAACCAACCAACCAGCCAGCCAGGTAGCCAGCCAGCCAATCAGCGGACCGGGAACACCGACAATAGACTCCCTTTTCTGGTTTGGACTGAAAACAAAACTACTATGATCTGCAACACTGGTGCATGTTTTAACAGTTCCACTTTGTAATCGCGTTGTGTTTTGGTCTCAAGCCATTGTGTATGTATTCAGCTTCAAAAAGAAAAAAGAAAAAAAAGTAGAAATATATAACAACTAACGATCCGGAATTATAAACATCTACAACATTTCAGTCAAAACGCACTTTAATATTTTTAAAAAAATTGAATATATGACATTGCTAGCAGGGAAAAAATTTACAACAGTACATCGTTAAGAATAAAATCTGTATCCTTTTCTAATGTATTATTCAGTTACGGGCTATATGGCCATGATGAAAAAATACACATTTTGTTGTTGTAGGTAATGGAATTAATGAACACATTCAAATAATTAACAAAAAAAAGAGAAGCAAACAGAAGCCAATGACAAAGAAAAGCTATTGTGGTGTTCGTAGATGTGGCATAAGAGTATTTCATGAAGCAAACAGTTATTAATCAAACATGACTTTTATTTAATTTTTTTGGGTTCAAATCTTGTGAAGAAGACGCTCCGTTTGATCACACGGACAAGGTCTCGCGCACAGGGTAAAAAAGAAAACCTGTTCCGCTTTTGGAAGAATAGGCCAGCGTGTGTGCCGATGGGAAGGGATGAATATGTTCTTCAGAACTGTATGCACACGGGGAGTGGATGTGAAAAAAAAAAAGCATGTACAGGTGTGCTTATTGCATAAGCTCCGAAATACAATAACAACAACAATAATGATGATGATGATGATGATGATAATAATAATGATAATGATAATGATGACAATAATGATAAATAATAATAATAATAATAATTTTCGAGCTGGTAGTCTCACTAGAGTGAGCAGTTCTGACTTTTTATTTTTATTTTCGAAGACATCTTTGATAACCGAAGACATTCTGATACTGTAAAGAAGGCTACAAATCGAAGACATTCTGAAAATGCACAGAACGCTACAATATATATATATATATATATATATATATATATATATATATATATATATATATATATATATATATATATATTGTGTTTAGCAAATGTTACCTTTTATCACGTGTGTTCAAATTCATATCGATCTGTATCTTACTAGTTGTTTATATATATATATTTTTGTTTTCATCACTGCAAAACACATTTTCTTTTAATGGAGGACAATATAAGAATTGAATGGAATTGAATATATAAATAATAAAGAAATACCAGCATAGCTCAATTACCAGTCCATCATCATTTTTGTTTAGTTTTGGGGGTAATTCATGTATGATCAGTAAACATCTGGACAGCACAATTATCTAGCGTTTTATCACAAAGAACCCCCCCCCCCCCCGCACCCCCACCCCCACCCCCCACGTGCGCTGTTTTCCACGGTTCGCTGCTCTGTCTTCTCTGAGGTATGAAACCCGCTGTACATCAACACAGCAAAGAAAGACACAAACACTAAACTATGTCAGGTGATAAATGTCTACAATTCCCTGCCGCTAAAAAAACCAAATGTACACGCCACCATCTTTTATGGTACGATTTCCAGACTGTCAAACAACCATACAAAACTCCCCGGATTTAGAAGTGAAGATATTAGAAATGTCATCACCCTATCATCAAAATAAAAGGAAAAAACAACAAACAAACAAATTTTATTCTTGATTCTGACATAGTTTAAACCAATCATGCAATCATTTAAAAATCCCTTTTTCCCCCTAACAGTGCACTTGACTGGATTGTTCGGTGTGTGTGTGTGTGTGTGTGTGGGCGGGGGGTGGGAGTATATACCAAAGAAACAAACGAATCTGTATATACATCACACACACACAAAATTCACTAATAATTTTAAAGGTTATTTTATCTCGTGGAAGTACTTTGAGTCACGAAATCCTCACAGCCGATATTGTGTGTTTCACTGAACAAGTCTAAATATTTAACACAACAGAAGAGCCACTACACACCTCTATCGCGTTGTCTAGAGGAAAATCACCAAATCCCACAAACTGAAATCGATGTTTCATGACCATACACAAATGTAAATACAAAATGCAGAACAGAATAAAACATAATAAGGAGAGAGAGAGAGAGAGAGAGAGAGAGAGAGAGAGAGAGAGAGAGAGAGAGAGAGAGAGAGAGAGAGAGAGAGAAGGCATAAAGAGAATGAAATGAAAGAAGAAAAAAAAAGGACTAAGAAATAAAGTTAAGATAAATAAATAGCGTGGAAGAAGAAGAAGAAGATATTTGTGTTGATGACCAACGTTCCAATGTCTTTAGAGTATAATATGCACTAAAACACCCCAAAACTATAAAATATTGTTAAAAAAAGAGAGAAACACATCGAAATAAGGCATAAAAATATTTGAAAACACACACACACACACACACAACAAACACACACAGAGAAAAAGAGGGAGGAGAGAGAGAGAGAGAGAGGAGAGAGAGAGAGAGAGAGAGAGAGAGAGAGAGAAGAGAGAGAGAGAGAGAGAGAGAGAGAGAGAGAGAGAGAGAGAATTGCAACCCTTCCATAAGAAAGCATCACTAGAGATCGAAAAATGAGGTGAACTGATTTCATTTTGAGATTGGTCAAACAAATTAAACACCATTTTCCAGATCTATAACCAACACTAAACACGTGCATAAGGGCCACAATGGGGAAAAAATCCTAATGTCAGTTATAAAATCAATCTTCACGATTATGTTTATCAAAATTCACAATTGATTTCTACTTAGTCAAGTTGAGGGAACAAAACACAAGCCCCAAACCAAAATGTCAGGTTTTGAAACGCACGAGGCTTA
>CM054144.1:12144402-12146902 GCA_028751875.1 Rapana venosa | reverse complement strand
CACACACAACACACCACCATCACACAACAACACATACACAGAGAATAACCAGAAGGATGACATCGGAATGGGGAGGGCATGCTTCACTGGGAGTCAGAACCCGGATACAGTGTTGAGGCATAAAAGTGTTCAGCCCGATGGCAGCCAAAAAAAGCGAGGGGTGGGTGGAGAGGGAGGGAAGGAGGAGAGAGGAAGAAGGAGGGCGAGTTGAGGGAGGAAAGAGGAAGGGAAAAAGGGAGAGAGGAAGAGAGAGAGATAGCGAGAGAAGAGAGAGAAGGAGAGAGAGTGAGAGAGAGAGAGAGAGAGAGAGAGAGAGAGAGAGAGAGAGAGAGAGAGCATAACATACAGACAGAGAAAATACACAGAGAGAAGAGAAGAAGACAGAGAGAGAGAAGAGAGATAAGAGGAAAGATAGAGAGGAAGAGATGAGAACTAAGAGAACAACAGATAGACAGACAGACAACAGACAGACAGACACAGAGACAGACAGACAGACACGACGGGCATTAAGATGGCATAACAGATAGAAGTAAATGTCCATCCCTAAAGTGCAACTTATAACATCAGACACAAACTTACAGGCAAATACGATTCTTCAACACACACACACACACACACACCTGCAAGTGTGTTTTCAGAGTTTCAAGCAGGGCAAGGTTGATACTGAGTTCAAAGCATTTCTCAGTGGACGGCTTTTTTTTTTTCCAGAGTTGTTTTGGTTGGCCAGGACGACAATGTCATCCTGAAGGTCATCTCTCACTATCCCAAACCATACAGAAGAAAGGGGAGGAGGAGGGGGGGATAAGCCATTTGTCATTTACAGTCCGCAATGTCTTGCTGTCTAAAGATGGCTTTTTGCAAGTTGATCAAACTACAGTTTGTCGATCATATACCAATGAACCCCTGATATCACATTCATTAACTTGCTGTCCAAATTTGTACAGGACTTGTTCTTTCTCGCCATTGAGATTTCAGATGCTATAGGTTTAGGAATATTTTGATATTATCGTAATGTCTCTACGTATAGGACTTGGAGTGAAAGAAAATATCTGTCAATATTCAAGATGTCCTTGTTATTAGGATGTTGCAAACAGAATTTAGGACAAAAAATCAACACAAACAACAGCAAACAAACACGTTTCATTTTCAGCCATCATTTGTTTGAGCTTTTTTGCACATCATGCTTCGATATATCGTTTTGTGTACAAGGAGAAAAGCCAGTTCCCAGTCCAACCATGAATTTGCGGATACGGGGTTCTTTAGTGTTACTTTATTTATCTTATTTTATTTTGTTAATTTATTTCGAGGATAATGGAATAAGCACTCGTGTGCTTTTTTCATCTAGTCCCCGTGTGTATGCATCTTTGTCAATTTTGTCATCCGTTCTCACCTCACACTATGGCCTACTCTTCCGAAAAGCGGAACGGGTTTTAACGTGTGTGCAAGAAATTCTGCGTGCATTCGCACACGGGGCCTCGGTTTATAGTCACATCCGAAAGATTTTTGGGGAGAGTGGAGTCGGCACTGATGTTTAACTCCAGAGGAAAAAATCCTCTTGAACGGGAATCGTACCCGGGTCAATAGATGACGACAACATCACTGTAACCACCAGGCTATCCCATCCCCCTCACAGGAGTATAACGCAACTTTCTATTCTAGAAACATAGTGCCTGGTAAGCTGTCAAATCTAAATGGAACCACTTCTTATCGTTGTTTTGCAGATGCAGTCGGGTTTTTTTGGCATTTCACAATCACCTATTGTTTGCTAGAAAAAGAAAAACGTAGCACAGCATTTTAATCATATTGCTTCCTCTTACAAACATAATGTAAACTACTTACGATCAAAAGTCAACTGACAACTGTTGTATAAAAAAAATTCAGAATAATAATCATCAGCACTTATTCTAGCTGATTGATGCTAGTTCTTAGCATAAACTACACACATTTTTGATAGGAGCAGATGCGCAAAAAACCCCCAACAGGACCCAGACTAACTTCCATAATGACCTACAGATGACGGCAAGCACAGGTCTGAAGAAAGGAGTATTCGGGAAGGGCTTATTTTGTCAAAAAAGAACACTTTGAAAAATGGAGCTAGCCGTGTCCTTCATATTTCAGGGAGCAATATGTTCAAATAAAATGACAAACAACCGTATACGTCTTCCACTTTCGCAAAACCTTGTCAACGGATGAAAAGAATGCGATTTCAAGGTATAATGTAAAGTTTCACAGCTGGGGAAAAAA
Source organism: Rapana venosa (assembly GCA_028751875.1). Lineage (NCBI taxonomy): Eukaryota > Metazoa > Mollusca > Gastropoda > Neogastropoda > Muricidae > Rapana > Rapana venosa. Next base: position 12,144,658 of record CM054144.1, on the reverse strand, counting down.
AATCCAAAAAGCAAACAAACAAAAAGAAAAAACCCAACAACCAAAAAAATCCCAAACGCTGTACACTCTCTTTTAGTTGGTCGGATCATTGCTTGCAAATATACAGCTTGTTTAGTTACATAATTATGTGTGTGTGTGTTGAGCTTTTTTGGTAGTTTTTTCTGTTTTGTTGTTGTTGTTCGCTTACTTTAACAAAACACGCCAAACTTCCACAAATACAGCTTAGGATTTGCAGATACAGCATGAACCCCCCCCC
>CM054144.1:12126902-12136902 GCA_028751875.1 Rapana venosa | reverse complement strand
GACGAAGGAAACCCGGCAGGGAGCCCCCTCCTCCCCCTCCTCCTCCTCCTCCACCATTGGGAGAGCGGTCGTCTTCGTCCAGGCCATAGATGGACCCGGGAGGAGGCACGACGTCTGAAGCCAGGCGCGGAGAGACAGGGACAGTCATTTGCGCCGGGGTCGTTTTTGAAGGTGACCCGCTTGCCGCCGCAGAGACTGCTGGCCTTGACGTAAGGGTTGTAGGAGCGAGGCTGCTGACGCTTGGCCGCCAGCTCCCCCCAGCCGCCCTTGCGCTCGTGCGAAAAGGGGCGGGAAGAGGCCAGGGTGTGCGCCTCGTGGAAGGCAGTGGCAGGGGGCTGGGTGGCGTCACGGGCCAGCTGGTTGCCGTAGGAAGGGAGCATGCGCGGGGAGAAGGTCTCGAAGGAGATGTCCTCTACGCCCTCCGGGGAGGGCGTGTTGGGGTACATGAAGCGCCTCTCCTTCAGCAGGGTTTCGGGGCCCTGAGCGAACACCATCCGGGAGGGATCCACTGTCAACACATACACACACATACATGCACACATGCAGGCGTACACACGCACACATGCAGGCACACGCGCACACACGCACACGCACGCACACGCACGCACACATGCAGGCACGCGCACACATGCACACACGCACACACGCACGCGCGCACGCGCGCACGCACACACATATATACATATGTTTAAAAACCTGTATGAAATTGATGCATCTATCTTGTGTCTTTTTTGAGATTATTTTTCGTATCAATGTTCCTGTCAGTATTGTGTTATTGTTCTTTTTATGGGATAATCAAAGTTTAAAAAAACCAACTTGGCTTGACTTGACACAGAAGTGAATGAATTGGTTATTATGTACCCCCTCCCCCCTCAAAAAATAACAACAAGAACAAAACAACCAACACAACAAACAAAAACAAACAAACAAAACCACCACCAACAAAACACAACAAACAAAAACAAACAAACAAAACAAGGCCCCGAAACAACAAGGAAGATAGTCGTGGTAGTTTTTGAGGAAATCAGTATTTACAAACAAAAACGATAACAGGAAACAAAAAAACCGCAAACATACCTGCACACAAACACATAGACAGACAGACAGACAGAAGAAACACACACACACACACACACACACACACAACACACACACACACACAAACACACACACACACACACACATACACACACACACACACACACACACACACACACACACACACAGAGAAACACAAATATATACAGATACAGTCACAGACACGCACAGACGCAGACAGACAGACAGACACATCCCCCACCCCCCACCCACACACATGTGAGCACAAATTGGTGTGTGTGTGTGTGTGTGAAGAGAAGAGAGAGAGAGAGGGGGGGGGAGAGAGAGAGGGGGGAGAGGGGAGAGGGGAGAGAGGAAGAGAGAGAGGAGAGAGAGAGAGAGAGAGAGAGAGAGAGAGAGAGAGAGAGAGCCAGCCAGCCAGCCAGCCAGTCAGCCAGAAAGACAGACAGACAGGCAGCCAGCCATACAGACAGACAGCAGACAGACAGACAGACAGACAGAGGGAGAGGATCCCAACTGCTTCCAAAAATCTATAAGGCAAAAGAGCCACTGGATGTTGGGAACGTGCAACGTATTGACGGAGTTCGAATTCTGTTCGGGTCAGTGGATTTCAAAGGAAGATTGATAGAGACATCTCTCCTTCTACCCCCCCCCCCCCCTTCCCCCCCCCCCCCCCCACACACACACACACGCCCTCGTCTTCTTTTTGCTAGCGCTTGAGCCGAGTGGTTAAGACGTGAGACGTTCGGGGAAGGCTGTGATTCAAATCTCTATAGTAGCATATATATACACATACATACATACATACATACATACATACATACATACATACATACATACATACATACATACATATATCTATATATCTACATCTATATATATAGAGAGAGAGAGATAGATATAGATATCTATCTATCTATCTATCTGTCTATCTATCTATCTATCTATCTATCTATCTATCTATCTATCTATCTATCTATCAAGTCAAAAGCACTTTAATCCCCCCATGGAGGGCAATTACATGTCTATAGTTTATCTATCTATCTATCTATATCTATCTATCTATCTATCTATCAAGTCAAGTCAAGTCAATTCAAGTCAAAATTGCCCATGGAGGGCAATTACATTATATGGAGGGCAATTTCATGTCTATAGTTAATCTATCTATCTATCTACCTACCTACCTATCTACCTATCTATCTATCTGTCTATCTATCTATCTATCTATCTATCTATCTATCTATCTATCTGTCTATCTATCTATCTATCTATCTATCTATCTATCTATCTACCTACCTACCTACCTATCTATCTGTCTATCTATCTATCTATCTATCTATCTATCTATCTATCTATCTATCTATCTATCTATCTATCTGTCTGTCTGTCTGTCTGTCTGTCTATCTATCTATCTATCTGTCTGTCTGTCTGTCTGTCTGTCTGTCTAGCTACCTACCTATCTATCTATCTATCTATCTATCTATCTATCTATCTATCTATCTATCTATCTGTCTGTCTGTCTGTCTGTCTGTCTGTCTGTCTATCTATCTATCTATCTATCTATCTATCTATCTATCTATCTATCTATCTATCTATCTATCTATCTGTATGTGTGTGTGTGTGTGCGCGTGAATGTGTAATGTGTCTTCTTCCAAATTCAAATGGTTTGACACGTCGTTTGTGTAAGTAAGCTCGTATGTGTGTAATGTATTTTTTTTGGCATGTATACTAAAAAAACCGGACAAAACAGTTGTTGTTACAGCTTTGCGTTGTTTATATTGTATTTGCATGTAGTTTTGGATCAAGGGACATAACTCTACATAGAATCAGGCCCGGTCACCATGAGAGCGACACCATTTATTTATTATTATTTTAATTTTATTTTATACCACGAGATTTATCTGCGTGAAATTCGGGCTGCTCTCCCCGGGGAGAGCGCGTCGCCACAAGAGCAGCGCCACCCTTTTTTTTTTTTTCTTTTTTTTTTTTTCTTTTGGTCTGCAACTGTATTTGTTTCCCTATCAGAGTGGCTTTTTTCTAAGAATTTTGCCAGGGACAACTCCCTTGTTGCCGTGGGTTCTTTTACGTGCGCTGAAAATTTTGTGTAACACACGGGACCTCGGTTTATCGTCTCATCCGAAAGACTAGCGCCCAGACCACAACTCATGGTCTAATGGATGGGGAAAAATTGCGGGCCCAAACGGGGTACGAACCGCGCACACACCCGACCCGGACTTTTCGCATTCTAGACAGGCGCGTTACCTCTAGACCACCGATCCACCATTTCCATGTTCCTGTCTGCACGTACAATAATTTACCTACCAGATTGAACTTTTTCTACAGAATTTTACCACGAACAGGTAGCTATTTCTATTGCCATGGGTTCTTCTCTGTGCACTAAATGTGTTGCATACAGGACCCATCTGGAAGACCAGCACGAAGGCTGCCATTAGATAGAAGAAGGGTATTCAGGCTCACACGAGGATCGAACCAATATGTCTCACTTTGTAGACCTGGCGTGTTACCGTTAAGCCACCAACCTACCTTTCTCTCAGCAATCTGTTGTGATTCTCTTTGAAACAAGAGACTAGTCAGTAAAAACGATCTTTGAAAACGGAGACCACTTTGGGAGAAGAAATGTAGTGTGTATATATATACATGCTTACAATACAGCGAGCCACGGTTTTTAAAGTACAGATCAAGCTGAAACTCACGAGCATAAGAGGAAAAGGGAATCTTAGGGCAGATTGTTGTCGGCTACTGGTGTTCTTATAGTAGTAGTAGTAGTAGTAGTAGTAGTAGTAGTAGTAGTAGTTGTTGTTGTTGCTTCTGCTGCTGCTATTACTACATTCTTTGCCGTCCATACTGCAGCTGCTACTGCTACCATTGCTGCTCAGGTGACTGCAACATTTGCGGGTGGTGCTGGTGTTGATTTTGCTGCTGCTGTGCTTTTGTTGGTGCTGTTGCTGCTGTTACTACTTACATCATTTTGAGGATGCTTCTGTTGCTGTTGAAGCTATCATTATTATTGTTGTTGTTGTTGTTGTTGTTGAAGTTTTTCTTGTTCTTCTTGTTCTTGTTGTTGTTCTTCTTTCTCTTTCACTTCTTCTTTCTTATCATGTTGTGGCTGTTCTTCTTGTTGATATTGTTATTGCCTTTGTTGTCTTTCATCTTCTCCTTTTGCCCATCCTCTTGATCTTGTTTTGGTTGTTGTTGTTATTCCTTTCTTGTTCTTCTTGTTCTTCTTGTTCTTCTTCTTCTTCGCAATTCTTCGCAATTCTTCTTCTACTTCTTCTTCTTCGTCACAACTCTTCTTCTTGTTCAAAATTCTTGTTCTTGATCTTCTTCTACATCTTCTTCTTCTTCTTCTTCTTCTTCTTTCTTCTTCTTCTTCTTCATCTTCTTCTACATCTTCTTCTTCTTCTTCTTCTTCTTCTTCTTCTTTTCTTCTTCTTCTTCTTCTTCTTCCTTGTTAACTTCTTCTTCCTTATCATGGTGTGGCTGTTCTTCTTGTTGATATCGTTATTGCTTTTGTTCTTATTCTTCTTTCATCTTCTCCTTTTGCCGATCCTTTTTATCTTGTTTTTGTTGTTGTTGTTGTTGTTGTTGTTGTTATTCCTTTCTTGTTCTTCTTGTTTTTCTTGTTCTTCTTCTTGTTATTTATCTTGTTCTTCTTCTTGTTCTTCTTGTTCTTCTTATTCTTGTTCTTGTTCTTGTTCTTTTTCGCAGTTCTTGTTCTTGTTTGTTGTTGTTGTTGTTTTTCTTTCTTCTTCTTCTTCTTCTTCTTCTTCTTCTTCTTCTTCTTCTTCTCTTCTTTGTTCCTGTTATCCGTCTTTTTCTTCTGGTTCCTTTCTTTGTTCTTCTGTTCCTTTTCCCGTGCTTCCTTTGTTCTTCCTGAGAGGCTATGACTTTCTATTTAGGTCTGGGTGTTTTGTGTTTTCTTTAGCTTGTTTTTCCCTTGCAGAAATAGAAGAGGGTGAAAACCAGTGCAGGTGACCACTTTTGATCTTGTTTTTCTTTTTAGATTGTTTTCTTTTTCTTTTTTGTTTGTTTGTTTCCTTCTCTTTCTTTCTTTCTGTCTTCCTTCCTTCCTTCGTTCCTTTCTTTCTGTCTTCCTTCCTTCCTTTCTTTCTTTCTTTCTTTCTTTCTCTCTCTCTCTCTCTCTCCCTCTCTCTCTCTTTTTTCTTTCTTTCTTTCTTTCTTTCTCTCTCTCTCTCTCTCTCTCTCTCTCTCTCTATTTTTTCTTTCTTTCTTTCTTTCTTTCTTTCTTTCTTTCTTTCTTTCTTTCTTTCCCTCTTCATTACTTCATTCGTTCCTTTCTTTCTGTCTTCCTTCCTTCTTTCCTTCCTTTCTTTCTTTCTTTTTTCTTTCTTTCTTTCTTTCTTTCTTTCTTTGTCTGCCTGTCTGTCTGTCTGTCTGTCTGTCTGTCACTCTCTTGTTTTGTTTCTTTCCTGTCTCTTCCTGTCTGTTTTGTTTCAGTGTTGTTCCTTTTTGTCTTCAACATCTTCTTCCCTGCTCCCTTACTTAGGTGTTGATAAGACTTGGTGATTTTTGTATTGTATTGCATTGCGTTGTGTTGCATTGCATTGCATTGTATTGCATGTATTGAATTTTATTGTATTGTATTGCGCTGCATTGCATTTTATTGCACTGAATTGCATTGTATTGATCTGCGTTGCGTGACAGCCCTGATATGGCCTCTGTGGTCGGCGGGGCTATAAACAACAAGATTGGATCATCATTATCATCATCATCACCACCACCACCACCACCACCACCACCACCACCACCACCACCATCATCCCCATCACCATCATCATGATCATGATCATGATCATCATCATCATCATCGTCATCGTCATCGTCATCGTCATCGTCATACACCCCCCACCCCACCATCATCATCATCAGCAGCAGCAACAGCAGCAGCAGACAACAGTAGTTGCTGTCTAAGCGTTCAAAGAAGAAGAAGAAGAATGCGAAGAATTGCAAAGAAGAAGAAGAAGAATTGCGAAGAAGAAGAAGAAGAATTGCGAAGAAGAAGAAGAAAGAATTGCGAAGAAGAAGAAGAAGAATTGCGAAGAAGAAGAAGAAGAATTGCGAAGAAGAAGAATTGCGAGGAAGGAAGAAGAAGAATTGCGAGAAGAAGAAGAAGAAGAATTGCGAAGAAAAAGAAGAATTGCAAAGAAGAAGAGGAATTGCGAAGAAGACGAAGAATTGCGAAGAAGAAGAAGAATTGCGAAGAAGAAGAGAAGAATTGCGAAGAAGAAGAAAAAGAATTGCGAAGAAGAAGAAGAATTGCGAAGAAGACGAAGAATGCGAAGAAGAAGAAGAAGAATTGCGAAGAAGAGAAGAAGAGAAGAATTGCGAAGAAGACGAATGAAAAGAAGAAGAAGAAGAAGAAGAATTGCAAAGAAGAAGAATTGCGAAGAATTGCAAGAAGAAGAAGAATTGCGAAGAAAAATTGCAAAGAAGAAGAATTGCGAAGAAGAAGAAGAAGAAGAAGAATTGCGAAGAAGAAGAAGAAGAAGAAGAATGCAAGAATGCAAAGAAGAAGAATTGCGAAAAGAAGAATTGCGAAGAAAAGAAGAAGAAGAAGAAGAAGAAGAAGAAGAAGAAGAAGAAGAAGAAGAAGGAGAAGAAGAAGAAGAAGAAGAAGAAAACAGACTCCGCTGAACAGCGTTTCAAGGTGGTCAGAGATGACTTCTCGAGGAGTCAGGAGAGGAAGTGGAAGAGAAGTCTTGACATTTTTGATCGACAGCCATTTTCCATCCAGACTGTGACTCAGGCAACAAGCTTTCTCAGTTCTTCCTTTGAGCTGAAGAACCGGGGCCGACGCTAAACTAGTGTTATGCTCTGAACCATTACCCTAAGACATGCTTTTGAAATATCAGCTTCATATTGTGAAGGAAGGTGGCAGGATGGTTAAGACGTTTGCCTGCCAACAAGTCAACCGTGAGGTTTTGGGTTCGATTCCCAGCCTCGCCCTTTCTTCCAGTTTGACAAAAAAATCGAACTGAATGTCAAAGTCCTTCGGATGAGACTATAAACCGAAGCCCCGTGTGCGAACGCATGCAGAACATCTTGCGCACACGTTAAATCCTGTTCCACTGTTCGAAAGAGTAGGCCATTGTGTGCCGGTGGAAACAGATGACACAATTTTAAAATCCGCATACACACGCATAAAAAAAGATTAAAAAATGACATCTGTGCGCTTTGATTTGTTGCTTTACAAGATTCAGCGCTATATAAATTCCATACATTATTATTATTATTGTCATCATCATCATCATCATCATCATCATCATCATCATTATATATTATTATTATTATTATTATTATTATATTATTATTATTATTATTATTATTATAATATTGTCCTCGTTCCTATGGCAAGCTCTTTAGCTAGATAGCCTGCACTCGCTATTAAAGGGAAACACATCCTCTGAAGTCGGAGTAGGGTCACCCTACGCGGTGAGGTCTTTGAAACCAGCTACAGACGCAGGTTTCTCATTCAGTGTGAAACTTACAGCCTCACACTGATTCTCAGATGTGAGACAGCACATGCACTGGGTGCTTAGACGAGGAACGTCCAACAGTGAAATAGTTGAAGCCGATTGGTGCAAGCTGTCTTGAGGCTGTGTTAAAATGGTTGTAAGAGAGACTTGGACATCCACTGTACAAGATGCATGGCAGGGTTTTATTTTTCTTTAGCAGATATTGTTAAAAGTTATAGAAGGATGGTAGCAACAAAAACGTTACTCAACAGAAGAATCGGAGAGAGAGAGAGAGAGAGAGAGGGTGAGGGGAGAGAGAGAGAGAGAGAGAGAGAGAGAGAGAGAGAGAGAGAGAGAGAGAGAGAGAAAGAAAGTCAGACAGAAGACAGACAGACAGAGACAAAGAGAAGAAAAACAGAGCAGACAGAGAGAAGAGAGAGAAGAGAGAGAAACAGAGAGAGAGAGAAAGGAGAGAGAGAGAGAGAGAGAGAGAGAGAGAGAGAGAGAGCCATCAGTATTAAGAAAGGGAGACAAAACAATAATTATAAGAAAACCCCAAACAAATGAAAGAAAAGAGAGAAAGAGATACACCCACACAGACAGAGACAGATAATAAAAATACACCACGCAAATGAACAAACAAAGCACGCACACACACAACAGAGCAAAAGAAAAGAAGCAAACCTAGCTTATACAGACCAGGAAATAGCCTTCAGGCACAGAGAGAGAGAGAGAGAGAGAGAGAGAGAGAGAGAGAGGAGAGAGGAGCGGCGAGATAGAGAGAGAGCGAAAAAGAGACAGAGAAAAGGAGAGAAATGGAGAGAGAAAGAGAGAGAGACAATGACAATGACAAATTCTTTTTTTTAAGGATAATGAATAAGCATCCATGTGCTTTTTTTTACATCCAGTCCCCACCCTTAGGGATACATCATATGATAATAAAGTAAACCCAGAGACGAGCGAGCGAGCGAGGAGAGAGAGAGAGAGAGAGAGAGATAGATAGAGAGAGAGAGAGAGAGAGAGAGAGAGAGAGAGAGAGAGAGAGACAGAAGAGAAGACACAGAGAAGAGAGAAGAGAGAGAGGCAATAACTCACCAGTCATTTCCGGCAAGGGCGGAAGTTGGATATCTTCCTCACTTCCGCCACGCCCGCTGTCGCTAGCTGTTGTCTCCCCTGAAGTGTCACTCTGAAAATCCTCACCAGATGCTCGACCTGGCCCCTGCAAAACACACACACACACACACACACACACACCACACACGCACGCAACGCACACGCACACACAACAGAGTAAACAGCCTGTGAGTCATCCAGTCATAATGTTTTTTCTTTTTCTCATCGAACACTCAGACAGCAAGTATTGTTGTCTATTATATGAGCTAAAAAGCGTTTCGCTGCCGTTAAGCGCCTGGCGAGTCAGGCCCAGCGCATCCGACTTTGACTTAAGACAGAATTGTTATCATTTAAGTCTTTTCTGAGGAAAAAAAATGCGGGAAAATGGTCCAAAGGCAGAAAATAGACAAGAAGGAGGCGACAGGTAAAGGTCAGGTAAAGGAGTCCCATAACCTATAAGGTCGTAGGGGAGCGAGGCGTCAGAGACCTCATTTCTTTAGGGCCAGCATATTGAGAGCGCGCCCATCTCCTCTCCCTCGCTGCTCCACCTTCCCTGACCCTAAAGAGGGCAGGTACCCATTTACAGCTGGGTGAACTGGGGGAGCTGTACTGAAGCCAAGGCGCACAAACGGTCACCCATCCAACTGGTAACCACGCTCGACGCTGCTTAACTTGGCTGGGGGAAAGCGAGCGAGGCCACAGGAAGAAAAGAAAAAAAAAACAGAAACAAAGAGAGTGATAGAAAAGTGGAAATTTCTCTCAAAGAATTTCCATGAGGGGATTCTAATTATACTGACAGATCCCCGGCATCCCCACGGGGGATCATCATTTAAAGCCCAGTTGACTGCTTAGGTCATACCAGGGTGATTTGTTAACACGCATTTCGAGAAAAAAACGAAATTAATTTTTTTACGAAGGACAGCGTAATAAATGATAAAATTGATGGCGAATAAAGGTTTCAAGGTAACAATCGTAAAGAGACGAACAACGACAACAATGAAACCAAGCAGACAAAACAAACAAACGAACAAAAGAAGAGGAAGAAACAAGCGAAACAAAAGATGTAACAGATACGACTGGAATCACTGAGTGGTTGACGCAGATCAATACGCAGCAACTGTTCAGATTTCTTGACATTTCAGACTTTCACACACAGGAGAGCGAGAGCGAGAGCTGAGAGAGAGAGAGAGAGAGAGAGAGAGAGAGAGAGAGAGAGAGGAGAGAGAGAGAGAGAGAGAGGAGAGAGAGAGAGAGAGAGAAGAGAGAGAGAGAGAGGAGAGAGAATGACAATTACAAATTCTTTTATTTCGAGATAATGAATAAGCACTCAT
>CM054144.1:12114402-12121902 GCA_028751875.1 Rapana venosa | reverse complement strand
GATAAGGATAATGATAATAATAATAATAATATAATAATAATAATAATAATAATGATGTATGGAATTTATATAGCGCTGAATCTAGCAAAGGAACAATTCAAAGCGCTTGGTGACCCCCCAAAAGAGGAATGTTTGTATGTAATAATGACAGAAAGAAGAAACAACAAACGAAGAATGGCAAACAGACATGTATAGAAACAATAACAGACACAACAAGGTGACAATGACACATGTCTCTAATTATTCACCTACATTCAAAACAACTAAAAGAAAAAAGAGGTGACAGTGTTCCATGCCCTCCACCCCAGCATCCCAACACACACACACACAAACCACACACAACACCACACACACACACACACACACACACACACACACAACACACACACACACACACACACACCACACACACACACACACAATCACACACACACACACAAGACTAAAATGGCTGATGACTGTCAGACTGGTCAGGGTCAGTGGTGAGTTTACTTTTAATTTATTCTTTTATATCGAGGATAATGGAATAAGCACTTATGTGCTTTTTTATTTTTATTTTACATCCAATCCCCCTGTGTATGCGGTTTTGTAAATTGTCATCTGTTCCCACCGGCACACAATGGCCTACTTTTACGAAAAGCGGAACAGGATTTTAACGTGCGCGCAAGATGTTCTGCGTGCGTTCACACACGGGGCCTCGGTTTATAGTCTCATGCGAAGGACTTTTGGGGAGAGCGGAGTCTGCCCTGATGTTAACTCCAGGGGAAAATATCCCCTTGAACGGGAATCGAACCCGGGTCGTCAGATTGCGAGCGCATTGTTCTGACCACTAGGCTGTCCCGTACCCCGGGGGGCAGTATACAGCGATGGACACTGGCAACAGAAAGCGGACCATTCCTATCAGAGGGACATTGATAGCAGGAAAACTCCTCGAAACAGCTCTGGACTCAAAGGTTTTTGCCGCTGCCCTAGCCTGTGTATTGCTTATTTCCTGGGGATGTACGCGCATGGATTGCAGGAGACAAATTACTCCCGCTATACTTTTCTGTCTGTCTGTCCGTTTGCTAGTTTGTCTGTATTATGTTTCTGCACGGCTTTAGTGGTGGTGGTGGTGGTGGTGGTGGTGGTGTGTGTGTGTGTGTGGGGGGGGGGGGGGGTATGTCTGTATTTTTGCCTGTCTGTCTCTTTCTCTGTCTCTCTCTGTGTTTTTATTCTACTAATACCAACCTCTGTCTCTTTGTCACCTCCATTTGTGTCTCCGTAATCTGTCTTTCTCTCTCTTCATCCTTCTTTCGTCTCTGTTCTGTCATTTTTCTGTGTCCGCTTGTCTGCCTTTGTGTGTGTGTGTGTGTGTGTGTGTGTGTGTGTGTGGTGCGTGTGTGCGTGTGTGTGTGTGTGTGTTTGTGTGTGTGCGCGCGCTCGTGTTTAACTTTTAAATCTCTCTCTCTCCTCTCTCTCCTTCTTTCTCCATCCCTCCCTCTCTCTTTCTCCTCTCCTCTCTCTCTCTTGCTTTCTCCCTCCCCCCTCCCCCCTTCTCTCTCTGTCTCTCTCTCTCTCTCTGTCTCTACCCCTCTCCTCTCTCTCTTGCTTTCTCCTTCCTTCTCCCTTCTCTACCTTCCGATCTCTCTCTCTCTCTCTCTCTCTCTCTCTCTCTCTCTCTCTCTCTCTCTCTCTCTCTCTCTCTCTCTCTCTCTCTCTCTCTCCGTGTCTCTATCTGTCTGTCTGTCTGTCTGTCTCTCTCACTAACTATGCTTTCAGATCAAAATGCAAACTGTTATTCGCTTGTTTGTATTTGCCTGCCAGTTAATCTGTCAGTTCCTTTATTATTATTTTTTACAATTATTATTGATTTTTGTTTGCTTGCTTGCTTTGATAGACGTTAATCTTCCATTGATTCTGACACGAAGAAAAATACATAGTAATTTAGAGCACGGTAATAATACTTGTAGCTTCGCATATGTCAATTTCGAACACACTGGTGGTTTATTTTTCGGACGGGTTTATTTATGATCATTTCTTGTCCTGGCTTGTGCAGAAAACTGTCACTTAGTTGTTGTTTTTTGAAAAAAATGTTGGGATCAATGCTTTCGTTTTGTTTTCTTTTTTAAGTGGATGCAATTTTCGTCATAATTGCACAAACCAGGAACACTTCCACAGAAAGGATCGTTTGCTTTGTTTTTGAAGACATTTCGAGAACGAGTGTGTTGTTGTGCTTGATTCTCTGTGTGTGTGTGTGTGTGCGTGTGTGTGTGTGTGTGTGTGTGTGTGTGTGTGTGTGTGTGTGTGTGTGTGTGTGTCCCTTTATTTTCTTTAATCCAATTATAATCTGTCCCCTTCCTCATCTGTCTGTCTCCTCTTCTTACTTACTCATGCCCCCTCTGTCTGTCTTTTTGTCTCTCTGTCTACCTATCTGTCTATGTCTCCCTCTCTCTCTCTTTCTCTCTCTCTCTCTGTCTTTCTCTGTTTCTCTTGCTGTCTATGTCTCTGTGTGTGCCTATCTCTTTCTCTGTCTCTCTTGTTCTGTCTCTTGTTGTTGTTGTTGTTGTTGTTCTTCTTCTTCTTCTTCTTCTTCTTCTTCTTTTTGTGTGTGTGTGTGTGTGTGTTTGTGTGTGTGTGTATGTGTGTGTATGTGTGTGTGTGTGTGCGCGCGCGCGCGCGCACTCGTGTGTGCATGTGAATGTATTGTGTGTGTGTTTGTCTGTCGCTTTTTTCTGTCTGTCCCTTACTCCATCTCTCTCTCTTTTTCTTACTAATGCCCCCTCTCTCTGTCTTTCTCTGTATCTCTTTCCATCCTTGTCTCTGTCTGTGTCTATGTATGTCTTTCTCTGTCCTCCCTTTCTGTTCTTCTTCTCTCCTGTGTGTGTGTGTGTGTGTGTGTGTGTGTGTGTGTGTGTGTGTGTGTGTGTGTGTATGTGTGTGTCCTTGCCTGTGTGAGTCAGTGTCTGTATCTGTGTCTGTGTGTCCATATGTGTGTGTATGTTTAAGCGTGTGTTTTTTAAAATTTTATTTTTTATTTATTCTTTTATATCAAGGATAATGGAATAAGCACTCATGTGTTTTTTTTACATCCAGTCCCCGTGTGTATGCGGTTTTTTAAATTTGTCATCTGTTTCCACCGGCACACAATGGCCTACTCTTCCAAAAAGCGGAACAGGATTTAACGTGTGCGCAAGATATTCTGCATGCGTTCAAACACGGGGCCTCGGTTTATAGTCTCATCCGAAGGACTTTGTGTGCGTGCGCGCGCATGTGTGTGTGCATGCGCGCGCGCGTGCACGCGTGCATGTACTTGTGTGTGTATGCTATGTGTCAGTGAACATCTTTGTTTGCTTGTTTACTTGGGATTTTTCCTGCCTATCTGCTTGACCGTGTAATTGATTTGGCCAAAGCTTGTGTAAAGAAAACAGACAGTGACCGTGAACAACAAGAAAGCATCAAAAGCCATGATGGAGTAGAAGCTGTGGAGAGAGAGAGAGAGAGAGAGAGAGAGAGAGAGAGAGAGAGACAGAGACAGAGAGAGAGAGAGAGAGAGAGAGAGAGAGAGAGAGAGAGAGGAAGGGAGGTTAGGGGATGGGGGAGGGGAAGTATAGACGAGGACAAAAAGGAAGAGAGGAGTGGAGGGCGTGCTTCTATCAAAAACTCCATTTCCAACACACTCACTTCGAAAACGTAGCAAAAACAACAGAACAAACCACAACCCCTCAAACAAAAATTCAACAGAAACAAACAAACAAAAAAACTTAACCAGAAAAGCCAATCTTTCCCGATAATTCGCCACACAACACAACAAAACCAAACCAAAACAAAAACCCGAAACTAACATCACCAACCACAAAACAAAACCAAACCAAAAAAAAAACCCAAACCCGCACCAAATCTTTAAACATGCACAAAAAATCCCCCCCCCCCAAAAAAAAAAAAACCCCAACAACAACACCGCACCAAATCTTAAAACATGCCCAATCCCCCAAAAAAAACAACAACAACAACAACAACAACAAACCAACACAACACACACACAACCCCACCCTTAACCCACTCATTCACAACAGGCCAAACAAAAAAAAAAAGCAAAAAAAAAAAAAGCAAAGGCTTTAAAAAATAGAGGTCGACAAGCGACAAGAGAGAGCAAGAGAGAGAAAGAGGGGAGAGCATTGCGATCGAAGGGAAGCAAGCCATGCAGGCCTGGCAGGAGGCAGCAGCAGCAGCAGCAGCAGCAGCAGCAGACGACTGATGAACCGATCGGCCCGGCCTGGCTGTGCTTCACGCATGGCTGGGTGTCATCAGCGCCCTGACGTGCCAAGCCAGCATCCCGGAAAGCGAGGGCCGCGCCTGGAAGCGGCAGTTTGGCACGCATTGCGCGCTCCAGCGCACTCGCCGGAAACATTGCGCGCGGGCGGTGGCGGTGGCGGCGTCGGCGGCGGCGAGTTTGGGTGTAGCGTTTTCTTGTCCACCGACACCGACTGGGGGGGGTGGGGGGGGGGGGAGGTAGAGAGAGAGAGAGAGGGGGGGGGAAGAGAGAGAGAGAGAGAGGGGGTGAGGGAGAGGGAGAGAGAGAGAGAGGAGGGGGAGAGAGAGGAGGGAGGGAGGGAGAGAGAGAGGGGGAGAGAGAGAGGGAGAGAGGGAGAGGGGGAGAGAGAGAGGGGGGGAGAGAGAGGGAGAGAGAGACAGAGAGAGAGGGAGAGAGAGAGAGGGAGAGAGAGAGAGAGAGAGAGAGAGAGAGGGGGGAGGAGGGAGACAGAGAGAGAGAGAGCGGGGGACGGGGAGGGAGGGAGGGAGGAGGGAGGGAGAGAGAGAGGGAGAGAGAGAGAGAGAGGAGGAAGGAGGGAGGGAGAGAGAGAGAGAGAGAGGGAGACAGAGAGTGAGAGAGCGGGGGACGGGGAGGGAGGAGGGAAGGAGGGAGGGAGAGAGAGAGGGGAGAAGGAGAGAAAGGGAGAGAGGGGAGGGAGAGAGAGAGAGTTGCTGGAGAGAAGAGAGAATGTTTTTTTTAAAAAAAATTATTCATTCTTTCATTTTGAGGATCATGGAATAAGCACTCGTGTGCTTTTGTTTTACATCCAGTCCCCGTGTGTATGCAGTTTTGTGAATTTTGTCAACTGTTCCCACCGGCACACAATGGTCTACTCTTACGAAAAGCGGAACAGGATTTAACGAGGGAGAGGGAGGGAGGGAGAGGGGAGAGAAAGAGAGAGAGGGGGAGAGAGAGAGATGGAGAGAGAGAGAGAGAGAGAGAGAGAGGAGACGAGAGAGAGGGGAGAGAGAGGGAGGGAGGGAGGGAGGGAGAGGGAGAGTTGCTGGAGAGAAGAGACAGAGTGTATTTTTTTAAATTATTCTTTCATTTCAAGGATAATGGAACAAGCACTCGTGTGTTATTTTCCATACAGTCCCCGTGTTTCTGCAGTTTTGCAAATGTTGTCATCTGTTCACACCGGCACGCAAAGGCTTACTCTCCTGAAAAGCAGAATGACCTGTGCGCCAGGTGTTCTGGGTACGTTCGCACAGGGGACCTCGGTTTACAATCTCATCTGAAGGTCTTTTGGTACTGATGTTAACTCCAAAAGGGAATAATCCTCTTGAACGAGATTGGAACCCAGGTCAGCAAATCAGGAGCGCAATTCTAATTACCAGGCTATCCCGCAGGGAGAGAGAGAGAGAGAGAGATGAGAGAGAGAGAGAGGAGAGATGAGAGAGAGAGAGAGAGAGAGAGAGAGAGAGAGAGAGAGAGAGAGAGAGTTTCATTGGGGAGAAGAGACATAATGTATTTATGAATGAAGAATAGAATGGGTGGTTACCCTCATGGAGATGGGGAGGGAAGTCTGTCACTATAAATAGCATCACATCCTCATGGAAATTCTGTGCTATGAATTCCCTCTTTTCTACTCCTCTCTTTCTTTCTTTCTGCCTTTTTCCTTTTTCTTCCAGTCAACTCCTTCTTGTCTGTTACCTGCCTTCTTCGTCCATTCTCCTACCTTTTTTTTGTCTTTCCAAAAAGACTTCAACAATAACAATTCTCTCTCATGCCGAAATCGGATGCGCTAGGTCTGACTTGTCAGGCGCTTAACGGAAGTACAACGCATTTTCGCTCGTATGACAGAAAACAATAGATGTTGCCTGAGCGTTTGACGAAGAAGACTATAAGAATGGATGATTGAATGGATGGATTGACGAGTTGATAGCTTGATGGATTAGATGGATAGATGGGTAATTTAGATACAGATGGGAGAATGGGACAGCGTAAAGAAAGCATGCTTATGGAAGCATTCAATCAACCAAAGAAAAATCATAAACAAAGAAGCTAAGCCAAACAGCCAATACATCCATTAACAAAGTGTAAGAAGAAGGAACAGATGCAAACGTGGTGAGACAAGACAAGAGATATTGTGAGGATGGGGGGGGGGGGGGGGGGGGGGGGATCAAAGAAAAGGACGCAAGAAGGAAGGAAGGAAGGAAGAAAGAACGAAAAGAAAGAAAGAAAGGAAGAGAGAATAAATGAATGAAAGAAAGAAAGGAAGCAAGCAAAAAAAAAAATGAAAGAAAAGACAGACGGACAGAAAGAAAGAGGGGATAAAAGAAAGAAAGAAAGAAGGAAGAGAGAAAAGAAAAAAAGAAAGGGAGGAAAGGAAGAAAGAAAGAAAGGAAGAAAGAAGGAAAGAAAGAAAGAAAAAGACTGAAAGAAAGACAGAAAGAAAGAAAAAAGAAGAGAGAAAAGAAACGAAAAAAAGAAAGAAGGAGGAAGGAAAGAAGAGAGAAAAGAAAAGATAAAAGAAAGGAGGGAGGAAGAAAGAAAGAAAGGAAGACAGACAGAAAGCAAGAAAGGACTAAAGAAAGAAAAAGACTGAGAGACAGAAAGAAAGAAAGAAAGAAAAGAAAGACAGAAAGAAGGAAAGATAAAAAGAAATAAAAAAAGAAAAAATGAAGACAACAGACAGATAGAAAGAAAAAAAAACAGACTCAAAGAAAGAAAGAAAGAAAAAAAAGACACCAAGAAAAAAAAGAAAAATAGAAAGAAAGAGAGACACAAGAAAGAAATAAAGCAAGCAAGAAAGAAAGAACGAAAGATGGAAAGAGAAAAGAAAAGAAAAAGAAAAACAAAGGAAGAAAACAAAAAGAAAGAAAAGAAACAGAAAGACAGAAGTCTCAAACCAGATGATATCGTAATATCGCACCATTACCATCTGTACCCTTTCGCCCCGCAAACAAGGCACAGAGACAACATAACGCTGTTCCTGTCATCCACTTCAGAATTCTGCCCAATATTCATTCGCTGCTAGCCGGGATAACTTAGTTCTTTAAAACCTCTTTAGCATCTGATATCATAACCATGAGCTGTTATTAGAGCTCTGTAATACCGTTGCTGTTAATGTCGTCGTAGTCGTCTTTGTTGTTGCTGTTGTTATTGGTGGTGGTGGTGGTGGTGGTGTTGGTGGTGTTGGTGTTGCTGGTGTTGTTGTCATTGTTGTTGTTATTGTTGTTGTTGTTGAAATTGCTGTTGATGTGTAG
>CM054144.1:12109402-12111902 GCA_028751875.1 Rapana venosa | reverse complement strand
CTCTATGCTTGTGTCTGGTTTTGTCTGTTTCTCTGTTTACTTGTTCATATGTCTGTCTGTCTGTCTCTGTCTGTGTGTGTATGTGTGTGTGTGCGCGTGTGTGTGCGAGCGCACGCGCGCACACGCATGCGTTTATATGTGTGCGTGCGTGTGTGCGTGCGTGTAATCGGAGTGTGTGTATGTGTGTGTGTATACGCACGCGCGCGCGCGCGTGTGTGTGCATGCTCGCATGTGTGCATGCGTTTATGTGTGTATGTCTCTATCTGTGTCTTCATGTGAGGTGTGTATGTGTGTGTGTGTGAGTGCGTGCTTGTATGCATGTACGCCCGTGCATGCATGCGTGCGTGTATGTCTGTTTGTGTATGTGTATGTGTGTGTGTGTCAGAGTTAAAAAGAGAAGCCTACCTGATAATCTATGTGCTGTGTGTCTTTCTAAGCAGGAAACAGTCCCCCCATCCCCCCCTACACACACACACACACATACGAATAAGGGCATCATCAGGCATCAAGGTGAATGGAAGCTGACAATTTGGAAGACATGGCTAGTGTCAGATTATATTTTTGGTCCCTCGCGTTGCAGGCTATATTCTCTCATAAAACATGCACATCTCCATCAATACAAACTGTTCAATTCCTGTGCAGTAATATAACATGTGGACATTGTGATTTTTGTACACATCTCAAAGTATCAATTATGTTGCAGGGATTTTTTTTAAAGTGCAAAGAAAAAACGATGTAGAAATATAGTTATCTTTGTATAAAAAAACACCCTGTTAATTGTAACTTGTTGCATGTGCTAGAGTAGGATGAATGCAAACGCTTTGATTTGTTTTTTGCAAAATATAGCGCTATATAATTCCCTTTTTTTATTATTATTATTATTATTATTATTATTATTATTATTATTATTATTATTATGCTAAGTTTCTTCATTAGTACTAGAACAAAAAGTAACAGATGAACAACAACCAAAAACAACAAAAGTCCAGTTTAAAAACAAGGTATTGTTGCAAAGGAAGGTAAAGGTAAAAAGGTAAAGGAGTCCCATAACCTATAAGGTCGTAGGGGAGCGAGGCGTCAGAGACCTCACTTCTCTAGGGCCAGCATATTGAGGGCGGCGCCCATCTCCTCTCCCTCGCTGCTTTACCTTCCCTGACCCTAAACAGGGCAGGTATCCATTTACAGCTGGGTGAACTGGGGGACTGTACTGAAGCCAAGGCGCACAAACAGTCACCCATCCAACTGGTAACCTCGCTCGACGCTGCTTAACTTGGCTGGGGGAAAGCGAGTGCTCCGACCACTGAGCTATCCCGTCCCCATTGCAAAGGAAACAAAGCTTTAATCAAAGACGTATCCATCAAAGTCTACAGTGAACGTGTACAGCTACTTGGTGTTTTATGGGAAAGGGGAGTGGGGGAGGAGGGAGCGAGCTGCTAATTTACAATAAATAACAGCACAGCCTCCCCCGTGGGACTCCCGGGGTATGCTTGCAAAGCGAGCATCGCAAGAATAGGATCTCTGCCCTCCATCCAGGCATGTCGTAAAAGGCGACTAAGGTGGAACCCTTCCCCCAGGTAGGGGGTTAGACACAGGGCTAACAACCCTGTTCTGTAAAAAAAATAATTGTTACGGAAAACAGCACAGCCTACATAACGCTAGTGTCAGGTTTATCTTCTGTTGTGACATGAAGCTTTGTTTAGGAAGGTTTCAGTTTCATTCTGGCGTGTTTTTTTCTTTTTTGTCGGCCGTTTCTTTGGGGGTTTTTGGGGTTTGGTTTGAGGAGTTTTTGGTGGTTTTTTTGTTTGAGGGTTTTTTGGGTGGCTGTTTTTTGTTCTTGACGTTTCTGTCTCTCTGTTTATCAATCAGTCTCTGTCTCGGTACCGCTTTCTGTTTTTCTCTGTCTGTATGCACGTCTGTCTGTCCGTCCGTCTGTCTGTCTCTCTTACATACATACATAGATACATACATACAATCATACAGACAGACAGACAGACATACATACATACACACATACATACACACATACAAACATACAAACATACATACAAACATACATACATACATACATACATACATGCTTGCGCGCGCGTGCACACACACACGCTAACAAAGAGACAGAGAGAGTGAAAGGGAGAGAACTCGAACTCGAACTCGAACTCGAACTTTTTATGAGAGTAAATGGATAAGCCAGGGCTTTTTACACCATGTCTCAAAAAAAAAAAAAAAAAAAAACAAAAAAAAACAAACAAAACCCAAAAAGACCAAAAAAAAAGAAAACGAGAGAGAGAGAGAGAGAGAGAGAGAGAGAGGCGAGAGAGAGAGAGAGAGAGAGAGAGAGAGAGAGAGATGAGAGACAGACGAGAGAGAACAAGACGCACGACGGGTAGAAGAGAGCGATAGAGAGAGATAGAGGAGAGAGAGGAGAGAAAAAAAAGGGTGTGGGGGTGAGAGAGACGAGGAGATGAGAGAGAGGTAGAGAAGAGAGTAGGAGAGAGAGAGA
>CM054144.1:12096902-12104402 GCA_028751875.1 Rapana venosa | reverse complement strand
ATATCCAAAAATGACCTACCCCCAAAAGTTGGTTTTTCTTCCCAACTACGACAGGCCAGCAGAGGCTACATGATCTGCATCGTTCTAATCAGGAAATTGGGGCCCCGCCAAATGGGTAAAGGCCCATCAAGTAAATGGACTCGAACAATTAATACAAGATGCCTCAAAGATTTAACTCGACACTTTCAATGATGAAAGTCTTTGTGTCCTGTGCGTGCGTGTGTGTGTGTGTTGGATGGGTGGGGTCGGGGTGGGGGTGGGTTGCGTGGGGGGTATGTGTATGTGTGTGTGGGGTGGGGTGGGTGGGGGTATGTGTGTGTTGTGTGTGTGTGGGGGGGGGGGGGGGAGGGTGGGTGGAGGGGGGGTTTGGGGGTGTATGCGTGTGTGTGTGGGGTGTGGTGTGTGGTGTGTTTCGCAATTTCATTTTGCATGTCGCTGTTTTTGAGTCTATCACACAGCCAGGTATGCGCGCTCACACGCAAGGAAGCAAGCACGCAAGCAAGCAGGCACACGCACAAACACACGCACACGCACACACACTGACAGGCAGATAGATAGACACACACACACACCATATACACGCACGCAAAGACACACATGCACACACATTTACTCGCGCGCGCGCGAGCGCATCAGATCATCTAAAGTTCATTTGTTATGTCTGGATGAAGTTTGCAGTTTAAAACAAGTGAGAGACAGAAAGAAAAACCGAACGAGAGAACAAACGAAGTTTATTACTTGAAAGCTTTTGAAGGAGAGAGAGAGAAAGACAGAGAGAGAAGAGAGAGAGAGAGAGAGAGAGAGAGAGAGAGAGAGAGAGAGAGAGAGAGAGAGACAGACAGACAGACAGACGAGACAGACGAGACAGACAGACAGACACAAAGAGAGAACAGAGACAGAGACAGACAAACAGACAGACAGAGGCTGACAGGGACGGTCAGAGACAGACAGACAGACAGAGACACAGACAGACAGACATAGAAAGAAACAGACAGAGACATAGATGTTAAGGCAGAGAGAGAGCGAGAGAGCGAGAGGGAGGGAGAGAGAGAGAGAGTGAGATAGAGAGGAGAGAGAGAGAGAAGAGAGGAGAGAGAGAGAGAGAGAGAGAGAGAGAGAGAGAGAGAGAGAGAGAGAGAGAGAGGGGACTGAAAGAGAAGAGACGATGCTGAGAGAAAGAGTTACAGAAACTGAGAGATAGACAGAGAGACAGACAGAAGACACAAAGTGAAACAGAGCTACAAGGACAGAGAAAGAAAATGACAGAAAAACAACAACAGAGACAGATACAGACAGAAAGACAGATATATTGAGACAGCAACGCAGAGAGAGAGGAGAGAGAAAGAGTGAGAGAGAGAGAGAGAAAAGAGACAGACAGACAGATAGACAGACTGACAGAGCATGCAGACAGAGACAGAGAGAGACAGTCAACAGAGAGAAAGAAAGAGAGAGAGAGAGAGAGAGAGAGATGAGAGAGGGAGAGAGAGAGAGAGAGAGAGAGAGAGGAGGGAGGAGAGGAGAGAGAAGAGAGAGAGAGAGAGAGCTACATGCAGGATATTAATAACAATTATTGTGAAAAGATGGGACACGGAATATGGCAACTGTCTGTTTAATTCATTTTCACGGCATGATCTTATGCCTAGAAGCGTTTCTATATGCAAATAGATGTCTCAAAAGGTGATCAATATATCTTAATTTTCAGACAGTTTAAAATAATGGAGATTTATGAGTACTAGGATAACGCGTTTGTCGGAAACGAACATGCGTTATATCACATGCATCACATAACCGATCGCTTTTTCTCCAGCCTCCATAACAGTTTTTATGGTCTGTTTATTTAATTGTCTGCCTGTCCTTCTGTCTGTCTGTCTGTCTGTTTCTCTGTCTCTGCCTCTGTCCTTCGGATTAGACTATAAACCGAGGCCCCGTGTGCGAACGCACGCAGAACATCTTGCGCACACGTTAAATCCTATTCCGCTTTTTGTAAGAATAGGCCATTGTGTGCCGGTGGGAACAGATGACAGAATTTATAAAAACCGCATACCCACGGGGACTGGATGTAAAAAAGCTAAGAAATTTTTATTCCATTATCCTCGATTATAAAAGAATAAATAAATAAATAAAAATAGATAAATAAGTAAAATCACCCCCCTCTCTTTCTCTCTCACAAAATGCACACACACACACACAAAACTACACTACACTACACTACACAACACACAAACACACACACGCACACACACCTACACACACCTACACACACACCTACACACACACACAGAGTTGAAAGCAGTCCATTCATAGAACTGAACCGGGGGTGGGGGGGTGGGGAGAGGGCGCATCAGAGTGGTCAGAAAGACTATACGTGAGTGTTAAATCGCGTGCACTCTCGCGTATGTTTGCATACATGCGTGTGTGTCTGTGCCTGCGTGTCTATGTCTCTCTGAGTCCGCGTTTGTGGTTTAAAAAAAATTTTTTTAAAGAATATTTTATTCTTTTATTTCGAGGTGTGTGTGTGTGTGTGCGTGCGTGCGTGCACGTGCGCGCGTGTGTGTACAGAAGACAAAAGGAGAGAAGTGGGAAGACAGAGGGCGGGCAATGACAAGAAGTGGAAGAGATAAGTTCTGTTCTTCCCCAGCAACCAGACGGAAAGTGACAAGGCTGAAGGACAGTCTATGTTCCTTGGGGATTCAACAATTCCCGGGGTGAAGCCTCACTGATTGTCTCCCTTCCACACTCTTCTACCCAGCGTCTGTGTCACTCCCCGACTTGGCTAAAGCCTCTTTAAAACCCTCCATCCCGACCCCCCCCCCCCCCCCCCCCACCCTCTCTCTCTCCCTCCTCCCTCCCCCCCCTCCCACCAACCCCGTCTCTCTGTCTTCTTATCTCTAGGAGCCCAGTCATGACTTGTGGATGACGATAGCAGTAAAGGACCGTCTAGTCTGCCTACCTCGTGTCAAGGAGGTTGACACACATTCACTTAACGCGGGCCTGAGAAACTCTCTCTCTCTCTCTCTCTACGGAATGACACCACTTTTTGATGGTGAGATATTTCCCCTCTCTCTCGGTAGGAGACGGTGTAATTACAGTATCTAGACAGTGGAGCAGGCTTGGAATCGGATGCTTGCGTCCAACAGCAGGCACAACAGTTTCTCCTCTTCTCATGTTGCCTGTTTGTCACTGAGACACCTTCCCCCTGACGTGATTATATTACCTCGACAGGAGCTGTCGCCGTGTAAAAGCGTGACAGACGAAGCTGTCTCTCACAGGGGTGTCTCTCACGTCGAAAAGTAATTAAACAACTTTTTTTTTTTTTTTGAAAAAAGGGAGCGTTGCTTGCAGTTGCAGAAACGCAGAGGACGGACATCTGAGAGGCTGAATTGGAGAGAAGCGCAAGAAAATGGAGACCAGAGGGAAAGTTGCGTTGATGTCTGCTATGCGTCGCAGCATTTTAGTTGTGACATGATGGATTTCTTTTGTTTTAATTAGTTTTTGGTTTCGGTCATTTCTCCTGTCCACAGGCGACACGTTACTGTCAAAACAAGGGATGAATTGCCCTTTGAAGTGAGGGGATCAGAAGATACAAGAGAAAAATGATAAAACATTTGTATAAACCTTCGTGCATGGAGGCTATCAGACATCCGCGGATAAATCCCCGCTTGAAAACACACGCACACACACTCACACACATATACTGAAAATGTTCGATTGGTTCCCCTAGAGAACGAACCATGCCGTAGGTAAAATCTTCATTTAAAGAACAAAAAAGCGAAAATATTCATTATGATATAGTGAAGTTGGTATGTTTATTAGCGCATAATTTATAGAGAATGATTATATTATTAATTTTTATGCCGGAAGATAACGTACGTACAAGTAGACTTTAAAAAAAGTTATTCTGAGCATTATTACTTTCTTGTTAAAAAGTTTACACAGAAGAATTAAAATGTCATAAAACCACCTCTATACACTGCTATAAACCTAGAATTCTGTTGAAATAAATGCTTGACTTAATAAAAACGTTTCACTAGTTTTAAGTTGTCCCTTTTATTTACTGCACTTATTGCATAAACATGATAACTGCTTAAAGGAACTGCAGATGAAGATGTTTTAAAAATTCATATGGATAAACACACACACACACACATATTCAAAATTTACAAAACCTCATACACACGGGGACTGGATGTAAAAAAGCACATGAGTGCTTATTCCATTATCCTCGATATAAAAGAATAAATAAATAAATAAAATGCATTCAATTGTGTCTGTCTCCCTGTGAGAGAGAGCGAGCGAGCGAGAGAGAGAGAGAGAAAGAGAGAGAGAGAGAGTAGGTATGCACTTGCTTGCTTGCTTGCGTGTGTGTAAGTGTGTTGTGTGTGCGTGCGCATGCGTGTGTGTGTGTGTGTGTGTGCATGCGTGCGCGCTTGTGTGCATATGTGTATGTTCGTGTGCCAGTGCAGGCGTGTATGCGTCTGGTTTTTTTTTCTTTGCGATTGAGCATCTCCATCCTTCATAGCATCCCTGTTGTTTGTTGACAGGCACTCCGTTGCAGAGGCTGGTCGATGCGCTGTCATAATGATGAAGATTACACACGATTCAGAACGCTCTCTGTCTCTCTCTCTCTCTGTCTGTCTCTCTCTCTGACTCTCTCTGTTTGTCTGTTTTCTCTCTCTTTTTCTCTCTCTATGTCTCTCTATCTGATTCTCTCTCTGCCTCTCTCTGTCTCTCTCTCCCTCACTCTGTCTTTCTCTTTGTTTCTGTTTCTGTCTCTTCCTCTCTCTGTCTCTGTCTGTCTGTCTGTCTCTCTCTCTCCCTGCCCCCTCCTCTCTCTCTCTCCTCTCTCTCTCTCTCTCTCTCTCTCTCTCTCTCTCTCTCTCTCTCTCTCTCTCTCTCTCTCTCTCCCTCCTTGTTGTTATTCCTCAAACACAACAGACCTTTTTTTGTGTTTCTTGAGAAAACGTGAGCAGTGAATGGGAAATCGAAAGGAAGTGCGCCAAAGACCTGACTGTCTGTGGCTGCCTGTCTGTCTCTCTGTATGTTCGTCTGCATGTGTGTGTGTGTGTGTGTGTGTGTGTGTGTGTGTGTGTGTGTGTGTGTGTGTGTTTGAAATCCATGTGATTAAGTTTGCTTAAGGTTTGTTTGTGTTTTGTTTGTTTGTTTGTTTATATTCTTGTGTTTTGTTCGTAATTATAATTATTGGTTGGGGTTTATTTTTTCTTCCTTTTTGGGTATTAATCTCATACTCCCTTACAAGGGTGGAAGCAGGATTTAAAGGAAAATTGTTTTTTATGAGTGCTTATCGCTTATCATTGAAATCACAAATTTTAATCTGCACTCTCTGTCTCTGTTTGTCTGTCTGTCTATATATCTTTTTGTCTCTCTCTGCCCTTCCCCTCCCCCCTCTCTCTCTCTCTCTGATTCATTTTTGTTTTCTCTCTCTCTCTCTCTCTCCTCTCTTCTCTCTCTCTCTCTCTCTCTCTCTCTCTCTCTCTCTCTCTCTCTCTCTCTCTCTCTCTGAGATTCATTTTCGTTCAATGCTGTAGCTGATGATAACGACGACGAAGTTACTGCCGTTACTGCTGCAGATCATTACAATAATGACAATACCGTCGTTGTTGCTACTGCTAGCTGCTGTTACGGCTGCTGTTATCATGCTGTTACCATGCTGTTACCATGTTGTTATTATGCTGTTACCACTGTAGTTACCGCTGCTGTTACCGCTGCTGTTTCCATGCTGTTACAGCTGCTGTTACCGCTGCTGGTTCTACTGATGAAAATGATGATGATACATCAGTCCAATTCTTTTAGGCTGTCGCGGACTAAATACACACAGAAGCTTGATGACGTTGGACACGCAATCTTTTCTTTTCCTTGCTCTGCTATTATTTCCTCTTCCTTTCTTTTAGTGTTGTTTGTTTGTTTGCTTGCTTTTTGCTCTCCTTTTTTTCTTTGCTTATAGCAGTCTGGACAATGCAAGATGTATAGAAAACCGACTGCCTTACGGTCATAACCATCAGTCTTTCAAGTCAAGTCAAGTCAAAATGATTTATTGAGGGTAAAAGATTAAGTTTATACAACTTTTTTTCTTCCTGCCCTCACACAACAAAAAAGAAAAAAACCATATAAAAGCAAGTCTTTCGGCCAGTGTGTTGTTTGTTTGTGTCCTTTATTTGCATTGCTATGTCCACAACTTCCACACGTACCGTCCTGTTTCTTATTTCTTCCAAATCTGGATTGTGGGTGATGGTAGTCTTGTGGAGACGCCTCCCTCTTTCAGGAACAGTGAGGGAACGTGGATCCGTGCAGCCGGGTTTTAACCTTATCAACTATGTCATCACTTGTATCTGGTTTTCGTCTTTCGAATGAGATGCTCAGTCAAGTTCCCGTTTGAAACATACTGTTAATCAGTAACAAATAAGAAGAATAAGCCCAAATGCTTTTTGTATACATTCTTTTTCTTTTTTCCTCTTTCCGTCGATCTCCATCTATTGGTAACCCGCTTGATGCTGTTTAACCTTGCTTGAAAGGGGAACTCTGACCACAAATCATTCCGTGGCCATTCAGTTGCCTATTTTGTAGTGTTGCACGTGAATGATTGGTACAGTGATAAGCGCTTTGATTTGTTTTTGTGTGCAAAGTAACTTTATAAACATTCCATTGTATTATCTATTATATTTTAATTTATGTGATTATTGATTATATCACATTATATTATCTATTATTATTTTTGTTATTGTTATATTCATTATTATTATTATTATTATTATTATCATTATTATTATTATTGTTATTATTGTTATTATTATTATTATCAAGTGCCTAGGTCTACATTAAAATATTTTGTTATGTTATCAAATATTACGTTGAGATTGCCTTCAGTCATGACAAGCTCTTATCGTAACAATCTGCATTCTCCTTTTAAGGAAAGAAACAAAAAAAATCCTCTGAAGTCGGATCGAATTATGGCTGCCTATATGGCGAGGTACTTAACCCCCTCTTCTCCCCTCCCCCCCCCCCCCCCCCCCCCCCAGCTCTACACGCAATCTTCTCATCCCGAGTGCATTTCCAATTTCACAGTGATTCCAAGGCAGAACGAAAGAGCCAGAGTGCGTAGTCTGGGTGACCCCCGGGGTGTTAGAAGCTGAGGAACGCCCAACAACAACAACAATAACAACAACAACAACAACAATAACAACAACAATAATAACAACAACAATATCTTCATCATCATCATCATCATCACCATCATTATCATCAGCATCAGCAGCAGCAGAAGCAGCAGCAGCAGCAACTACTACTATTACTTCTACTACTACTACTACTACTACTACTACTGCTGCTGCTGCTGCTGCTACTGCTGCTGCTGCTGCTACTACTACTACTACTACTACTACTACTACTACTACTACTACTACTACTACCACCACTACTACTACTACCCTACTACTACTAATACCACTACTACTACTACTACTACTACTAACTACTACTACTACT
>CM054144.1:12089402-12094402 GCA_028751875.1 Rapana venosa | reverse complement strand
AGAGAGAGACAGACAGAGAGAGAGAGAGAGAGAGAGAGATAGAGAGCGAGCTGAAATGTGACTGAAAGGGCATGTGTCAACTATCGCTGGCATGCCACTGGCATGTTGGTTTCTTGTATTCTTCCAAGCTTAGAACAGGTTGTGCATTTCAAAACACACACACACACAGACACAGAGACAATCAGACGCACACACAAACACACACACACACACACATGAACGCATGCACACACGCGCGTGCACACACACACACACACACACACACACGAACGCAAGCACGCGCGTGCACTCACACACATATATACACAACACACACGCACGCACGCGCACACTCGTTGGCTAGCTTGAAGGAAGACATTTTCTATGCATGTACGTAAGGTAAGTGTACTAGCGCGCGCACTCACACGTGCACATAAATGTACGTACGGATGCACGCGTGCACACACTCAAACACACACACACACACACACACAAATACGTGCGCGGCCCCGGGCATGAAGAAGACAAAGATGATGATGAGGAGGAGGAGGAGGAAAACCCAAAATAGCAACAACAAAACAGCAACATCATCAACAATAACAAACATATCAATAACAAAGTTAGGTCGGAACAGGCACCACCTGAGCACCACTCAAGTAACCCAGCAGAAGTGCGGGGACACTTTTAGTTGGGGGCCTTGCAGCAGCCCAATAACCTCCAGAAATTATGACACTTTGATCCTGAAAATAAGGCCTGACACACCTCGGTACGGCTTGCAGAAGAGATCGCAAAGAGCAGCGTGGGAACAGCAGGATATTTTCTGGTCCATCGATCTGGAATGACCTTCCCCCCCTCTCTCTCTCTCTCCGCCAAAAGCCTTCTTATGACGCTTATAAATCCAGTCTTAAGACATATTTATTTCAAGCCTAAGAATTTCCCCTCCTGCTTCATCTCATAGCTTTTCTCTGCCTTCAACAACCAAAATTCTATTGCCCTGCCAGGGTGTGTGACCTATGTGTGTGTACGTGTGTGTGTGTGTGTGTGTGTGTGTGTGTGTGTGTGTGTTGTGTGTGTGTGTGTGCGTGCGTGCGTGCGTGCGTGCACATTTGGACTTGGTGGAACTATTAATTGTTACTGGTTGTATGACTTTGAAAGAATGAGTTGAGTGCAAGCGCTTTGGTTTGTCTCTGCAAGATATAGCGCTATATAAATTCCATTTATTATTTATTATTATTATTATTATTATTATTATTATTATTATCATTATTATTATATGGAAGCCATCTATAGAAGAACAGGTAACAAAGAAGAAAACGAGTAAGAACAAGATAAAACAATATCATTTTTTTAAAAACTTTATGTTCTTAACTTTTCTAATTCTTGTCTTTCTGTTGTCATCTATTTTCTGTTCTATCTTTTCTTAATTTTGATCTTTTTATATTTCGTCTGTTTTCTTGCAGAATCCATCTTTTGAAAATGTATTTTGAGTGAACTGAAACAATGTCTGTTTGTTGGTGTTTTAGTATGTTTCTGTACCTCTCTGTCTCAGTTTATGTGTGTGTGTGTGCGCGCGCGTGCGCATGTGTGCGTGCGTCTGAGCGAACATGCATGAATGTGTGTTTGTTTGTGCGCGCTTTGAAAGTAAACAACACGTCTCTATACGGATTGCTTCCCATCCTACGCTCACGATCAACTCACAAAACTAAAAAAAAAAAATTGAACAACTTACCATCATTTTGATATTTTTTTTTTACAGATTAGCACAGGTGATAGCGACATTGTTATTAAGACAAATGTATTTTTAGGTCATTTTTAGCCCAGACGAAAAAGGCACACAGTTATTGATGTAGACATAATGCCAAGGCCTACATTCAAAATGTTGTAATGTTTAAAAATGTTACGTAGCAATCAATTGTCTTCATCCGTGACAATCTTTAGCCTAACAATCTGTTCATCTAAGGAGGACAAAAATCTTGATGTGGAGCACGAATGCTTCACCCCCGTGGGGATGCCGGGGGCATGTTAGTATAAATAGCATCCCCACCTTCTTGAAATTCTGTGCTAGGAATTCCCTAAATCCTATTCCTCTTTTTGTTTCTGCCTTGTTCCTTTTCTTCCTGTCACCTCATTCTTGTCTATTTTCTGCCTTCTTGGTCCATTCTCCTGCCTCCCCCCCCCCCTCCCCCCCCGAAAGACTTATAAAATAACGATTCTCTCCCACGCCGAAGTCGGCTGCGCTGGGCCTGACTTGTCAGGCGCTTAACGGCAGCGCAAAGCATTTTCGCTCATGTAACAGATAACAGTAGTTGCTATCTGAGCGTTCAACGAAGAAGAAGAAAGTACAAATGCCTAACTAGCGAAGTACTTGAAAACATCCATACACGCAAATTTCTCATCCAGTGTGTACGCACAGTTCACAGTCATTCGCAACGAGCGAGAAAGCATTATTCTGGGTGAGGCAATACTGTTCAATCTTGGACAAGGCACAACACCAGCAGCAGAAGCAGCAGCAGCAGAAGCAGCAGCAGCAGCAGCAGCAGCAGCAGCAGCAGCAGCAGCAGCAGCAGCAGAAACAGAAGCAGCAGCACCAGTAGCAGCTACAGCAGCAGCAGCAGCAGTAGCAGCAGCAGCAGCAATAACAGGAGCAGCATCAGCATCCTTAGTCTTAGACATCAGTAACTTACACATTATGACAGATTATTCAATACTAGATTTCAGCTCAACTTCTATCTATCTGTCCCGTAGTCTGACGACCGTGGGGGCACCCTCAAAGACTCAACAACCAGTTCCCTCCATTCCTCTCTCTGTTCTGCCTTTCTCAGGGTTTTGTTGAGTTCTAGGCCTGTCCATTCGCTGATGTTATCCTCCCAGCTCTTCCTTGGTCTGCCTCTTCTTCTTCCTCCCTGGACAGTGCCTTGTAGAACTGTCTTTGCAAGTCCTTTGGATCTTGTGACATGCCCATACCATTTAAGTTTACGTTTTTTCACGATCGTTAGAAGGTTCTCATAAGGTCCAATGGTTTGCTGGATTCTGTTATGCACGCTTTCGTTACTTATGTGGTCTTTTTAGGAGATGCCAAGGAGTCTCCGAAAGCATCTCATCTCCACCGCCTGTACTCTTCTCTCCAAATCTGCAGTCAGGGTCCATGATTCACAGGCATACAGAAATATGGATATGACAAGGGAGCGCATTAGTCTGATCTTGGAGATAAGTGAGATATTTTTATCTCTCAGATGGTTTAGTTTTGACAAAGCTGTTATTGTCTGTGCAGTCCTGCATACTACTTCTGGCTTGGATCCCTGGTCTGATACAATGGCTCCCAGGTACTTGAAGCTTTGAACTGTTTCCAGCTTCTGGTCATTAACCTGATATCAGTGCAAGCCGTTGGTGTTATAGTCATCAGTTTGGTCTTCTCTGCACTGACTTCCATGCCGTATGTTTTTGATCCTGCATTCAATCAATGTTCTGCGAAGCGGGGGTTTGTGATCGTTCTGCACCAATGCTGACTGATCCTTCATGATGTTCCAGTGCATACACACAGATAAACGCACAGAGGCAGACAGAGAGGTAGAAGCAAGCATATATGACAGATTAACAGAGAGACAGAGTCCTTGATATTGACAGACAGATACACAGATAAACACAGAGACATCTGCAGGAAATTATATATGACAGATAAATTGAAACATCTGCACTGGCAGCCAGACATACTGATAGACACACTGATAAATTTAGGCAAACAGACAACTATTACAGATAAACAGAGTGACGCAGAGCTTGGCGTCGACCGACATACAGATAAAGACACAGAGACAGACAGTATGATGTTAAAACAGACATGGCAGAAAAAAACAAAGACATTTGCATTGACAGCAGATAGATAATATAATACAGACAGACAGACACAGGCAAACTATAAATGGTAGAGAAACAGAGCGACAGAGACCTTGGCATCACAAACATACAGATACATACATAGAGACAGACTAGGACAGATAATATATAGCACATAAACAGAGAGACAACGACATTTGCATGACAGACAAGCAGACATACAGATAGATACACCAAGCAAAGAGAAAACACAGGCAAATATTATACGGAATAAACAGAGAGACACAGACACTGGAATGACAGACAGACAAAATACAGACAAATACACAGAGACAAAGGGAGGTACAGGCAAACATATTATACGTCAGATTAAACAGACAGACATAGACACTAGCAATGACAGGCAAGCAGACAGACAGACAGACAGACAACACACAGATAAACGCACAGAGACAGATGGGTAGAACGAAGGGAAGAAACAGGAATGAAAGCTGACGTTGAAGGCATAGAATTTCCAGGGATCAATAGTTGTCGTTCCTGTTCTAATGCAAATAGTGTCTGCAAAACACTATGTATACCATTACATTTCCAGCACGTGATCTATTTTTTTTAAGTCGTTTTTTCTTTTTAATCTACTTTTACTTTTATTTTCATCTATATTTTTTTTCCAATCTGTATTCATTTCATTTCAGCTTATTTTATTTTATTTTATTCTACTTCACTTAAAAAAAAAAGTTGTTTGTATTTCAAATTATGGTAATTTTTGGGGTCTTGTTACTACTGTTTTTTTAAAAACATTTCATTTCGTCTCGTTCTATTTTGTTATATTTCATTTGATTTCGTTTCACTCGAGTTTTTTTAATAATAATTCATATTTCATTTCCTGTAATTTCCTTTCCTTATTTTCTTTTCTCTTTTTGTTCGTTCGTCGTTTCATTCTGTCTGGCTGTATGCTTTCTTTTTGTCAGTGTTTTTCATTAAACAAAACTTCTTTCTCTCTTCTTTTCTTTCTTTCTTTCTTTCTTCTTTCTTTCTTTCTTTCTTTGCTTTGCTTTCTTTGCTTGCTTGCTTGCTTTCTTTCCTTCTGTCTATCTGTCTGTCTTCTTTCTTTTTTCCATTCTTTCTTTCTTTTTTCTTCTTGTTTCCATTTTCATTCTTTCTTTTCTTTTTCCATTCTTCTTTTCTTG
>CM054144.1:12079402-12084402 GCA_028751875.1 Rapana venosa | reverse complement strand
GAGAGAGAGAGAGAGAGAGAGAGAGAGAGAGAGAGAGAGAGAGAGAGCGAGAGAGGAGAGAGAGAGAGAGACAGACAGACACACAGACACACAGACAGAGAGATATAGCTAGAGACAGAGAGAAATTGGGGAACAGAGAGAATCGGAGAGAAACCAAGAGAAAATGAGAGACTAAGAGAGAGAGATAAAGAAAGAAAAGGGAGAGACAAATAAAGACACCCCCCTAAACACACACACCTACACGCACACATACCCCCCCTCCACCCAAATACACACGCACACGCGTGAGCATACCATTCACATATCTTCCAAAACATTCACACAGTTCTCACACCATTCACCTTCCCTCTATCCAAGGGGGATATTTTCCTCTGCAGTTAACATCAGTGCCGATTCCACTCTCCGCAAAAGTCCATCAGATGAGATAATAAACCGAGGCACCGTGTGCGAACGCACGCAGAACATCTTGCGCACACGTTAATTCCTGTTCCGCTTTTCGTAAGAGAAGGCCGTTGTGTGCCGGTGGGAACACATGACAGAATTTCCAAAACAGCATACACACGGGTACTGGATGTAAAAAAGCACATTAGTGCTTATTCCATTATCCTCGATATCAAAAGAATAAAATGAAAAAAATACCCTACATACATAATACGCATCTATTTGTCTTCTCTTTTAAAACTACATTAGAGAGACCTGCGAGTCCGCTTTATGCTCTCCAAAGGATGGTAAGTAAGCTCACTGAAAAGCCCCTAAGGCATCCTTAAAGCAAATCGATGCCTGTTATACCTCTGAAAAGAGAGCTTGTCGCACCGTTCATTCCTAGGTGCGAAGTTTGAATGGGTAGTGAGAGAGAGAGAGAGAGAGAGAGAGAGAGAGAGAGAGAGAGAGAGAGAGAGAGAGAGAGAGAAGAGAAGAGAGATGAGAGAGAGAGAGAGAGAGAGAGAGAGAGCACTTGGATCAACAAGTCCAACTATAAAAGAGTGAGTGAGTGAGAGGGAGATTTTGTTATATATATACTTTTGTATTTCGTGACAGAGACAGAGACAGATTTCGTTTATTCTTTTATTTCGATGATAATGGAATGAGCATTCGCGTGTTGTTAACAACCAGTCCCCGTATGTATGCAATCTTGCAGATTGAGTGAAAGTGAGAGAGAGAGAGAGAGAGAGAGAGAGAGAGAGAGAAACACAGAGATAGAAACAGAGACATACAGACACACACACATGCACAGACACAAAGACAGAGACAGAGAGATTAGCAGCTGGATATAAAAGTAGAGAGGTAAAAGCGAAACATACAAAAGAATCCAGGAATATAATCAAACAACAAATTCAACAACAACAATAACAACAACAAAGCAAAAACAAAACAGAAGAAAGTGAGCTATTAACAATGGAATAACAAAAAACCAACACAAAATCTAACCAACAAAAACGAAGCAGACAAATGAACATGGAACTCTGACAGCCATATTAGTGATAGACAAGGGGACAAGACAAGTCTTGTTGCATTGTGTTGAGCTATCTCCGACACTAAGACAGTTCCTGCTATGGATGCTGCTGTACGTTGTTGGTCAACAGTTCTCCTAGTGTGGGCTGCCTGCACTGTTCCCTGCTGTGGCGCTATTGATTACAAAGAAAAGAAGAGAAGAGAAGAGAAAGAGAAGAGGAGAGAAGAGGAAGAGAGAGAGGAGAGGAGAGAGAGAGAGGGGAGAAGAGGAGAGGAGAAAAGAGAAGGGACAAAGAGAAGAAAAGGGAAGAGAAAAGGAGAGGAGAGAAGTGTTGAAAGAGAAGGGAAGGGAAGAAGAAAGAGGAGAGGAGAAGAGAGGAGAGAGAGAAGAATAAGAGGAGAGGAGAGAAGAGAACGGAAGAGAAGGAAGAGAAGATGAGAGGAGAGAAGAGAAGAGAAGATGAGAGGAGAGAAGAGAAGAGAAGATGAGAGGAGAGAAGAGAAGAGAGAGAGAAGAAGAGAAGAGAGAGAGGAGAGAGAAGAGAAGAGAAGAGATGAGAAGAGAAGAGCAGAGAAAAGAAGAGAAGTGAAGAGAAGAGAAGAGAGGAAGAGAAGAGAAGAGAACGTGTCATCCGTCACATCTTCTGTCATGATCTTCATGGTCAGAATGCCTTCCACCCTTTTTTGCTTTCAAGGTCTGTAGCATACAGGCTATACAGAAAGACAGACAGACAGACAGACAGACAGACAGACAGACCAAACGTAGGGGGACAGGATAGCCTGATGGTTAGAGTGATGCGTATTGCGCTCGTGATCTGCTGACCCGGGTTCGAATCTCCTTCAAGAGGATTTTCCTCTGGAATTAACATCAATGCCAACTAACCAACCAAATAACAAACCAACTAACCACCTACCCAGCTAACTAACCAACCAACTCACTAACAAATCCACCCACCCAACAATCCCACCACAGAAAGAACTAAGAAGCATAAAATCACAACATGGTGAGCAGACTACTTTTGGTATCATCCCAATTGAAATTTCTGAAATCGATCAGTCCCACCCGCAGTTGACGTACCCGCCCCATTCCCAGCATTCCTCGTTCCAAGATGGCTGTCTTGAGAATTGATCGTGATCTGGCATAGCGTGTGGTGTGGCTTGGTGTGGGTTGGTATGGTATGGTATGGTAGGGTAATGAATTAAATTCGTTAGCATCCATTTCTTGATCATGATGGCCTTCGTAGGAATATGAGAAATGCGACGGTCGATAGTATTCTCCGGTCTTCTGTTGTGTTGTATTGTCCCATGTTGCGGGTTTTTTTTTTTTTTTTTGGTGTGTGTTTTGTTTGTTAGTATGTTGTGTTGCGAAGACTATGTTGCGTTACGCTGCGTTATGTCGGGTTGCGTTGCGTTACGTTGGGTTGCGTTGCGTTACGTTGGGTTGCGGTGCATTACTTTGGGTTTGTGTTGTGTTACGTTGGGTTAGGTTGTAATGCGTTGCGCTAAGTTGGGTTGCAATTCGTTGCGCTAAGTTGGGTTGCATTTCGTTACGCTGGTTTGCGTTGCGTTACGTTGGAATGCGTTTAGTTACGCTAGATTGCACTGCTTTACGTTGAATTACGTTGCGCAACGTTTGGTTGCGTTGCATTAGGTTGGGTTGCGTTGTTTTACATTGGATTGCGTTACGTTACATTGGATTGCGTTTAGTTACGCTAGATTGCATTGTGTTACGTTGAATTGCGTTGCGTTACGCTGGGTTGCGTTGCGTTTCATTGGGATGCAATGGTTTGCGTTTAGTTTGTGTTTGTATACCACTCTTAAGTCACTGCAGATTTCTCTGGGTGAAATTCGGGCTGCTCTCCCCGGGGAGAGCGCGTCACCACAAGAGCAGCGCCACCCATTTTTTTTTCTTGTCTGTATGTATTTGTTTCCTTAAAAGAGTGACTTTTGCCAGGGACAACTCTCTTTTACGAAAGACTAGCACCCAGACCACCATTCGTGGTTTAGTGGACAGGGACAGGAGTTCCGGGCACAAGCTGGGCTTGCATTACTTTCACTTCCAATAATGACATATTTCTTAACGTAACCTTCAAGCTAGTGGGGTGCTGTTCTGGGGCTTGTTGTGTTGTACTGTATTGTCTTGTAATTTCGTGCGTCGCGTCATGTTAATATTGCATTCTGCTATGTATTACTCAGTTGTCTTCTGTTATATCGTGTTGTGCCGTGTAGTTTTCAGGTCGTGTTGTATTACGTGTCGTTTCGCGTTGCGTTGCATTGTTTTGCATAGCATTGCAATACACTTCATTGCGTTGTGTTGTTATTTTGTGTTGTTTTCGCTGACAACCTAAGTGAGAGATGTCCTCATAAAACTCGAGCTACTCTCTTCAGCCAGTCAGTCCATCAAAAAGGCTAACTTAACGCTCTGAAATAAAAAAAACCATTTCAAGACAAGTGAATGTCCTTAGCCAAGATGCTCACAGTCATCATAAAACGATCGGAATCGTGATTTCCCATAAAAGCGGAGCAATAAAAAAAACGGTCCTGGCGTTTCCAGTTCAGAGTTGCAAAGAACAAACAAACACAAACAAACAAACAAACAACAAACAACAACAGAAAACAAAATACACACAGAAACAAAAATACACAAGAAAGCATAGCAAGAAGAGACAAAGAATAAACTTGGAGAGAACACATGTTCTACACTTATATATACACAATATGCATATTGCTTTTGATCATGAAGCTTTTCAAGCACTAGAAACAGCAGAGATGCACATATAATGTGCATGTGTACGGTTTTAGCAACACTTTTCGGGTGGATTTCCTAAGTGGCTATTACAAGTGCCAGTGAGGCAAGGTTCAATCCTTGATGGATGTTTTGATGATCTTCAGATGAGCAGGAGAAGAAGAGAGAGATGGATGCTGTCTTCATTGATTTGCTTTTTGCTGATGTTGAATCAGTTTCGTTGTGTCAAAGAAACGATCTGTCAGAGAGAGAGAGAGAGAGAGAGAGAGAGAGAGAGAGAGAGAGAGAGAGAGAGAGAGAGAGAGAGAGAGAGAGAGAGAGAGAGAGAGACAGAGACAGAGACAGAGACAGAGACAGACAAAGAGAGATGGAAAACAAATTGATGTGCTATACAAACTTCAAGGGGGAAAACACATCAGTGCATATGTTCACTTTCAGCCATACAGCATTTTCTTCTTTCATCCTTACCACACACACACACACACACACACACACACACACACACACACACACACACACACACACACACACACACACACACACACACACACACACACACACACACACACACACACAACACACACACTACAACATACTACAGACACACAGTACAGACACAACACATACTCACACACTACACACACCACACACACTACACAAGCATACACACACGATTCAAGATTCAAGATTTAATTCCTTTCACCCTTTTTGGGGTATGGCGGATTACAAACGAATTGAACAGGAGAATAAACCCAACAGCATTATATACCAAAAAATAACATGAATACTAACAGTAACTCAA
>CM054144.1:12064402-12071902 GCA_028751875.1 Rapana venosa | reverse complement strand
TGTATGTGTATGTATGTATGTCTATCTGCATACAGATAAAGTTTTAACCAGTCCACTAAACATCTTCCATCTTTGAAACATCTTTCTTACAGCAGGCTTGGCAGAAATGTACCTAAAGAACAGGAAAAATAAAAAAGAAAGACACCCCCACCCACATACAATAAAACGAAACAAACTCAGGCAGGAAAACTAATAGAAACTGCAAACAAAAACCCACAACAAAGCCAGACACAGCACAAAAACAATTAAAAAATCCCCAGAATGTTAAGAACAAACCTGAATATGGCTCCACACCACCATTACAAAAACAAACAACAAAAAATACAAAACCACAGCAAAAGAAAATCGACAGCAACATAGTACATGCTTAGAGAAAAATGTGACCACAGCACTAAAATCCACCTATCTACCTCCTCACCACCCCAGCGGTTCACTAGGGCATCATTCATACAGCCAGGGTCTGCTATTCCATCAGAAGAAAGCCACTGATCCCTCACACAGGGATAGCTGCTGCTGCTGCTGCTGATGCTGACTTGGCCCTTGGGGAGAGGGGGGCGGGGGGTGAGTGGGGGGGGGGGGGGAGGAGCTTTGTCAGACGTCACTGCTAGTCCTGGAGTAGGTCCTTTACCTCCAGAGCTGGACAAAACCACTCCACTTCCAATAACGAGAAGCTCTGTGCTTTTTGTTTTGTGGCCCCTAGGGGAGCACAGAAATCAGTTGCTGGAGTGGTGTGTGACTAGGGGACACGAGAAAGATGGAGGTTACTGCCACCAACAAGTCGGAGGGAATAGTTATGTTGTTGTGTGTTTGTGTTTGTTGTTTAGGGTGTATATGTTGTGTTGTGTTGTGTTGTGGTGTGGTGTGTGTGGTGTGGGTGGTGTGTTGTGGTGGTGTGGTGGTGGTGGTGGTGGTGGTGTGTGTGTGCTTGTGTGTTTGTGTCTGTCTTCAATGTTTACGACTGTTCTTATAAAAGGGATATTAGATACACCCCCAAAACCCCCAACAACATCAAAAACTCGCTATGCACATGGACCAATCTAAGAGTGTGCATGTCTATGTGTAGTAGCGTGTATGAAAGCGTGCATGAGCAAGCATGTATTGGGACCTGTGGCTCTGTACATGTATGTGTGTGTTATGTTTGTGCTCGCACACGTGTGTGTTTATGTGTGTGTGTTTGTGTTTGTGTGTGTGTGTGTGTGATTGTGTGTGTGAGTGTTCATGCATATGAGTGGGTACATTTATATGTGAGTGTATGTATGTGTGTGTGTGATCACATAAAAAGCCTTGTCAGTAATAGATATAAACAAATGCTAATACCTACACTGATATTATTTCTGTTTTCTGTCCTGTAGCAGAAACTGGTCACGTGCGAGATGAAGTGCTTGAGGAAAGCCGTCAACAAGACCAGGAGAGACAAGATAAAAAAAACGAGGTGATCAGAGACATGGTAGGAGCCACACCCGTCCTACACCATATTGAACAACAACGAACCAAGTGGTTCGGGCACCTCACACGGATGCCGCCAAACCAGCCAGCCTTGCTGCTTACAACTTGAGGTACTCTGGCATGAGGGCCAGAGGTAGACCCAGGCGACGCTGGAGTGATTCCGTGGCAGAAACACTGAAAGTCCATGGAGTGTCCCTCCTCCAAGCTACCCGCCTTGCAGCAGACAGACATTTATATCTCCCCGCGACGCCACAGAGTTACAAGCGGAAGGAAAAAAGAAAAGAAAGAAAGAAGACAGAATGTTGAGATTGTCTTCGCTCCTGACAAGCTCCCATGGATTCTCCACCAAAGTAGAGAGAAAACTATCATGTAACTGTGGAGTGTGGCCCCATTTCTGGCAAAGAGCCTGGACACCGCCAGACACCCACACTCATCATCCCTCGTGTACTGACTGTCTTACAGGACTTCCCAGGTGGGGTGAGAGGGACAGAGAGTATTCTGGTTACCTCCAGGATAGAAAGCAAGAGAGTGCCAGGCCCAGCAACAACTGACAACTAGCAACAGCAACAACCAATAAGAAAAGAAGCATGAACAACAGCAGGACCCTATAACAAAAAACCCCACAGAAGCAGCATGAGCAACAGCAAGATCCTATAACAAGATATGTATATATATCTATATATCTATATATCTATCTATTATCTATATATATATATATATATATATATTATATATTATATTATATATATATTATATATATATATATATATATATATATATCTTCTTCTTCTTCCTTTTTTGTCATGATTCTCTAAAGGGAGGTTTGACATTGATGAGCCTTTTCCATCTCTCTCAGTTTTAAGCTTCCTCCTTATTTATGCCCCTTTCTCTAAGATAATCTGCAATACAGGCAGCCCAGGTCTTGCTAGGTATATATATATATATATATATAAATATATATATATATCACAATATATATATATATATATATATATATATATATCACATACATACATACATACATACATACATACATACATACATACATGGACCATTAGCCAACATAGAACATTTGAAATGAATTCATAAAGACGTCTGAACAACAATACGTTGACTACAGCAAAAGAAGATATAAAAAACAACAACACACCAACACATCCCAAAGCAGACGTACTATTTCGAGAAAATTTGCTTTGTTTGGCGAAGCTAACTCTCTGTTGCAGAAGACAGTGGGCAATGTCTCCTGTCCCAGTGAGGATGAGGGCAGGAGACGAAACCCATTAATTTTCCTGGAGAAATGGAAAGAACCCACTATCGGGTTACAGCAGACGATTCTTTACATTTGAGTGTCAATCATAACAGCGGTGCCGGGTCAGTAAAAAGTGGGAGCAAATTTAGCGTCTGTTGTGTACTTTAGGTATTTTTGAATATTGTGTAGGATTGTAAGTTTCATATGGTGGTTGTAATAAGTTTATCTGTGAGGCGTTGAATTCAAAGTTTCAAAACAAAATATAACGTGTATTGCTGTAAGTACCGAATGATTATAAGGGTTGTGGAACTCATTTAAGCACGAACGGTTTTGTTGAGCGTGCTTCTAGTTATCACTGTTTTGTACATAAAGCTTCGAGATTTTAGAATCGTGGTAACGTGTTGCTAGATGTGTCAACAAAGAAGTAAAACGCCTACTGCAAGCAGTTAGTCAGAGAGTCTTTCTCTGTCTTTATGTGTCTGTGTGTCCATGAACTTTGTCTTTTTTTTCTGTCAGTCAGTTTGTGTGAATTTTCTTTTCCACCAAATAACCCCCAAACGTTTCTCTCACTCGCAGCTTGGGCACCGCCCCCCCCCCTCTCTCTCTCTCCCCCGAAGAACAATGCTCTGATCATTGAAGTCAATGACGCGATCTTTTAATTTCAACAGAAATCTTAGATGTCAACTGACAATTCTAAAAAAAGTCTAGAGGAAAACAAGCTTTATTGAAAAAAAGGACACACCGCCACAAAAATTGCGACAGCAAATGACGAAACGACAGTAAAGACAAAATACAACAATACAAATATCAAAGTCCCACAATAGTAACTTTATTACATTGGAAAATTCAGCTTCTTTTCTAGCAGGTTGTCTATTTCAAAGGAGACAAACAGATTGACGTCATAAGTAAAGGTTGACGACTGAGGAACAGCTACCAAGGACATGCACAAATAAACCAACAACTGCACTACACGGCGCCCTCAAGCAGTCATCAATACCTCAGCGACTGTCATAGCGACACACCATTGTCTCTCGCCTTCTGAATTCAGTTAGCAACAATAGGTGCGGTAAAAAAACTCTATAAAAAATTAGTGGTTGTTATAGAGTGCTGAATGCATCGAGCCAGGAAGCCTCTGCACAATGTCAGCCTATCACAGTCTTCTTCTTCGTCGAACGCTCAGACAAGAACTATCGGTGTCTGGTATATGAGCGAAAATGCGTCACACTGCCGTTAAGCGCCTGACAGGTCAGGCCCAGCGCATCCGACTTTGGAAACAGAGAGAACTGTTATCTTTTAAGTTTTTTGTTCTGTAAAGAAAAGGCAGGAGAATGGTCCAAGATGGCAGAAAACAGACAAGAAGGAGGTGACAGGAGGAAAAGGAACCAGGCAGAAACAAAGAGAGGGATACAAAAGAGGAAAGTTCTAGCACAGAATTTCCAGAATGTAGGGATGTTACTTATACTGACAGGCCCCCGGCATCCCTACGAGAGAACTATTGCAGTGTGAACAAGGTCGTCATCACCGTGGCTTGGGATGCCCAGTTCTGCATGCTTGGTGTTGGTTGTTTGTCTTCGGTGATGACAGTTGGATGCATAATTGTGTCCTTCAGTTCCACTGCAATGTGATGCCAGACTTGTTGACCATGGTTTCAGTAAATAAAGATTATGGATTATTTGTACAGCTGTGAGATTTTACGGGATACTTTTTTTTTCTTGTCCCTACAATTTTTGTCTGTCCGTCTGTAAGCATGCGTGTTTTTGCCTGCTTTTCAGATGTGCTGGTCAGTGTTGTCCTGTCCTCCGTCTGTCCAGCTCTTCTGCTTACTAAACAACACGGTGAAGCTTGTGTCTCGAGCTGGAGGGTTTGAATTATTCGATCACAACTTAGGATATAGATTACTAAACATCTTGCATTTCAGGTTAATTACGAACAGATTATTGCAGTCAAACACATGCTGAAAGACAGACAAAACAGTCACACAAGATGCCAGTAATAAAGGTCATCTTTCCAGAACATGTGCGTTGTTCGGAGCTCTGCTGGTGTGTTTGAGAGCAAACAGACAGATTAACCCCCTTTGTATGAGGAGGAGGAAAGGGAAGACACTCGTCATGAATTTTTACGGGAAGAAAACACGACGTAAGCATCTCGTCACAGAAGCTATATCCATCGCAGCATCAGTTATAACGATGGCGCCAAGTCTCTCACACTGCCAACACATTAATGAAGCAGTAATGGAGAGTGTTGAACTTTCGGGGAGGGAAATCTGGCCATTTTTATGCACGAGGCCTTGAAACCGAGAGCCTTGCTTGTGACGTGACAAAACACATTTCTCTGCTGGCAAAAGAGACACGATAGCTGCCATCTTTTATTTTTCCTTTTTTGTTCGTTTCAGTTTCTCTTTTTCTTCCTATGTAAAGCTTTATACACTTGCCTTTGCATCAGTTTCTGAATATATCAATCCATTTCGGTTTCTAGGTTTTTAAAATTTTTATCTACTTGTTATTTTGCTTTCTGCAAGTGTGTGTGTGTGTGTGTGTGTGTGTGTGTGTGTGTGTGTGTGTGTGTGATCCACAGTTGTGTGTTTTGTGTGGTTGTGTTGTGTGTGTTGCCGCTTTATATGTCTGTTTTTCTACTTCCTTTTCAGTCAGTCAATCGGTCAGTCAGTCAGCTAGTCTGATTGTATATCTATCTCTCAACTTCATGTTGGTACACAAACCAGCAAGTTTTCAGCGTGTATTCACGCCTACAAACACACACACACACACACGCACGCACACACACACACACACACACACACACACACACACACACACACACACACACACACACACACACTAATATCACTTTAAGTGAACAGACGTAAAATTGAAGACACACACACACACACACACACACCCTGATATCTGCGCAGCTGGGTTTCTTTCTTTTTTTTTTTCTTTCTGTCTTTCTCAGTGACTAACGCTAATTCCAGAAAGCTGATTAGCTGATTCTCTTCTTCCACATCCATCATTACCGCGTCCTTCCTTGGGTGCCACGTATCTGAGGGCCATGTCTGCAGCCTGGGAGTTCCAGAAGAAACAAAAGAGGGGGCGAGTACTATTCTGGTGGAGGG
Organism: Rapana venosa; assembly: GCA_028751875.1. NCBI lineage: Eukaryota > Metazoa > Mollusca > Gastropoda > Neogastropoda > Muricidae > Rapana > Rapana venosa. The sequence continues at coordinate 12,066,095 of CM054144.1, read as the reverse complement.
AAGCGGCAGACTAATTGACTTGTTATCATATCCTAGCTGACAGAAGCTGTTTGTCAGACCAGTAAGCAGCCAGACCTGGCAGTAAGGGAAGAGTGGAGGAGACAGCCAGCACTAGGCTAATGCCGCGCTGATGCCAAACAGCGCCCGCTGAATTACCTCTCTGTGTTAGAATTACCTCTCTGTGTTAGAATTACCTCTCTGTGTTAGAATACCTCTCTGTGTTGGAATTACCTCTCTGTGTTAGAATTACCTCTCTCTGTGTTAGAATTACCTCTCTGTGTAGAATTACCTCTCTGTGTTAGAAATTACCTCTCTGTGTTGAATTACCTCTCTGTGTTAGAATTACCTCTCTATGTTAGAATTACCTCTCTGTGTTAGAATTACCTCTCTGTGTTGGAATTACCTCTCTGTGTTAGAATACCTCTCTGTGTTAGAAGTACCTCTCTGTGTTAGAATTACCTCTCTGTGTTAGAATTACCTCTCTGTGTTAGAATTACCTGTTAGAATTACCTCTCTGTGTTAGAAAAATTACCTCTCTGTGTTAGAATTACCTCTCTGTGTTGAGAATTACCTCTCTGTGTTAGAATTACCTCTCTTGTTAGAATTACCTCTCTGTGTTGAATTACCTCTCTGTGTTCAGAATTACCTCTCTGTGTTAGAAATACCTCTCTGTGTTAGAATTACCTCTCTTCTGTGTTAGAAAGAATTACCTCTCTGTGTTAGAATTACCTCTATCTGTGTTAGAATTACCTCTCTGTGTTAGAATTACCTCTCTGTGTTAGAATTACCTCTCTGTGTTAGAATTACCTCTCTGTGTTAGAATTACCTCTCTGTGTTAGAATTACCTCTCTGTGTTAGAATTACCTCTCTGTGTTAGAATTACCTCTCTGTGTTAGAATTACCTCTCTGTGTTAGAATTACCTTTCCCCGGGAGCAAGTGTCTCTGTGCTAAGAATTCACCATCCTTTTAGAATTACTTCCTTGTCTAGAAAGCCCAATCTTTGGTGGTTTATTCCTCTTGTGTGTGATTACCCCAGTTGTGTTAATTACTCTGTCGTTTAGAATATGTGTTAAGTATACTTGGTGTGTAGATTACTGTTGTGTGTATGAGATTACCTTTTGTGTAGATAAGATTACTTTGTGTATGTAGAATGTACTCTCTGTGTTAGTTATTTGTGTTAATACTTTGTGTATGAATATTCTGTGTGTGGATTCTTTGTGTTGTACTCTTGTGTTGAATTACTCATTCGGTTGAAAGATTACCTCCATGCGTTAAATAAGTCAACGGAAAACATCCTTTGTGTTGAAAACCTTTGATCTAAACCTCTGTGTTGAAATTACTCTCTGTTGTAAGAAAAGTAGAGGTACGCTCTGGTAGACAGGTACTCCGGAGAATTACCCTCAGAGATACCCTGGTTAGAATGACCAGTACCAGTGTTAGAATTCTCCACACAGGAGCAATCCAAGACACTCAACAACTTAAGATTGCCTTTTTGGAAAAACCAATATTCGAGTATTTTAAATATCCTGTGTTGTGTTCAGAGATGTGTAATGGGGGTGGAAAGAAACAAACTTTTGTGGGTTGATGTGTGTATGTGTGTGTGTGTATGTTATTTTATTTTTATTATTATTATGTTGTATTGATGATAATGGATAGCATTATGTGTTTTATCGTCCGGTCCCCGTGTGTGCT
>CM054144.1:12051902-12054402 GCA_028751875.1 Rapana venosa | reverse complement strand
CTGTGTGTTTTTTTCTTCTTCTTTTGCTTCTCTAAGCAGGAAACAATACTTGATATCCTAATCCTCTTTTTCTCTTAGTGCTGTCAAATTTCAGGTACTTGTCGTCAGAATAGTGAGGTATTTTATCGCATTATTTAAGTCTTTTTTATACAGAAAAAAACACAAGGCTAAGGATGGGAGCAAAGGGGCTAGAAAAAATACAGGAAAAAGGTCAAAGTAGGCTTGAGAGATTAAGACTGTTAGGTAAATTGATAGTAACACAAAGAAACTGTTTATTCTTCCCTGCACGTACACACACTAATACACACACCCACACACACACACACGCACGCACTCGCGCGCGGACGCACCAACACACACACACACACACACACACACACACACACACACACACACACACACACACACACACACATACACACACACACGCACGCACACACACACAGGAGAGAGAGAGAGAGAGAGAGAGAGAGAGAGAGAGAGAGAGAGAGAGAGAGACAGACAGACAGACAGACAGACAGACAGACAGAGAGACAGAGAGACAGACAAAGACAGAAACAGAGACAGAGACAGAGAGAGACACAGAGACACAGAGACACAGAGAGAGACAGACAGAGAAACAGAGAGACGGAGAAGGAGAGAGAGAGCAACAGAGAGAGAGAGAGCATTTGAGAGAGGGTTGAATACATCAAAAACAAAAATAATGGCGCACAACACAAGAGATCAAAAGAAGGTATACCAACCAGGATCTCCTTTATCGACAGTATCTGGCTTATGACTGGTAAAGGTCTTCTCCTTCAAGTTTCCCCGCGTCATATAGCTTAAACCGGTTTTTTCTGGAATCTTCTCGGTGTATATACATCAATCCAGCGATATCGTCTACACGATCAAGGTTTATGTTCGTTTACATGATCAAGGTTTTAAGTTTATGTTCGTTTGCATGATCAAGGTTTTTAAGTTGTTGTTTGTTTTTCAGCCAGTGTTCCAAAGTTTAGAGACTAACGACACTGCTTGCATTATCAAGGTATTGCATTTTTAAGCCCTGCTCCTATTTCTTCACTTGGTTCGAAAATGTACAGGGAAGTGAGAGTTATCTGCGACGCAGGTTTCCAGTCTATATTTTGTTGTTGTTGTAAATTTAATATAAGGATGGTTACTGAGAACTAACAATATGAGAAAGGAAAGACAGATAGAGAGATGGATAGATATAAAGATAGGTAGATGATAGATAGATAGACAAGTAGATAGATAGACAGATTATAGATAGATAGATAGGTAGGAGATAGATAGGTATGGAGATAGCTACATCAGCCAAAAATAGATCGATAAATAAGTAAATAAATCGATGAATAAATAGACAGACAAATCAATAATAAGAGTAAAACTTGACGGATATTTGTACGTCTGCTTCAGACTGCCAAACGTTCTCTCTTTCTCTGTATCTCTGCTGCCTTCTTGTCACTTTCTATTTCCGTCTTTCCATCTATCATTCTTCGTCTGTCTGTCTGTCTGTTTATGCTTCACTCTCTTTAACAACGTCTGTCTGTCTGTTTATGCTTCACTCTCTTTAACAACGTCTGTCTGTCTATTTATGCTTCACTCTCTTTAACAACGTCTGTCTGTCTATTTATGCTTCACTCTCTTTAACAACGTCTGTCTGTCTATTTATGCTTCACTCTCTTTAACAACGTCTGTCTGTCTGTTTATGCTTCACTCTCTTTAACAACGTCTGTCTGTCTGTTTATGCTTCACTCTCTTTAACAACGTCTGTCTGTCTATTTATGCTTCGGTCTCTTTTGTCTAAATCTTTCCCTTTCTGTCTGTCTCTCTCTGTCTCTGTCTCTCTCTGTCTGTCTGTCACAGACATACAGACAGACAGAGAGAGAGAGAGAGAGAGAGAGAGAGAGAGAGAGAGAGAGAGAGAGAGAGAGAGAGAGAGAGAGAGAGAGAGAGAGAGAGAGAGCTAGCATTTGAGAGAAGGTTGAATACATCAAAAACAAAAATAATGGCGCAGAACACAAGAGATCAAAAGAAGGTATAACAACCAGGATCTCCTTTATCGACAGTATCTGGCTTATGACTGGTAAAGGTCTTCTCCTTCAAGTTTCCCCGCGTCATATAGCTTAAACCGGTTTTTCTGGAATCTCTCGGTGTATATACATCAATCCAGCGATATCGTTTACATGATCAAGGTTTTAAGTTGTTGTTTGTTTTTCAGCCAGTGTTCTAAAGGTTAGAGACTAACGACACTGCTTGCATGATCAAGGTATGGCGTTTTTAAGCCCTGCTCCTATTTCTTTGCTTTGTTCGAAAATGTACAAGGATGAGTTAGTTATCTAGGACCTACGCTTCTAGCCAATATTTTATTTGTAAGTTTAATGTAAGGATGGTAAGTGAGAACTAAGAATATGAGAAAGGATAGTCAGATAGATAGATAGATGAATAGAGGGAGAGATAGATTGACATATAGATAAATAAATAGATAGATAGAGAGACAGAT
>CM054144.1:12039402-12044402 GCA_028751875.1 Rapana venosa | reverse complement strand
TTGCCTTTTTCTCCCTGTGTTGTAATTCTAGCTGTATTTACTTTATGTCTGTGTGTTTTACTCCCGAATCCGTAATTTTGGGCTGCTTTTGTTTTTGTTGTTGGTTTTATTTTTCTCTCGTGTATTTGCTTTGTTTTATGATTAGGCAATCTAATTTTCTGTTGAAATTCATATGAGAACAGGAGTTTGGATTTAGAAATGGAGAAGCTGGACAAATAACTCCCCCAACATGGAAATGAAGAAATAAAATAAAAAAACAAAACAAAAAACAACGAATCCGATGAATAAAAAGAATTCGGCACGTGCGGCATGAGTAAAAGGATCGTCAGAAAACCCGCACCATCATGTAAATGATTACTGTGAACAAGGGATCGGGGTAGCCTAGTGGTTAGATTGATGTGCTCGCGATCTGACGGCTTGGGTTCAAATCATCATCGAGATGCCCATTCAAGAGGACTTGCCCTCTGGTATATGAAGTATAGTATAGTATAGTATAGTATAGTATAGTATAGTATAGATTAGTATAGTAGAGTACAGTACAGTAGAGTATATCATAGCATAGTATAGGATAGTATAGTATAGTATAAGATAGGACACGATAGGATAGCATAGCATAGCATAGTATAGTATAGTCTAGTCTAGTGCAGTATAGATTAGTATAGCATAGCATAGTATAGTATAGTATAGTATGGTGTAGTATAGTATAGTATGGTATAGCATAGCATAGCATAGCATAGTACAGTATAGTATAGTATAGTGTAGTATAGTATAGATTAGTATAGTATAGTACAATACAGTATAGTATAGTATAGAATAGTATAGTATGGCATAGCATAGCATAGCATAGTCTAGTCTAGTCTAGTGTAGTATAGATCAGTATAGCATAGCATAGTATAGTATAGTATAGTGTAGTATAGTATGGTACAGTATAGTATAGCACAGAACAGTATTAGTATAGTTTAGTATAGCATAGTTTAGTATAGCATAGTATAGTATAGCATAGTATAGTATACTATAGTATAGTATAGCATAGCATAGCATAGTATAGCGTAGCATAGTAGTGTGTGTGTAAGTGTATGCGTGTGTCTGTGCGTGTATGTGCGTGTCTATGTTTCTCTGTGTGTCTGTGCGTGTATGTATGTGTCTGTGCGTGTCTATGTTTCTCTGTGTGTCTGTGCGTGTATGTACGTGTCTGTGCGTGTCTATGTTTCTCTCTGTGTGTCTGTGCGTGTATGTACGCGTTTGTGCGTGTCTATGTTTCTCTCTGTGTGTCTGCTTGATTAAGTGTATACAAGTAATGGCAACCAAAATTTAAACAAGTATTTTTTTTTCGTTTTTGTGTGTACTATTTTTCTGTCTTTATTTTAACTCTTTCCTTCAAATAATACGCGCTCTTTTTCATCATTTCCTGTATGTGTAAATGTATTCATTTATTTTGTTACTGCTCTCTCTCTCTCTCTCTCTCTCCTCTCCTCTCTCTCTCTCCTCTCTCTCTCTCTCTCTCTCTCTCTCTCTCTCTCTCTCTCTCTCTCTTCTCTCTCCTCCTCCTCTCTCTCTCATCTCTCTCTCTCTCTTCCTCTCTCTCTCTCTCTCTCTCGCTCTTGCTCTCTTTCTCTCTTTCTCTATCTCTCTCCTCTCTTCTCTCCTTGCCTCTTCTTTTCTCCTCTCTCCTCTTCTCTTGTCTTCTCTTCTCTTTACCTTCAGTAAAACATTCGTGTTCGAGTTCTCTCCCCTCTCCTCTCTTCTCTTCTCGTCTCTCCTCTCCTCTCTTTTCCTCTCTTCTCTTCTCTTCCTCTCTTCTCTTTCTTTTTCTTTTATACAAGGCTGGGTGCAAAGAACAAACAAACAAACAAAAACCCCAACATGTGTCATGCTTATATCTTCACCTTCTGAAAACAAATAATGGACTCAAATCAATCGAATCAATTATTTGTCTCTGTCGGTCTGTCGGTCTGTCTGTCTGCGTGTCTGCCTGTCTGTCTGTCTGTCTGTCTGTCTGTCTGCCTCTCTCTCTCTCTCTCTCTCTCTCTCTCTCTCTCTCCCTTCTCTTCTCTCGCTGGCCATTCCTTTACCTGACGGGCAGCGTGTGTTTGAAGTCTTTCACGGACAGGCAACAAAGGCCTTTAGAAACCGGATTGTGTGAACCAGTTTCTGTTCCGCTGCGCACGTGCATTTATGGCTTATCTCACTTGTGCTTCATCGCTCAACAGGACAGTCCATAGAAACCTTACGGAGCAACAGTGCTGTGTGCGTGTGCGTGTGTGTGTGTGTGTGGTGGGTGGGTGGGGGGGAGGGGGGGAGTGGGTGAGGGGGTATATAAGTGTGTTCTGAGTGTGTGTGCGTGTGCGTGTGCGTGTGCGAGCGCGCGCAAAGAACTTTTTTTTCTGACTTTTGCTGCAAAATATACATCCCTTTCCACTCACGTCTTATCTCTCCCTTCGTATGCCACACTTGACACACTTTCAGACACGCAGATACACAAATACAGTTACACACGCACACGCGCGCGCGCGCGCGCGCGCGCGTCATTTAAATCTACCATAAGCAAAATCAGACAGTGTCTTGGAGTTTTATTGCATTTTAAATCAACCTACTGAAACAGTCATCATCATCATCATCATCATCATCATCATCATCATCATCATCATCATCATGGTGATGATGGCGATGAAAAGAAGAAAAAGTAGAAGAAGAAGAATACTAACACATGGAGTTTATATGGCGCTGAATCTTGTAAAACAAAGAAATCAAAGCATTTGCATCCAAATCATTTTCACGCATGCAACCGTCCACAAATAATAAGATTAACATATATCAAATTTATTCACACACACACACACACACACACACACACACACACACACACACACACACACACACACACACTTAGGCAGGGTGGATGAAATGGAGGTGGGTGTTGAAAAGTTAGCTATGTAAATCGATAGCCATCTTGATAATTTGGTGAAAGGATGCAAGTCTTTCTGTTCTACATATTTATAAAATGCTGATTCTAGATTTTCTCTTTAAAATGTAAAACATCTGAACAGATGGATCACATATGTGCCTTGAATTTAAACTTTTAAATTGTGTCTGTAGACCACTTTTTTCATCTGTGTATCTCCTTGTTAACTTATTTTTTTGATTGCGCTGTATGTGTGAGTGTTTGTGTGCTCATTCTTTGAATTTCTATCTTTTAAGTGATATTTGAGTGTGTGTGTGTGTGTGTGTGTGTGTGTGTGTGTGTGTGTGTGTGTGTGTGTGCGTGCGTGGAGAGAGAGAGAGAGAGAGAGAGAGAGAGAGAGAGAGAGAGAGAGAATATATGAGGCCTGCCTTACCCAAACACACAAAACACACACACACACACACACACACACACACACACACACACACACACACACACACACACACACACACACACACACAACAGTGCGAGCACACACATACACACTATTCAGATCAAAGATGAATGTGCACACACACTTCAACGAATTTTTCGAGACACACACACACACACACACTCTCTCTCTCTCTCGATCTCTCTCTCTCTCTCTCTCTCTCTCTCTCTCTCTCTCTCTCACTCTCTCTCTCTCTCTCTCTCTCTCTCACTCTTCAGATCAAAGATGAATGCACACACACACACACTTCGACAAACCTTTCTATACTTTAATTTAAACCTGTAAAAAAATGAGTGCAGAGAAAAAAATCAATGCACACCCGGACACTGTGTTGAAAGGAAACGATCTTTCCGCTATCCATGTTTACAGTGTGGTGCTATCGGATTTCGTCTTTGAAAGTAAAAACTCCCTGTATATATATATATATATATATATATATATAAAAATATATATATATATATATATATATATATATATTATACACATATATATAAGAGTAGTGCAGGAAAACAAATGAAGGTGACCTCTGCAACTCCTTTTTCTTTGCATCATAATTTCCCAAAACATTAATGAAATAAAAATAATAAAAATAAAAAATAAATAAATAGATCAAAGAAGTCGTTATGAATATAAATTGTTGGTGACAGCATTTGAGGCTGGCCCTCTTGCTACAAGAACCATTAGATTTGCACGACCTGACTCGAGTTTGAATTCCTGGATAAGCCATTGTCAGTCATTGCGGTGGTTTTGCTTAAGCATCCCTGCAAATTTGCAAGAAGCGCTTCTCTAGGTGGTTTTGCTCTAAGGAATACTATAAGGATCCTGTGGCCTACTAATGCTGCCACCATAAACTGGTATAACGAGAAGAAAGAAAAAATACTGAAAATATTGTAACAAATTATCTATCTATCTATCTATCTATCTATCTATCTATCTATCTATCTATCTATCTATCTATCTATCTATCTATCTATCTATCTATCCATCTATCTATTACTATTATCTATCTATCTCTATCTCTGTCTTCTGTCTTCTATCCATCCATCCATCCATCCATCCACACACCAAACCCCACCCACCCACCCATCCACCCATCCATCCATCTATCTATCTATCCATCTATCTATGTATCTTATCTATCTATCTATCTATCTATCTATCTATCTATCTATCTATCTATCTATCTATACGAGTGAGTGTACGAGTGTACGTGTATGTGTGTGTATGTGTGAAGATATGCACGTGTGTGTGTGCATTTCTGTGCACGTGAATGCGTTCGTGTATGAGTATCCATACACGCGTGTGCGCATGCATGTGTCCTAATTATACATCCTCACGCAATGTGTTCAGACGTGTGTTTATGTGCTTATGCACGATTGGACAGGCTTTTGTGTGTGTAGAAATGGGTGGAAACTTACGTCTTTGGGTATTCGGGTTATATTTCCTCTGCTATTGATTGCCAGCTGTAATGGACGATTTGCTTACTAGCCTCTTGCAGAAGATGAATGGTATACCCCCCTCCCCCCTCTCCCACCCCTTGGCATTTCCGCCAATCTATCAATACCTGGATTTTTGGTTTTGCATTCCACTTGGAGCCAAACGAGT
>CM054144.1:12024402-12031902 GCA_028751875.1 Rapana venosa | reverse complement strand
CTCTTCTCTCTCTCTCTCTCTCTCTCTCTCTCTCCTCCCTCCCCCCCCCTTCTCTCTCTTTCTCTCTCTTCTTCTCTAACCCCCCCCCCACTCTCTCTCTCTCTCTCTGTATGTATGTGCATGCGTTTTACTTGCTTCCTTGAATGTATGTGTATAAGAATGAAGACTCATACATACAAACACGCGCACGCACACACACACACACATACATACCCCCCTCCACACACACACACACATATACATACCTCCCTCCACACACACACACACACACACATACATACCTCCCTCCACACACACACACACACACACACACACACACACACATACATACCTCCCTCCCACACACACCACACACACACACACACACACACACACACACACACACACACACACACACACACACCACACTTACATACCCCCTCCACACACACACACACACACACACACACACACACACACACACATACACACACACACTACATACCCCCCTCCACACACACACACACACACACAAACGCACACACATACATAGACTGCGCGTACACATTGTTGCGCGCCAGTAGTGCGTGTTTTGCTAAGTATTGACTTCAAAGGACCCCGAACGGTGGACATAAACAGAAGAGCGGAGGATGCGATGATGCTTAATGTGACTTCACGTCTGTTCCGCTGATAGGAAGCTTCTTTGAAGCTCCAATGAATGAGAGACTGTTGGAATATCATACCTGATTATTATACGCGAGAGAGACAGACAGACAGAGAGAGAGACAAGAGAGAGAGAGAGAGAGGGGGGAGAGAGAGAGAGGGGGAAGGGAGAGGAGGAGAGAAGGAGCGAGAGTGAGAGAGAGAGAGGAAAGGAGAGAGAGGAGAGAGGGGGGAGGAGAGAAAGAGGGAGGGAGAGCGAGAGCGGGAGAGAGAGAGAGAGAGAGGAGAGAGAGAGGAGAGAGGGGGGAGGGAGAAAGAGGGAGGGAGAGAGAGAGTGAGAGAGGAGAGAGAGAGAGAGAGAGGGAGAGACAGCAAGAGAGAGTGAGAGAGAGAGAGAGAGAGGGGAGAGAGAGAGTGAGAAAGAGAGAGAGAGAGAGAGTGAGAGAGTGAGGGAGAGAGAAAGGCAAACGGAAATTTATTTCACGAGGGTAATAGATTAAGTTACAAGGACTTTTTTCATTCAGCCCTCATCATGAAAAAGAAAGCCCCGCAAGAAAAAAAAGCAACTGATGCAAATGAATACACATATACACAGATAAAGAGAGAGAGAGACAGAGAGAGAGACAGACAGACCGCGACAGAGGCAGAAGCAGAAAGACACAGAAAGAGAGACAAGGAATGAGAAGTTGACAATCAGAGAGACAGAGACAGAGACAGGCAGAAAAAAAGAGAAAGAGAAAGACAGAGAGTGAAAGGGTGAAACATATACAATTATCTATATATCTATATCTATACAGAAAGAGAGAAAGAGTAAAACGCAAACAGAGAGAGAGAGAGAGAGAGAGAGAGAGAGAGAGAGGGTGGTGTGTGTATGTGGGAGGGAGGGAGGGGGTTGAAAGCACGCAAACATGCACACTCGCACACATACATACATACATACATACATGCATACACACACGCATACACACGCATAAACACGCACAAACACGCATACCCATACATACATACATACATACATACATACATTACAGACAGACAGACAGACAGGCAGACAGACAGGCATGCATGTATGCATGCATGCATACATAATATACATACATACATACATACATACATACCTACACACACAGACTCACACATACACATAGACCATCTGGAAATAAAACAATTGACATGAATTACCATCAATCCATCCATCCATCCATCCCTCCGTCCATCCATCCAGCCATACATATTATACACACAGACTTACACATACCATCTGGAAAGAAAACAATTGACATGACTTACCATCAATCCATCCATCCATCCATCCATCCATCCAACCATACATACATCCAGTGAAACATAATCCTGATGGACTGACAGACAGACGTACAGAGAGACAGACAGGGAAAAAAAAAGACAGAGAGAGACAGACAGAGAAGGAGAGAGCTATGATTTACGAATTGATCTCAGTCAGCGCAGCCAATGGAAATCCATTTTTACCATCACATGAGCATGGGTATGGTTTTTGCTTCCACATTTTCTTCCTATGAAAAACTACTTGGCTGAAAAGTTGATGTTATAAGGAGTGTCACGAAGAGGCGGTTTCAAATAACAGAGGTTCTGCCCATAAGAGAAGAATACAGATTTTTGTTGGCGTTGGCGTTGTTGTTGTCGTTGTTGTTGTTTATAGTTGTTGGGTTTTTAGGTGTGTGTGTGGGGGGGGGGGGGGGGATTCGGGGGGGGGGGTTGTCGTGGGTGGTGGTGGTGGTTGTGTCATGTAAAAAACCACACACACCACCTTTTCAACGTCTTTTAAACACAGTCAATATAATGTTTCTACTGGAAACTAGAAACAGGCATCAGACACGCAACGGATTTTAAAAGGTAAAGAAAGAAGGAAGATGAGCAGTCGCGTGTTTGATGACGACTTGTTCTAGTTCTTGTTGGTATTTGGGTGGCTTTTTTTGTTATTGTTTTTGTCGTCATTGTTGCTGTTGCTATTCTTAATGTTTTTGTTATTGTTGTTGTCATTGTTGCTTTTGTTTTTGTTATTGTTATTCTTGTTGTTTTAGTTATTGTTGTTGTCATCATTGTTGCTGTTGCTATTCTTGTTGTTTTTGTTGTTGTTCTTCTTCTTTCCATCTTCCCTTTTCGTCAGCTGCTGCTGCTGCTTATTCTACTGCTTATGATGATGGTGGTGATGCTCTACATGCTGTTCAATTAGCCTTGCTTAGACAAAAAAACCCCAGAGACCAGTTTGATATGTATAATTATGCAGTACTGTGGATTAAGTAGACAAACATATGCAACTTCGTGGCTTTGTTTTGACCAAGCACAATGGTTTGATTTTATAAGATGTAACAGAGTGGACGTTGATAATGTTCTTCCTCTGCACATAACCACGGGATTAATCCACGGCTATGCAATGAGGATGTGCCTCTAAAAAAAATGAAACTGAATAGATCCCACATTTCACCGTTTAGGGAACATACTCGCCAACGGAGAGGTTTAAAACCACCACGAAACAGAGTGTCGCACAATTCGCAGGTGTGTCCATAATTATATCTAGAAACACGACAGGGTCTCTGATCGCATGGGAGGTAATTTTAATTATCGCTCCATCACAAAGATATATGTAGCGTTGCGGTTTGGTGGACCAAAAATGATGGTTTGATTTGCAAGGCATAATTATGCAACAATGCGGTTTCCTTAAAGCAAATTAGCTCGTTTGTTTGGTGCTTTCGTTTTTCTGTCTCTATTTAGGACCAAGGTCAAGCTACTGCATGCACTGGCCACCTCCACATACCTGTATGCATGCGAACCCTAGACATTGAATGTAGATCTACAAAGAAGGATCCCGGCTTTGGAGATGAGATGCCTCAGAAGACTCCATGGCATTTCATACACGGACCAACGAAGAAGTCCGACAAACCCTCACCCAACTAGTAAAACAGTACGAAGACCTGCTGACCACAGTCAAGAAAAGGAAGTGGATGTGTGACAAGATCAGATGGGCTGTCCAAGACCATACTGCAAGGAACAGTGCAGGGGAAGAAAAAGCTAGGCAGGCCGAAGTAGAAATGGGCAGACAACATCACGGAATGGACCGGGAAGACCTTCTCCACAACCCAGGCATTTGCCCACAACCGCCACAAATGGAGCCAACTGGTGCAACGTTCGTCACTGCAGTGCCCCTACGACCCTGGAGGGGGTTATGGGAGCAGATGGGATGAGGCGATTCAGTTTCAGACTATTCAACACCCCCTAGCACTCTGCTTGCTGCTGTGACTGTGAGACCGTCTGTCTGTCTGTCTGTCTGTCTCTTGTTCTTCCCTTTCTGTCCTCTGTCATGCCCTGTTGTCCTGGTCTGCTGTTTCCTTCTTTTCTTTCTTTTCTTCTTATTTTTTGCTTGCTTCTTTTTTTTTTTTTTTTGGTTTAACCTTCAACCGAAATAGGACGGAACAAATTCGAAAACTAGTTTAAAAGTTCCTTGTGAAGAGAGAGAGAAAAGAGAGAGAGAGAGGGAGAGAGAGAGAGAGAGAGAGAGAGAGAGAGAGAGAGAGAGAGAGAGAGAGAAAGAGAAAAGACAGACAGACAGACAGAGACAGACAGAAAGATTCAGCCAGAGAGACAAACAGACAGACAGAGTCAGTCAGAGAGAGAGAGAAAGAGAGAGACAGAGAGAGAGAGAGAGAGAGAGAGAGAGAGAGAGAGAGAGAGAGAGAGTAGAAGAGAGATCAGACAGAGAGACAGAACAGAGACAGAGACAGAAAGAGAACTATACACACAGACAGAAAGACAAAGCAAAAACAAAAGAAAAGAAAAAAAAAACAAGAAAAAAATAGAAGAGAGACAAAAAAAAAAAGAGTAGAGAAAATCTATAACTTTCGATTCTGACCTCCCCCCAAAAAAACCCCTCCTACTCTCCATCCCTCTACCCCTCTTCTCCTCTTCCCCCCTCCTCCTTTACTCCCATAAAACACATTTAATCCCTCCTACCTACCTCTCTCCCTCTCTTTAACTTTCCATATCCACATAACACTTTCATCCCTCTACATCTCCCCCCACCCCCCCCCCACCACCCCCTCACCCCCGCTCCCTCTCCTCCTTTACTCCCCACACATATAAAACTTTCACCCCCTTCTTCATCCCCACACCCACCCATCCACCCCCTGCCAAGTACATACATCATCCACCCACACCACCACCACCACCACCACCACGACCACCATCCTTGACAAGTAGGGAGGAGAGTTCTTCAGTACCTGTAGGGCAGACGAGTGAAGTGGGTTGTCCGGGAGACTCAGGGTGTTAGAACAGGAGAGGACCAACACTACACTGGTATAGGCCTAGGCTCCAGCAGAGAGAGAGGGAGGGAGGAAGGAGGGAGGAGGAGGAGGGAGACAGACAGACGAACGAGTGACCATCGACTGGCCAGACAGGGTAGTCATGGTACCGCAAGAGAGATCAAGTTTGCCACAGAGAGTGTTTCTGAGGAGAGGAGGAGAGGAGAGGAGAAGAGAGGAGAGAGAGAGAGAGAGAGAGAGAGAGAGAGAAGAGAGCGGAGAGAGGAGAGAAGAGAGAAGGAGAGAGAGAGAGAGAGAGAGAGAGAGAGAGCAGAGAGGAGAGAGAGAGAGAGAGCGAGAGAGAGCAGAAGAGAGAGAGAGAGAGAGAGAGAGAGAGAGAGAGAAGAGAGAGAGAGGAGAGAGAGAGGAGAGGAGAGAAGAGGAGAGAGAGAGAGAGAGAGCGAGAAGAGAGAGAGAGAGAGAGAGAGAGATGAGAGAGAGAGAGAGAGAGAGAGAGAGAGAGAGAGAGAGAGAGAGAGAGAGAGAGAGAGAGCGAGAGAGAGAGAGAGAGTAAGAGAGAGACGAGAGCTAGAGAGAGAGAGAGAGAGAGAGAGTCAGACAGACAGAGATTGGTTTACTGATTGAGTGATAATCTTGTTTTCCCAAAGGGTTACAGGTAAATATTGTTATACTTTTTTTTTATCCGGGCCTTTCCTTGCCCTGAGAAGAGATTATCTGTAATAATCACAGCTACTAATTTGAAGCTAACCTAAAGAAAGTTATTTTGATGAGAGAGAGAGAAGAGAGAGAGAGAGAGAGAGAGAGAGAGAGAGAGAGAGAGAGAGACGACAGAGAAAAGTATTTTATAACAAGAGAAGGGAGTAAGGTGGTAAAGGTTAAAAGAATGTGCATGGGAGGCAATAAGAGGAAAAGTGCAGGAGTTGTGTCCCTTCCTTGTTGTCTGCAGGGGTTGAATTTGTGGGGGCAAAAATCAGGTAACTTTCGTTAGTTTGACCGGTTCATTAGCTGCTTTTGGTCGCTTGTAAGCTAGCTAGTTGCAAAATCTACTGTTGTGGCCCAAAGGTCTACTTGACATTAGGTGAAAATGCTAGATGACTTGTTTCACTGGTGGCTAGTTGGTTAGTTGGAGACGTAATATATCATTACAGTCGACAAAGCACAGACTGTAGTAATGATACTTAATCGCGTTGGCTTAGGTTTTGGGGTTCAGAAAATGAGGATGGGAGAGAAGAGAAATAAACGAAAGTGACATAAGTATTCAAGAACATGAAAGGTGGGTAGCGTAGGCATAGTCTGAGAGTGACATACGTTTGTAAGAAATGTGCATGGACAGAAAATTCGAAGGATAGCAAAGAGTTGTTTCCTATTTGTTTTGGTCAATAACATAATCTGGATTTGCAAAGTTTTTTTTCGGATAGATTCTTACTTGTTTAATGCCATCTTTTGTGTATTGTTTGCTTCTTGGTCGGCTGGTTGGGTATTCAATTGACTGCACTCTTAATTTTAGAGAAGGTATTCGAGGTACTAGATGAAGCTCACCGAAGGAAATTCCAATTCAGTGAATGAAAATGAAAGAAAGTGGAGAGAAAAATGAAGGTGTGTTATGGTACAAGTAAATAGAAAACGGCATCGGGTTGGTAAGGGATAAACAAGGTGCGAAAAGTAAGTAGAATATGCATGCAAGGTTATTCAAAGAAAACATGCTCGAGATGTTTTCTTTTCGTTTTGCCAACTGGGGTGATTTATGAAGATAAATCAGGTAGTTTTTCGATTATTTGATTGCTTGCTTATATCGTAGATGGGTTGGTTGATTGTTTGGTTCCGATCCAATCCTATCTCGTTGTTTATAGCTCCGCCAACCACAGAGGCATTATCGGGGCTGCAATTATGTCTAGTAACCTTAATCTCAGAGTAAAACTGTACATCTATACTATACAGATTAAAACCAGGGTAAATCCAACTCTCCTGTCGTTCGGTTGGTTAGTTGGTCGATTCCATTCCGCAAACATGGATGATAATTACGGTACTGGATCAGCTTTGCAAAAAGAATGATCAATTGTGAGAATGAGAATGAGAGAGAGAGGAGGGAGGGATAGATTGAGAATGGTGGTGGTGTATTATGGAACAAAATACGGAAAGGAAGAGCGCGGAGGAGGAGGGGGGTGGGAGGGAGAAGAAAGGATAAGGAAGGTTAGTAGACTGCAGGGGAGGGAAATGTGAAGGAAAGTGCAAAAGTTAAATCCCTTCTTTATCGTTTACTGGGGGTGGATTTGTAGAAAGGTGTTGGACAGTTATGAGGCTTGCTTGGCTCTTTGGTTTATTGGTTGATTGGCACTTTTCTTGACTGGCTATCTGGTTGATCGGTTGCTG
The DNA here is from genome assembly GCA_028751875.1 of Rapana venosa. Classification (NCBI taxonomy): domain Eukaryota; kingdom Metazoa; phylum Mollusca; class Gastropoda; order Neogastropoda; family Muricidae; genus Rapana; species Rapana venosa. Next base: position 12,024,595 of record CM054144.1, on the reverse strand, counting down.
AATTGAGAGGTGGTTGGTAGGTTGATTGGCTGGTTGGTTGGCCAGATGAACGGCCAGCTTGGTTGGTTGGTTGGGTCTCTATTTGACATACTCGAGATAGGGGCAAGGGTACTACACAGGTTTTGCGTGTTGTTTCATCGATGGGATAGCTCAGTGGTCGGAGCACTCGCTTTCCCCCAGCCAAGTTAAGCAG
>CM054144.1:12004402-12011902 GCA_028751875.1 Rapana venosa | reverse complement strand
TTTTTTTAAGTTAAACTTTCTCTTCAACATTGCTCACATTTTGTTTTTGTTTATCCTGCTACGAAAATGTCACGGAAACGACAACTATCTGCTGCTGCCTGCTGACATTCCAAACACATTGGCAGACTATGGCTCTATGGCAGACTATGGCTCTATGGCAGACTGTGGCTCTATGGCAGACTGTGGCTCTATGGCAGACTGTGGCTCTATGGCAGATGATGGCTCTATGGCAGACTATGGCTCTATGACAGATGATGGCTCTATGGCAGACTGTGGCTCTATGGCAGATGATGGCTCTATGGTAGATGATGGCTCTATGGCAGACTGTGGCTCTATGGCAGACTATGGTTCTAAGGCAGATGATGGCTCTATGGCAGACTGTGGCTCTATGGCAGACTGTGGCTCTATGGCAGACTGTGGCTCTATGGCAGTATGGCAGACCGTGGCCCTATGGCAGACTGTGGCTCTATGGCAGTATTGCAGACTGTGGCTCTATGGCAGACTGTGGCTAGATATGGCTCTTTGGCATACTGTGTCTCTATGGCAGACTGTGTCTCTATGGCAGACTGTGGCTCTATGGCAGACTGTGGCTAGATATGGCAGTATGGCAGACCGTGGCCCTATGGCAGACTGTGGCTCTATGGCAGTATGGCAGACTATGGCTCTATGGCAGACTATGGCTCTATGGCAGACTGTGGCTCTATGGCAGACTGTGGCTCTATGGCAGACTGTGGCTCTATGGCAGACTGTGGCTCTATGGCAGACTGTGGCTCTATGGAAGACTGTGGCTCTATAGCAGACTGTGGCTCTATGGCATACTGTGTCTCTATGGAAGACTGTGGCTCTATGGAAGACTGTGGCTCTATGGAAGACTGTGGCTCTATGGCAGACTGTGGCTAGATATGGCTCTTTGGCAGACCTTGTCTCTATGGCAGACTGTGGCTCTATGGCAGACTGTGGCTCTATGGCAGACTGTGGCTCTATGGAAGACTGTGGCTCTATGGAAGACTGTGGCTCTATAGCAGACTGTGGCTCTATGGCAGACTGTGGCTCTATGGAAGACTGTGGCTCTATGGCAGACTGTGGCTCTATGGCAGACTGTGGCCCTATTGCAGACTGTGGCTCTATGGCAGATGATGGCTCTATGGCTCTTACAGACATTAAAGTAGACGTGACACTTTTCCTTGTCGTTCTACTGCTTGAACAAAGGAGTTTGCTGACAGATGTTTTTCGGCGTAAGAAGATGTAGAGAGATGGAACATATACAAATTATTATGGTGCTTTCATTTTGAGAGTGGAAAAAAAGCGTTTAGAATTATGCAGTTTGGTGTTGAGATAACAAAAGAGAGAAAAAAAACGAAGAAGAAAGACAAGAGATGAGAAGGAGAAGCACTGACAGAAGAAGAAGACAAAGAAGAAGAAGGAGGAGAAGAAGAAATAAAAGAAGTAGAAGAAGAAGACGAAGACGACGACGACATAGAAGAAGAGGCAGAGGAGGAGGAGAAGGAGAAGAGAGAGAGAGAGAGAGAGAGAGAGGAGAGAGAGAGAGAGAGAGAGGGAGAGAGAAGAGAGAGAGAGAGAGAGAGGGAGAGAGAGAGAGAGGAGAGAGAGACAGACAGACAGAGAGACAGGGAGACGAGAGACAGAGAAAAGACAGAGACTGAGACAGAGAGACAGAGACAGAAGGCAGACACAGAGAGACATAGAGAGATACAGATGAGAGAAACAGAGAGACAGACAGAGCACATAGACAAGAGAGACATCAAGACAGACAGAGACTGAGATAGAGAGACAGAGACAGAAAGGCAGACACAGAGAGACATAGAGAGAAAGACAGAGAGAGAAACAGAGAGAAAAACAGAGAGACAGATAGACACAGAGAGACATAAAGACAGACAGAGACTGAGGTAGAGTCAGAGACAGATAGAAAGAGTGGAACAAGCAAATCCTGAACACAGTCATCAAACAAAAGACAGCAAAAAGAAACAGACAAGTCAGCAACAATGATATTCAGAATAGGATAATGCACACACGCACAAAGAAATAATCATTTCTCTCTGGCATGTGCTTTTTTTTAAGTTAAACTTTCTCTTCAACATTGCTCACATTTTGTTTTTGTTTATCCTGCTACGAAAATGTCACGGAAACGACAACTATCTGCTGCTGCCTGCTGACATTTCAAACACATTGGCAGACTATGGCTCTATGGCAGACTATGGCTCTATGGCAGACTGTGGCTCTATGGCAGACTGTGGCTCTATGGCAGACTGTGGCTCTATGGCAGATGATGGCTCTATGGCAGATGATGGCTCTATGGCAGACTATGGCTCTATGACAGATGATGGCTCTATGGCAGACTGTGGCTCTATGGCAGATGATGGCTCTATGGTAGATGATGGCTCTATGGCAGACTGTGGCTCTATGGCAGACTGTGGCTCTATGGCAGTATGGCAGACCGTGGCCCTATGGCAGACTGTGGCTCTATGGCAGTATGGCAGACTATGGCTCTATGGCAGACTGTGGCTCTATGGCAGTATTGCAGACTGTTGCTCTATGGCAGACTGTGGCTAGATATGGCTCTTTGGCATACTGTGTCTCTATGGCAGACTGTGTCTCTATGGCAGACTGTGGCTAGATATGGCTCTTTGGCATACTGTGTCTCTATGGCAGACTGTGGCTCTTTGGCATACTGTGTCTCTATGGCAGACTGTGTCTCTATGGCAGACTGTGTCTCTATGGCAGACTGTGTCTCTATGGCAGACTGTGGCTCTATGGCAGACTGTGGCTCTATGGCAGTATTGCAGACTGTGGCTCTATGGCAGACTGTGGCTAGATATGGCAGTATGGCAGACCGTGGCCCTATGGCAGACTGTGGCTCTATGGCAGTATGGCAGACTATGGCTCTATGGAAGACTATGGCTCTATGGCAGACTGTGGCTCTATGGCAGACTGTGGCTCTATGGAAGACTGTGGCTCTATAGCAGACTGTGGCTCTATGGCAGACTGTGGCTCTATGGAAGACTGTGGCTCTATGGAAGACTGTGGCTCTATGGCAGACTGTGGCCCTATTGCAGACTGTGGCTCTATGGCAGATGATGGCTCTATGGCTCTTACAGACATTAAAGTAGACGTGACACTTTTCCTTGTCGTTCTACTGCTGTGAACAAAGGAGTTTGCTGACAGATGTTTTTCGGCGTAAGAAGATGTAGAGAGATGGAACACATACAATTATTATGGTGCTTTCATTTTGAGAGTGGAAAAAAACGTTTAGAATTATGCAGTTTGGTGTTGAGATAACAAAAGAGAGAAAAAAACGAAGAAGAAAGAGAAGAGATGAGAAGGAGAAGCACTGACAAGAAGAAGAAGACGAAGAAGAAGAAGGAGGAGAAGAAGAAGAAGAAGAAGAAGAAGAAGAAGAAGAAGAAGAAGAAGAAGAAGAAGAAGAAGAAGAAGAAGAAAAAGAAGAAGACGACGGCGACGACGAAGAGATAGAGGAGAAGGAAGAGGAAAGGAAGGCGGAGGAGGAGGAAAAGAGAGAGAGAGAGAGAGAGAGAGAGAGAGAGAGAGAGAGAGAGAGAGAGAGAGAGAGAGGAGGGGGGGGGGAGAGAGAGCGAAGAGAGAGAGAGAGGGAGAGAGAGAGAGAGAGAGAGAGGAGAGAGAGGAGGAGAGAGAGAGAGAGAGAGAGAGAGAGAGAGAGGAGAGAGAGAGAGAGAGAGAGAGGAGACACACACACACACACAGGCAGACACACAGACACACACAGAGTCTAAACCTTCCTCCAGTGAGAATCGCTAAACGTGTCAGCACCTCACCACACCGCACCAAACTGCTCCTCATCCCCCAACTTCCCCCCCCCCCCCCTCCTTCTAATAATGCTGCTACACCTACTACTAGGCCTAGTGTAGCGAACAGGCTCAAACAGGCCAGGCTGGAGAAAGTGCGGCATCTCGCTCCTCCTAATGCCTGCGATGAGTGACCCTGGCTCCACTTAGCTGCACATACCCCCACGGTTGCTTCAGACTTGTTTCTGTGCAGAGGACATTGATGTTAATGGACATGCCACTTTACCCTCTCTCTGTCTCTATATCTGTCTGTCTGTCTGTCTGTTATGTGTGTGTGTCTCTCTCTCTGTCTGTCTGTCTCTCTCACTCTCTGTCTCTTTCTGTCTCTCTTTCTCTATGTCGCTCTCTGTCTGTCTTTCTCTCTGTCGCTCTGTCTTTCTCTCTGTCTGCCTGTCTCTCTCACTCTGTCTCTCTGTCTCTCTCTGTCTCTCTCTCTCTCTATGTGTCGTTCTCTCTCTCTGTCGCTCTGTCTCTCTCTGTGTCTCTCTCACTATGTCTCTCTGTCTCTCTATCTGTCTCTCTCTCTCTCTTTCTGCCTCTGTTTCTATCTCTCTCTCTCTCTGCCTTTCCGTTTCTGTCTCTGTATCTCTGTCTGCCTCTGTCTGTCTTTCTATCTGTCTCTGTCTCTCTGTCTCTATCTGTCTGTCTCTCTGTGTGCTATGAAGACAAGGTCACTGAAGGTGTTGCCTTGGGATGGGTGGTGGGTGGTGATGGTGGGGGTAAGTGTGTGTGTGTATGTGTGTGTGTGTGTGTGTGTGTGTGTGTGTGTGTGTGTGTGTGTGTGTGTGTGTGTGTGTGTGTGTGTGTGTGTGTGTGTGTGTGTGTGTGTGTGTGTGTGTGTGTGTGTTTGGGAGTGATCTTAGCAGATGAAGGAAAGGGTCTGACTTGGTAGGGACAAAGTTGCAGACAAAAAGCGAAGATACAATAAAAAGAAAAGAAAAGAATAATACAGATCTCTCTCTCTCCCTCCCTCCCTCCCCCCTCTCTCTATCTCTCTCTCTCTCTCTCTCTCTCTCTCTCTCTCTCTCTCTCTCTCTCTCTATATATATATATATATATATAATATATATATATTATATATATATATATATAAAGATTGATACAGAGATGGATGGATGGATGGACGGATATATGGATGGATGGATAGATGGATGGATGGATGGATAGATAGATAGATAGATAATAAATAGATACAGAGAGAGAGAGAGAGAGAGAGAGAGAGAGAGAGAGAGAGAGAGAGAGAGACAGGCAGGCAGACAGAGTGAGATAGATAGAGACAGAGAGACAGACAGACAGACCGACCGACCGACAGAAAGACAGACAGACAGACATACAGGCAGACAGACAGACAAATAGCGACAGGGTAAAGAAACACAGAGAGAGAGAGAGAGAGAGAGAGGAGAGAGAGAGAGAGAGAGAGAGAGAGAGAGGAGAGAGAGACAGAGAGACAGACAGACAGACAGACAGACAGCAAGACAGAGACAGCCAGCCATACAGACAAACAGACAGAGACAGACAGACAGACCGACACAGGCACACAGGAAAAACAGAGAGCAGCTTAATATGTCAACACGGACGCCACCTCGCCGCCCTTCCTTCCAGGCCCAAGGTACTGAACATGTTTCAACATCCCTGAGGGAAGACAAGTGTGGCATCTCTGACTTTAATGCCTGCGATGACTGCCTCTGGCTCCACTCTGCTTCACACCCCAGTTGTTTTACACATGCCTGTACGTACAAGGCATTCACGATAATGGACATGCCACTTCACTCTTTTTTTTTTCTTTTTTTTTTTAAATATTCGTTTTCATACCTCTTTAAGTCACGGCAGATTTCTCTGCGTGAAAAAATATTCGGGCTGCTCTCCCCTTGGAGAGAGAGAGAGAGAGAGAGAGAGAGAGAGAGAGAGAGAGAGAGAGGAGAGAGAGAGAGAGAGAGAGAGAGAGCACGTCGCCACAAGAGCAGCGCCACCCATTATTTTTTTTTCTTGTCTACAGCTGTATCTGTTTCCTTATCAGAAAAGATTTCTTTTTACAGAACTTTGTAAGTCACAACTCTCTAATATCACTTTGAGTGAACAGACGTAAAATCGAAGCAACAACAACTCTCTTGTTGCCGTGGGTTCTTATACGTACGCTAAATAATTTTGTTTAACACACGGGACCTCAGTTTATCGTCTCGTCCAAAAGCCTAGCACTCACACTCATCGTCTAATGGATGGGGGAAAGTTTTGGGCCCAAATGGGGATCGAACCACCGCACACTTCTGACCCGGACTTTTCGTTTTTAAGGCAGGTGCGTTACCTCTTGACCACCGACCCGCTCTGTATTGTTAAAAATCAAGGTAACTGAGGATTTTTCTAGGGTAAGAAGGATGTTTGAGAATAATCACTGCAGATGAGGAACAGGTTCTTGAACAGATATAAAAAGACAGGACATGCAGGTAAGAAACACGTGATTAATGGAGAGAGAGAGAGAGAGAGAGAGAGAGAGAGAGAGAGAGAGAGAGAGAGAGAGAGAGAGAGGAGAGAGAGAGAGAGAGAGAGAGAGAAAGAGAGAGAGAGAGAGAGAGAGAGAGAGAGAGAGAGAGAAAACTCTGAACTCTGAAATTGTTTACTGTACATCGGTCTTAAGCCACAACACATTTTGAGGAGCAAAAATGAAAGAGGCAAAGAAAACGAAGTATAATTTCTCGTAAACTTTGATAGAACATTGGTACAATACCAAGGCGTACACTCAAAGCTGGATACTCTTGAATATGCATATTCCAAAATCAAAACTTAATAAAGGATGACGTAGCCCAAGAATCAAAACAAAGCATAGCTAAAAACGAAACGGCCTGTGAACACAATTATTGATAAAGTTATACTTGATAATTATGTCAATACCTTATCACATACAAACTACCAACATCAAGCACATCGTTAAGTCAGGACGGTTCAGATTATTAATAGGCCTACTCACTAACTTTTGCATTTTCCAAATAGTTACAGTACTCCCAAACTATTGCATTCTAAAAAAAACACACCCAACATTCACCACACTAGAAAAGTGTGCCCACCAAATACAACCATGTCAGAGAGAGAGAGAGAGAGAGAGAGAGAGAGAGAGAGAGAGAGAGAGACAGACAGACAGACAGAGAGAGAGAGACAGAGACAGACAGACAGACAGAGAGAGAGAGACAGAGAGAGGAGAGAGAGAGAGAGAGAGAGAGGAGAGAGAGAGAGAGAGCTCAACAACACGAATTATTTTGTGATAATTTTTTTTTTTACTATGTTCTAGATTTACCACCTTCACCTCTCAAAATTATCTGCAACAACTGCAAGTTTCTCCACTCTGCACGCATGCATATCCCCCTCCCCAAAAACACACACCCAACACACACCCACACCCAACACACATGCGCACACACACGCATACCCCTCCCCCCACCCCCAAACACACGCAACCCCCCAATAACCCCCCTTCCCCTTCCAAACACACATATAATAGATAATTCCAACCATATCTCAGATAACCTGCTGTAAAAACAAAGAAAAAGTCTTCAGAAACGGGAGAGAAAAACCCAGACCTTTTCAGGGTTTTTTGCTAATACCAAAAATGCAAAAGAGGCAAACAAACAAGAAATAAAAAAAACCCCACACAAACAAACAAACAAGC
>CM054144.1:11979402-11999402 GCA_028751875.1 Rapana venosa | reverse complement strand
ATAAATGCACTCAATGGAGCAGACAACAGGCAGAGAGACAGACGGACAGACAGACACACACACACACACACACACACACACACTGCAGACGGGGAAAAAAAGCTGAATGTGTCACTTTGCTTCTTACCATTGGTAGTGTGGAGTTGGGTTTGGGAGCGAGCGAGAGAGAGAGAGAGAGAGAGAGAGAGAGAGAGAGAGAGAGGGGAGAGAGAGAGAGAGAGAGAGAGGGCGGGGGAGAGACAGCGAGGGAGAAAGAGAGGGAGGATGAGAGCGAGAGAGGAGAGAGAGAGAGAGAGAGAGAGGAGAGAAAGATTTTATTTATTTTTATATTTACTTATTTATTTCTTTTATTTCGAGCATAATGGAATAAGCAATCATGTGCTTTTTTTCAACATAGCGAGAGCGAGGGAGAGAGAGAGAGAGAGAGAGAGAGAGAGAGAGAGAGAGAGAAGAGAGAGAGAGAGAGAGAGAGAGAGAGAGAGAGAGAGAGAGAGAGAGAGAGAAAGAGAGGAAACAGGCAGAGACAGAAACAGGAAAGAGACAGAGACAGACATATAGACAGAGACAGAGAGAGAGAGAGAGAGAGAGACAGACAGACAGACAGACAGACACATAAGCACATAGATACACAGACAAACACACACACACACACACACACACACACACACACACACACACACACACACACACACGCACAGATAGACATAACACAAGTGCAGCCATATAAGTGCACAGTTTTTTCAGAAAGAAAAAAGAAAAAATCACCTATAAAAGTAAAACAAAGCAACACATGAAGTACAGCAACAAAAAGAAAAGGAAAGACTACACTACACACACACAAAAGACAAAAGACAAAAGACAAAGGAAAAGGAAAGGGAAAGGGAAGAGAAAAGGAAATGAAAATAAAACTTGCCAGACGTCTAGACAAGTGTTCTCTGGAGTGGGCAGACAGACCAACAATCTTTAGTCCCTCCGCCATTTTGTTCGCTTACCCACAAACCCCTCCCACTTCCTATTCACCGGAATCTTTCGAAAAATAACACATCCTTCCCCCCTTCCTCCCCCTCCCCCCCCCCCCCTCCCTCTCTCTCTCTCTCTCTCTCTCTCCTCTTCTCTCTCTCTCTTCGTGTATGGGCCAATGGCCTTTTTGTAAATAAATCATTCGAGTTCGAGTTCGAGTTTTCTTCCTCTGTCTGTCTGTCTGTCTGTCTCTCTCTCTCTCTCTCTCTCTCTCTCTCTCTCTCTCTCTCTCTCTCTCCCATCCTGTTTTTCCTGAATCCGTACCAGGACGATCTAATACGAAGTTTTTGATTTCTTGTTTCCTTCCAATTTATTCGCGGAGGACGAAGCAGACGAGTTAGTTCTGTGTAGCTCAGAAGAATGTTTTAGTGACCCAGTTTTGTTGTAGGCCTCTGTGGAGTCGTGTGATGAAGAATGGTAAACAAAAGAAGCAGGATTTACTGCGACGGAAAATTAATGATAGTCCTGCATTCTGTTCTAGTTTCTGTGTGAGTATCTTTTAGCACTTCTGTCGCTGTTTGATGATCTTTCTTCTTTCGTTTCTCGTTTGCTTTTTATACTTTCAGATGTGTTTGAGGGAAATAATGGCATGTCCTTTCCAGCTTTTTGTGGATCGTGGGCCGTACAGCTTAGTGTGCAGGGTTATCGTTGGTGCTCTTAATTGTAGTGTTGTTTTAAGGCTGTTGATGCAATCGTTGATGGTTTTGTTTTGATGGTGCTATTGACACTTCATCCTCAGTTTTCTTTCTTGCTTTTAAAAAAGTTATAAACAACATTCTTTCTTGATCTTTACACATATCCATTTTGCCTTATCAGTCAATGATGCTCAAACATTCTTATCAAAGAGTCATTACAAAAAAACAACAACAACATGCATGAGGCTAGCAAACGCAAAGCCATACACTTTAGAACATCACATAATACATGTTGTACAGGACTGTTCCTTCCCACCATTTTGGGGATCAGTGGACTAACATCCCCAAACAAGGCAGCTATCTACAGAAACTGAGGCTGTGATACCCCGCTCACACACACACACACACACACACACACACACACACACACACACACACACAAGTCCTTCGGATGAGACTATAAACCGAGGCCCCGTGTTCGAGCGCATGCAGAACATCTTGCGCACACGTTAAAATCTGTTCCGCTTTTCGGAAGATTAGACCATTGTGTGCCGGTGGAAACAATTGACAAAATTTACAAAACCGCATACACACGGGGACTAGATGTAAAAAAGCACATGAGTGCTTATTCCATTATCCTCGATATAAAATAATAAATAAATAAATAAAAATAAACACTCTCTCTCTCTGTACCATTTGAGAATGTGTAGATGTTTAGTTTTAAGAATTATTAAGTTTGGTTGTTATTTTTCTTGGTTTTGTTGTTATTCTTGTTGTTGTTGTTTGTTTGTTTTTCTCTTTTTTTCTTCTTTTTGCTGGTTTACTTTTTTTTTCTTTTGTTTGTTTGTTTGGTTGGTTGGGGTTTTTTTGGGGGGGGGGGTGGGGGGGTGGTGAAGGGGGTGGCGTTTTTAGGGTTTTCTTTTATTTGTTTGTTTGTGTTTTGTTATTGGTGTGGTGGTTTGTTTTTTTTTGGGGGGGGGTTGTTTTGAAAGGGGTTATTTCCCTTTGTTTCTACTGTGCGAGTATAAGTATTGGGTTATTATTAAGATGTATCCTTACGGGCGGGGACTGGATGTAAAAAAGCACATGAGTGCTGATTAATTATCCTCGAAATAAAGAATTTGTCATTGTCATTGTGAACGCTTCTTCAGTGCAGTAAGACCACGAAGTACGACAAGGGAGGGGATGGGGTGGGGGGTAGAGGTGATTTTTTTTTTCAACGTTGGGAACAGTGAAAAGAGAGAGAGGGCATGAAATTAGGGCAACCTGGGGAATAGATCCTACGACTGGCAAGAGAATTAAGAGAAAGACGAAAACAGACAAAAGCTGTCACTGCCGAACAAAAATAGGTCTACGAAAAGTATTCGAGAGGACAATGATCAGCACTTAAATTAAAAAAAAAACCCAAACAAACCCAAACACACTTTCCTTGTCACATCCTCTCTGTCTCTGTCTCTCTCTGTCTCTGTCTCTCTCTGTCTCTCTCTGGCTCTTTCTGTCTCTGTCTCTCTGTCTCTGTCTCTCTGTCTCTCTGTTTCTCTCTCTCTGTCTCTGTCTCTCTCTCTGTCTCTCTCTCCCACTCTCTCCCAAACGATTGATATACATCTGTCGGCAAGTTGGAAGCGCACGCTGAGAGTCAGCCAGAGTTCATCTGCTATACTGGCTTAGCTGGCTGCATCCACTTCTGAACTATCACAACAGTGGAAACAAGAAGCCACAAGGGAGGGGGGGTGGAGGATGGGGGATGGAGTAGGGGGGTGAGGGGGGGGGGGGTGTTATTTTAACCTTGGGAACAGGTCAAAGAGAGAGGGTGAGGATGTAGGTCAACCTGGGGAATAGATCAAAGTCTGAGCAACCCATTCTTTTTGTGGCGAATAGTCAGTTTGAGTCCGAGTGTCCCCTCTAGTGGGTCGTCATCAGTGACATTCCTCTCTCTCTCTCTCTCTCTCTCTCTCTCTCTCTCTCTCTCTCTCTCTCTCTCTCCTCTCTCTCCTCTCTCTCTCTCTCTCTCTCTCTTTCTCCTCTCTTTCCCTTTCCCCTCTCTCTCCCCCGCTCCCTCCCCCCCCCCCTCTCTCTCTCTGCTCTGCTCTGCAAAAAGATACACTGTCATATAAAATCAAAGACCAGCTTTTGTTTGATGTTTCTTTAAGATTGCAAATCATGGAATAATTGTTTTCTTCAGTATAAAATAACAGTCATATTTTGATGTTTCGTATAGATTGCAAACCTTGGTAAATTGTCTTCAATGTCGAAGACCAATCATGTTTGCTTTTTGTTTCATATTCCGAATCTTGGTATATTGTCGGAACTATCAAAGACGTCATATTCGATGTTTTCTTTTGGATTAAAAATCATGGTCTATTTTCTTCAGTATAAAAAAAACCCAGTCATATCTCGATGCTTCTTTTAGATTGAAAACCTTGCTATATTGTGTCTTCAATATCACAGACCAGTCATAATTTGGTATTTCTTTTAGATTAGAAATCATGGTATATTTTCCTTAGTATCAAAGACCAGCCATTATTTGCTGTTTCTTTAAGGTTGCAAAATCATGATAAATTTCCTTCCGACGCTTCTACAGCATTTCTGATCTGAAGCCTGTCCCGACGGAACATGCTGCAGTAGTCAATACAACCCCCGCCCTGCTATCCTGAGCTGACATCGCCATCTTTGACGATTCCTGCTTTCCTCTGTCCTTGATGACCACTTGGCAAGACAGGAAGGCGCCAGCCTGTTCCCATGACTGTCTCATCAGCGCTAAATCATAGCTCCTCATCCAGCTTTCCTCCTAAATCCTGCCTCTGGCTGCAGAGACTAAAACAAAACAAACAAAACCCCTAAAAGAAAACAAAGCAAAACAAAAACTACCCAACTGAATTGTCTCCTTGTGATTTATTCGTGATGAACCCTCTGCACTGACTGCTAGTTTCGTGCACGTAACGGTTCGTTACTCTGGTCAGGGTATTGTGGGGGGGTGGGGTGGTGGTGGTGGTGGTGGTGTGGAGGGGGGGGGGGTTCTAGCTGGTTAACAAAGTTAATGAGTTTGATGGATAAAAATGTCGCTTGTCGCTTTTAAAAAAAATTTAAAACTTTATTCTTTTATATCGAGGATAATGGAATAAACACTTGTGTTCTTTTTTACATCCAGTCCTCGTGTGTATGAGGTTTTGTAAATTCTGTCATCTGTTCCCATCGGCACACAACGGCCTACTCTTACGAAAAGCGGAACAGGATTTTAACGTGTGCGCAAGATGTTCTGCATGTGTTCGCACACGGGGCTTCGGTTTATAATCTCATCCGAAGGACGCTTCAGGGTGTAGCCCTGTGTAGCAGCCTTCCATCCGCTCCTGTCCTGTGCCTCTCTGTGTTCTTTCCCACTCGTGACTTTCTTGATGTCATCAATCGTGCCGTTTCGGGTCTGCCATGGGCTCAATGAATGAATGAATGAATGAATGAATGAATCACTCAATCAATAAGTCGATAAAATTCTTTCATTTCGAGAATAATGAACACGCACTCATCTGCTTGCTTGTTGTTTACATCCAGTTCCCTGCCCTCATCAGGGAAACATCGTGGAAATAACATATGGAGTTATATACAGAGATGGGTCTGGGACATTAGCCGCAAATAAAAATATGATACACGGCAGCCTTGTTTTCTGGCTAGGAGACTAGGAGAAACATCCCTAACTCCATCACTATGGTTCTGTTTCTGCACGTCCACTGCGTTATGAGGCTTTGTGGTGATAGGGAACATAGACAGAACCACTGTGATTTACTGGCCAGACGGAGACATCACGGGTAGTGCTATATACAAATCATACGAGCTACATGAGCATCGTTGTGTGTGTGTTGTGTATGTGTGTGTGTGTGTGTGTGTGTGTGTGTGTGTGTGTGTTGTTGTTGTTGTTGTTGTTGTTGTTGTTGTTGTTGTTGTTGTTGTTGTTGTTGTTGTTGTTGTGCTGCTGCTGCTGCTGCTTTGATTTTACGTCTGTTCAAAGTGATATTAGACGATAAATGTGTGTGTGTGTGCACGCTCTCATGTGTGTATTTGTGTGTGTATGTGCTCGCGCTCATGTGTGTGTGTATATGTGTCTGTGCGCTCGCAGGTACGTATGTGTGTGCTCGCGCGTACGTATGTGTGTACACGCACGCACGTGTATGTTTGTGTGTGTGTGTGTATGGACGGGCACGACTACGCATTATCCATAGCATGAAATAATGCACACGCGTGCGTGTAAGGCAAAGCCAACACGTATTAATGTCTACTTCCACCTCGCAGCCTGTCTCACCTCTCACCCCCCCCCCACCCCCACCACCATCCCCTTTGCCCCCCACTAAAGAAGGGAGCTGATGTCTGGGAGGGGTAGGTCCCACAAGGAAGGCTCCAGGAACTGTGCTCACAGGCCTGACCAGGCACACACAGAGGAGAGGGACTTGGTGATTGAGTTAAGCACTGCAGCAGTCTCTTGTGCGTTGACCTCAGCCTCTGTGTTCTGTCATATTGGCTGGCTGTCTGTCTGTTTGTCTGTCTGTCTGTCTGTCTGTCTGTCTGTCTGTCTGTCTGTCTCTCTCTCTCTCTCTCTCTCTCTCTCTCTCTATATATATATATATATATATATATATATATGTGTGTGTGTGTGTGTGTGTGTGTGTGTGTGTGCGTGTGTGTGTATGAGTGTGTGTGCGCGCGCGCGCGTGTATGTAAGTACGTATGTATGTATGTATGTGAAAGGAAGGTGGCAGGATGGTTAAGACGTTTGCCTGCCAACAAGTAAACCGTGAGGTTTTGGGTTCGATTCCCAGCCTCGCCCTTTCTTCCCAGTTTGACAAAAACATCGAACTGAATGTCAAAGTCCTTCGGATGAGACTATAAACCGAGGCCCCATGTGCGAACGCATGCAGAACATCTTGCGCACACGTTAAATCCTGTTCCGCTTTTTGAAAGAGTAGGCCATTGTGTGCCGGTGGGAACAGATGACAAAATTTACAAAACCGCATACACACGGGGACTGGATATAAAAAAGCACATGAGTGCTTATTCCATTATCCTCGATATAAAAAAGTCATCTGAGCGCTTTGATTTGTTGCTTTACAAGATTCAGGGCTATATAAATTCCATACACTATTATTATTATTATTATGATGATGATTATTATTATTATGTATATATGTATGTATATTTATATGTATGTATGTTTGTATGTATGTATGTATATACGTATATGTGTATGTATGTATGTTTAAGTGTCCGTCAGGATGTCTGTCTGTTCGTCTCTGTCCATCTGTTTGCTGCTTTTTCTGTTTGTGCGTATATCTATCTATCAGTCTGTCTGAACCCTTCTGATTTCCCCCCACTTTCCTTATCTCTGTCTCTTTCTATATTTCTTTGTCTCTCTTTCTGTATGTCATTCTCTGTCTGTCTTTGTCTTTTAATCTCTTTGGGTTCCTCAGTGTCTACGTCTGTTTATCTGTATGTTTGTCTGTCTGTTTCTGTCTCTGTCTGTCTGTCTCTGTCTGCCTGTCTCTCTCTGTCTGTCTGTCCGCCTCTCTGTCTCTGTCTGTCTGTCTGTCTGTCTGTCTGTCTGTCTGTCTCTCTCTCTCTCTCTCTCTCTCTCCCCTCTCTCTCTCTCTACTCATCTCTCTCTCTCTCTCTCTTTCCCCAAACCCAACACCACGCTACCAATGGTAAGAAGCAAATTGACAAATTCAGCCTGTCTTTCGTCTTCTCTGTATGTGTGTGTGTGTGCGTGTATATGTGTGTATGTGTGTATGTGTGTAAATGCGTCTGTTTGTGCATTTGTGCGTGCGTGCGAGTGTGCAGGTTCAAAAGTGCACACACACACCCCCCTCATGTTTCACTCCATCACCATCGTCTGTTCCTCCTCTCCTTCACTCACTCCGCCCTCCCCGCTACCCCCCTCCCCCCTCCCCGGTCTTGTAGCTTCTTTATTTCTGTTCCTCCCATTCCCCAAGGAGGGGCAGCCTCACAGAGACACATTCCCAGGCGGGATTTGAAATTGAATTGGGAACTACGCCTGTTCCCAGTCTCTCTCTCTCTGTCTCTCTCTCTCTGTCTCTCTCTCTCTCTCTCTCTCTGTCTCTCTCTCTCTCTCGCTCTTCCTCTCACTGTGAGAGAGAGAGAGAGAGAGAGAGAGAGAGAGAGAGAGAGAGATAGAGAGAGAGAGTGAGTGAGTGAGTGTGGGTATGTATCTATGTGTCTGTATGCACGTGTCATACCCTCCTCTCTCTTTGTTTCTCTCCCTCCTTTTCTCCCTCTCTCTCTCTCTCTCTCTCTCTCTCTCTCTCTCTCTCTCTCTCTCTCTCTCTCTCTCTGGCTTATAATCAAGGTCACAGGTAGCACAAAATAACCGAAATACAATCCGAAAAGCGCAATCAAAAAGAAAAAAACAACTTTAACATTACTTTGTTTGATAGTAAGCATGAATTACTCTAAAATAACATTTTATTTTTACCAAAAAAGGTTATAACTGCTTCTGAAACCCTTGCGAAGTGTTTACTGAACAACCTTATCGTTGAGTACAATAAAAACAGCAATGAGTACAATAAAAACAACATACAAAATAAAAGAAAAACGCGTTTTGAAAATCATATCTATACTGATTGCTCTCTTATGTATGGCCAAAACACCCCAAAGCTGTCCGTCTGCTCTTGATAACCGCACAACACATACACAAGATAGTTCTTTCAAATAGAGAGAAAAGGCGTATAATTTTACTGAACAATGTCTACGATAAAGTCAATAAATTATCTTTATATCATAATCATGAAATAAGCAAGTAGACATTAGCAGACCAAAAACTCACTTTGGCTCAATAGCAAAGCAGACAAGAAACGTTCTTACGCTCACAAAAAATCGAAACAAAACAATGGGAAAACCAAAATAAGTTTCCAAAGAAACGATGATGGAAAGGACATGACACCCGACCCGCAACGGCCAAACGATCGTTCCGATCCCCAAATCCCTAGGAACTGGTCAAGATTAGTCTGCCCCTGATTCCCTGGTGGCCTGAGAGAGTGACCACTCCGCCATCTAGGCTCTTAAGCTCCTGCCCAGGAGGGATTTCCGGTTCCGGCTGCCACCATTTCCGGCGACTCCTCAAGTTGTCTCCCTCTAAATTGATGTCCCATTGGAAGACAGAGTGGACTCTGCTCTAAAAGCCCCGTTTGCTGCTTAGGGGAACTAAGAAAGAAGCTTTTGTGATACTGGGTCTTTTTTTTTTTTCTTTAAAGAACAAAAGTGTGTGATTGTGTATGTGTTTTTTTCCTTCCCTTTTATTTCGAGGATAATGGAGTAAGCACTCATGTGGCTTTTTTCATCCAGTCCCCGTGTGTATGCAGTTTTGTCAATTTTGTCATCCGTTCCCACAAGGCATACAATGGCCCACTCTTCTGAAAAGTGGAACAGGTTTTAACCTGTGCGCAAGATGTTTTGCGTGCGTTCGCGCATGGGACCACGGTTTATAGTCTCATCCGAAGGAAAAGGGAAAAGCGCTATCTGTTGAGACTCAATCAAAGTTGTCAAACAATTGGTATTCATAATCAGAATAAAGGTTGAATGTAAAAGTCTTGCTTTATGGCGACATTTTATATCGCTTACTATTGACAGTTTACAAGATTAAATGCAGCTACTATATACACCATTTCTTCATTTTTGATATGAAGTGGAATGCTCTTATTCCTATCTGATATTATAAATTTGTCATTTATCAAGTGAAAATTGCAGAAATGGTAGTAAACGCTTTAGTAACACACACACACACACACACACATACACAAACACGCACACGCGCGCGCACGCAAGAATGTCATGACAGTAAAACAAGTGCACCCACAAGCACTAATGGGCAGAAGAAAGAGAGAGTGAGAGAGAGAGAGGGAGGGAGAGAGAGAGAGAGAGGGAGGGAGGGAGGGAGGAAGGAAGTCGGAAATAGACTGTCAGAGAGGCAGGTAGATAAACAGGAGAATTATTTTTTACGCGAAGAAAACAATAAGATAGAGGAAAAGGAAAAAAAAACAAGAAAGGAAAGAGAAAGAAGGGGGCGGGGGTAGGGAGGGTGGTGGTGGTTGGGGAGTAGGTACAGACAGAAAGAAAAACAAATGGAAAGAGTAAACGAAAAAAAACAACAGACACACACACATTGACGAAAAGGCTGACCGTTGGTAAAAGAAAGAAAAGAAAGAAAGGGGTTGAAAAAAGAAAGGAGGATGAACAAATTCAATGAAAGAAAACTAGAGAGAATAACAGACACAAAAAGAACAAATGAAAAAAAAAAGATAGAACTCGCATGACAGTGTAAATACAATTAGAGAACCTCCCCCAAAATAAAGAACAAAGACATGGATAGCAAAATAAGCTGAAACCGATCAACCAGCCAGCCAACCCTAAACCAAGCAAGCATCCAACCAACCAGCCAGCCAACCAGCCCACAACTGGCAATTTTAATCTCAACCAAACAAAAAACCCAACTTAACCAACCGACCAACCAACCAAGCAGCAACCAACTACCTAACCAACTAACCAACCAAACAACCATCCAACCAAACCAACCAACCAACCAACCAAACCAACCAACCAACCGACAAACAACCAACTAACCAACAACCAAACACCCAACAACCAACCAAACCAACCAACCAAACCAAACCAACCAACCAACCAACCAACCAACCAACCAACCAACCAAGGAACCAACCAAACCAACCAAAATTCTAACGCATTTACCAAAAAAAATCCCCTAAAGCTACAAGCGCACCCATCTGATTACCCACCCACAAACCTACAAAAGCAAAACGATCACTATCAGCATTAAAAACCCCAGAGACGGACGGCACAGAGGAATACCATGGTACTGGACCCTCAGACACACACGCTAGCAGGCATCGTTAAACAGACCCCCCCCCCCCCCAACCAAACAAACTGACCACTGTCCACCTCTCTGGGTCACCTCCACCAGTTATCCCTCAAGGCATACTAGACATCTCCCAGATTTCTCGGCTGACCAGTGTCCACGCATCTCTGAAGCCTGGGGGTAAAGGTTCTACCGCCAATGACCACTGTCCAAACCAAGGCTAGCCAGTAAATTGACCTTTGCAATGATGGAATTTGGCCACTAATAGCCAGTGTCCAGCCCGGCAG
Organism: Rapana venosa; assembly: GCA_028751875.1. NCBI lineage: Eukaryota > Metazoa > Mollusca > Gastropoda > Neogastropoda > Muricidae > Rapana > Rapana venosa. The sequence continues at coordinate 11,988,588 of CM054144.1, read as the reverse complement.
TCCAGAGAAAATGGCACTGTTAATTAAAGGTGTCTAACTCATCCTGGTATTCTTCTGGCATTTCTCTTTCCCTAAGGGAAAGAGAGCTGTCTTTAACTGTGGTGTCTGTAAGGGGAAAGTGGGGTTTAAGAAAAAAAAACCCACCAAGATGGGCTGAATAATTATGTGAGCACGTGAGCACAATCCACAAATCTTTTTTAAAATCCTACTTAAAACAAACTGCTATCAGTCAAGATGAAATGGTTCCAAGCAACGGAAGAATAACAAACAGACAGAAATCAAAACATAATAAAGGAAACAATTAAAAAGTAAAACAATGAAAAGAACTCTGATCAGATATTAACTTAGAAAATTAACCAAACGCACACATACACACATACGCACACAAACACACACAAACACACACAAACACACATACACACACAAACACACAAACACACACACAAACACACACACACACACACACACACAACACACACACACACACACACACACACACACACACACACACACACACACTGCAAGGAAAACCCAGCCACAGAAAAAAAAAACTACACCAAAAGAAAGTTAAATTGGAGTTGCAGTGGTGAAACGACCCCCCCCCCCCCCCCCCACCCTCTCGCCCTCACTCGTCCCCCTCCCCCCCTCCCCCCTAAGAAGCAAACTGCTTTCAAGGTAACAACAAACTGCTGACGACCTAAGAGACGCCTGTTTCTGCGGACCTGAGCTGACTGACCAAGCCTGTGTGACAGGGACTGAAGTGCGTGTCTTCACAGTTCTGACTGTGTGTGAAGCTTGGTCACAGAAGATATATATATATATATATATATATATATATATATATATATATATATATATATATATATATATATATATATAGTGAGAGAGAGAGAGAGAGAGAGAGAGAGAGAGAGAGAGAGAGAGAGAGAGAGAGAAAGGGGGTGAGAGGGAGGGAGGAAGGGAGAGAGAGCGAGAGAGCAGAGAGACAGAGACAGAGAGAGAGAAGGAGATAGACACAGAGAATGAAGGAGAGAGATAGAGAAGAGAGAGGCAGAGAGAGAGAGAGAGGCAGAGAGAGAAAGGGGGTGAGAGAGAGGGAGGGAGGGAGAGAGAGAGAGAAAAGAGAGAGAGAAAGATAGAGAGAAAGATACAGAGAGAGAGAGGGAGAGAGAGAGAGAGAGAGAGAGAGAGAGAGAGAGAGAGGAGAGAGAGAGAGAGAGAGAGAGAGAGAGAGAGAGAGGAGAGAGAGGAAGGAGATAGACACGAAGAATGAAGGAGAGAGACAGAGAGATAGAGAGATAAATACAGGTGATAGAGAGCAAGAGAGAGAGAAATGGGGTGAAGGAAGGAGAGAGAGAGAGAGAGAGAGAGAGAGGAGAGAGAGAGAGAGAGAGAGAGAGAGAGAGAGAGAGAGAGAGAGCAGAGACAGAGAGAGAGACAGAGAGAGAGAAAGATATAGGGAATGAAGGAGAGAGATAGAGAGATAGAGAGAGAAAGGCAGGGGTAGAGAGCAAGAGAGAGGGGGGGGGGTAAGAGGGAGGAGGGAGGGAGGAAGGGAGAGAGAGAGAGAGAGAGAGGCAGAGACAGAGCAGAGACAGCGAGAAAAACAGAGAGAGAAGAAGATAGACACAGAGAATGAAAGAGAGAGATAGAGAGATATAGAAAAAAAGGGGGTAGAGAGCAAGAGAGAGAGAAAGGGGTGAGATGGAGGGAGGAAGGAGAGAGACACAGAGACAGAGCAGAGACAGAGAGAGAAACAGAGAGAGAAGGAGATAGACACAGAGAATGATTGAGAGAGATAGAGAGATAGAGAGCGAGGCAGAGAGAAACGCAAACGCAATTTTATTTTATGAGGGTAATAGAATAAGTTACAAAGAATTTTTTTCATCCAGCCCGAGAGAGAGAGAGAGAGAGAGAGAGGAGAGAGAGAGAGAGAGAGAGAGAGAGAGAGAGAGAGAGAGAGAGAGAGAGAGAGAGAGCAGGCAAACAAACAGTCAAACAAATAGAGAGACAGACAGATAGACAGAGAAAGAGACATACAGCACATATAAATGGGTGGTAGAGACAAATACCACAGTGCTGGTCAGACAAACACACACACGTTGGCAGGCATCATTGACACAGATATCCACTGAACAAACTGACCACCGTCCACGTCTCTGGGTCACTACCCTGAGAATCCCTCCAGGCACACTGGTCACCTACCAGATTTCCAAGCTGACCAGTGCCCGGACACCTCTAAAGCCTGAGGGTCTTTGACTACTGCTGACCACTCTGTCCAAACCAAGGCTAGCCAGTAAATTGACCTTTCCTCTGATGGGGTTTGGCCACTAATAGCCAGTGTCCAGCCCGGCAGTCTAGAGAAAGTGGTGCTGTTAATTAAAGGTGTCTAGCCCACCCTGGTATTCTTACTGTGGCTGTCCTTCCCTTCAGAGGAAGCGGGAGTCATTCTTTAACTGTACAAAATAGTTTTGAAAATGAAAGTGGTGATCTGAGAGCAAAAAAAACCCAACAAAAAACAGTGAATGTGTGAGCATAGGAATAGAAAGTAACTATCGAAATAACTATTCGGAAAACACTGAATAAAAAATAATAGCGAGTAAATAACCAATGTGAAAGTAACAAAAAGTGAGAAAAATAAAAAATCTAATAAAGAACAATACTTAAAGCAAGTTCCATACAAAATCTCATACTAGATTTAAACCCTAAATGCACACACACACACACACACACACACACACACCACACACACACACACACACACACCACACACACACACTCTCTCTCTCTCTCTCTCTCTGTACAAGAAAACCCTAAACACCAAGAAAGCTACACCAAAGAAAGTTAAATTGGAGGTGCAGTGGATGAACGAAAATCACCCCCCCCCCCCCGCCCCCATCCCCCATCCCCTCCCCTCCGCCCCGCCTCCCTCCAAGAAGTAAACTGCTTTCAAGGCGACAACAAACTGCTGACGACCTAAGAGACGCCTGATTCTGCTGACCTGAGCTGACTGACCAAGCCTGTGTGACAGGGACTGAAGTGCGTGTCTTCACAGTTCTGACTGTGTATGAAGCTTGGTCACGATACACACAGAGAGAGAGAGAGAGAGAGAGAGAGAGAGAGAGAGAGAGAGAGAGAGGGGGGAGGGGAAGAGAGAGACAGAGAGAGACAGAGACACAGAGAGATAGACAGATAGACGGAGAGATAGAGAGAGAAACAGAGGAAACGAGAGATAGAGAGTTAGAGATAGAGAGTTAGAGATAGAGACACAGACACAGAGGCAGTGTCAGAGAGAGAGTGAGAGAGAGACACAGACAGAGACAGAGAGAGAAAGAAAGAGAGAGACACAGAGAGAGAGAGAGAGAGAGAGAGAGAGAGAGAGAGAGAGAGGAGAGAGAAAGAGAGAGACAGAGAGAAAAAGAGAGAACGAGAAAGTGAGAGAGAGAGAGTGAGAGAGAGAGTGAGAGGGGAGAGAGAGAGACAGAGGCAGAGACAGAGACGGAACTTAGGACAGAATCATGGAGACAGATCTGATGAACTATCGAGCCAACCACACTCCCCTCTCAAGCAAGCAAACCACTGACCAGTGCAGCACAACTAGATGGGTGGCACAGATGAAGACTACAGTGCTGGTCAGTCACACACACACACACACACACACACACACACGCGCGCGCGCGCGCGCGCGCGCGCGCGCACACCCACCCGTCTAATATCACTGAGAGTAAACAGACGTAAAATCGAAGACAACAACAACAACAAAAAACAACAACAACAACAACACACACACACACACACTGGCAGGCATCATTAACGTAGGTCCATAATTATGAGTGCCAGTAAAAAAGATTTTTTAAAAACTAGTGAAAAGAATGAATGTGTACAAGCACATACAAAACAAAATGACTACTTGGTTAAACTAGGATTACTTTGCCAAAAGCATTTGATTTGAATGTCAGAAATCAAGAAGCAAGGGCGTGTGATCAAAATGAAATTTAAACAAGGGAAATAAGAAAAGAAGACTGGAGAAAGACAGGTCAGATGTATGCTAGAATATCTGAATGAAAACCCCCCACAAAAAGACCTTCACTACAGCTTTTCATGTATCCATGCATATGAGCATGTTTGCCAGCACACACATTCACATACAGACACAAAAACTCACACACAGACACAAACACACACAAACCTAGGAGAAAACTAGATCAAAGCAAGTTTAATGGTAACAAAGATTGAAATTTAATGGTAAACACAGAGAAAGTTTACTGGTAGTTGAAAGTAAGGGCTACTGGGGAAGGTGGGATGAGAGGGGCAGAAGAGGTAAATTGTTTCAAGGTAACCGACTGCTGAAGACGTTTACAACAGATGCATGTGTTTTTGTCCACCTGAGCCAACTATCCCAGCTTGCGTTACCAGGACTAAAACGCATGTCTTCACAGTTCCCACTGTGTATGGATGCTGGTCACGAAATATAAACAGAGAGAGAGAGAGAGAGAGAGAGAGAGAGAGAGAGAGAGAGAGAGAGAGAGAGAGAGAGAGAGAGAGAGAGAGACGCTTTGACGCTTTGAGCTTTGACCAATTTATTGTCATTGCCCAAAGTGGCCTATGAGAGAGAGAGAGAGAGAGAGAGAGAGAGAGAGAGAGAGAGAGAGAGAGGAGAGAGAGAGAGAGAGAGAGAGAGAGAGAGAGAGAGAGAGAGAGATGGACTCATATGTGTCAAAGTGAAAAGAACATAAAAGAACAAAAACAGAGGGAGAGAAACCGACAGACCAGAGGCAGATGGCGGGACAGAAATAGACAGATCTGAACTGTCAAACCAACCACACTCCTCCTCAAAAACAGCAAACCACTGGCCATCACTGCACAACTAGATGGGTGGCACGGATGAGGACTATAGTGCTGGTCAGTCTCTCACACACACACAAGCTGGCAGGCATCATTAACACAGAGTCACACCAAACAAACTGACCACAGTCCACCTTTCCTGGGTCACTACCCCCTAGAATCCCTCAGGGCACACTGGACATCGCCCAGATTCGCAAGCTGACCAGTGTCCACGAACCTCTAAAGCCTGGGGGTCTTTCTTTCACCACTGACCACTGTCCAAACCAAGGCTAGCCAGTAAATTAACCTTTCCTCTGATGGGGTTTGGCCACTAATAGCCAGTGTCCAGCCCAGCAGTCCAGAGAAAATGGCGCTGTTAATTAAAGGTGTCTAACCCATCCCGGTATTCTTACTGGGGTTTGTCCTTCCCTGAAGGGGAAGAGCCTTTCCCTTACTGGGTGTCTTTAAGGGGAGAGTGGGGATTTGAGAGAGGAGAGAGAGGAAGACAGAGGGGATTGTAGAGAAGAGGCTGGAGGAGAGGGGGAGGGGGTTTGCATGTTGTGACAACGCAAATGGAGATTCCGAATTCAAACTAATTATTAGTTCGTTTTGAAATGCATATATGTGCCATTAAAAAGATTTTTTTTAAATAGTGAAAAGAATGAATGTGTACAAGCACATAAAAAGCAAAAATGACTGCTTGGTTAAACTAGGATTGCTTTGCCAAAAGCATTTGATTTGAATGTCAGAAATTAAGAAGCAAGGGCATATGATCAAAATGAAATTTAAACAAGGGGAAAAGCAAAAGCCTTCAGAGAGACAAGTCAGACGTTAGCTGGAATAATTATCTGAATAAAAAGGAAGCAAACCCCCCAGCTTTTCATGTATCCATGTATATGAACATGTTTGCCAACACACACATAGCACACACACACAGCACACATACTCTCTCTCACACACACAAACACCACACAAAAAAACACATACACACACTCTATCTCTCTTTCACACACACAACACACACACAACACACACACACACACACACTCTCTCTCTCTCACACACACATACACACACTCTATCTCTCTCTCACGCACACAACATCACACACACACAACACACACACAACACACACACAAACACACACACACACACAAACACACACACACACACACACACAAACTCTCTCTCTCACACAAACACACACATACACACACATACACACACTACATTTCTCTCTCTCTCACACACACACACATACACTCTATCTCTCTCTCTCACACACACACACACATGCGCACACATCACAGACCTAGAAGAAAACTAGATCAAAGCAAGTTTAATGGTAAAAAAAAGAGAGAAAGTTTAATGGTAATCGGCGGGGTTAAGGGCTACTGGGGAAGGTCGGATGAGAGGGGCAGAAGAGGTAAATTGTTTTCAAGGTAACAGATGCATGTGCTTTGGTGCGCCTGAGCCAAATAACCCAGCTTGTGTTACCAGGACTTAAACGCCTGTCTTCACAGTTCCCACTGTGTATGGATGTTAGTCACGATATAAACACACACACACACACACACACAGATAGACAGACAGACAGACAGACAGACAGGCAGACAGACAGGTAGACAGGCAGACTGGCTTACAGAGACAGAGAGAGAGGAGTATATGAACTCCAATGTCAAAGAGACAAAGACAGAAAAGAACACAACCAGAGGAACAGAAACAGACAGAAACAGAAGGCGGTACAGAAACAAAGAGAAAGAAGAGATGAACTATCAGCCAACCAGTGAGGGAGTAGGTAAAGGTAAAGGTGTCCCATAACCTGTAAGGTCGTAGGGGAGCGAGGCGTCAGAGACCTCACTTCTCTAGGGCCAGCATATTGAGGGCGGCGCTCATCTCCTCTCCCTCGCTGCTTTACCTTCCCTGACCCTAAAGAGGACAGGTACCCATTTACAGCTGGGTGAACTGGAGGAACTGTACTGAAGCCAAGGCGCGCAAATGGTCACCCATCCAAATGGTAACCACGCTCGACGCTGCTTAACTTGGCTGGGAGAAGGCGAGTGCTCCGACCACTGAGCTATCCCGTCCCCCTCTCAAAACAGCTAACCACTGACCAATACAGCACGAACAGATGGGTGCCACAGATGAAGACTACAGTGATGGTCATCACACACACAGCACACACACACACACACACACACACACACACACACACACACACACACACACACACACACACAAACACACACAAACACACAAACACATACTGGAAGGCACCATTAACACAGGTCCACACCAAGCAAACTGACCACTGTCCACTTCTTCTGGGTCACTACCTTGGGAATCCTCCCAGGCACACTGGTCACCTCCCAGATTTCCAAGCTGACCAGTGTCCCAGCACCTCTACAGCCTAGGGGGGATTTCACCACCACTGACCACTGTCCAAACCAAGGCTAGCCAGTAAATTAACCTTTCCTCTGATGGGGTTTGGCCACTAATAGCCAGTGTCCAGCCCAGCAGTCCAGAGCAAATGGCGCTGTTAATTAAAGGTGTCTAACCCATCCCGGTATTCTTACTGGGGTTGTCCTTCCCTGAAGGGGGAGAGCCTTTCCCTTACTGGGTGTCTTTAAGGGGAGAGTGGGGATTTGAGAGAGGAGAAAGAGGAAGACAGAGGGGATTTTAGAGAAGAGGCTGGAGGAGAGGGGGCTTTGCATGTTGTGACAACGCAAATGGAGATTCTGAAATTCAAACTAATGATAAGTTTGTTTTGAAATGCATATGTGTGCCAGTAAAAAGATTTTTTTTTAATAGTGAAAAGAATGAATGTGTACAAGCACATAAAAAACAAAATGACTCTTGGCTAAACTAGGATTGCTTTGCCAAAAGCATTTGATTTGAATGTCAGAAATCAAGAAACAAGGGCATGAGAGAAATATGAAATTTAAACAAGAGAAAAAGCAAAAACCTTCAGAGAGACAAGTCAGACGTTAGCTGGAATAATTATCTGAATGAAAAGGTAGCACAACCCCAGCTTTTCATGCATCCATGTATATGAACACGTTTGCCAACACACACACACAGCACACACACAGCACACACACTCTCTCTCACACACACAAACACACACAAAAACACACATACACATACTCTATCTCTCTCTCTCACACACACCACACACACACCACACACAACACACACACACACACTCTCTCTCTCTCTCTCTCACACACATACACACACTCTATCTCTCTCTCTCTCTCACACACACAACAACACTTACAACACACACACAACACACATACAAAAACACACACACAAACACACACAAACACACACACACAAACTCTCTCTCTCACACACACAAACACACACATACACACACTATATTTCTCTCTCACACACACACACATACACACACTCTATCTCTCTCACACACATGCGTGCACAGCACAGACCTAGAAGAAAACTAGATCAAAGCAAGTTTAATGGTAAAAAAAAGACAAAGTTTAATGGTAACCAGCGGGGTTAAGGGCTACTGGGGAAGGTTGGATGAGAGGGGCAGAAGAGGTAAATTGTTTCAAAGTAACAGATGCATGTGCTTTTGTCCGCCTGAGCCAAATAACCGAGCTTGTGTTACCAGGACTAAAACGCCTGTCTTCACAGTTCCCACTGTATGGATGTTAGTCATGATATAAACAGACAGACAGACAGAGAGAGATAGAGGGAGACAGACAGACAGACAGACAGACAGACAGACATACTGACAGACAGAGACAGAGACACAGAGAGAGGAGTATATGAACTCCAATGTCCAAGAAACAAAGAAAAGAACAAAACCAGAGGAACAGAAGCAGACAGAAACAGAAGGTGGTACAGAAACAAAGAGAAAGAAGAGATGAACTATCAGCCAGCCAGTAAGGGTGTGTTCTTCTCAAAACAGCCAACCACTGACCAATACAGCACAAATAGATGGGTGCCACAGATGAAGACTACAGTGTTGGTCAGACACACACACACACACACACACACACTGGCAGGCACCATTAACACAGGTCCACACCAAGCAAACTGACCACTGTCCACTTCTTCTGGGTCACTACCTTAGGAATCCCTCCAGGCACACTGGTCACCTCCCAGATTCCCAAGCTGACCAGTGTCCCAGCACCTCTACAGCCTAGGGGGGATTTCACTACCACTGACCACTGTCCAAACCAAGGCTAGCCAGTAAATTAACCTTTCCAATGATGGGGTTTGGCCACTAATAGCCAGTGTCCAGCCCGGCAGTCCAGAGAAAATGGCGCTGTTAATTAAAGGTGTCTAACCCATCCCGGTATTCTTACTGGGGTTTGTCCTTCCCTGGAG
>CM054144.1:11971902-11974402 GCA_028751875.1 Rapana venosa | reverse complement strand
TTTATAACAATTCTAATTAATGGAGTGCCTGTCTTGATTTTAGAACAGATTCAGATGTTTAAATAAAGACAAAAAAATTAGAACAATTCTTTGCAAATCTTCGAGCGAAAAAGATAAAGAAAAAAAAAAGAAAACTAGATGAGGTATGCTTGAGGTTGAAGAAATAATTTACCACGGTGATTTCTGTGGTGATGTTTGAAACTCATCAGACTGACATATTGTTCCGTGGACTATGCAGTTGAAATTAGCTTTATGTTTTATCTTTAGCTGTTCCCATTGAACCAAGGGCTCATATAACGAAACAGAAGTCTTCGCCTCCGTGGCTGCAATAAAGTAAACGTGCAGTACAGGAAACGGTCCTGTGGAGGAGGGAAGATGTGATATAGAAGGTGGACATCAACTAAACTTATCAATGGGCAGCTGGAAAACCGTGCACAGCTTTGCATCGTTTGGAAAAATGTGGTGTATGTTTGCAAATTAGTTCATAAATTTGCTCTAGTGTTTTGATGAAAGAGAACAGTGAAAAACGTTAAATCAATTTCGATAAAGATAGTAAACACTATATTTATTTAGACTCTAAGCCTTAATTTTTTTTTTTATCGAGGATAATGGAATAAGCACTCATGTGCTTTTTTTTTTACATCCAGTCCCCGTGTGTATGAGGTTTTGTAAATTTTGTCATCTGTTCTCACCGGCACACAATGGCCTACTCTTTCGAAAAGCGGAGCAGGATTTAACGTGTGCGCAAGATGTTCTGCATGCGTTCGCACATGGGGCCTCGGTTTATAGTCTCATCCGAAGGACATACGTGGATTCATATTTAGCTTGAGTTTAGGATATAGCATGACTACTTTCTTTTTCGATCTATCCATCCTAACATATTGTAGTACGGTTTGTATAAGTGCCATCTTAGATACAAACCTCCACAACCCCAAATCCCATTCCATCCCATAGCCCCTCCGGCTAGCCTAACCCACATTAAAGCCATCAGCATACAATCATAAAAAACCCCAGGGACATACACTTCCTATCTCCACACAATGGGCTGATCAAAATGCCTGTGCTCTGATAGATAGGTAGGTATCCAAAGCTTCTTCTTCTTATTCCTTATAGCTCCTAACGGAGCGTAGGGCCTCAACAGCGTCCCTCCACCTTCTCCTGTCTCTGGCAAGGGTCTTGGCCTCTTCCAATGTCAGGCTGGAGTCTCTCCAAGGCTTACGGTGGGTGAACTTAGAACTATGCCACACAATGGAAACCAATACTGTCTTTCTGCGTGTTACAAGCTGGCAAGCAGCACAGACATCTAGCCTGTCTATCCTATCTATCTATCTGCCAGAGAGCATTGTGCTGGACAGACAGGCAGGCAGACAGGCAGGCAGGCAGACAGGCAGGCAGGCAGAATGGATCTCCGGGCCGGGTGCCTTCCACAATGACATTTACAACTCCGCACAGATCTGCCTGTCACCGAGGTAACGTAATCTTTGCCATCCCTGGCCCTTCCCCCTTTCCCATCCACACCCCCCCCCCCCCCCCGCCCCACCCTTCCTCCCCCACCCTCCTTCTCAGCCGTTAGTGACAACAGGAGTTCAGTCAGCAGAGGAAAGGGGGACAACAAAGGCGCTGCAGAACAATCACCGGAACAACCACTGACTTGCAAGGAAGTCGTAAATTCAGGCAAGACATCCCCCCCCCCCCCGCCTCTGTCCCTCCCTCCCTCCCTCCCTCTCCCCACTCTTTTCTTCTTGTCTTTTTTTTTTCAATTTCTACCCTATCAGCCTGAATCCCCTTTGCCATGGGTACTAGGCCTACTACCCAAATAGTAGAGCAGTTGCTTGTCTGCCAGAATAAACATGTCTAGCCTGCTGATAAATTTCAAGTTTGGTGGAAGTTTCCGAACAAAAAATGGTGTGTGTGTTGTGTGTGTGTGTGTGTGTGTGTGTGTGTGTGTGTTTCTGTCTCAGTGTTTCTACCTCTGTCTCTGTCACTGTGTCTCTCTCTGTCTCTGTCTTGTCTGTCTGGTCTATCTCTCTGTCTCTCTCTCTGTGTGTTTCTATGTCTGTGTGCTTGTCTCTGTGTCCGTGTCTCTGTCTCTGTGTGACTAACACGCTAGCTGCCTGTCTCTAGCTTTCTTCTCCCTCATTGTCTGTCTCTGTCTGTTTGTCTGTCTGTCTGTCTGTCTGTCTGTCTGTCTCTTCTCTCTCTCTCTCTCTCTCTCTCTCTCTCCTCTCTCTCTCTCCCCTCTCCTACCTACTCTCCTCTCCTCTCTAACCAGCTGGCTTACTTTCCTTATTTTCTTGTGCGACACCCCGTCCCTCCCTCCCTCCTGCCCCTACCCCTGCTCTCCACACCCCTCCCTTATAAGACACCACCACCACTACCACCACCACCACAATCACCACCCTGCCACCCCACCCCACCCCACCCCACGCCCTCCTCCCTCCCCTGTCTGTCCTGTGGTGTTCATCTCTTCACGAGGGTTGTTATAGCAACAGACATGCAG
>CM054144.1:11959402-11961902 GCA_028751875.1 Rapana venosa | reverse complement strand
GAGCGTCCCTCGTGTCCTTGTCTTAGAAGTGAGTTTGCGTTGCCGAAGACAATAACCTGCGAGAGATTGTTTGACATTAAAGCTGCATGCATGCTTTGCGAAACTGGGCGAGGTGTGTGTGGTGTGTGTGTGTGGTGTGTGTAGTGTGTGTGTGTGTGTGTAGTGTGTGTAGTGTGTGAGTGTGTATTGTAGTGTGTGTAGTGTGTGTGTGTATGTGTGATGTGCTGTTGTGTGCAGTGTGTGGTGTTCTCTCTGTCTCGTCTTGTGTCTGCATGTGTGTGTGTGTGAGACACATTGCTTGTGCATCTGCCTGTCTGGATATTCATTTGCAAAGCTTTCTGATCTTTTTCCTTTGTTTCCGCTTAAGTTCCTGTGTTTTTCTTCATCTCTGCTTGTCTGTCTGTCTGTCTTTCTCATCGTCTTTTTGTATGTCTGTATCTTCGTCTTTCTGTATGTCTATCTGTCTGTTTGTCTCTAAAATATAGCCGCAAAGCTTTTCACATACACATACACACACGCGCGCGCGCACATACACGCAGACAAGCCTATACACGCACGCGCGGGCACGGATGCATGTACACAACAACACACACACTCACATACAAACATCACACACACGCACACACACACACGTGCACGTACACGCACACACACAGACTGCATGTACACGCACATACACACACACACACACACACACACACACACAAACACACACAGGATGTACACGTACACGTACACGTAATTATTCTTGTGTGATTCAACATCTACATGTTGCACAATAATTATTTCATCTCCTCGATCGCTTCAAATGCACTTTTTTGTCAACATCTATATATTGTAGTTCCCTAGTTGTTTAAACTTGTTATATCTTAATTAGCAAGCTAATATAGCTGTTGTTGTTTTCATTTTTTGTTGGTCGTGTTTCTCCGTGTTTTCTCTCTTATTAGCTTTTTTATATCGAAAGTAGCAAGCTAATACAGCTGCTGTTGTTTGTGTGTTGTGGGTTTTTTCCCATCTGTTTTCACTCCCTTGATAGGTTTTAAACAATTTGAAGTAACAAGCTAATACAGCTGTTTTCGTTTGCGTGTTGTTGTTTTTTTCTGTTTAAGACTCCCTCGTTATCTTTTCTATATTTAAAGTAGGAAGCTAATATTGTTGTTGTTGTTGTTTGCATTTGCTTTGTTTCTCTGTTGTGTTGTTATGTTTATGTCATGTGGTGCTAAAAGCTCTACTGCTTCTTCGTCCTTGCACTGGCAGTAAAGGAGGAAGGGATAGCCTAGTGGTTAGAACATTGCGCTCGCAATCTGACGACCCGGGTTCGATTCCCGTTCAAGGGGGATATTTTCCCCTGGAGTTAACTTCAGTGCCGACTCCACACTCCCAAAAAGTCCTTCGGATGAGACTATAAACCGAGGCCCCGTGTGCGAACGCACGCAGAACATCTTGCGCACACGTTGAATCCTGTTCCGCTTTTCGTAAGAGTAGGCCATTGTGTGCCGGTGAGAACAGATGATAGGATTTACACAACCGCATATACACGGGGACTGGATGTAAAAGAAGCACATAAGTGCGTGTTCCATTATCCTCGATATAAAAGAATACAAACAAAAAAAATCAAGTATGTTGTTTTTTGTCTTCATTCTTATCTGTCATTCTACAGTGTCTTTCAGAGGTGTTTTTTCTTCCTATTATTATTATTGTTGTTGTTGTTGTTGCTATTTTTTCAGTTTGTCGTTGTTGTTGTTGACACTGTTGTCGTAGCTGCTGTTTATGTTGTCGTTATCGTTGCTGTTACGATTACTGATGAAGTAGCTGTAGAGGTAGTAAAGGAGTAGTAGTGTAGTGGTAGTAGTAGTAGTTTAGTAGTAGTGAGTAGTAGTAGCAGTAGTAGTAGTAGTGGTTGTGTGTGAGTGGTGGTAGTGGTTGGTTGTGTATGTGTGTAGTGTGTTGTGGCGTGTGTGCGATTGTGTTTGTGCGTACGCGCGCTGCGCGTGTGTGTTCAGAGGCAGGTGTGTGCATGTGTGAGTGCGTGTACGCGCGCGCGTGTTTGCTGTGTGTGCATGCATCCATATATGCTTGTGTGCATGTCTGAGTGAGGGCGCGCGGTGTTTGTGTGTGTGTGTGTGTGTGTGTTTGTGTTGTGTGTTGTGTTGTGTACGTGTGTGTGTTTACGTGTGTGTGTTGTGTGTGTGTGTGTGTGTGTGTGTTCGTTCATTCGTTTGTTGTTCTTGTATTTAAGGTCTGTTCACTATAAGTGATATTCGACGGTGTGTGTGTGTGTGTGTGTGTGTGTGTGTGTGTGTGTGGTGCGCGATTTGCTTGTAGTGTTTTGTCGTGCGTGCGTTGCATGCGTGCGTTTGCTTATGTGTGTGTGTGTGTGTGTGTGTGTGTGGTTGTGTGTGTTATCCGCAAGCAATGAAATAAAATTTGCTTTAGAATCCGACACGTTTTCTTTTCTGTGTCTGTTTCTTTTTCCTTTAACTTTTTTTTTCTTTCTCCT
>CM054144.1:11944402-11949402 GCA_028751875.1 Rapana venosa | reverse complement strand
ACACACACACAACACACCGATGCTAAGGCTTGATGAAAAACAACGCACAATGCACGCACAACTGTACCACGAACAAAAGACTGACTTCTGCCCCAACCCGCACACACACCACCACACCCACGCACACCACGACACACACCACACACACACACACACGCACGCGCACCACGCGCACACACACACACACACACACACACACACCCACACACACACCCCACACACACACACACACACACACACACACACACACACACACAAGCAAATGCGGACAGAAATTAGGAAGACAACAATTAGGTTAGCTGTCACCCTCACAAAAAATGTTACGAAAAAAAATTCACCCTAACCTTTCTTTCAAAAAAGTTTAACTGGTGTAGACTCATACTGTTGTGTTTTTTTGTGTCTTGTCATTTCTCTTCTTTTTTGTTTCTACTTTCTTTTTTCTTGTCCTCCCCGTGTTTTGTTACACTTTCTTTCCTTCCTTCATTCTTTCTTTCTTTCCATCTTTCTTTCTTTCTTTTTTCCTTTCTTTCCATCTTTCTTTTTTTTTCTTTTTTCTATCTTTCTTTCCTCTTTCTTTCTGTTTTTTTTTTCTTCTTTCTTTGTTTCTTTCTTTTTCTTTCTTTCTTTCTTTCTTTCTTTCTTTCCATCTTTCTTTCTTTTTTCTTTCTTTCCATCTTTCTTTCCTTCTTTTTTTTCTTTCTTTCATCTCTCTTTCTTTTCTTTCTTTCTTTCTTTTTCTTTCTTTTTTTCTTTCTTTCCATCTTTCTTTCCTTCTTTCTTTTTTCTTTCTTTCAATCTCTCTTTCTTTCTTTTCTTTCTCTTTCTTCCTTTTTTTCTTTCTTTCCATCTTTCTTTCTTTCTCTTTCTTTCTTTCTTTGTTTGTTTGTTTCTTTTTCTTTCTTTCCTTCTTTCTTTCTTTCCTTCTTTTTTTGTGTTCTTTCTTTGTTTCTTTTTTTTCTTTCGTTCTTTCTTTCCTTCTTTCTTTGTTTCTGTCTTTCTTTGCTTCTGTTTTTCTTTGTTTGTTTCTTTCTTTCTTTCATTCTTTGCTTCGTGTTGTTTTGTACTGTACATCATTGGGCACAGTTTTATATTACAAAGAAAATCATAAAGTTTACACAGATTTATAAATACCGTCGCATACAAGAAATGAAAGTGAGAGAGAGAGATAGAGAGAGAGAGGGGGGAGAGAGAGAAAGAGAATTGTGTGTGTGTGTGTGTGTGATTGTGATGGGGAGGAGGGAGGTTGACATCTTAATACCACTGTAATTGTCTATAAACAATGGATTCAACTACAATTCAGATATCAAACACTAGAGCGAGAGAGAGAGAGAGAGAAAGAGAGAGAGAGAGAGAGAGAGAGAGAGAGAGAGAGAGAGAGAGAGAGAGAGAGAGAGAGAGAGAGCGCTGACATTTCAACACCCTACTAAGATTAAACCATAAAAGTCACTTACAATAAAACTATCAAATTGAGAGAGAGAGAGACAGACACAAAGAGAGAAACAGAGAAAGAGCTGACATTTCAACACTGTAATGAGATTAAACCATAAAAAGTCACAATAAAATTATCAAATTTAGGGAGGGAGAGACATTTTGTTATTCTTTTATTTCGAGGATAATGTTATGAGCAGGCATATGCTTTTTTCATCTAGTCCCTGTGTGCATGCAGTTTTGTAAATGTTGTCATCCGTTCCCACCGGCAAACAATGGCCTACTCTTCAGAAAAGCGGAACGGGTTTTAACGTGTGCGCAAAATGTTCTGCACGGGACCTCAGTTTATAGTCTAATCCGAAGGAGAGAGAGGGAGAGAGAAAGAGAGGGAGTGAAGAGAGAGAGAGAGAGAGAGAGAGAGAGAGAGAGAGAGAGAGAGAGAGAGAGAGAGAGAGAGAGAGAGAGAGAGAGAGAGAGAGAGAGAGAGAGAGAGAGAGAGAGAGAGAGAGAGAAAACTCGAACTCGAACTCGAACTCGAACTCGAATGATTTATTCACATAAAAGGCCATTGGCCCATACATGAAGGGGATTGCCGAACTGCTTAGTATTTTGGTTTAAAAAACAAAAACAAAAAACAACAACAACATGTTACTGTATAACAAAAATCAGCCACAAAAATATCACTTAGGATAACATTATCTCTCTTATTCTGAAAGCTTTACACAAGTATAAAGTGAGGCTGCGCACAACCTCAGGATGACTTGATGCCAGGAGTAAACAGAGTCTAAATAAATTAGGCTGTCCACTATATTTAACAGGGATGTAGTTCTGCCTAACATCCTCAAATACTGGACAGCCCAACACAAAATGTACTTCATCCTCCGGTGTTTGCTTACATAATGGGCATAGCAGCCTGAGGTCGTCAATATCATGTTCTCTGTATCTGAATTTATTAACATTTATATCTGATACACCAAGTCTAAACTTAGACATAATTCTTTTCAAATGTATATCCAAATCAAGTTTTAGATAAGGTTTGACATCATGCGAACTTATAAATTGTCTGTACATTTGAAATCTTTCACTGTTTTGTATATGATCACTCCATTGCTGCCATCGGCAGTCAATCAATCTTTGCCTGAAAGCGTTAATAAACTCTCTACAATTTCCGACTCCTTGATTGAGCCAAACAAATCCAAACCCAAGTTCACACAAAAAGGTACGTATTTGGAGAGAGAGAGAGAGAGAGAGAGAGAGAGAGAGAGAGAGAGAGAGAGAGAGAGAGAGAGAGAGAGAGAGATGCATAGAGACATAGATAAAAGAGAGATAGAAACATACATACATGCAGGCAGGCAGGCAGGCAAGTAGAGAGAGAAGAGAGAGAGAGAGAGAGAGAGAGAGAGAGAGAGAGAGAGAGAGAGAGAGAGAGAGAGACAGACAGACAGACAGACAGACAGACAGACTGACAGACCAGACACAGACAGACAGACAGACAGACAGACAGAGAGGGGCAATGATGGACATTGAAAGGCAGAGAGATGATAGGAAGAAAACCCCCCACAGAGACAGATGAACAGAAACGCAGAGAGAGTGAGAGAGACATACAAAGACTCTTCTTTCTTTTTTTTGGATCTTTTCTAATATTAATTTTGTTTTAATTGATCTTTCCCTTTCGGTTACTCATTGATTATCAGTTATTGTATAATTTTTGTATATTGACTTGTCTGCATATTTTGTGTGCCTGTATCGTGCTCTTGTTTAGGTTGTTTTAATTTGTTGTTTTGGGGTGGTTTTTTACTTGTTGTTCTAGTTATTGTCCATTTTGTACTTAGATTAACATTACTGAATATAATATAATTAAGTTTGAAAAAAAAAGACAGTTACAGAGATAGTTACAGACAATATAGTCACAGATACACTTTAATCACACATACTCTCTCTCTTCCTCACACACACAACCACACACACACACACACACACACACACACACACACACACACACACACACACACACACACACACACACACACTCACGCTCGAGGCATATAATTATTATTGTATTATTAATAATATTATTATCATTATTATTTATTCTTTTATATCGAGGATAATGGAATAAACACTCATGTGCTTTTTTACACCCAGTCCCCGTGTGTATGCGGTTTTGTAAATTTTTACATCTGTTCCCACCGACACACAATGGCCTATACTTTCGAAAAGCGGAGCAGGATATATCGCGTGTGCAAGATGTTCTGCATGCGTTCGCACACGGGGCCTCGGTTTATAGTCTCATCCGAAGGACTTTGACATTCAGTTCGCTTTTTTGTCAACAGGGAAGAAAGGGTGAGGCTGGGAATCGAACCCACAACCTCACGGTTGACTTGCTGGCAGGCAAACGTCTTAACCATCCTGCCACCTTCCTTTAGATAGATAATTCACACACAAATAATGGTGATAATACTACTACTACTACTACTAATAATAATAATAATAATACAATAACACTACTACTACTACTGATTATGATGATGATAATAATAATAATAATAATAATAATAATAACACAATAACACTACTACTACTACTACTACTACTACTACTACTACTACTGCTACTGCTACTACTACTACTACTACTACTGCTACTGCTACTACTACTACTACTACTACTATTACTATTACTACTACTCCTGCTGCTGCTGCTGCTACTACTACAGAAAACTCATGCATCGTTCACAAGCAGAAAACCACTTTCACTCTCTGCAGCGATCAAAGCACTATCATGTCAATCGTATATTTGTGACAATACTGCAGACAACACAGACATAGGCCTACTGATGCCAGCTAGCCACTGTAGCTCCGCCACTGACTGCTACTGATGGAGACCATGTAACAATACCAACAAGCGAAAGAGATCTGACTACAGGGAGATTCCGTGCAGATCAATAGGCCCATTGTACATCAGAGAAAGTGCTCCCATAAAAGCAGCGTATCTCTTTGACTTGCTTTGTGGACCTGGCCAGCCAGAAGTTTTGATCCTTTGTACGCTATATTATTCTCTTTGGAGTTTGTGTAATCCCTGAATATTCCGCATATTGATTTCAGCTCTTTGAAGTTTTATTCTTTTCGAGATCTTGTATGGCCTAGGTTTCGTTGTCGTTCCTGTTGAGCGTTCCCCAGCTTAACATCCTGGCTGTCAAATGCAGAATAAGCATTTTTTTTATTCCTCGCACCTGGGAATCATTGCAGGAGTGTAAGTACTCACTGGATAAGGGTACCATCAGTGGTTTGTTTTTACACTGACTTCATTGAACTCTTTTTCCTTTAACAGGGAGCATAGGCTGTTATACTAAAAGCTTGTCGTGGGTGTAGACAGCCTGACTGTAGTATTTTAAAGTATGAAAACATGCTCCTGCAGGCTTTGACATTGAGTTGACATCATTAACGGACAAAGCTTTTGTCCTGGACAGAATGTCTGATGTGTGTGGTTCTGTGTCCCCAGCCTTACAGGAGAGGGCATAGCAGCCACGTGGATAGTTGGCATCATAGTCTGACGATAATCTGAGAAAAAAG
>CM054144.1:11904402-11934402 GCA_028751875.1 Rapana venosa | reverse complement strand
AGAGAGAGAGAGAGAGAGGAGAGAGAGAGAGAGAGAGAGAGAGAGAGAGGAGAGAGAGAGAGAGAGAGAGAGAGAGTGAGAGGGAGAGAGAGAGAGAGGGGGAGGGAGAGAGAGAGAGAGAGAGGGAGAGAGAGAGAGAAAGAAAGAGAGAGAGCACTGAACACTGAACATGGATCAGTGAAAACATAGAGAAATTATACTATTGTTATTTAGGCGTCACAGCAGAATACGTTTTTATTCAGAGTGAGAGAGCGAGAGAGCGACAGAGAAAGAAATAAAGAAAGAGAGAGCACTGAACAATGAACATTGAACACGGGTCAGTGAAAACATAGAGAAATTAAATTGTTATTTAGGTGTCATAGCAGAATACGTTTTTATTCAAATTGAAAGAGCGAGAGAGCGAGAGCGAGGGAGCGAGAACGAGAGAGCGAGAGCGAGGCGGGGAGAGAGGAAAAGAGAGAGGGAGAGAGAGGGGGAGGGGAGAGGGAGAAAAGAGAGAAAAGACAGACAGACGAAGCAAAAAGACGGGAAGAGAGATGACAGGCAGACGACACATACACACCCCACAAAACCCCCCACACGAAACGCACCACACACGCTCGCACGCACGCACAAAACCCCACACACACGGCGCACCACCACCGCCCGCGCCCCAAAAACCATAACACACACCACGCACGCATACCACCCCCGCAGCACAAAAAGACGCAGCCGCAACCACAACAACAGTATTGTAATTTACCTAATCATTGCTCTTCCACCGGAAGCAAATCAAATTTGTGTTTTTTAAATTATGGAGGAAAAAAAAAATTTTTTTTAATTTATTATTTTATTTTGTTAGGATTTATTTTTGTTTTTATTGTTTTGTTTTTTGTTTTAAAAAAAGTGGGGGGAGTGTTTTGTGTGGGTGGGGGTGTGTGTGTGTGTGTTTGGGAGGTGGGGGTGTGTTGTGTGTTTTTTGTGTTATTGTTTGTTATGTGTATGTTGGGGAGGAAAAAGGAAAGGGTTTGGAAGGGGGGTAAAGGTGGGGAAAAAAATAAAAATTTTTTTAAAGAAGAAAGGAAAAAAAAGAAGAAGGGAAAAAGAGAGGGGAGCGGGGAGGAGAAAAAAAGAGGAAGGAACGACAGACAGAGGAGCGAGCGAGCGGCGAGAAGAGAAAAAGGGGAGAAAACAAAGGAGAAAAGAACAGAGAGAGACGACAGACAAGGAGGAGAGAGGAACGAGAGAGAGAGTTAGAGAGGAGAGAGAGCGACGAACGGGGAGAGAGTTAGGAGAGGAAGGAGAGAGAGCGAAAGAGGAGAAGAGGGAGGGAAAAGGGGAGAGGGGAGGAAGATGGGGGGGGGGGGGGGGGGCAAGTCAATCTTACTGATGGACCCCGACCGCCCGTCTGTGAAGGCACTTATGGTTTTGTCATGGTGGGGTTTTTTTCCCCTCGCCTTTGCCCCTTTTTCCTACTTCTTTTGTCTGTCTTGGTCTGTTTCTGTTGCCTGCTTCCCATGTTCTCCCAAATTTGTGCCCGTTGTCGCTGTCTGTGTGTCCTCTTGCCTTTCAGTGTTTGACTCTGGTCTGAATGTTTATTTCTGTTGCTCCTGCCTGCCTGCCTGTCTGTCTGTTGTCCTGTCTCTGTTTCTCCTCTCTAGTGCATATTTAAGAAAAAATGCTAGTGCCCTTTCTCAGTTGTTTCCTTAATGCTGACAAAAATGTTCTTTCTATATACCACACACGCGCACACACACACACACCACCACACCACCCCAAAACACACACACACCACACAAAACCAACACACACACACCCACACACACTATCTTTAGATAGATAGTTTGAGGAAAAAAAAGCAAATGCATGCTTTTTTTAAAATGTCATTGAAAAAAAAAGCTTAAATTGATTAAAGACACTCTCTCACTCTCTCTCTCTCTCCATCTTCTTTCCCTTCACCCCTTTTATCCTTCCCCAGTGTCAACACTTTAAAATTTTTCCCTTCCTCATTCTGAACATATCTTTGTTCCAGACTGTCCCATATCCCCGTGGGATACCCAGTACCGTCAGTGAAATGTTCCCCCCCCTTCTTAAAATCAATGCCAGAATTTCTTTTTATCCCCTCTTTGTTTCTGCCTTTTCCTTTTCTTCTCGCCCCCTATTTGCTTTTTTTCTGCCATCGGGGGCCATTCTCCCCCCTTTTTTTTTAAAATCCGGAAAGATCGATGAAAAATAATATTCTTACCATCCCAAAAGTCGGTGTGCTGTCCTGATTTGCAGGTGCTTAACGGCAGCGTAACGCATTGTTGCTCTGTGCATAAAACAGTAGTTGGTGTTTGAGCGTTCGAGAAGAAGAAGAAGAAGAAAAAAAAGAAGAAGAAAAGGAGAGGAGGGGAGGAGGAGGAAGAGAAGAAGAAAAAGAAATCGAAGAAAAAAGAGAAGAATTGCAAAAGAAAAAGAATTCGAAAAAGAAGAAAATTGCAAAGGGGAAAAAAATTGCGAAGAAAAAGGAAGAATTGCGAAGAAGAAGGAAGAAAGGAAGAAGGAAGAAAAGAAGAAGAAGAAGAAGAAAAAAGAAGAAGAAAAGAAGAAAGAAAAAAATTGCAAAGAAGAAGAAGAAGAAGAAGAAAAGAAGAAGAAAAATTGCAAGAAAAGAAGAAGAAAAGAATTAAAAAGAAAAAGAAGAATTGCGAAGAAAAAGAAGAAGGGAAGGAGAAGAAAAATTGCGAAAAAGAAAAATTGCAAAAAGAAGAAAAAGGAAGAGAAAAAGAAGAAATTGCGAAGAAGAAGAATTGAAAAGAAGAAGAAGAAAAAGGAAGAATTGCGAAGAAGAAGAATGCGAAGTGAAAAAAGAAAAAGAATGCGAAGAAGAAGAATTGCGAAGAAGAATTGAAAAGAAAAAGAAGAAGAATTGCAAAGAAGAAAAAGAATTGCGAAAAGAAGAAAAAATTGGCAGAAGAAAATTTCCGAAGTTTCCCAAAGAAATCCGAAGAATTCCAAAAAAAATTCCGAAGAAGAAGAAGAAGAAAAAGAAAAGAAGAAAAAAAGGGAAAGAAGAAGAAAAAAGAAGAAAAAAATACGCCCCTGCTTTTGTCGCCTTGTCCCCCGCCCCTGATTTCTGTCTGGTTTCACCCCCCACCCCCCCTCTCCTTCTTCTTTCTTTATTTCTCCATTTGGTACTTTCCCCCCCTTACTTCTTTATTTTCCCCCCGGGTTTGCTTTTTTTTTTTTTTTGTTTTTTTTTTTGTTTTGTCTTTTCTTGCCTGCGGCATTTTGAGTGAGAAAACCGGGGGAAAAAAAAAAAACAGAGAAAGAAAGAGAGAGATTGAGAGAGAGTCAGACAGCGAAAGGAGAGAGAGGGGGGGGGGGGAGATGGGGGGAGAGGAGGAAAAGGGGGGAGAGAGTTGAGATAGAGAGTCGACGAGAAAAGAGAGAGAGGGGAGAGAGAGGGGAGGGGGAGGGGAGAGGGGCAGACAGACACGACGATGAGATCAGAAAGACAAAGGCAGACAGACAGAAGGCAGAGAGACGGAGTCGAAGGGGAAAACAGGGAGCATAACAAAAACAGCCAGGAGAAAAAAAAAACAAGATGACAAAAACAAGACAGACAGACAGACAGACGACAGGGAAACTAAAACCCGACAAAGAGACAAACAAACAGGCAGGCAATAAAATACACCTGAAGAGGGGGAGGGAAGAGAGAGAGAGGGGAGAAGGGGAGAGAAGGAAGGAGGGGAGAGAGAGAAGAGAGAGAGAGGAGAAAACGACAGACAGACTGCAGACAGGGGAGGAAGGCAAAAGACCCCCATTTAAAACACCATACACCCATACCCACCACACACAAAACACACACACACACACAACACACCACCACACACACACCCCAAAATACACCCAAACACACACACACCAGACATAAAAAACCCAGACAGGCAAACACAAAAAAGAGAAAAGGACAAGCACAAAGCAGGGCAGAGAACAGACAGGGTGAAATCAAACAGCAGACAGGGATAAACCACGGTCAAAACTTATTTATGGATCCAGCGGCCCGGTTGGGGAATCTTTCCTGGTTTTTTTCTTTGTTAAAATTTTCTCCCGAAAATTTTGTCTTCGTCGGTTTTTTTTTGTCTGTTGTCTATCTCTCTGTCGTCTGTCGTCTCCTTTTCTGTTCTGTCCGTCCGTCTGTCTGTCACACACTTGTCTATCCGTCCTGTCATGTCTTGTCGTCTGGGCTGTTGTATCTCTTTTCTGTCTTTGTTTTTCTTTCCCGCCCCAGAACAATATGGATCGGGGGTCTAGAGGTAGCGCGCTTGTCTAAAAGCAAAATCCGGGTCGGAAGGTGCGGTGGTTCGAATCCCCTTTGGGCCCCAAAATTTTCCCCCCATCCATTAGACCATGGGTGGTGGTCTGGGCGTAGTCTTTGGATGAGACGATAACCGAGGTTTTTGTGTGTAACAAAAAATTTGCGCACGTAGTAAAAGAACCCACGGCAACAAGAGAGTTGTCCCTGGCAACATTCTTAGAAAAAAACCTCTCTGATAGGGAAATAAATACATATGCAGACAACAACAAAAAGAAAAAAAGGGTGGCGCTGCTCTTGTGGCGACGCGCTGTCCCCGGGGAGAGCAGCCCGAATTTCACGCAGAGAAATATCGTGACTTAAAGTGGTATAAATGAAATATGAATTAAATATAAATGAAAAAATAAATAGCCCTGCCCTGTCCTGTCCTTTTTCTGTCCTGAGCTTTTCTGGCTCTCGTTTAAGTCCGTCCCTGTCTGTCCTGTCCCCTTTTTGTCTGTCCTCGTATGTATGTATGTATTTGTATTTGTATGTAGTATGTATGTATGTATGTAGTTGTATGTATGTGTGTATGTACTTTGTATTTGATGTTTTTATTTTGTATGTATGTTATGTTGTATGTATGTATGTATTATGTATGTAATATTTTATTTTTATTTGTAGAGGTATGTTTATGTATGTTTTATGGTATGATTTTATTATATTTTTCCTGTCCTGTACTGTTTTGTCTCTCTGTCTGTCTGTCGTATACTCACTGTTGTTCTTCTGTCTGTCCTGTTTCCCGTCCTGCCTGCCCTGCCCCCCCTTTCCCCTCTGCGGTCAGTGGTTGGCCGGTCAATAGATTGGTCTCTACGTCTGTCTGTCTGTCAGTTAGTCGGTAATTCAGTGGGTCTCTCTGTTGATCTCCCGATCTCTTAGCTTTCTATGTCTCTCAGCCAGTGTGTAGGCGTTGGGAGAGAGAGAGAGAGAGAGAGAGAGAGAGGAGAGAGAGGATGAGAGAGAGAGATGAGAGAGAGAGATAGAGAGAGAGAGAGAGACATGATAGAGACAGAGAGAGGGACAGGCAGACAGACAGAATACAGACAGAGAGTTTTTCTACATGTGGGTACGCACTTACATACATACATATATACATACATACATACATACAGGCGCACAGACATACAGAGACACAGCATACAGACACACGTCCATCCATAGATCCATCCATCCATCTATCCATCCATCCATCATTCATCCATCCATCCATCCATCATCCATCATCCATCCATCCATCCATACATCCATCCATCCATCCATCCATGCATCCATCCATCCATCACCCATCCATCCATCTATCCATCCATTCATCCACACACACACCTACACATCCACCCACACATCCACCCACGCATCCACCCACGCATCCACCCACACATCCATACACTTGCTGCACCAAAGTGAACAATACTATGGCTTAGTAGTCATGTTGCAAACCACCACCACCACCACCCCATTCATCCCTTTTTTGGGGTTGTTTCTGTAGCTGTTGTTGTAGTTGTTGCTGTTGTTGTTGTTGTCTTCGTTGCTACATATTTCCATCTCTCTTCCTCTACCCCGTGGCACCTCTGTCCTCTGTGGGGTTGGTCGTGTCTGGGTCCAAAGTACAGGTCTGGTGCTAACTGGAGCTGTAAAGGCTTGTGGTGTCGACAGAAAGCGATTGAGAGACAGAGAGAGAGAGAGGGAGGGAGGGAGAGAGAGAGAGTGAGAGAGACAGGAGAGAGAGGGAGAGGAGAGAGTAGAGGGAGAGAAAGAGAGAGATTTGAAACAGAGAGAGAGAAGGAGAGAGAGAGAGAGAGAAATGAGGAGGAGTGAGAGAAAGAGAGACAGAGGATTTAAAAGAGAGATAAAGAGAGAATGAAGAAAAGAGAGATAGAAACAGAAGACAGGGAAGAGAGAGAGAGAGAGAGAGAAAGAGAGAGAGAGAGAGGGGAGAGAGGAGAAGAGAGAAAGAGAGGACAGAGAGGGGAAAAGAGAGAAAGAGAGACAGAGAAAATAGAGAGAAGTGGAGAGAAAAGAGAGTCAGGAGATAGAGAGAGAGTTTAGACAGAGAGTGAGAGAAAGAGAGAGATGGGAAAAGAGGAGAGAGAGAGAGAGGAGAGAGGAGAGGGAGAGGAGGGGAGAGAGGAGAGAGGAGAGAGAGAGAGAGAAGAGAGGGGAGAAAAGAGAGAGAGAGTGAGAGAAGAGAGAGGGGAAGAGGAGATACAGCGAGAGACAGAAAGAGACAGAGACAGATAGATTTCTTTTATTTATTTCTTTTATTTTTTTCTTTTATATCGAGGATAATGGAATAAGCAATCACGTGCTTTTTTACATCCAGTGCCCGTGTGTAAGTGGTTTTGTCAATTCTGTCATCTGTTCCCACATACACACAATGGCCTACTCTTGCGAAGAGCGGAACAGGATTTAACGTGTGCGCAAGATGTTCTGCGTGCGTTCGCACACGGGACCTCAGTTTATAGTCTCATCCGAAGGAAGGAGAGTGACAGGGAGACAGAGATACAGAGAGACAGAGAGAGACAGAGAGAGACGCTTTTGACGCTTTGACGCTTTGACCAATTTATTGTCATTGCCCGAAGTGGCCTATTGACAAAACGGGTTATACACGACTTTCTTTTGTAAATACAAATAAATACAAGAAAAATCACATGGTGCATTTAACGTAATGAAAACAAAAAACCCCAAAGTGAGCTCTCTATGAACGGATACGACTTTAGGCTCTGACGTAAACTCAGTTTCAAAC
Organism: Rapana venosa; assembly: GCA_028751875.1. NCBI lineage: Eukaryota > Metazoa > Mollusca > Gastropoda > Neogastropoda > Muricidae > Rapana > Rapana venosa. The sequence goes on along the minus strand of CM054144.1, from coordinate 11,927,341 downwards.
TAAACACAAAATAATAACAAGGATGAACAATAAGAACCAATAAGCAATAACTAAAATAATAAAAAGAACATTCTAGAATGCTATATTAGATCATCCATTGAAATTGTATGTGAAATTTTCAAAAAATATTCTTGCTGGAGACTACAGCGTAATTATAAATGTTTCTTTAGGGATGTCACAAAATGCTGGAGTTAACATAATATAAATGTTACTTTAGTTTAGTCACAAATGTTAAGCTAATTGGAACTTAGCTGTAATTGTCTTAATTTAAGCGCTTCAGCAATAAGAGACAGAGAGAGAGACAGAGACAGAGAGAGAGACAGAGAAGGAGAAAGAGAAAGAGAGAGGCAGAGAGAGGGAGAGAGAGGGGTGGAGAGAGAGAGGGGTGGAGAGAGAGAGGGGTGGAGAGAGGGAGACACAGAGAGAGACAGAGAGAGACAGAAACAGAGATGCAGAGAGACAGAAAGAGACAGAGACAGAGAGAGAGACAGACACACAGATAGAGTGTGTGTGTGCGAGTGTGTGCGTGCGCGCGCACGTGTGTTGTAAAGAGGTGGTGCGTGCGTGCGTGTGTGTGTGCATGTGTATGCGTGGGTGTGCGTACGGCGTATGTGTATGTGTGTGTGTGCGTGTGTGTGCGCGCGCGCGTGTGTGTATGTGTGTATGTGTGTGCGTGTGTGTGTGTACGGCGTATAATTATGAGTGTGTGTGCGTGTGTATGTGTGGGTGTGTGTGTTTGTGTGTGTGTACGCGCGCGCGTGCGCGTTCAGTGCTGTACGCTATCGTACATAGGATGTGCTCTGGGAAGGCAAACAGCGCGTTACTGCCAGGTGAGGAGAGAGGCGGTCAGTGGTCTTTGTCTGGCGGGTGCTGTGTCCTGCTGCAGTCAGCACCAACAAGACAGATGTGGCCACAGCAGAGCACAGCTTCCCGCACACGCAAAATTAATAGCATATCTCTATGGATAGATGGATGTATGGGTGTATGGATGGATGTGTGGATGGTGTATGGGTGGGTGGATGTATAGATGGATGGATGTATGGATGGATGGATGGTTGGGTGGATGTATGGATGGATGGATGTGTGGATGGATGTATGGGTGGGTGGATGGATGGATGGATGGGTGGGTGGATGTATGTACGTACGTACGTATGTATGTATGCATGCATGCATGCATACATACATATATGCATTGATGGATGGATGGAAGTGTTGATGTGTGTATGTATGTATGCATGTATGTTTGTACGTATGTATATATGTATGTATATATGTATGTATGTATGTATGTATGTATGTATATATGTAGATATATATATATTCATGTATATAATGCATATATGTATGTATTTTATCTATCTATCTATCTATCTATCTATCTATCTGTCTATCTATCTATCTATCTATCTATCTATCTATCTATCTATCTATCTATGTATCTACATCTCTCTCTGTCTCTGTTTCTGTCTCTGTCTCTGTCTCTCTCTCTCTCTCTCTCTATATATATATATATATATATATATATAGTGTGTGTATGTGTGTGTGTGTTCTTAAACGGCTGCATGCATATAGATCCAAACATGTAAACATAAATGAAAGCTTTGAGCAGGGTATTTGTATGTTTGTCTCTTTTATAGATTCTCTCGCTTTCCTGTTCGTTTCATTTTTGAAGCACAACCACGTTTACCTTCAGAATCGAAATGACAAAACGATTTCAGACTGAAAGTAAAGGTTGCAGTGAAGAGGATGATATTTCAAAAGCCTACCAAATTGCTGTTTTGTTTTTTGTGGGTGTTTTAAAAAAATCTTTTTCTTGTTTTCCTTTCTTGTCTCCACCTCTTTTCCATCTTTTTTTCCCCGACAACAAAGGTGTTGGTATCTGCTTTAAACATGTATGACGCTGTCTAACATGTTTTCATAATGCACAAAAGTTCCAAAAAATAACCACAGGCTGCCTTGTGGTTACCGACTAGAGTAGGCTTACACTGACCTACTGACAGTGTCTCTTCTCCTAGTTCTCAGTCCAGCTGTTCTGATTCACACCACTTGCCAATGATGCCTGCCGTAAACTTTTCTTTTCTTTTCTGTCCTTTTCTTTTATTCTTTTATATCGAGGATAATGGAATAAGCATTTATGTGCTTTTTTTACCTCCAGTCCCCGTGTGTGTATGCGGATTTGTGAATTCTGTCATCTGTTCCCACCGGCACACAATGGCCTACACTTACGAAAAGCGGAACAGGATTTAACGTGTGCGCAAGATGTTCTACGTGCGTTCGCACACGGGACCGCGGTTTATAGTCTCATCCGAAGGACTTTGGGGGGGAGTGGAGTCTGCACTGATGTTAACTCCAGAGGAAAATATCCCCTTGAACGGGAATCGAGCCCAGTCGTCAGATTGAGAGCGTAATGTTCTGACCACTAGGCTATCCCTTTCCCTTAAATGAGCGAGAGGTTGATTATGAAATAAAGCACTAATCTGTCATTCCAAGAATGTTATCTACACAGAATTAAACAAAAATATGAGGCACGATCGGCAGCGGAAGGTCCTGTGAGGAAGAGCCTGCTTCTGAAATGGGTTTCTTCTTCTTCTTCTTCTTCTTCTTCTTCTTCTTCTTCTTCTTCTTCTTCAAATTCTTCTTCTTCTTCTTCTTCTTCTTCTTCTTCTTCTTCTTCTTCTTCAAATTCTTCTTCTTCAAATTCTTCTTCTTCTTCAATTCTTCTTCTTCAAATTCTTCTTCTTCTTCTTCTTCTTCTTCTTCTTCTTCTTCTTCTTCTTCTTCTTCTTCATCAAATGCTTCTTCTTCAAATTCTTCTTCTTCAAATTCTTCAAATTCTTCTTCTTCTTCAAATTCTTCAAATTCTTCAATTCTTCTTCTTCTTCTTCTTCTTCTTCTTCGTCAAACACTCAAACAGCAACATTATTTTTCTCTCATATGAACAGAAAGGCGTCGCGCTGCAATCAAGCGCTTGACAAGTCAGGCCAGCACATTCGATTTCGGCCTGGGAGAGAATTGTCATCTTTTAGGTATTCCTGGGGGAAAAAAAACTGGCAGAAGAATGGACCAAGACGGCAAACAATTGACAATGAGGAGGTGACAGGAAGAAAAAGAACAGAGGGAATTCCAAGAACAGAATTTCTAAGAGATGGGGATGCTGTACAAACTCACAGGCCTCCAGCATCCCCACTGGAGAAAGGAAGTGTGTGAACCCTTAGTTATGAGATAGAGTCGGCACGAAATACATGCCATAATACTAATAATACCTCTCTGCCTTTACACCCAGCCACCCTTTAAAGTCAGATATTTAATCAACCGCTTAATCAGTCACAGAACCACTGGGTCACCTAATGATATTTTTAAAAAAGCTGTTCTCCATAAAACTTACTTTTCTGCCTCCTCAGAACGGTTTCCAACGGAAACATTTTGTTCAGCTGCAGTCGCCTCTTCGTTCTGTAGACCTCCAGTTGTCCTTCTTCAAGATAAATAGACATGTGTTTGATGGTATCTTAGGCTGATGCGCGGTATCTTAGGCTGATGCGCCTACCCACTTTCGTGTTCCAGTTTTGCAATCCTGCAATGTCTACAGCGGAAATGTACAGAAAATGACGTCATGAGGTAGGGAGGAGACAGATGAGGTCATAGTGGGCAGGGCGAATGCAGTGACGAGGTATGATGTGAAACTAGCGATGATAGATGTGGCAATGCTGGTGTTGATGAGGTTGTCAGAATAGACATTTATTTCTTCGTGTATTTATTGGTTTAGTTGATTTGTGTGCATGCATGCAAGCAAGTATGTATGTAACATGTATATATGTATGTATGTATGTATGTATGTATTATGGTATTATATTTACCCATGTGCTTATTTATTTATTACTCAGGGTTTTTTTAATTCATTTAGTTACGTATTTATCGTACAATCTTTCTGCTTTTTATGCTTAAAAAGCAACGCGCGCGCGCGCACACACACACACACACACACACACACACACACACACACACACACACAACACACACACACACACACACACACACACACACACACACGCTCGCAAATGCACTGCTTATTCAATGTACCATCTGAAAATAAAGTTTGACTTTGACTTTGACTTTGACACGCACGTACGCACACACACACACACACACACACATATAAAAGCTGCACCCACCCCTCTTCCACACACACACACACACACATACAACACACAACCCCCCCCCCCTCTCTCTCTCGACACAAACACGACACCCCTCCCCCCACCCACCCCCCACACACACCACACACCAAACAACTACCTACCCCACCCCCACCTCCTTCCATATTTCCCTTCCTCGTCCACCCACCCTTTTTCTTCACCTTCCCCCCAACCCCCACCCCCACCAACCTGCCAACCCATACACATATTGTGGGTGTCATTGCCCAGTATTGCACGGAGGGGAATATCCTATAGACAGGCTTGCTCGTCTGCCAGTCTGAATCTCTGGTTAATCTGTCTTTTGATACCCACCCCATCGCCTGTGTGAAAGAAAGGAAGGAAAGGAAAGAAGGAAGGAATGAAGGATGGAGAGAGAGAGAGAGAGAGAGAGAGAGAGAGAGAGAGAGAGAGAGAGAGAGAGAGAGAGAGAGAGAGAGAGAGAGAGAGAGAGAAAAGAAATAGAGACACACATATACACACACATACACAAACACACACATACACACTGACATGCACAGACAGACAGAGAGATAGACAGACAGACTGATAGACAGAGACAGCGGCAGAGACACACAGACACGGACACAGACACACACAAACACACAAACACACACACACACAGACACACACACCCCACACAAACACACACACACACACACACACACACACACACACACACACACACACACACAGAGGAAGACCAAAAAAAACACCCCAAAGACAACACCAACAGAGAGAGAGAGAGAGAGGAGAGAGAGAGAGAGAGAGAGAGAGAGAGAGAGAGAGAGAGAGAGAGAGAGAGAGAGAGAGAGAGAGAGAGAGAGAAAGATGCGTAATGTTTGCTTCCAGACACTGTGTGAAGGGCTTGCTGAGGCATAAAGGATAGCCAGCCTCTCCCATGGCCGGACTAGCTTCCAGAAAGGCCTGAAGCCACTCTTTCCGCTTCACTAAAGGGTGGCCCGATCAGTGAGAATGTGACTGACGGCAATCCGATGTTGCCTTTGTGTCTCTCCCTCTGTCTGTCTGTCAGTCTGTCTGTCTATATGTTTGTCTGTCTGGCTGTCTGTCTGTCAGTCTGTCTGTCTATATGTTTGTCTGTCTGGCTGTCTGGCTGTCAGTCAGTCTGTTTGTCTGTCTGTCTGTCTGTCAGTCAGTCAGTCTGTCTGTCTGTTTGTCTGTCTGTCTGTCTGTCTGTCAGTCAGTCTGTTTGTCTGTCTGTCTGTCAGTCAGTTTGTCTGTCTCTTTGTCTGACAGTCTGTCAGTCTGTCTGTTTGTCTGTCTATATGTCAGTCTGTATGTCTGTCTGTCAGTCTGGCTGTCTGGCTGTCCGTCTGTCAGTCTGTCTGTCAGTTTGTCTGTCAGTCTGTCAGTCTTTCAGTCTGTCTGTCTATCTGTCAGTCAGTCTGTCTGTCTGTCAGTCTGTCTGTCTGTATGTGTGGCTGGTTTGGTTGTCTGTCTGTCTATCTGTCTGTCTGTCTCTCCTCCTACACTCGCTGTCTGTCTCTCTGCCCGTCTGTCTGTGTCTGTCTCTCTGTCTGCCTTCTGTCTCTGTCTCTCAGTCTGTTTCTGTCTCTTTGTCTCTGTCTGACTAGCTTGCTGGATGACTGTTTGGCTGCTTGTTGGTTTGGCTGGCTGGCTGGTTGGCTGTCTGGTTGGCTGGATGGCTGGGTGGTTGGCTGGCTGGCTGGCTGGTTGTATGGCTGGCTGGCTAGCTGGCTTGTTGGCTGGCTGGTTGGCTTGTTGGCTGGCTGGTTGGCTGGCTTGTAGGCTGGTTGGGTGGCTGAGAATCTGTTCACCTGTGTGAATGTGTGGTTCATGTCTGTCTCTCTAGCTGTGCCCCTTCTTTGTCAACCAGTACTTCTCTGTCCTGTGTGTTGCTCTATGTGCATTTGACGATTTCAGTGGCGCGTGGTCTCTATTGCCTGTTTGTGTATGTGTCTGGATGTCTGTCCATCCGTCAACACTCTGTCTGTCTGTCTGTCTCTATCTCTCTGTCTATGTCTGTCTGTCTCCCCTCCTCTCTGTCTATCTGTAGCTATGTCTCTCTCTCTCTGTGTCTCTCTGTGTCTCTGCCTGGTTTTTGTTGCTGTTAATCTGCTTATGTTTTAGCGGAATATGAGAGAAGAAGATGAACAAAATATAAACGACCAAAGAACCCCAACAAAAGCAAACAGAAAATATCCTACATGCTGAATAGAAAAAACCCAAAGTAACAAACAAAAAGAAGGAAAGAGAGACAGAGGAGCATTCCAACAAGAAAGCTGAAAAAACATCCTACTTATTTGTCTTTTTGAAGACTTGGGGGGAGATGGGGGGTGGTATCTTCATGGTTTATTCATATGCTCATACACACTTTTTATAACAGACTGCCTTTGTGCATGCATGACTGCAATAATACCACGAAATAAAAGAAACGAACACAGATATGTTTCTTTCTTTCTTTTTCTTTTTTGGCAAAGCAAGCTCCCCAGAGGGGGGCCTACAAGGTAAGATTAAGACGTAAAAAACCAGAGAGAGAGAGAGAGAGAGAGAGAGAGAGAGAGAGAGAGAGAGAGAGAGAGAGACAGAGACAGACAGACAGACAGACAGACAGACAGACAGACAGACCGACCAACAGAGACAGAAGCAGAGAGACAGAGACGCACACGCAGAGGCAGACAGACAGCGAAACAGTGAGACAGATACAGAGACAAAGAAATAGAGAAACAGACACAGAGAGAGACAGACAGACAGAGACAGAAGCAGAGAGATACAGACAGACAGAAAGACAGACCACCAGAGAGAGACAGAGAGATAGAGACAGAGACACAAAGACAGACAGAAAGACAGACAGACAGACAGACAGACAGACAGACGGAGACAGTAAATAAGGATGGAGGTTGGAGGGATCAAGACAGAGAGAGAGAGAGAGAGAAGAGAGAGAGAGAGGCGGGAGAGACAGACAGACAGACAGAGCGAGACAGAGAGAGACAGACAGAGACAGAGAGAGACAGACAGAGACAGAGACAGACAGAGGCAGATAGACAAACAGACAGACAAACAGACAGACAGACAGACAGAGAAAGGAAGAAGAAGGGGACCACCCTGAAGGTAGACAATAGCGCATGCACGCATCTCTGATGTGGCGTTATTAAGCTTCTCGAGTGTGGTGGCAGTTTTGACAGTGCTATCTGATTAGTTTTCGCTCCCTTACAGACTTAGACTTACTGCCAGCAGCACTGGAAGACAGACAGGCAGCTAACAACAATCTGTGCACGCGATGCCTCCTCACTTGGCCTGGCCTGGCCTGTCTTGTGGAATTATCGCTGTGTGTAGCTGTAATTGTCTGTGGGTCTTCTTTTCTGTTGCCTGCTACTCTGAGGCCTTCTGATCTAGCATCTCACTGTCTCGGTTTCTGTGTGTGTGTGTGTGTGTGTGTGTGTGTGTCTGTTTGTCTATGCCTGCCTGTCTGTCTCTCTCTCTGTCTGTCTACGTTTGTCTGTGTGTGTGTGTGTCTGTCTGTCTGTTTGTCTCTCTCTTCATTCTTGTGTGTGTGTATGTGTATGTATATAATGTGTGTGTTGTGTGTGTGTGTGTGTGTGGTGTTATGTATGTGTGTGTGTGTGTTTCCTGCTACTGACTGCTACTCTGTGACCTTCCGATCTGCATCTCTCTGTCTCGATTTCTGACTATTTGTCTGTATCTGTGTGTCTGTGTGTCTGCCTGTGTGCTTTTTTGTCTTTGTCTCTGTAGGGCTGATCTGTCTGTCTGTCTCTTCATTCTTGTGTGTGTTTGTGTGTGTGCTTGTGTGTAAGTGCTTGTATGTATGTGCACATGCGTGTTTGTGTGTGCGTGATAGACAGGCAGACAGAAAAATACCTAGAAAGACCAAGTGACAGACTAAAAGTCACACATATTTACAGACAGACAAAAAAGAGACTCACAGACGGACAGAGAGCAGTCTGAACATATATAAATCAAAATAAGCTGACAACTCCTGGGATAACCTTTTTCTTAAAGGATGAGCTGCTGCAAATGTCACCTTCACACACCTTCACACACCTTCACACACACACGCTCACACAAACACACACATACACACAAACACACACACCTTCACACACACACATTCACACACACAAACACACACAAACACACACAAACACACATACAAGCACACACAAACACACAAACACACACAAAACACACACACACACACACACGCACACGCATACACACACAAACACACACACAAACACACACACGCTAAACACACACGCTCACACACACGCTCACAACACACGCTCACACACACGCTCACACACACGCTCACACACACGCTCACACACAAACACACACACAAACACACGCAAACACACACACAAACACACACACAAACATGCAATAATGCGCGCGCGCGCGCACACACACACACAAATCACACACACAAGCACACACACACACACACGCACTCACACACACACCTAGCCAACCTATTAACCCCCTCCTCCATCCCCCCCCCTCCCCCCCCCCCCCCCCCCCCCCCCCCCCCCCCCCCCCGACAGACACACGTCTACAAATCTAATCTCCCAATCCCCGCTCCCTCCGACATCCCCCCCCTCCCTTTCTCCTCCTAGCTCCCTCATCACCCCCCCCCCCCCACCCCTGTCACAACACATACACGCACGGACACACACACACACATACACACACACGCACAGACACACACACATACACACACACACACACACGCACGGACACATACACACACACGCACGGACACACACACACATACACATACACACAGGAACACACGCATGCACACGCACACTGCCTAAAGCAAGACATGATATATCATCAGATGAGCTGTTGGGCTTTCAGCAATGTACCATTGGCAAACGTGGTGTCCTAATCAGATTACTGTCCTTATGCCTTGACTGTTGGGCCATGCGCTCGGATTGCTTCTAAAGGATTTCTGCACTCAGTGGCACTGGACTGGGGCGTCTGGTGTGATTAGAGGGGTGTGGGAGGGAGGGGACGGAGGAGGAGGAGAAGGAGGAGGAGAGAGATGGTGGGAGAGAGATGGGGGGAGAGAAAGTGTGTGTAAGGGGAAAGACACCGAGAGGGAGGTGGGGCATTGTCGGATGTGTGTGTGTGTGTGTGTGTGTGTTTGTGTGTGTGTGTGTGTGTGTGTGCGTGTGTGTGTTTGTGTGTGTGCATGTGGTGTGTTTGTGTATGCGTGCGTCTGTGTGTGTGTGGTGTGTTTGTGTGTGTGTTTATATGTGGAGAGAGAGGGAGGCAGAGACCGAGACAGATACAGAGACAGACAGACAGAGGCAGAGGGACAGACACACAGACACACAGACACAAATACACACATACACAATCATAAAGGTGGACTCACAAAAAAAATCAAACTAGAAAACCAGTCAAACCGTGCAAAAGACAAGCACAATATAAAATAACAACAACAACAACAAAGACCTCTACAAAAACAACTTCAAATAAGCAGAAAAGACATTCAACAAAACCCCTACACACGCGCACAAAAGAAACAAAACATAGCCCCCCTCCAAACACCCACCAGACACACACAGAGACACACACAGACACACACACAACACACACACAAAGCACACACACCCACATACGCACAAAACACACACACACGCTCACACGCACACAGACACACACAGACACACACACACAGATCACACACTCACACACACACGCTCACACAAACACACACACACACACCCAACACATACATACACACAGATCACACCACACACACAAAACACACAAAACACACACACACACACACACACACACCCCACACGCTACCACACACACACCACACACTACACACAGACCACACACACACACACTCCCCACGCTCACACACACACACCACACACCCAACACATACATACACACACAGATCACACACACACAACACACCTACACACACACACACGCTACCACACACACACACACACACACACACACACACACACACACACACACACACACACACACACACACACACACACACACACACACACACACACACACACAGAGTAAACACTTCACAACCACTAAAGTTGGCTTGCATCGTAAAACTTGCTAGGTGCCAATGCCTTTCACATTTTCGGAATGAAGCCTTCAAAGAGCACCACACGTTGATAGGAAACGGTGTTGTCATTTTCGCTGGAGAACAAAAGCTCTATTTTACAGCCAGTTCCAGGCCCCACGCGTGTCTCAGATGTGTGAGCATCCCATCAGGAGGCGTGGCAATGGCCAGGATTTCTCGCCCAATAAATTCCAGACTTTGACAACAACAACAACAAAAGGAGCGATCATAAGCGGCACGCAACTTTGAGGGACTTTTTTTTTTTTAAAGTTGGGACTGTGTGTGTGTGTGGATTTTCTTAAGGGATCTTTGTTATTTTCTTGGGAGCGAAATGTCATGGGATGTGTTGTTAGGTGGGATGTATCATTGTTGTGTTTTATGCGCGTTGTCGTTGTTGTTGTTTTTGATGTTGTTGATGTTGTCAGGGTTTTTTGTTTTTGTTTGTCGTTATCGTTATGTTTGTGGTCGTCATCATTATTGACGTCATTCTTGTCGTAATCATGACAATCATCATCGTTGTTGTTGATGTTGTTGTTGACGCAGGATGTTGTTGCTTTTCAGTCGAGCATTTCTTTGTTAGTTATTTCATTCATTTATTTATTCATTTCATCAGCCAGCCAACCAATCACGTAACCAAGAACCAGTCACTCACTCAATCAAAACAAACAAACACTCCTTCGTTCAATCGATCCTTCATTTATCCCTTCATTGCTCTCCTCTTTAATCCATTTTTTCAGTCTTTTTTTCATTCTTTCGTCTTTTTCCTTCTTTATTCCACACCATTTTCGTTTAATAGTCTTATATCTTTTATTCATTCATTCCATCCTCTGCTATTGTCTCTCTCTCTCACTCACACACACACACACACTACACCCCACACAAACACTAGAACCACCCACCCAACCACCACCCACCCATACACACACAAACTAACACCAACCCACACTCACTCATCCCCCCCTTCATCCCCACCCCTCACTCACACACACACACACACACACACACACACACACACACACACACACACACACACACACACACACACACACAATCTGAAAGCATCAATCGCATTTACAAGGAGCAGGTGTTGCGGACCATTCGACCTGTTTCCTTTTCGTGAAAGGAGAGGCAGTAAATCTGCACATTGGTTCACAGAGACAGAGAGAGAGAGACAGAGACAGAGACAGACAGACAGACAGAGACAGACAGACAGAGAGGGATAGAGTGAGTCAGAGACAGAGTCAGAGACAGAGAGAGACAGACAGAGATAGAGAGACAGATAGACAAACAGAGTTAGAGAATCATAGACAGAGACAGAGAGGGACAGACAGACAGAGCCACACACAGAGAGAGAAAGAGAGAGAGAGAGAGAGACAGACAGACAGACAGACAGACAGACAGAGAGAGAGAGAGAGAGACAGACAGACAGACAGACAGACAGAGAGACACAGATAGGGTGAGTGAGAGAGAAGAGAGACAGAGAGGAGCCTGGCTTACTTCTGTCTTTGCTGCTGTGGTAAAAAAAAAAAATCGAAAGAAAAGAAAACAGAAAGAAGGAAAATAAGAGATGGACAGAGTAAGAGGGGATGGAGGTGGGCGGGTGGAGGTGGTCGGGTGAAGGTGGACGTAAAGGGGTAGGGGGTGGGGTTACTGAGAAATGGGTGGTATGTTATAGGAAGAGGGATGGGAGGAAACATGAAATAGGATGTAAGAGACGGTTAAAGATTATTTTAAAAAAACAACCCAGTGAAGAAGCAGAGGAGGAGGAGGAAAAAAGAAGAAGAAGAAGAACAACAACAACAGCAACAACAATGTGAAGAATTTGAATAATTTAAAGAAGAAGGAGGAGCAGGAGGAGGAGGAATATGAAAAAGAAGAAGAAGAAGTAAAAGAAGAAGAAGGAGGAGGAAGAGGAGAGAAGGAGGAGGAGGAGGAAGAAGAGAGAGGAGGAGGGGGGGGGGGGGGGGGGGGGGAGGAGAGTATAAAGAAAAACAGGAGGATAACAACAAGAACAACTACAATGCCGACGGCGATGGCAACGACAACAACAACAAATAGCAAGACCAAAAAATGATTTAAAGTAAAGTTAAAAGATGTCGATCTAAAAAAGGAAAGAAAGAAAAGAAAAAGAAAGAACAGTAAAAGAAAAAAACCCAAAGACCCCCTAAAAAAGAAAAGCGAAAAAGACTCTGAAAACTAATAAAACTAAACGTGAACGACATTTATGATAAAGATGACATTAACTGCAAAAAAACACCTGCTGATGAAAAAAATAGATCACTATATTTCAAAGAAATGCAGGCAAACGAGAGAGAGGAGAGAGAGAGAGAGAGAGAGAGAGAGGAGAGAGAGAGAGAGAGAGAGAGAGAGAGAGAGAGAGAGAGAGAGAGAGAGAGAGAGAGTGTGATTTTATTTATTTATTTATTTATTTTATTCTTTTCTATCGAGGATAATGGGATAAGTACTCATGTGCTTTTTTACATCCAGTCCCCGTGTGTATGCAGTTTTGTGAATTTTGTCATCTGTTCCCTCCGGCACACAATGGCCTACTCTTACGAAAAGCGGAACAGGATTTAACGTGTGCGTAAGGTGTTCTGCGTGCGTTCGCACACGGGGCCTCGGTTTATAGTCTCATCCGAAGAGTGAGAGAGAGACAGGCAGACATAAACAGACAGACAGAGAGAAAGACATGCAGACAGACAGACTTGCAGACACAGACGCAGACACAAACAAGACAAAGTAACAGACAGACACACAGACACATGCATACAGAAACAGACACACAGACACATACACAGAAGAAAGAAAAAAAACAACCCAGACAACCAGACAGACTCAGACATACACACAAACAGACAGACAGACAGACAGACAAACAGACAGGCAGGCAAGCAGGCAGACAGGCAGGCAGGCAGACAGGCAAAAAAAAATTGTCTGCAATGTAGGGCGAGGTGAACGTGAAAGTTTTGGTAACCTAGTAAACAGTCTCAATCTAGCAGACAGCATACTTAGAATCTGCCCAACTGCCTATCCTATCACATCCCAACCCCCCCCCCCCCCAACCCCACCCCACCTCCATCCCCATCCCCACCACCCCCTACCCTATATTCCCTTACCCCCCTACCCCGTCCTCATCCTTTTCTGTTGTGTTCTTTTGTTACTCGTCTTGTTTTCCCTTCTTCGTTTCTGGCTGTGTTCATTTTCATCCCCCCCCCCCCCCCCACACACACACACACACCTCACGACGGACGATAGAGCCGAGTGGCTAAGACCGTTTGTCTTCAATTCTATGGGTCCATGAAATCGTGGGTTCGAATCTTGGCGGGCCGTCTTGTGAATGGAGGTAGGTGTGTTCTTTTTATTGTTTTTTTGTGTTTTTGTGTATGGTTTTTTTTTTTAACAATTCACCCATGTCAATTTCAAGTGCAGACCTGCCAGTGCCAAAATTTCCTTCGTGTGTGCATGTACACATGCAATAGATACAATACGCTCGCTAAAAATTCCGCAATGTATGTCAAGTTTCAGTGGGCTACGGAAAACACGACCATACCCTGCATGCGTCCCTCCCCGACGGCTGAGTGTGGCTACCTTCATGGTGAGCAAAAAGCGGCAGCACACACACACAGCATCTCAGCACTGGTGAACCTGAGGGCTTTAGCTGAGCAACGAAAAGAAAAAAGTGTGTTTCTCTCAATGTTGTTGTTGTTGTTGCTGCTGCTGATGATGTTGATGATGATGATGATGTTATTGTTGTTGTTGCTGTTGTTGTTGTTATTGATGATGATGTTGATGTTGTTGATGATGATGATGTTGTTGTTGTTGTTGTTGTTGTTGTTGTTGTTGTTGTTGTTGTTGTTGTTGCTGCTGCTGCTGCTGCTGTTGATGATGATGATGATGATGGTGATGGTGATGATGATGATGATGATGATGATGATGCTGATGATGATGATGATGTTGTTGTTGTTGATGATGATGGTGATGATGATGATGTTGTTGTTATTGATGATGATGATGATGATGATGATGATGTTGTTGTTGTTGTTGTTGTTGTTGATGATGATGATGATGATGATGATGTTGTTGTTGTTGTTGTTGCTGCTGTTAATGTTGTTGTTGTTATTGATGATGATGATGATGATGTTGTTATTGATGATGATGATGATTATTATTATTATGATGATGATGTTGATGATATTGCTGTTGTTGATGTTGTTGTTATTGATGATGATGATGATGATGATGATGTTGTTGTTATTATTGATGATGATGTTGATGTTGATGTTGTTGTTGATGATGATGATGATGTTGATGATGTTGATGATGATGATGATGTTGATGATGTTGATGATGATGATGATGATATTTTTGTTGTTATTGGTAATGATTTTGATGTTGATGATGATGATGATGTTGTTGATGATGATGATGATGATGTTGTTGTTGCTGTTAATGTTGTTGTTGTTGTTGATGACGTTGTTTTTGTTGATGATGATGAAGATGATGATGTTGATGATGGTGTTGTTGCTGTTGTTGTTGTTGTTAATGTTGTTGCACGCTCCCCAAGATGAACACCCTGGTGGTCACCCAGACTAAGTATGCTCTCTGACTTATTCATCTTTACCTGGGGAATCACTGAGAGACTGTAAGTGCACCCTGAATGAAAACGTTTACCTGTATGAGTGTTTACAAGAACATAACCACACAGGCAGCCATACTTCGACTTCAGGCGATTTTTGTTTCTCTTTGAAAAGGAGAGTGCATGGTGTTCTTGCTAAAAAGCTTGTCATGGCTGAGGATAGTTTCAACCATATCTTTTATTAAAGTATAACATTATTTTTAATGTAGGCCTTGGCGCGCATTTGACTGACATAAAAAACAACAACAACAGCTTTTAACCTGGGCCCGGTTGTGGATTTAGAATGTGCTTGTTTGTTGGTTTGTTTGGGTACAGTTTGTTTGGTTGTTGTTTTGGGTTGTTTTCTTTTTACCTCTTGATCTCCCCTCCCCTCCCTCTCCCTCTCTTCCAATTTCGTTTTCTTCCTGTTTTATTTTTTTCTATCCTTTTCTTTTCTTTCTTTTCTCTCCGCTTTCTATTTCTGTCTCTCTGTCTTTTTTGTAGGTTTTTTTTGCGTTGTTTGCTTGTTTGTTTGTTTGTTTTTTTCTTTCTTTCGTTCTTTCTTTCTTTCGTTTTTTCTTTCTTTCTTTCTTTCGTACGTTCTTTCTTTCTTTCTTTCTTTTGTTTATTTACTTCTCTTGTGTATCACTGTGGTTTTATTTTTGGTTTTGGTTTTGATAGTTAGTTTGATATTTCTGTAATTGTTTCTTTGCTTGTCCACTTTGCTGACGACGACGACGAGGACGACAAGGACGATGATGATGATGATGTTGTTGTTGTTGTTGATGATGATGATGATGATGATGATGATGATGATGATGATGATGATGATGATGATGATGATGATGATGATGATGATGATGATGATGATGATGATGATGATGATGACGACGACGATGATGATTATGATGATGTTGTTGTTGTTGTTGATGATGATGATGATGATGATGATGGTGGTGGAGCTGCTGCTGATGGTGATGATGATGATGATGATGATGATAATGATGATGATGATGATTATTATTTCCAGGGGCTGAAGATAAAGCATCCATGTACTTTTTTTTATCTGGCTTTTGCGCAGAGTGTGGACTGTACACAAGGATTAAAGGGAAAAGAAATAAAACAAAAACAAAAAAACCTGCAAAAGTTAGGAAACTATCTGACCAGCGAACAGACAGGCATGCAAACATACGGACATACAGACAGGCATACACACGTACAGAACCCCACGAGCCCTAAAGCACCAAGAAGACATACTTTACAACTCTCAACATCAAAACATCGATCACACGATCCCTCCTCTCTCGCAAGCGGGGCTTAAATCACCCCAAATCCTAATCCAGACACTTGCCGAAGATTCCATTTGCGAAAAACACCAAACACATGCTGCTTCCGCAATCTGTTTCTGCAAAATATATTGCCTACTTCACAGAAGCAACCAAGGACCAGAGTGTGCCGATATCACATCTATCTTCTAAGGACGGAAAAGTCTGAACTAAACCAAAGAAAGTTACTAGCAATACACAGTCAAACAATAAAGAACGGAAGTGTGACTACGTCACATCCGTCTTCAAAGGAGGAACATGTCGGAACTAAACTAAGGCGGGTTAACTAAAGATGTACACATACGTCTATTGAAAAAAGACAAAGGATAAGAATAACCGAAACAGTGGCACAGAAAAAGGACAAGGATTAAAACAAAGAAAAAACATGGTGGGTCGGGTGTTAAGAGGTAACGCACCTGCCTAGATAACGAAAAGTAAGGGTCGAAAGTGTGCGATGGTTTGATCCTCGTTCGGGCCTGGAACTTTTCCCCCTATCCATTAAACCATGGGTGGTGGTCTGGGTGCTTGTCTTTGGGATGAAACGATAAACCGAGGTCCCGTGTGTTAAAACATAATTACTAAGCACACATATGTCGTCAGCGCCTGGGCTTTATCACAGTTCTTGATTAAACCATTGACGCTGGGGGCAACAGCAAAGTGAGAGGCTGTATGACCAGTGGCTTTCCCACTCATGGAATTTCACTTTACAGCTTAGTTTTTAGTGATCGACTATGACTCTCTGACTAGGAGGCTTGACTCGCACAGTCCTTATGTGCTGCAGCCATGGAGGCTGGTTGGCCTTTGGAGAACATCTCCAACGCTGACTGTCCTTATGCCCACTTGGCCGAGAGAGTGGGGATGTACTGTGGGCAAGGCATCTCCACTATAGTCAAATTTCTGCCCAGTTTCCAAAACAGCAGCTGCCTCCTCTGCTATTTAGGAAGTCATCGTCGGACAAACATAATTAAGCACACATAAAAGAATCTGCGGTAACAAGAGAGTTGGTCCTGGCAAGTTTCTGTAGAAGAAGCCATTTTGAGAGTGAAAGAAATACAGTTTCATACAGGAAAATAAACCCCAAAAAACTAATGGGTGGCGCTGCTCTTGTGGCGTTGCACTCTCACCAGAGAGATCAGCACGAATTTCCAGCAGAGAAATCTGTCGCAATTAAAATTATTATAAATAAAATACAATAGATAAATGCATAAGTACAAACCAAAACAAGCTTGATAAGTGGATGAGGGCTACAGAGGAGGATGTATGTGACCTGCACCAGTGTCAGCTTAACTCCACGAAGAAAGCCACTGAGGAAAGAGGAAAGAAAGTGATGATAATGAGAGAAAAAAAAGGAGGAAAAGGCTACATGATTATATATGACAGAGAGAAAGAGAGAGAAAGAGAGAGGGGGAGAGAGAGGAGAGAGAGGAGAGAGAGAGAGAGAGAGAGAGAGAGAGAGAGAGAGGGAGGGAGAGAGGGAGGAAGGGAGGGATGGAGAGAGGGAGAGAGAGGGAGAGAGAAGGAGAGAGAGAGAGGGACTGAAGGATGGAGAGAGAGGGAGAGAGAGAGGGAGAGAGAGAGAGAGAGAGAGAGAGAGAGAGAGAGAGAGAGAGAGAGAGAGAGAGAGAGGGAGAGAGAGAGAGATGGTGAGGGAGGGAGGAAGGAGATAGAGAATGAATGGATAAACAGATAATTGACAAAACACGATTTTTCAGATTGGTCAGCCTTGTTCTTCACCCTATCTCTGTCTCATTCTCTCACTCTATGTGTCAATGTGTCTGTACGTGATGCTTTTTGGTTTCATGCTTGTACGTGTGTGCACGCGCGCATGTGTATCGTTGTGTGGTGTGTGTGTGTGTGTGGGGGGGTTATGTGTGTGTGTGTGTGGGGGGGGGGGGTTGTGTATGGGTGTTTGTATGTGTGTGTATGTGTGAGTGGGGGTGGTGGTGGGTGTTTGTGTGGGGGTGTCTGTATGTGTGTGTGGATGTGCATGCATGTGTGTGTGTGTTTAAGTGTGTGTGTGTGTGTTGTGTGTGTGTGTGTGTGTGTGTGTGTGTGTGTGTGTGTGTGTGCGTGTTTGAGTGTGTGTGTGAGTGTGTGTTTATGTGTGCATGTATGTGTATATATCTCTGTGTCACTGTCTGCATGTGTGTGTGTCTCGTAGCGTGTATGTCTGTGTCTGCATGACTGTGTCTGTGACTGTGTCAGTGTCTGTGCATGTGCATGTATGTGTGTTCATCAATGCATGTAAACATGCCTGCGTAAGGGCATGGATGCACGTGTGAAACCTATCAGCTGCCGTTGCTGATACTTCCTTGTCTGCCAAAATGAAACGCCAGAATAATTATCGATCGACCAATCTATCCACCCCCTCTAGCAAGCAAAGCTTTAACTCCCCCCACCCCCTCATCAAATCCTAATCCCCCCAACTTGTTTAGAGCTTAAGATAAAACACCATAAAACAGCCACACAAGCAAACAAAAACAAAAAAAACTGCAAGATTTGTATTTGTATTTATTTTATCTTATTCTTTTAATTCGAGGATACTGGAATAAGCGCTCATGCGCTTTTTTTCCACATCCAGTCCCACCGTGTGTATGCAGTTTGTAAATTTCGTCATTCCGTTCCCACCGGCACACAATGGCCTACTCTTGCGAAAAGCAGAACGGGTTTTAACGTGTGCGCAAGATGTTCTGCGTGTGTTCGCGCACACGGGACCTCGGTTTATAGTCTCACCCGAAGGACTTTTAGGGCAAGATAACTTATCGAGAAGGAAAAAAATATCTATCTATTTCCGTTTGCGAAGCTTACAAGATGTATTACCTATCTCGCTAAAAGAAAGAAAGAAAGAAAGAGCAGGCAGATCGGAGATAAACTTTAGGTAGGCTGGTTACTAAGCGTTTATACATAGCCATTGACAAGAGGATAGAAAAGTATATCTAACAATGGTACTACCAAGGGATTAAATTAAACAACAACAACACACACACATACACATACACACACACTCACGCGATCACAAGAAAGCACACACGCACGCACGCAAGCAATTACACACACACACACACGCACACACACACACACACACACACACACACACACACACACACACACAAGTGAGGTCTCTGACATCTCGCCGCCAAACGACCGCATAGTTAATGGGAACACTCTTACCTCTACCTCTACTTTTACCTTTTTATCTAACCTAAGCTTTTACAAAAATCACCCCTGTTCAAAACTTCATCTTAAACAAGAACAAAACAAACGAATAAACAAACAAGTCCAACCAAAAACTACCCACCCTAAAACAGATAAAAACAGAATAAAACCCCACAACATCTTGCCACTTCCGCTTTCCGGTCCTTGCAAGATTTATTGCCTGCCTCTTTAGAACAACGGGAGAACTAACGTGTGCAGATCTCATACCTCTCTTCCGAAAAAAAAAGATCAGTTTGAACTAAAGCACAAAGGAGGCAATGGAAATACAGACTTCTCCGCCTGAAGATTAAGACAAAAGATCAAAAATGACTGGACAGTGTGTGAGACAGACGTGATGGCTTATAGGCTAAGCTACAGTGACTATCACTCTAGTGAATAAAGCCAATACGAGGACAAAACGAAATGATAAAACTACAAAATATATATATATAATAAAAGGAGAAAACGACAAGTGACAGTACAAAAGGAAAAAGACAGAAAGAAAGAAACAAAGAAAGAACGATTGAAAAACTGAATGAATGAATGAATGAATAAGGAAGGAAGGAAGGAAGAAAAGAAGGAAGGAAAGAACAAGTAACCGACCACAGAAATGAATGACTAAATAACTGACCACAGTTATAAAAAGAAACCACCCCTCCTCTCTCTCTCTCTCTCTTTTACTTAACGCAACACACTAACACCCTCCCACCCACCCACCCCTTACACACAGAACCACGAACACACACACACACACACACACACACACACACACACACACACACACACACACACACACACACACACACACACACACACACACACACACACACACACACACACAACACACATAGTGCATACGTATGTTTGACCTTATGCACGCACGTGCTTGAGCGCACGTGTGAGACACACAACAGCCTGTGTACATACACACAGCGCCGGACACCTGAATATCGATTGAACGAGCCGTCCTGTCCAAAAGAGCTAGTCCTAAATCACCCAGACACACGTCAGGGCACTTTTCCCAAGACTTGAACTTAAAACAAAGAAACAAACAAAATAACACACGTGTCCCCTAAGAACCTCTCCTTCCCCTCCCCTTTAAGAGAAAAAACCCCCTAACAGCTAAAAGAAAAATCAGGCAAAAAACCCTCCATGCAAACACAAAAAAACCACCCTAGCCCGCTATTTCTGTCTGCTGTGCCTGCACAATATATTGGCCATCTGACCAAACCCAGAAAGAACTAGTGTGTGTGTGTGTGTGCGTGCACTCGCGCACGCGCGCGTGTGCGTGCGTGCGTGTGTTTGCGTGTGTGTGTGCGCGCGTGTGTGTGTGGCAACTTAACATCTATATTCTACAAGGACAAGAGTCTGGGTTCTTCCTCGTCGAACGCACACCCAGCAACTATTGTTGTCTGTCACATGAGCGAAAATGCGTTGCGCTGCCGTTAGGCGCCTGACAAGTCAGGCCCAGCACATCCGACTTCGGCGTGGGAGAGAATTGTTATGTTATACGTCTTTCTTGTAAAAGAAAAAAAGGCAGAAGAATGGACGAGGGAAGCAGAACATAGACAAGAACGGGGGTGACGAGGAGAAAAAAAAAGGAACGAGGCAGAAACAAAGGAAGGGATAGAAAAGAGGGAATTCGTAGCACAGAGTGTCCAGAGGTTGCAGATGCTATTTATACTGACAGGTCCCCGGCAACCTCAGGGGAGGAAGGGGGGGTAAGAGTCTGCGTTAAAACCAGAGAAGGCCATCCCAAAATAACACATACGTCGCTTGAAAAACGGAGTCAAAAGAAATATAAGCCTATAAAACAAAAAAACCAAACAAACTTGGCATTGAAACAAAAAAAAGACATGGATGACAAGGAAACGAGAAGAAACATACAAAAAGGAAAACCCCCCACCTAAAAAACCCCTTAACCCAGAGGAGCGCGTAAGAAATACAAGGCAGGATGTGGTGGGCTGGGCAGGAGCCAGTTTCAATCTTAAATGATAACGCCAATCGGAGTAAAAACCAAAAATAAACATAAAACCCGGCACGAAATTTATAAAAAAAAAAAGACAAGAAGAAAAGGATAGATGACAGAAAGGAAAAGAGAGGAAGAGAGAGGATGGAGAGAGAGAGAGAGAGAGAGGGAGGGAGAGAAGAGAGAGAGAGAGAGAGGGAGAAGGGAGAGAGAGAGAGAGAGAGAGAGAGAGAGAGAGGGAGAGAGAGAGGAGAGGAGAGAGAGAGAGGGGGGGGAGAGAGACAGAGAGAGAGACAAGAGAGAGAGAGAGAGAGAGGGGAGAAGAGAGAGAGAGAGAGAGAGAGAGAGAGAGAGAGAGAGAGAGAGAGAAGGAGAGAGAGAGAGAGAGAGAGAGAGAGAGAGAGAGAGAGGAATGAATAAATGACTAACCGAAAGAAATAATTTTAATTTACGACTGGTTTAAACGGCATCCGTCAGCTTCCCCCTGTAACCCCCCCGTCTCTCTCTTGCTCTCTCTCTCGCGTTTTTTTGTTGTTGTTGTTGTTGTTGTAATTGACTGTTTAGTTGTGGGGTTTATTTGATTTGGCTTTGTTGCTTTTTGTTGTTTATTTTCATCATATACCCCTAATAAGAGAGTTTGATTCGACTAAATAATTTGATTTGATTTGATTTGATTTGATCTGATCTCTCTCTCTCTCTCTCTCTCTCTCTCTCTCTCTCTCTCTCTCTCTCTCTCTCTCTCTCTCTCTCTCTCTCTCTCTTGAGAACACTTATTGAAAATTGTACATATAGTTTCCATTTTATAGAGAGCTCTTTTATTTTCATTACGTTAAGTGCATCATGTATTTTTGGGGTATTTATTTGTATTTACAAAAGACAGTCGCGTGTAACCCCCCTTGTCAATAGGCTACATTGGGCAATGATAATAAATTGGACAAAGCCTCAAAGCGTCAAAGCGTGTCTCTCTCTCTCTCTCCTCTCTCTCTCTCTCTCTCTCTCCTCTCTCTCTCTCTCTCTCTCTTTTCTCTCTCTCTCTCTCTCTCCCTCTCTCTCTCTCATCTCTCATCTACACACACACTCGCACGCTCGCACGCACGCACGCACGACACACACACACACACAGCACACGCACACACACACACACACTATACATACACGCATTTGTCTTCATGCATGCACATGTATATGCATGTATATGTTACATACAGCTGAACATACAAGCAAACGACTGGGAGTACGTGCATGCAAATCTGCAAGCCTTCATCCTGTCCCTTCTTACTGCTTTCCTGACAACTTGTGCGGGCTTGCCTGCTTGCCTGTCAATTTGCAAGTGGAAATATGTGCGTGCCCACACAAACACACACACACACACACACACACTCTCTCTCTCTCTCTCCACACATAGACACGCACACAACGCACGTACACACGCGCGCGACACACACACATCAAGCACAGAAAATGTTTCTCTCTCTCAATCGAGTTGAATTATCTCTGTCTCTTTCTCTGTCTGTCTGTCTCTCTCTCTCT
>CM054144.1:11869402-11894402 GCA_028751875.1 Rapana venosa | reverse complement strand
ACACACACACACACACAACACACACACACACACACACACCACACCACATAAAGAAGAAGAAGAATTGCGAAGAAGAAGAATTGCGAAGAAGAACTGCGAAGAATTGCGAAGAAGGAGAATTGCGAAGAAAAAGAAGAAGAATTCGAAGAAGAAGAAGAATTCGAAAGAAGAAGAATTCGAAGAAGAAGAAGAATCGAAGAAGAAGAAGAAGAAGAAGAAGAAGAGAAAAGAAAAAAAAACAATTGAGAAGAACAATTGCGAAGAAGAAGAACAATTGCGAAGAAGAAGAAGAAGAATGCGAAAGAGAATGCGAAGAAGAAGAAGAAGAAGAGGAGGAGGAGGAGGAGGAGGAGGAGGAGGAGGAGGAGGAGGAGGAGGAGGAGGAGGAGGAGGAGGAAAGAGAAAGGAAAGAAACATTAAAGTTCGTGGAGTTTTTCTAGTTGATAGTGAGTTTTTTCTAGTTGATAGTGAGGTATTTTCTAGTTGATATTTTTTTCCTAGTTGATAGTGAGTTTTTTCTTTGGTTCTTTTCATTTTGCTGAACGCCATTCCCTCGCGGCGAAAGGTGGGGAATGGCTGTTAATGGTACACATTCAATCCCCTGTCTCCCATCGCGCTCAAGTCATTGGAACAATAACAGTAGATCCGTGAGGCAACGAAGATAGGTAGGCTATATCTGGAATTGCATACGAAAGGGGAAAAAACTCCGCGATAATGTGATCATCTAGTTGCCGTTATTTTCTTTCGGAATGGAATACTGGTGCGTGTGTACGTGTGTGTGGAGGAGGAGGAAAAGGAGGTGGGGGGGGGGGGGGGGGGGGGGCGTGGGGGAGGGAGGAAAAGAGCAAGGTATCTGTTGCTTTTATCTGTCTGTCTATCGGTATGACTGTATGCATGCAAAGTTCAAAAAAGGTTTTTAAAACGTTTTGATTTTACAACCGGTGATGCAATGATCATCACCTATTCTATATTTCAACCCTAGAATCGACGCGTTGTATAATTTAGGGGGTAAGTTCTCGGTCTTATTTCCTGTGTGAGTCACTTTTCTAACATCAGGAGGGGTCAATGGATTGTTAAAAACCATATTTGCAAAGCGATGACAGCTGTAAAGGCAGTAGAAAATAATAACATGATGTGCACCATTCTCTTTATTACCCCAACCAAGAGAGAATATCGTCACGTAACACCTTCAGCAACGACAAATCACTTTCACAAGCGCTACAGCACTCTGTATGATGGATATTTCTCGTGTCTGCGAAAGATAAATACACACATTCAGTGCATAGGCCGACTCTTTCGCTAGTTTGATTGCGTAATTTTGCTGAGCATACATAAAAACAGCGATAATCTCTCGCTTTTCCATTTTCTTTCGCTTGCTTTCCAACTTTTTTTGTTATCATTTTTTACACTTATACTGATATATGTAGAGATGAAACGGTTGCAGTACTTTGTCAAATTCTTCGGAGGACAAATATACTAGGCTATGGTGGATGTCTGGTCTAAATGGTATTCAAATTACACCGTTAACTTGTCTCCCTTCTGCTTTAAAGCGTTATTAACTATTTTAACGAAATATGATTGTATTTTTCTTCTTCGTCGAACAATCAGACAGCAACTATTGTTGTCTGTTATATGAACGAAAATGCGTTACGCTAACAAAAAGCGCCTGACAAGTCAGGCCCAGCACATTCGACTTCGGCATAAGAGAGAAGTGTTTACTTTTAAGTCTTTCTGGAACAAAAAAGGCAGGAGAATGGACCAGAAGGCAGAGAATAGACAAGCAGGAGATGACACGAAGAAAGGGAACAAGACAGAAACGAAGAGAGTGATAGAAAAGAGGACATTTCTAGCACAAAATTTCCAGAATGTGGGGATGCTATTTATACTGACAGGCCCCGGTATCCAAACAAGGGATAATATTATCATCAGGCTGTTCTGAACCTATTCACATTACAAAATATCGAAAACAAAACAACGATTGTCGATAATAGCGAGCTATGAGCAAAAAAGGATTTAAAATGGTTGGTAAGAATGCAGAAGAAAGAGGCCAGATAAATCCCGAAGTTGGTAGTATAAGCACTTTCTACTAGCTGTAATCGGTTCAGCTTGCAACAGTCCGAAACGGTAGTTCTTCAAAGAGTGTAGTGAGGGATACCATGGTAATACATTATAAACAAACGAAATGAAACAAGAAACGAACAGACGAATTACCCAATCAACACAGCTACGAACAAACAAAGAAAGGAATGGGCCATCCAGCTGTGCATGAAAAATTCTATTCAACAGATGAGAAAGAAAATAAGGAATTTTTTTTTTTTAATTGGAAGGTGAAAAACACATATGAAGATAAACAATACAAACAAATAGCAATACCAAACAAAGCAATAAAAACAGGTACAAAAGCTGCAACAGCAAAAGTAATAAAAACATTAACATTAACAGTAGTGACACCAGTAACAATAATGATAGTCACGGTAATAATAAAGAAAAATGATATGATGAGGAGGACAGAGAGTAGTAAGGGAGGGGGGGAGGAGAGAGAAGAGAGAGAGAGAGAGAGAGAGAGGAGAGAGAGAGAGAGAGAGAGAGAGAGAGAGAGAGAGAGAGAGAGAGAGAGAGAGAGAGCAACAGTGACAGCAACATAAACAAACAAAAATGTAAATGAAGATTCAAATACATAAATAAAAGTATAAAGAAAGAAATTAGAAAGAAAAAAAAAGAAAAAAAGAACGAACGAAGAAAGAAAAATAGAGAGAAAGAAAGAAAGATAGATAGAAAGAACGAAGAGAAAGAAAGAAAGGAAGAAAGGACAAAGAGAGAACGAAAGGAAGAAGAAAGAAAATAAAGGAAAGAAAGAAAGAAAGAGAGAGAAGAAAGAAAAGAAAGAAAGACAGACAGGCAGAAAGAAAGACAGACAGACACATAGGAAAAGACACCAAAGAGACAAACAAAAAGAAGGAACAGAAAAGAAAGAATATATAAACAAAGAAAGCACGAAAGAAGAATAAACAGAGAAACAAATAAACAATCAAAGAAACAAAGAAAATAGACACAATCAACAAACAATGAAGCATAGAACAAACACACACAAAACCAGTAACTGTTACAAAATCCACAAACCAAGCTGTATACAGGTAAGAGGCTGGATTCTAATGTACTCGGGACCATTGAAAGGAAGCATTCTGGCATGGCACAAGATTCACGGCAGTACTAGCACCAGAGGAAGCGGGCCATTTCATGGCTTATGCCTGGCTGTCTTAACTGGCAGCAGCAATCAAGTGAAAAAAGAAACGGAAAAAAAGGAACGGAAATGACAATAAAGATGATGTTGTAAGAAGAGTGTAGTAAGTAGAAAGGAGAGTAGAAGAATAACAAGCAGAAACTAAGAACATAGAAAAAAATCAAAGCAAAGAAACATAGAAATAACAAACAAACAAAAGAAATATACAAAGAAAAAACCCAAACAAACAAGTAAACGTGTACAAAATCCACCAACACCACAGCTGTATACAGGTAAAGAGGCTGGATTCTAAATGTACTCGGGGACCATTCTGAAAGGGGAAGCATTCTGGCCATGCAGCACAAGATTCACGGGCAGTCAACTAGCACCAGAGGGAAGCGGGCCATTCTCATGGCTTCATGCCTGGCTGTCTTAACCTGGCAGCAGCAATCCAAGTGGAAAAAGATGGACGGAAAAATAAGGACGGGAAATGCGATGTGTGTGTGTGTGTGTGTGTGTGTGTGTGTGTGTGTGTGTGTGAGTGGGGGGGGGGGGGGGATATATGTGTGTGTGTGTGTGTGGGGGGGGGGGGGGTGGGAGGTGGGGGATGGGGTGGTGGTGCATGTAGCGTGTAGGTGTGGGTGTGCGCGATCGTGCGTGATGCGTGTGTGTCTATGTGTGTTTTTTGTGTTGTGTGAGTGTTGTGTTGTGTGTGTGTGTGTGCGCGCGCGCGCGCGCGCGCGTGTGTGTGTGTGTGTGTGTGTTGTGTGTGTGTGTGCGTGTGCGCGCGTGCGTTTAGTGTGGTGTGTTGTGTTATGTGTGAGTATGTGTGTGTTGTGTTGTGTGTGTTGTGTGAGTGTGAGGTGTGTGTGTGTGTATGTGTGTGTTTTATTATTTTTTAAAATTTCTTTTGTATCGATGATAATGGAATAAGCACTCATGTGCTTTTTTACATCCAGTCCCCGTGTGTATGCGGTTTTGCAAATTTTGTCATCTGTTCTCACCGGCACACAATGGTCTACTCTTGCGAACAGCGAAACAGGATATAACGTGTCCGTAAGATGTTCTGCGTGCGTTCGCACACGGGGCCTCGGTTTATAGTCTCATCCGAAGGACTTTTGGGGAGATTGGAGTCTGCACTGATGTTAACCCCAGAGGAAAATATCCCCTTGAACGGGAATCGAACCCGGGTCGTCAGGTTGCGAGCGCAATGTTCTGACAACTAGGCTATCCGTCCCCCTTTTGGGTGTTGTGTGTGTGTGTGTGTGTGTGTGTGTGTGTGTGTGTGTGTGTGTGTGAGAGAGAGAGAGAGAGAGAGAGAGAGAGAGACGGGACAGACAGACGGGACAGAGACAGAGACAGAGACAGAGAGACAGAGAGAGCGAGAGAGGGGGGGGGGGGGGTAAAGAAAAGGGATAAAAGAGGGGAGAGGGGGTCAATACATTTCTCTCTGGATGAGATTTCCAATGTAAAAACTGGTTGCTAACTTTGATGTGTATGGTTTGATACACTTAAAATCCAGCACATGCACACAGTGAAACTAAAGCAACAGACAGAAAAACAGTCACACAGACAGACACAAATGAACATTCATACATACATACATACACACATGCGCGCACACACACACACACACAACACAAACACACACACACACCACACATCACACACATACACACACACACACACACAACAACAACAACAACAACAAACACACATACAGTGCGCTGCCACTGCTTCTGAAGTTGCTGCTTTTGTTGTAGTTATTGATGTTGTCAGTTTGTGTTGTTGTTATTGTTGTTTCTGCTATGTTTGAGTTGCTTCTCTACCAGTTCTGTTATTACTGCTTCGTGTGTTGCTGTCTTTGTGGCAGTGTTGCTGCTTTTTGTTTGTCTGGCTGTCTGTTGGTTTGTTTGCTTGTCTGTAGCTGTTTGTTTGTTTGTTTTTGTTTCTCTGTTTTGTTTCTGCTAATGTTTTGGCCACTTTTTGACAGTAAATTTAGGACATTAATCTTTGTCAATGATTCTCCGTTCAGATTTTCGACTTCTTTGTTGTTTTATATGTTTCCTGTGTTATCTTGTTTATACGTTTTCCAACTGTTATTGCAATCGCTGTTGCTGTTGTTGTTGTTGTTGTTATCGTTATTTATGCTGTTATTGTTGCCACCGCAGATGTTATTGCTGGTGTTTTTAGTTTTCTGTTTGTTTGTTGTTGGTTTTTTTTGTTTGATTGGTGGTGCTAAGGTCGCTATTGTTATTACGAATACTGTCGTTGTTATGGATGCTACTTTTTCTGTGATTTTTTTGTTATCCTTCGCTGTTGATATTGTTGATCACGAATCATATTGTAAAGCACTATTGTCGATTTCTATAAAAACCTTTGAAACTTTGTTTATCTTTAAAACGAATTGGAATGGAATGGTGGATGATGATGGAGAATTTGGTGGCGTTGCACTTGTGGTGACGCTCTCTCCTCTCTCTCTCTCTCTCTTCTCTCTCTCTCTCTCTCTCTCTCTCTCTCTCTCTCTTCTCTCTCTCTCTTCTCTCTCTCTCTCTCTCTCTCTCTCTCTCTCTCTCTCTCTCTCTCTCTCTTCTGAAGGGCAAATTGCATTGCACGCTAAGATATCTGCAATGATTATAACAAGAACAGAATAGAATAGCATAGAATGCAACACAGCCTAACGCAATGGAAGGCAATACGGCAAAATGCATTATTATGTATTACAATGCACTGCAATGTGTATGTATGTATGTGTATGTATGCTAGTCCGTCGTTTTCGACGATGACCCCCAAAACAGCAGAGAAGGCAGCTGCTGTTTCGGAAACTGGGCAGAAATGTGATTATAGTGGAGCTGCCTTGTCCACAGTACATCCCCACTCTCTCGGCCAAGTGGGCATAAGGACAGTCAGCGTTGGAGATGTTCTCCAAAGGCCAACTAGCCCCCAGGGTTGCAGCACATAAGGACTGTGCAAGTCAAGCCTCCTAGTCAGAGAGTCATAGTCGATCACTAAAGACTAAGCTGTAAAGTGGAATTCATGAGTGGGAAAAAGCCACTGGTCATACAGCCTCTCACTTTGCTGTTGCCCCAGCGTCAATGGTTTAATCAAGAACTGTGATAAACCCCAGGCGCACTGCAATGTAATGTTATGCAAATACACCACAATGCAACACAAAAGGTCAACACTACACAATTCAACACGTACAGCACACACAGCACAATAGAACACAACACAACACATCCCAATACAACAAAACATCACGCAACAAAATGCAACAAACAGAACAATACCACACTATTCAAAAACAACATCACACAACACAACTCCACACCCCACCCCATCACCTACATCACAACCACACCTACACCACACATCACACACCACACCATATCACAAATCACACCACACACCACACCACACAACACCACAAAACCACACCACACCACACCACACAACACCACACCACAACCACACCACAATCACAACCACACCAAACCACACCACATCTACACCACACCAACACCTACACCACACCACACCACAACCACACCGCACCACAACCAACACACCACACCACACACACCACACCACACACTACACCACACCACACCTACACCACACCACACACCACACACCACAACTACACCACACCTACACCTACACCACAACCACACACCACACACACACCACACCACACCTACACCTACACCACAACCACACCACAACCACACAACCACACCACACCACACCATACAACACAACCCGACACAGCACGACGGGACCCAGATTACTCAAAACACCTATGGCTGGCAGATAGACCCTTTCCCCGCGTTTGTTGGGCCCTAGTCGGCTCATCCAGACAAATCATCTGGGAAATTCCTCCCTTCAGCCATCCGCAGACGATTCCCCCCCCCCCCCCCCCCCGCCCCAACCCCCCCCCACCCCTCTATCCTTCTCCTCGCTCTCTTCCCCCCCCCCCCCCTCCCCTGTCCACCCACGTTTCTGGCAATATTAAGTCTGAGCGGTGGTTAGGAGAGGTAGGCCTACACTCTCTCTTGTGGATAATATGGGACCAAAATCTTGCTATAGTGCGCTTCAGTGTAGACGAAAGAAAAACAATATTTGTGGGGAGAGATTTTGGACTACTCTAGTGTGTAAGTCCCCCGATTCATCAAGGAGTGTAGCGAAGAGTATAGTACAATGAAGAAATGTTACGAAGACCGTACTAAAATGAAGTGGTGTTACATAGGTTATACCACAATAAAGGAATGTTACGAAGAATCTACTACTACTACTACTACTACTACTACTACTACTACTACTACTACTATACTACTACTACTACTACTACTACTACTGCTACTACTGCTACTACTACTACTAAACTACTACTACTACTTCTCTGTATGGGATTTATATAGCGCTGAATCTTGTAAAGTAAAAAAAATCAAAGCACTTGCATTCAAATCATGCAACCGTCCACAGATATCAAGATAAACTAATATGAAAATGAAATGATAGACTATACTACAATGAGGGAATGTTACGAAGACTGTACTGCAATGGAGAAATGTTACAAAGACTATACTACAATCAATGTTACATAAACTATACTACAATCACGGTTACTATAGACTATACTACAATCAAAGGATGTTACATAGACTATACTGCAATCAAGGGATGTTATTATAGACTATACTGCAATAAAAGGAATTTTGTAGAGACTAAACTACAATCAAGGGATAGTACATAGACTATACTACAATCAAGATATATTATACAGACTATTATTATAATCAAGGGATATTACACAGACTATTATTACAATCAAAGAATTTTATATACACTATACGTTACGTACAATAATCAAGGTACAAAACAATGACAAAAATGTCACCTGGACAATGCTTATAGAACAAAGCAAAAATACTGAACAAGTCTACATTTTAGTAGGTTACTATAGTGACGGAGGCTTTCTTTGGGTGATAACATTTATAGAAATACAAGAGTAAAATATATTCTACACCTCAATGTTTAGGCCTATTAAGTGTAGACGTTACTGTCTTCTTCATTTATTTATTTATTTATTTTATGTATATCACTTTAAGTCACGGCAGATTTCTCTGCGTGAAATTCGGGCTGCTCTCCCCGGGGAGAGCACTTCGCCACAAGAGCAACGCCACCCATTTTTTTCCTGTCTGCAAAAGTATTTGTTTCCCTATCAGAGGGGCTTTTTCTACAGAATTTTGCCAGGGACAACTCTCTTATTGCCGTGGGTTCTTTTACCAGCGCTAAATAATCATGTGCAACACACGGGACCTCGGTTTATTGTCTCATCCGAAAGACTAACCCCCCACATTTAACTCCCCAGCCCTTCATCATATCTGAATCATCGTGCATTTGGCGGCTGAAAAGAATGTCGCTAGTTATTGCTCAGCATCTGCACCTTTGTACATGATTAGCTTTTAGCGTTCAGTGTAGAATATGGCTTCTTAGCTTTCTAGCAAGTCAGAATGTGTCTGGTTTTGTAACCAGGACAAAAGAGATCTCTCGGCGATGATTTATTGCTGAAAGTAATCATGTTTCGCAAGTGAGGAAGACCTCAATTTTTTTTTGAGATCAGTATGTAGGGTGTACACAGTTTTGGAACTCAGGTTATCGTGATTAACACAAACAAACAACCAGCCAACCCACCAAATCACTAAACAAACAAACAAGCAAACAAACAAACAGATGCAAACAAGCATATCGAAAAACAAACAATCAAACAACTCGGAATGCGCTATAACTTATTGGTCAAAGAAATTACTAAAGGTCAAAGGGGTGTGTGGGAGGGGGAGGGGGAGGTTTTACAGTAATTCGAACAAACATTCATTCCTTATTCACGGTTGGATCAAAATGTCAGGTAAAGGTTTCATGAATGTTTTATCCAAAAGCCTAGATTCTAGTTACGGTTAGATATTCTGCGTTGTATACAGCCATAAATCACCTTTAGGGAAAAAAATGTTTTAAGAATGTCTGTATTGTTTGCACAGGTGAGTGGTTTTTTTATTTAAAGTTTCTTGTTAAAGACTTCCTGCTCTAGTTTTAGCTTTTAATTAGACAAAAAAGTTATACGATTTTTGTAAAAACAAAAAAAAGAGTCTACTAGCAGAAAACTGAAAACATTTTGTAAGATTATGCTTAAAACAGAAAGTAGGGGTTTTTGTTTTTAAGAATGGTTATGACATTTGTCTCATCAATTCTCGGTTAAAGTTAAAGGTAAAAACAGCAGCTAGCTGCATGACATACGTTCTTGGGTTTTATTGAGTAAGAAATAACACTTCCATACCCAAAAAAGAAACTTGGTATAAAACTAGTCTTTCTAGATTACGTGCTTTCCATAACTTTTAAAAAGAAACATACAAGTCATAGTATAACATACGATATTGTGCAATAGTATATACGTATTAAGTCAATGACAAGAACATAAGGTCGAAAAAAATCCAAGAAACTCAAATGGAACAGATACAAATAAAATGAAATAGATAAAGGACACCAATAAAATGAAATAAGGTTGCAGCTCAATGTTCACATTTGAAGTAATGCCACTTCTTGTATTATACTACGACTAATTTCAGATGCCTTTATTTTAAACATTTTGCGATCCTTTAATCGAGAGTGGACAAAACAGACTTAGCGAAAGTAATGACAAGTAAAAAGAAACTCAGAAAATGACATTTTCAGAAGAAATGAGCAAACGAATGACTGAAAGACTGGCTGACTTGCTCACAGAATGAGTAAATGAATGAATGAATGAATAGTTGAATGATCGAACGAATGAACAAACGAATGAATGAATGACTGTACACATGAATGGACAGGAAAGGATTTAAAAGAGCAATGAATGTACGAATAAACGTACACACAACTGTCTGCCTACTTCCTGTCTGCCTGCCTGCCTGCCTGCTTGTCTGCCTGGCTGTCTGCTTGTTTGCTTGTCTGCCTGCTGTTTACTTGTCTGCCTGCCTGCCTGCTTGTTTGCTTGTCTGCCTGCTGTTTGCTTGTCTGCCTGCCTGCCTGCCTGCTTGTTTGCTTGTCTGTCTGTCTACCTGCCTGCCTGTCTGACTTACTGGCTGACTAAAGAACACAGGATGAAAAATGACACATGCTTTTTACACACCCAGCTACAAAATTTGAACAAGTAAATACCACATACTTCTCTCTTTTTTCTTTTTAACTAAAAGCTTCACACATTCATCACACACAATCTATATCAAATTCATGGAATACTTTTTTGGGTTAAAAGAAAAAAATCCATAAAGGCATAAGCGAACGTTCTGGGGACGAGATCTTTCGACCTTTTTATTTTGCCGACTTCCGTTAGTGGCGGAAGTAATTGGGAGAAGATAACTCCGTGGAGGCAAACACTTTTGGCTAGACATGACGTCAGCGAGGCCTTTGTCTCACTCTCCTCTTAGGCCCACACTCTTGTCTTTGCTTCTCTGTCTCCATCCATTTTTTTCTTTCTGCTATTTCCTCTGTTTTGTGTCCTCTATTCTGCCTCGGACTCCTCCCTTGCTGTCTGCCTGTCTGTCTGTTTGTCATCTCTGTCCGTATCTCTATCTTTGTCCTTCTCAGTCTGTATTAACTTATGTCTTGTCTATTTATCTGTGTGTTTGTGTGTATCTGTGTCTGTATTTGTCAGTTTCTCTCTCTCTTTCAGTGTCTGTTTTGTTTTGTAAACAAAACGTGATGCACATTTGACTTACTGTTTCTTCATCATCATCAATCATCATCATCATCATCATCAGCAGCAGCAGCAGCAGCAGCAGCAGCAGCAGCAGCAGCAGCAGCAGCAGCAGCAGCAGCAGCAGAAGCAGCAGCAGCAGTAGCAGCAGCAGTAGTAGCAGCAGCAGCAGCAGCAGCGGCAGCAGCAGCAGCAGCAGCAGCAGCAGCAGCAGCAGCATAATCATCATTATCATCATCAGCATCATCATCATACAATAATTGACAAATACATTGTTGTTAACTAATACCTTTTTCCAAGAGTCAAATATAAACAATACGGTGTTTTTCTTAGTCTAATCCCCTTTCTTGATATAATTTCCCGCAAAAAATTAGTCTACATTCCCGTTTTAAATAAAGATGACAATTTCTTTTATTAATTAGTGTATATAACATAACTTCATTCATTTGATTGGACCTTTGCAAAAGAAGAACATTAAGCAGATTTCTTCTAACAGTAGTTGATTTATATTTTTCTTGATATTTTCTAACTGCTACTATTTTCGAAGTAAACAAACCAACAAAACTGTTTCCATTTAAAGATGATCACCATTTAGGTAACCTTTCTCTTATGCAAACTTCATAGGCTAAAATACTGTATATAAAAATCATCAAAAAGACTCAAACCCCCCACAATATACACAACACACTTTTAAAGTGCAAAACAAAGTAAGCATAACTTTGTCTGCCTTCTATGGTACATATATCACCAACATCCTAGTAGACCCCTATCACCATACTGTGAAAGACTTGTACACAAGTTTCCAACTCCTAGCAAGCCACAGTTCAAAAGGCAAAGACAAGAAGACACCATAACCCATCTCTGGCCGCTTCTTCTGTGTTTGGTCAGAACAAATACGATTTTTTTAAAAGGACAGATGTTCGTCCATAGAGACCTGAACAAACCGTAAAGAAGTGACGGCTTTCGTCAGTGTTGACGTTCATACTTTGCAGGACAGAAGCCAGGGACAGTCTCCAGAGTGAGACATGGCTTGGAATAGCATGTATTCTGCCAGACTGCAGAGGGTTAAGAAAGCAGATTCCATGTGTTTTTGTTGCAGACACAGACGGACGTAGACAGTCGTGAGATGCGATTTTCTGCTGAGGGTTTTCCTGGGAGACATTTCCCTGCCTTTGCATTGATGACTGCAGGCAGACAGGAGGAGCAAAATAGTCGTTGACGTATCTTCATCTTCTGGGAGTGTAAAGCACTCAGACCTGCTTTCCAGCAACATATTCACTATGACGATTCATTTTGGCCAGAGGAACATTGGTTGTTGTTTGAAGCTATGTGATCGATTTATGACTTTTTGATTATTGAACGAGCTGGCACAAACAGGTTTATACATATGGTACAAGCGAGCTCAGGGATGCATGTACACATGCATCAATGCATAATGTGCACACACCCATGCGCAAACACACACACAAATGAGAGAGACAGAGACAGAGCAGACAAAGACAGAGAGACAGCCATAGAAAGGGAAATAGACACAGAGAGAAGCCTACAAAGAACCTTTCAAATGTAGCAATACAGAGTCTCTAGAATAAGCAAACAAAGACGCTGACAATGTTATACAACACATACAAAATAGCTCTAAGCCTCACCCCACACTACAGGGGAAAAAGACACAGGGGGAAAACCAACAGAAATCTAAGAGAGCACTGTGGATCGAAATGCCAAAAAAGCCAAGCCAGAAACCAAAAGCCACTTTCGCACAACCCAGACACCGATTATTTAGACCTTATCACATTTCCATACTGTCCCCTCCTGCCTCAGACACGTCACTAACACTGCTGGGTGGCTGATTCACCACAATATTGCCTTTTGATTTCTCTCCCGTCTCATCTGCTTTCTACTGGGGTTTTTTCCTAGTCTACAGTGCCTGATAGCCATGGGAATTGATAGGTCTGTCAAACAAGGAATTGTTGAACATGGTAATTTTAATTTAATGAATCCTTCTTTTCCAACCAGGGCTAGACAGCTTGCGAAATAGTTTCTGTATCTTCCAACGATATTTGTCACTACTTTCTCTTGTAGAAACAAAACTTTAATTGTTGATTTCTGAATTGAATGAGATATAAAATAGAGTTTAAGAACAAATGGTAGGCTTTCATGTAAGACGAGTAGGCTCTCATTCCATGAATCTCATTTTCTTTGATGGAAAGAAAACAAAAACACCAAACAGTATAATGTGGTCATTATCAGGGACAGATCCTTGACAAATCTCATTAATGTCCTCAGAAGCTATCCAGATGTGTCTTTGATTGTTATACATTTTTGTAATGTTCTCTGCTGTCTTAGAGGCATCAAAAGAAAGTCCCCACTTGACCTTTCAAGAACACAGTGAAACAACACAGTTCTTATGTGGTCTCTGACATATTTATTGCCGATAAAAATGGGCATGTAGATAGTGGCATTTGTGCGTTTCTTTAATTGCTGGCATGTTTATAACCAGCCTGAGAAAAGGCCACTGCACTCATTTTCAAGTTGATTTCATCTGGAATGCCAGCATTTCCATGTATTTAAAAAGACTGAATTATTTATTATCATTTGTTCTCTACTTGTGTTGCCCTCTCTTTCTTTCTTTCTTTCTCTCTCTCTCTCTCTCTCTCTCTCTCTCTTCTCTCTCTCTCTCTCTCTCTCTCTCTCTCTCTCCTCTCTCTCTCTCTCTCTCTCTCTCTCTCTCTATCTCTCTCTCTCTCTCTCTCTCCCTCTCTCTCTCTCTCTCTCTCTCTCTCTCTCTCTCTCTTTCTCTTTTCTCTGTTGTCTGTCTGTCTATCTCTCTCCCTCTTTCGCACTCTCTCTTGGCACGGCATCTAGTAACAAAAGGGGGAAAAAGGCAGTAGTTCAACTTAATAGAGAAACTTTCGAAAATATAAAGAGATGACAGTAAATACTTTTTTCAAAATTGTTTATACAAAAATACAACCAATATTGCTATATAGTTAGAACACATAGAAAAAGTCCACATGATGTCATGCAAAAGGTTTTTAGGTGTACCAACCAAAACACCTAACAAAATGATATATGGAGACTGGTGTAGATATCCTCTCTATGTAAATTCATACACTGCCTGCATAAGATATTGGTTTAAATTATTACAAATGAATAATGAACGGTTACTATATAAGGCGTATCAAATGCTGTTGCAGATAGACAATTCCAGAAAACAGTGCTGGGTTTCGAAAATAAGAGAAATCTTATGCTTAACTGGATTCAACATTGTTTGGTTGCAGCGGGGTGTTGGGGATGTGAAAAAGTTTCTAAACATATTGAAACAGAGGCTTATCGATATGTTTATTCAAGAATAGGCAGGAACTATAAGAGATCGTGATAGATATCAACCGTATAGATCATTTAAGAATATATTGAAAAAAAGTTATGTTTTGGATATGGAAAATTATTGTTTTCGTGTTGCCATCACGCAATTAAGGTTTAATGTAATCCCACTTAATAACAATCTATATCGCTATAGTTAATCTGTTCATGATAAATTATGTCCATTTTGTAAAAGCCAGATCGAAAATGAAAAACAGTTTGTGTTTATTTGTACTACATATGAAGATTTCAGGATCAAATTTCTAAAAGAGTCAAAAAAACTTCTTTGCACATATTACTTAGAGCCATTGATCCTATCCACAGATACAATTTATCTAAATTATGTGTTTCATGCAAGCAATATGCGGAAGAAAATACTCTCCCTTTTATACTAATGTCTATGACTCTGATCATTACAGTAAATGCGAAATGTAAACTGTGGTTTGACAACTATCCTTACAATTTGAACTGTTGTAGGTATGATTTTCAGTTAAACAATGATTGTAGAATATAGCTGGGTGCAGTTATATAAGACATGTTCCTATTTTCTTTTCTATAATTTTTATTGTAGTGCCTAAGGCCCATGTGCAATTAAAACATTTCAGAGTTCAGAGTTCAGAGTTCTTAGTACCCGTTTTGTGTCAAGAACAGAAATTATGTAAATTTGACTTACGTTATCATCATCATCATCATCATCATCAGCAGCAGCAGCAGCAGCAGCAGCAGCAGCATCACCATCATCTTCATCTTCATATTCATCTTCAACACCACCATCAGCAGCATCACCAGTATACAATACTTGATTAATGGATGGTTAATAACATTTTCAATACTGAAATTAGAGTAACCTCCCTTTCTTGACATATTTTCTGTTAAATAAGATTATTTAACATTCTGATCCTACATACAAATGGCAATTTTTTATTGATGAGTAGATAACATCACTCCTCTGTTATCTCATTCATTTACTTCAGCCTTTGCAAAAGTAGAACATTAGATAAGATTGCTCAATTAGTAGCTGACTTATACCACTCTTGGAACTTGTTAACTGCTGCTATTTTAGTAGAAAACAAGCCAACAGAATTTGTTTCCATTTAAAGATAATGATCATTTAGGTAACCTTGCTCTTATACACATAATACAGTTTACATGTTAAAATGCTGTATATTAAAACCCTGCTAAAACGATGGAGAAAACAATCAAAAGCACACAGCACTCTAACAGTGCAATAAAAAGTAAATATAACTTTTTTCTCTCCCTTCTATGATAGATATATCACTAACATCCTACTAGTCCCCGATCATCAAACTGTGAAAGGCTTGTACAAAAGTTTCCAACTCCTAGCAAGCCACAGTTCAAAAAGCAAAGACAAGAAGACACCATAACCCATCTGTGACCGCTTCTCCTGTGTTCTATCACAACTAATATGATTCCAAAAAGGACAGATGTCTGTCCATAGGGACCTGAACAAACCGTAAAGAAGTGAGGGCTTTCGTCAGCACTGACGGTCATACTTTTGCAGGACAGAAGCCAGGGACAGTCCCCGGAGTGAGACATGGCTTAGAATAGCATGCATTCTCGCAGACTGCAGAGGGTTAAGAAAACAGATTCCATGTGTTTTTGTTGCAGAAACAGATGGTTGCGAGATGCGATTTTCTGCTGAGGGTTTTCCAGGGAGACTTTTCTCTGCCCTAGTATTGATGACTGCAGGCAGACACAGAGAACAAAAGATTCTTTGATGTATCTTCATCTTCTGGGGGTGTAAAGTACTTAGACCTGGCTGCCAGTGACACACACATATATATATATTTATATATATATGTCACTGGCAGCCAGGTCTATGTGCATGCATCCTTGAGCTCCCTCTATATTATATATACATACATATATATATGGTAGAGCGAGCTCAATGATGCATGCACGCATGTGTACATGCATCAATGCACGATGCGCACACACACACACGTGCACAAACACGCACACACAAGTGAAAGAGAGACAGAGACAGACCGAGAGACAGAAACAGAGAGACAGCCACAGACATAGAGATAGACACAGAGAGAAGCCTACAAAGAGCCATTAAAATACAGCAATACATAATCTCCAGAATAAGTAAACAAAGAAGCTGACAATGTTACACAACAGATACAAAGTAGCTTTAAATCTCACCAGACAGTACAGGAAAATACAAAGAGACAGGGGGAAAACCAACAGAAACCAAGTAAAGCACTGTGGAACAAAATGCCAGAGGAAAAAACCGAGCCAGAAGCCAACAGCCCGCTTTCGCACAACCCAGACACCGATTATTGAGACCTTATCACATTTCCATACTGTCCCCTCCTGCCTCAGACACGTCACTAACACTGCTGGGTGGCTGATTCACCACAATATTGCCTTTTGATTTTTCTCCCGTCTCATCTGCTTTCTACTGGTTTTTTAAGTCTATGGTGGCTAATAGCCATGGAAATTGATAGGTCTGTCAAACAAGGAATTGTTGAACATGGTAATTTTAATTTAATGAATCATTGATTTTTTAACCTGAGCTAGCCAGCTTGTGAAATAGTTTTTGTATCTTCCAACGCTGTCTTTCACTACTTTCTCTTGTGGAAATGAAACTTTAATTGTTGATTCCAGAATTGGATGAGAAATAAAATGAAGTTTAAGAACAAAAGATAGCGTGTAATGTAAGACGAGTAGGCTCTCATTCCATGAATCTCATTTTCTTTGATGAAAAGAAAACAAAAACACCAAACAGTGTAATGTGGTCATTATCAGGGACAGATCCTGAACAAATCTCATTAATGTCCTCAGAAGCTATAGAGATGTGTCTTTGATTGTTATACATTTTTGTAATGTTCTCTGCTGTCTTAGAGGCATCAAAAGAAAGTCCCCACTTGACCTTTCAAGAACACAGTGAAACAACACAGTTCTTATGTGGTCTCTGGCATATTTATTGCCGATAAAAATGGACATGTAGATAGTGGCATTTGTGCATTTCTTTAATTGTTGGCATGTTTATAACCAGCCTGAGAAAAGGCCACTGCACTCATTTTCAAGTTGATGACATTCAAAATGCCAGAATTTTCGTGGATTTAAAAAGATTAATCTATTTATTAATATTTTTCTCTAATTTTGTCACCTTCTCTCTCACTCTGTGTTGATCTCTCTCTCTTTCCCCCTCTCTCTCTCAGTGACCGTTTTGTTTCAAGAACAGAATGATGCACTTACGCAATCATCATTATCATCATCATCATCATCATCATCATCATCATCATCATGATCTTCTTCATCATCATCATCATCATCATCATCATCATCATCATCATCATCATCATCATCACCATCACCATCACCATCATCATCATCATATTTATCTTCAACACCACCATCAGCAGCGTCACCAGTATACAATACTTGATTAATGGATGGTTAATAACATTTTCAATACTGAAATTAGAGTAACCTCCCTTTCTTGACATATTTTCTGTTAAATAAGAATATTCTACATCCTGATCCTACATACAAATGGCAATTTGTATTGATGAGTAGATAACATCGCTCCTCTGGTATCTCATTCATTTACTTTAGCCTTTGCAAAAGTAGAACATTAGATAAAACTGCTCAATTAGTAGCTGACTTATACCACTCTTGAAACTTGTTAACTGCTGCTATTTTAGTAGAAAACAAGCCAACAGAATTTGTTTCCATTTAAAGATAATGATCATTTAGGTAACCTTGCTCTTATACACATAATACAGTTTACATGTTAAAATGCTGTATATTAAAACCCTGCTAAAACGATTGAGAAAACAATCAAAAGCACACAGCACTCTAACAGTGCAATAAAAAGTAAATATAACTTTTTTCTCTCCCTTCTATGGTAGATGTATCACTAACATCCTACTAGTCCCCGATCATCAAACTGTGAAAGGCTTGTACAAAAGTTTCCAACTCCTAGCAAGCCACAGTTCAAAAAGCAAAGACAAGAAGACACCATAACCCATCTGTGACCGCTTCTCCTGTATTCTATCACAACTAATATGATTCCAAAAAGGACAGATGTCCGTCCATAGGGACCTTAACAGACCATAAAGAAGTGAGAGTTTTCGTCAGCACTGACGGTCATACTTTTGCAGGACAGAAGCCAGGGACAGTCCCCGGAGTGAGATATGGCTTAGAATAGCATGCATTCTCGCAGACTGCAGAGGGTTAAGAAAACAGATTCCATGTGTTTTTGTTGCAGAAACAGATGGTTGCGAGATGCGATTTTCTGCTGAGGGTTTTCCTGGGAGACTTTTCTCTGCCCTAGTATTGATGACTGCAGGCAGACATAGAGAACAAAAGATTCTTTGATGTATCTTCATCTTCTGGGGGTGTAAAGTACTTAGACCTGGCTGCCAGTGACACACATATATATATATTTATATATATATGTCGCTGGCAGCCAGGTCTATGTGCATGCATCCTTGAGCTCCCTCTATATTATATATACATACATATATATATGGTAGAGCGAGCTCAATGATGCATGCACACATGTGTACATGCATCAATGCACGATGCGCACACACACACACGTGCACAAACACGCACACACAAGTGAAAGAGAGACAGAGACAGACCGAGAGACAGAAACAGAGAGACAGCCACAGACATAGAGATAGACACAGAGAGAAGCCTACAAAGAGCCGTTAAAATACAGCAATACATAATCTCCAGAATAAGTAAATAAAGAAGCTGACAATGTTACACAACAGATACAAAGTAGCTTTAAATAATAATAATAATAATAATAATAATAATAATAATACATGGAATTTATACAGCGCTATATCTTGCAAATAAAGAAATCAAAGCGCTCTCATTCATCCTAGTCTCTCACATGCAGCCAGTTACAATTAATAGATCTTTACAAATTCAAATGTAAACACACACACGCGCACACCAGACAGTACAGGAAAATACAAAGAGACAGGGGGAAAACCAACAGAAACCAAGTAAAGCACTGTGGAACAAAATGCCAGAGGAAAAAACCGAGCCAGAAGCCAACAGCCCGCTTTCGCACAACCCAGACACCGATTATTGAGACCTTATCACATTTCCATACTGTCCCCTCCTGCCTCAGACACGTCACTAACACTGCTGGGTGGCTGATTCACCACAATATTGCCTTTTGATTTCTCTCCCGTCTCATCTGCTTTCTACTGGTTTTTTAAGTCTATGGTGGCTAATAGCCATGGAAATTGATAGGTCTGTCAAACAAGGAATTGTTGAACATGGTAATTTTAATTTAATGAATCATTGATTTTTTAACCTGAGCTAGCCAGCTTGTGAAATAGTTTTTGTATCTTCCAACATTATTTTTCACTATTTGGTTGTTTTTTTCTTCTAGAAATGAAACTTTAATTGTTGATTCCTGAATTGAATGAGATAGAAAATGGACTTTGAGAACAAAGTCATTGTGAAATATAAGAGGAGTAGGTTCTCCTTCCCTGAATCTCATTTTATTTGATAGAAAGAAAGAAAC
Organism: Rapana venosa; assembly: GCA_028751875.1. Lineage (NCBI taxonomy): Eukaryota > Metazoa > Mollusca > Gastropoda > Neogastropoda > Muricidae > Rapana > Rapana venosa. The sequence continues at coordinate 11,874,563 of CM054144.1, read as the reverse complement.
AACAACAGTGTAATGTGGTCATTATCGGGGACAGATCCTGAACAAATCTCATTAATGTTCTCAGAAGCTATCGAACAGTTTCTTTGATTGTCAAGTATATTTTTGTAATGTATTCTGCTGTTGCAGAGGCATCAAAAGAAAGTCCCTATTTGACCTTTCAAGGATATGGTGAAACGACACAGTTCTTATGTGGTCTCTGACATATTTATTACTGAGAAAATCTGGCATGTAGCTAGTGGCATTTGCGTTGTTCTTTAATTGCTGGCATGTTTATAACCAAGCTGAGAAAAGGGCACTGCACTCGTTTACAACTTGATTTCATTAGAATGCTAGCATTTCCGTGGATGTGAAAGTAGTTTAACTATTCATTACCACCTTTTGTGTCTCTCCCATATATATATATTTATTTATTCTTTTATATCGAGGATAATGGAATAAGCACTCATGTACTTTTTTTTACATCCAGTCCCCGTGTGCATGCGGTTTTGTAAATTTTGTCCTCTGTCCCCACCAGCACGCAATGGCCTACTCTTTCGAAAAGCGGAACAGGTATATTGTGTGTGTGCTTGAGCGCGTGTACATATTTATATAATTATCTATGTATACAACATATCCCTGGTGCTTTGCACACACTTGGTGAGCGAAAGTTTAAAACTTTATGTTTCTTACCATGTTACCCCCAGGAAATGCAAACTTTGGTTCTTCACTGTGCTATAGGGAGTCACTCCATTTTGACTCTGGCGGAAGTTGCATGTGTGGCTGTGTAAGGCCTTTGGCCTGCTCTTGGTACAACAGAAATGCAGACAAGTGTTTGTGCAAGTGTCTCTAACCCTTTTCCCTGTTGATGGCAGTCACATTGTACGCCCCCTCCCCCTATCTGTATCTCTGTCTCTTTGTCTCTGTCTTTGTCTGACTGTCTGTCTGTCTATCTGTCTCTGTATCTGTCTCTTTTTTTTCTTTTCTCCCCTTTCCTCTTCTTTTAATATATCTATATATATCTATATATATCTTTATATATATATACATATATATATTATATATTTATATATATTTTATATATATATATTTTATATTTTTATATATAGTTAAAATGTAAATAAAAACACAACTGCGTTCAGCTTCATTTCCCTTTTATTTTTTCAGCAAATTTTCGCTTCCCTTGAAGCTTCCCTTGCGATATATATGTTATATTATATTATAGTTATTTATATATATATATTATATATATATATATTTATATATATTATATATAATATATTATTATTATATAAATTAGTTAAAACTATTTTTTTTATCCACGGAATGTAGCATTCTAATGAATGAAATAAAGTTGTAATCGAGTGCAGGGGCCCTATAATTTATATTATATATATTATATTATATTATATATTATATATATATTATATATATATATTTATATATATATATTATATATATATATATATATATATCTGCATATCTGCATATCTGTATATGCAATTCGAAAGTTACTTGTCCACTGATGCAACAGCCAAACTTGTCACTTCTCTCATTCTTTCACGTCTGGATTTTTGAAATTCTCTTTTTTTCTGGTCTGCCAGCATCATCTATCCACTCCCTTCAACGTATACAAAACTCCGCAGTCGACTATTTTCCGAAAGAAAAAATCTGGCATATTACCCCTCTTGCGATCTCTCCATGGCTGCCTGTGCCACCCGAGAGTAAAAATTATAAGATCTGTACCCTCTGTTACAAAAATGTCTCCACCAAAACTGCACCCTCCTACCTCTGTCAATGTCTTAACCCGTACACTCCTTCACGTTCCCCCCGCTCTACTGCAGATACATTGTGCCTACGAATACCTAGATTCAACCAATCCACTGTTGGTCGCCGCTCTTTCTCTATTTCGGGTCCATCGACCTGGAATGAGTCCTCTCTCTCTTGCCAGAAAGCTAGTTATGACACTTTTAATTTCCCGCCTCAAGCTATTTATTTCAAACCTAAGATTTCCCCCCTCCTGTTTCATATCAGAGCTATCCCACCCTCACTAACCCATGTCCTATCACCCTGCTAAAGTATAGGACCTAAGTGAGTGTGTGTGTGTGTGCTTTTGTAAAAATTAGACTATTGAAATTTTATTTCATAGATTTTGTCTGCAGCGCACTATGTTTGTAAATATCTGTTTGTTTAAACTTTTGATCATTTATCATTGATTGCATGACTGTGTAAGATTAGGTTGAATGCATGCGCTTTGATTTGTCTTTTCAAGATATAGCGCTATATAAGTTCCATGTATTATTATTATTATTTATTATATCTATATATATATCTTAGCATGGTTCTCTCTCTCTGTCTCTCTTCCTATCTGTGTCTCTCATTGTATCACTCTGTGCGTCTTCTTCTATCCCACTCACGTGTGTGTGTGTGTGTGTGTGTGTGTGTGTGTGTGTGTGTTGTGTGTGTGTGTGTGTGTGTGTGTGTGTGTGTGTGTGTGTGTGTGAGCGCATGCATGCGTGCATGTATGTACACATGAGCTCATGTGTGTGTGTGTGTGAACGTAGGTGCATGTGTATGCCTGCGAGCGTCTGCGTGTGCTAGTGTAGGTTTGTTAGTGTGTGTCTATGTGTATGTGTATGTGTGGATGTGCGTGTATTTGCATGCATCCGTGCATGCATGTACACGCTTAGAGCATCAGCAAACACTTGCATGAAGATTGTACGTCATTTCTGTGTCCTGAGATTACTACCCTATGAATAGTAAGCTTTTGAAGGATCACTTAGTTGTGATTCATTGGCCTGTGAAGTACTCTGTCACAAGACACACATGTACAGTTCTAAGCTTTTTCCTTCCACACAAGCCTACCAGGCAAGTGTTTGTCTAAGGGTCTCAGACTTTCCCATGTCGATGCCAGCCACAGTGTCAGACTTCCTTCCTTTTCCCTTTCTGCCTCTTCCACGTGGAATGCTTACTGTCTAGAGGTTACTGTAGACTGGAGTAGATTGCTGTACTCTTTCTGTCCGTCCTTTTCGGTTCTTGCTTTTCTTTTGCTATCTGATTTTTTGCTGTCTCCCTTTAAACCTCTGTTCTGGCATCTGACTCCCTCAGTTTATAGCTCTGTCTGTCTATCTGTCTGTCTCTGTCCCTGTCTATATGTCTGTCTGTCTGTGTCTCTCTCTATATCTCTCTCTCCACATCTCTCTCCTATGCAGGCATGTGTGTGTAATCATGTATATGCGTATATGAATGTGTGAGTGCATGCAAATATCCATGGCATTAACACACTCCTATGAGGACGGTACAATACCTCTGCTCCTTAGCATGTCACTCGACTCGTTTGTTTGTCTGTCTGCCTGTCTGTCTGTCTGTCTGTCTCTCTCTCCCTCTCTCTCTCTATTTCCGTCCTTGTCTCTCTGCTTGCATTTCTCCTTTCTCTCTGTTCCTGTTCTTTTATATCTCTTTTCGTCTTGGTGTGTGTGTCTCTCTCTCTCCTCTCTCTCTCTCTCTATCTCTCTCCTCTCTCTCTCTCTCTCTTCTGTCTCTCTTCCTATATCATTCTATCTCTCAATGTGTCTTTTTTCTTTCTCTCATGCGCACGCAAGGTTTTGGTCATTCCCCAAGTTGAGAACCACTCGCCTTTCACTCTTTCATAGGGCACGCGTGTATCTCTCTAAGCTCTTTCTTGTCCACACCACACTGCCAGAACAGACCTGCAGGCAAGTGTTTGTCTCGTGCCTCAGACTTTCCCTCGTTGATGCCAGCCACAGTGTCACACTTCCTTCCCTTCCCCTCTCTGCCTTTCCCACATGGGATACTATCTAGAGTCGTCTGTAAGATAGACTTGTTTCTCTTCTCTCTGTCTCCCTTTGTAGACTCTAGTTTTTTCGTACTGTGTCTACCTAGACCCAACCAATCCACCGTTGGCGGTCGCTCTTTCTCTATTTCTGGTCCATCAATCTGGAATGACCTCCCTCTCTCTCTTCGTGAAAAGCCTACCTACGACACTTATAAATACAGCCTCAAGACATACCTATTTCAAACCTAAGACTTTCCCCTCCTGCCTCATTCCATATCTGCCCCAACATTCCCATCACCCTCCGGAAGTGTATAGTCTGTGTGTGTGTGTATGTGTGTGCGCGTGCGCGTGCGCGTATGTGCATTTGAATTTCTTTAAAACTGTTAATCATTGTTGGTTGCATGTGTAGGAGTGGGTTGAATAGAAGCGCCCTTGATTTGTTTTGGCAAGAAATAGCGCTATATAATTTCCAATTCTTCTTCTTCTTCTTCTTCTTTCTGTCAAAATCTGTGTTTTTGTTTCTATATTGGTTGTTTCCCCCCCATCTTAGTGTCTATAGATTGTTTCTCTCTGTGTCTGTTTGTCTGCCGTTCTTAGCATTTTTCTGTTTCTTTCTCTTCCTCTTCTCTTGCATGCATGTGTGCACAATGTGTGTTTGTTGTTTTTGTTCTTTTTGTTCTCGTTTGTGTGTATGTGTGTGTGCGCGCGTGCGTGATTGCGTGCGTGCGTGCGTGCGTGTGAGTGTGTGTGCGTTCGTGCGTGCATGTGTGTGAGTGCGTGTGTGTGTGTGGATGCGTGCGTACGTGTGTGTGTGCGTGCGTGCGTGCGTGCGTGTGTGTGTATGTGTGTGTTTAATTGTGGGCATGCATGTACATGCACAAGTGCACATATGCTACCCTATACATTTAATGTTGAAAAAAACAAGTTTTAATCTACCATCCACTCCCGTTTCAGCCTGTAAGTACGGATCTCTGGTTGTGCACTTTGTTGTGAATTACTAGGATTTTTCCGATACCACACGCACATGCTGTCTGTCTGTGACTTTATAAGCTTTTCTTTCCGGCTTTCCTTGCTAGAATGAAAATGCCGACTCGTGTTTGCCTAAGTGTTTCTGGCCCTTGTTCGTGTTGATGGCAGACGCAGAGTAAGCTCCCCTCTCTCTCTCCCCTGATGTCTGTCAAGCGAAATAGTGTGTAGAGGTCGCTGCAAGATGGACGTGTGTGCTCTCCTGGTCTGTCTCTCTCTTCCTCTGTCTCTTTCTGTGCCTTTGTTAGTCTGTCTGTGCCTGTGTGAGTGTGTGTGTGTCTGTGTGTGTGTGTGTGTGTGTGTGTGCTTCCCTATTATGTTCGTGCCTGTCTGTCTGTCTGTCTGTCTGTCTGTCTGTCTGTC
>CM054144.1:11864402-11866902 GCA_028751875.1 Rapana venosa | reverse complement strand
AAAAGAGCATCCTTGGAATTTGATCTCTATTAGTATCAGGGCTACTACTGTAGATATCATAACCATCTTAAAACACGGCAGTACTAGCAGTAGCAAAAAAAAGCAGCAGAAAAAAACCCCAGTAGCATCAGTAGCAGCAGTAACATATTATGTTGTTGCTGCTATGACACGGACATTTATAACACAAAACATTAAGCGTGATGAATAAGATGGCATTTTATTCTCTTGCCGCTTGCCTGACATGACATGGCATGACGCTCAGTGTGTGCATCTCCCAGCTTTCCTCACCACACTAACAAGGTAGATCGTCACAGACCAAAAAACCCCCACACAATAACGAAAGCCTACCGTTATGCTACACTACAAAAACACACAACAAAAATCGTTCCATATCCTGCACTGTTTGAAACTCTGGAATAAATGTCAGGAAGAGTCAGAAATCAATGTTCCTTCTCCGTCGTCACCTTTCTGTACATCTGAATCAATATGCTTCCAGAAGACTGCAGAATGTTTTTTTTTCCTGCTCCTATTCCTAGGTGGCTGAATGTATGTATATATGTACATACATACGTTCTTGCTGGTGAACGTGATTCTAAGCTGTACAGGTTTTGCTGAAGCTCAGGCAAAGCCTTGCTAAAGACCAAAGAAAAATCGAACAGCTGCATGGTCATTTCTGAGACACATCAGGTTCAGTTGTTGATGACGACGATGATGGGGATGGTGGTGATGATGGTGGAGATGATGATGGTGATGATGGTGATAATGAATATGATGACGATGACGATGGTGATGAGGATGCTGATGCTGACGTTGACGTTGACGATGACAATGATGATGATAAGGGGGAGGAGGAGGAGGAGAAGGAGGAGGAGGAGGAGGAGGAGAAGGAGGAGGAGGAGGAGGAGGAGGAGCGGAATAATAATAATAAGAAGAAGAATGATTAAAAATATATGACAAAACAATAATAGCAATAAAAATAATGATGATGACATTGATATTAATGAAAATGAAAAAAAGATAATAATAAAAAATGACATATGAAATGTGTATAGCGCTGAATCTTGTAAAGCAAACACATCAAAGTGCCGTCATTCAAACCATTCACGCGCATCCGTCTGTTCTAAAATCAGATTGACAGATTTGTAATTCGCACACACGCATGGATATATTCATCACACGATCAATATTACTACAGCAAAAGCAGAGAAGAAATTGTACTTGGTTTTAAGGCCTATGTGCGCATATGGGGTCTGGACACTATTGGCAAAGAAGAAACGCAGTAATATGTAGCATGACATCAATATGAACATTCAAGGTTTTCTTAGCTAAAATGCAGAAACCACTGTACAGCTTTTACTTAACTGTATAAGTGTTTTAGGATTAAAGTTTTGTTTAGACCAAGTGATATGTGAACTGCATGCGTTCAAAGCTAAAGATATGTAAAACTTTTACGTTGTATTAAAATTTTGTGTGTGTGTGTGTGTGTGTGTGTGTGTGTGTGTGTGTGTGTGTGTGTGTGTGTGTGTGTGTGTGTGAGTGTGAATGTGTATGTGTGTTTTTATGAATGTTTGTGAGTGAGTGTGTGTGAGTGTGTGTGTGCGTGCGTACATGCATGCGTGCGCGTGTGTGTGTTTGTGTGTGTATGTGTGTGTGTGTGCATGCATGCGTGTGCGCGCGAGTGTGTTGTGTGTATTTCTGTTTTGTGTGTATGTGTTTGTTTGTTTGTTTGTACATTCATTCTTGTGTAATCGTCCAAGGTCACAAAAGCCCCAATCCTATAGTATCTATGTAGAAGTGTTGAAAATAACACACTTTTCACAATCCCCAAAGTTGTTTTTTTAATCCACGCAAGGCACACTGACCACATACGTAGTTGTAGATCAGTCTTTTGTTTGGAAACAAAACCAGATCACACACACACACACACACACACACACACACACACACACACACACACACACACACACACACACACACACACACACACACACACACACACACCTAGAGGGAATAGCCCAAAATATAACGCATTAGCTCCCAAGCTCATCTGTGCCTTTTTACAGTAGAAAGAATCAACATAAGAATTCCTGCGTCTAGGACATTGCGCCACCAAGATTAGCAAGCGACTTTGTTAACGTAAATAAACAAAACTGAACAACACAGATCTTAAGAAGCACCAAGATTAGCAAGCGACTTTGGTGAACGTAAATAAACAAAACTGAACAACACAGATCTAAAAAGCACCAAGACTAGCAAGTGACTTTGGTTAATGTAAATAAACAAAACTGAACAAAACAGATCTCAAAAAGCACCAAGATTAGCAAGCGGCCTTGTTCAAGCAAATAAACAAACACAACACAACAAAACAAGAAATAAAAACCTTAAGAATCTGAAGCAGATTTTATACTCCCTTGTTGGATTTGCCGAAAGTCTATGTGATGGAGTTTTCTGCCTACAGTTTTCTGAGGGGAGGAGCTATATCTGTAGAGCATGTGTACCA
>CM054144.1:11854402-11859402 GCA_028751875.1 Rapana venosa | reverse complement strand
TATAGTCTCATCAGAAGGGCTTCTGTGGGAGTGGGGTCGGCACTGATGTTAGCTCCAGGGAGAAAACAAATCCTCGATGCATGCTTTCGATTCTGTGTCAGGAAGTTAAGAAAAAAAGTAGGTGAAAGTTGTATAAAAGCCCACTCGTTGCGGGGTGGCAAGTGACTTTGTAAGCCACTCACTTTTTTTTTCTTTCTCAGCATACATACATGTCCCGACTAGGTAGGGGAGTAGCAGACAGGAGTTTGTGTAAGTGTCCTTAACCCCCTCACTTCTCTGGCCCTGCCCCTGCTACCACCCACACTTGAGGCTGCCTGGCCTTCTTCAACTTCTGAATAGAAGTCTGTCTGGAGGGGAGGGGGGGGGGGGGTCACTGTAGAGTGAAATTGCTCTGTCTGTCTGTCTGTAGGTTTGTCTGTCTGTAGGTTTGTCTGTCTGTAGGTTTGTCTGTCTGTAGGTTTGTCTGTCTGTAGGTTTGTCTGTCTGTAGATTTGTCTGCCTGTGTGTCTATGTGTCTGTAGGTTTGTCTGCCTGTGTGTCTATGTGTCTGTAGGTTTGTCTGTCTGTAGGTTTGTCTGTCTGTGTGTCTATGTGTCTGTAGGTTTGTCTGCCTGTGTGTCTATGTGTCTGTAGGTTTGTCTGCCTGTGTGTCTATGTGTCTGTAGGTTTGTCTGTCTGTAGGTTTGTCTGTCTGTGTGTCTATGTGTCTGTAGGTTTGTCTGCCTGTTCGTCTGTGTGTCTGTAGGTTTGTCTGCCTGTGGTCTATGTGTCTGTAGGTTTGTCTGTCTGTGTGTCTATGTGTCTGTAGGTTTGTCTGTCTGTGTGTCTATGTGTCTGTAGGTTTGTCTGTCTGTGTGTCTATGTGTCTGTAGGTTTGTCTGTCTGTGTGTCTATGTGTCTATAGGTTTGTCTGTCTGTAGGTTTGTTGCCTGTAGGTTTGTCTGTCTGTGTGTTATGTTCCTGTAGGTTTGTCTGTCTGTGTGTCTATGTGTCTGTAGGTTTGTCCTGTCTGTAGGTTTTGTCTGTCTGTGTGTCTATGTGTCTGTAGGTTTGTCTGTCTGTGTGTCTATGTGTCTGTAGGTTTGTCTGTCTGTAGGTTTGTCTGTCTGTGTGTCTATGTGTCTGTAGGTTTGTCTGTCTGTGTGTCTATGTGTCTGTAGGTTTGTCTGTCTGTAGGTTTGTCTGTCTGTGTGTCTATGTGTCTGTAGGTTTGTCTGCCTGTGTGTCTTGTGTGTCTGTAGGTTTGTCTGCCTGTGTGTCTATGTGTCTGTAGGTTTGTCTGCCTGTGTGTCTTGTGTGTCTGCCTGCCTGCCTGTCCGTCCGTCAGTTGGTTGGTCAGTCAGTCGGTTTAAAACGGTCTGAAGATAAGATACGCGTCTGTATCTGTCGCCCTCCTGTGTCTGTCTCTGCTAGTATGTCTGGGTCTCTCTTTCTCTGTGTGTCTTTGTCTCTGTATCTGTCTGCCTGTATGCCTGTCTGCCTGTCTGTCTATATCTCTGTCTCTGTGTCTCTCTATTTCTGTCTCTGTCTCTCTTTGAGCATTTCTGCCTGTGTCTTTATTACTGTTTCTGACCATCTTTCTCTTCCTCTCTGTTCTCTTTTTTCTCTTTATCAATCGGGCCGTCTATATGTCTGTCTGTCGGTCTGCTCTTCTATCTTCTCTCTCCGTGCCTGTCCCTCTCCATTTGTCTCTCTGTCTCCCTCTCTCTTACAGGGTATTTTTCTTGTTATCCCGTTTATACCTCTTTGTTAATCTCATCCATGTGTCTGCCAATCTACTTCTCTCCACCTCTGTCTACCCCTGCATTTGGCTATCTATTTGGGTCTCTACTTCTGTCTCTATGTCTGTTTGACCCTCTGTCTTTTTGTCTGTCTCTGTCTCTGCCCTGGTCTCCGCCTCTGTCTCTATCTATAACTATCTGTCTGTCTATCTGTTTGCCTGTCTCTCTCTCCTCCCCACTCTGTCCTCCCACCCTCTCTCTCTCGTCCTACCCTTACCTCCTTTGCAGAGAATAAAGATACCAGGCACGAGTGAGATATGCTTTTGCTGCCTGTGGTTTTGTTTTGTTTTGTTTTGTTTTGTTTTGTAGAACTGCTCTTCCTAAATGCATGATATCACTCATAATTATGTAACATGGAACAAGGTGCGATCCGTTTTCTTCGACCTAGTCCTCCTTCTTATTGACACATGGCAAACAGTAAGCATACCAGGTACACACACACAAAAACCAAAACAAAGAGGAGACATAAATAGAGAGTCACCCACACAGGCTTGAAGACGTACTCTCTGCGCATGTTGTTTACAACAGAAGTTTTGCTTTCTTTTTCCTTTTTTCGGTTTTCTAAAATATTTTTTTTAAGCAAATGGGAATACATCAACGCACGCAAACAAGCAAGCGCTGTATAGTGCGTACATTCTCGTGCACGCGCGAACCCTCTCCCCCCCTCCCCCATTCCACCAAACACACACACAAATCTGGAAATTAAAAAAAATGGACTGACTCACTCACACACACACGCACACGCACGCACGTGAACACATACACACACATACACGCACGCACACACACATACACACACACGTACGCACGCGCGCACACACTAACACACACACGTAGTGCGAGCGCAATCACGCACACATACATTTCTACACATCGCATGCATATATATATATATATATATATATATATACTCTCTCTGTGTGTCTCTCTGTGTCTGTCTGTCTGTATGTCTGTCGTCTGTCTGTCTGTCGTCTGTCTGTCTGTCTGTCGTCTCTCTCTCTCTCTCTCTCTCTCCTCTCTCTCTCTCTCTTCTCCTCTCTCCTCTCTCTCTCCTCTCTCTCTCTGTGGTGAACACCACGACGCCCCAGTTGTCTGCCTTACAGGAAATTGCCTTTCAATTTGTCGCCCACCACATCAACTTCTTTTTTTTGCAATCCTATTCCCTGTATTGCCTCGTATAAAGAAATATAAAGAAAAGGGGAGTGGGGTGTTTAAAAGTTGGTAAAGGCTTCCTGACAGTAGCACACCTTCTAGTGTCTGCTAAGCCAATTTTGTTACCATCTATTTTATTTCTTGTCACAATGGTCTGATTGCTTTTAGCTGTGGTCGCAAATTCATTGCTGGCACCATTGGTTGACTTTATATCTCTTTCTCTCTCCATTCTAAGTGTTTTGTGATTGCAAAACAACTGGAATTGTTATTGCATTGTAAGGTAAAATGAGTAGATACTTAAGTGAGTGTTTCAGAAATAGGGTAGGAAAATAGGGTTAATTTTATCTTCTTTGACTTAAACTGTTCTGTTTATTCTAATGCCTTAGATCAAGAACAAGAAGAAACTCTTCTATGTTTCCCATAAGAAAATGAACAGAAAAAAACACTCTAACATATGGACTTCATTCTTCTCTTTATACTGATAATATAACTTCTGCTAACTTCTTCACAAATACAAAGTTTCATGCACTCTGTTACAGTAAATAGAATAAATGTAAATACATTGCTTCCCCTTAGGGAGAGTGGGCAGCCAGCTCTTCCATCTCATCATGCTAAAGGCTATATTGCTAAAAATCAACCAGTTCAGCCGTGTTTGGCATCTGTGGACTTCACCAACATTCTAATTCCATCAGGCATTGTTGTGGCACTGAAAATGTCCAAGCAATGCGTTATGAACAACTTACAAAGAGCAGAGCCAATCCCACTCCATAAAATGTTATTCTTCCTTCAAAACAGCATTTTAAAATCTTCAACATTTCTACTTTTAGCAAAGCTCAAACCGCTTAATAGAATTTTATCCTTCCTTAGAAAATAACATTTCAAAATATTCACTGTATCTAAACCTAGGTATGGATGGTGACAGCAAGACCAACAGACGAAAAAATCCCAACCCCTCAGCGCACAGACAGAACAGATAAACGGTTAGGGGAGAATAATTGGGCAATAAAACACAGACCAAGATTGAACGTAAGTACAAAGACTGACAGAGAAGAGAGGCAGGCAAAGGCATGGACACATCAAGCAGACAAAGCACCCAGGAAAGCGTAACAAAGGGATGGCATAAAGCAAGACTTTGCCTGCAGGGCTCAGCTGAAAGGGTAAGGCAGTAAAGAGAGAGAGAGAGAGAGAGAGAGAGAGAGAGAGAGAGAGAGGCAGACAGACAGTCAGACAGACAGATAGAGGTGATGTGTGGGAGACACGGAGACAAGCAGGTAGAGAGACAAATAGATGCAGCAAGGCACTCAAAAGGATAAACTTAATAGAGGAGGGAAAGAAAAGATAAATAGCCAGCCAGCCGGCCAGTCCAGCCAAACACACAGACAGAAAGACAGACAGGCACACACACACACGCGCAAAAGCACACACGCACAGACATAATATATAAAACTTTATATATATATAAGACAAGTGGGCTGAAAAACAGGCAGATAAGTTATACAAACAGACTTTAAACAGAAATACAAAACGGAGGCAGAGAAATCTACAGAAACAGACTTGACAGAACACAAAAAACCCAACACCAGGCCTTTCTGTTTTCAGACCCAGACCTCATTCCAGTTTTGGCTATCCCCCTCCTCCCCTCCTCTCCACCCTACCATCACCGCCATGGCCAGACACTGAGGGGTTCCCGGCTTCTTCAGTCACGTCACCAATACGCCAGAGCGCGCGTGGCGCGTGGGTCGTCTGCTTCACAGGATATTGCCTTTCAATTTGTCGCACGCCACTTCCGTTTTCTGTAAGAGCTTCGTCTTTCCCTGTGTTCTGACTGTTGGAAGGGAGGGAGGAAAAAAGAGAGAGGCTGACCACTGAGATGGTGGTGGAATATCCAACCTTAGTTATGATCATTGAGAGCCATTTCTTTAAAAAAAAAAAAATTTTAAAGCAAAATTTCTTTTCTTCTCCCTGTTTCAATTTTAATAATAATAATAATAATAATAATAATTATGATGATAATAATAATAATAATAATGTATGGAATTTATATAATTTAATTTTAGTTCCTCGTGG
>CM054144.1:11839402-11849402 GCA_028751875.1 Rapana venosa | reverse complement strand
AGAGAGAGAGAGAGAGAGAGAGAGAGAGAGAGAGAGAGGGAGAGAGATAGACAGAGAGAGAGAGAGGGAGAGAGAGAGAGAGAGGGAGAGAGAGATAGAGAGAGAGAGAGAGAGAGAGAGAGAGAGAGAGAGAGAGAGAGAGAGAGAGAGACAGACAGAGAGACAGACAGACAGACAGAGAGAGAGAGCAGTTGCTTCACCATTCAGTCAATATTGTTCGCTTTAAGTCAGACCTTAACTCTAGCAGCATACATTGGTTCCAGACATTGTCAACCACATCATTAAGCCCGCAACAGCTTGTCTGCTTCCCAGGAAATGCCTGTTCAATAATCGTGTCTCCTGTCACATCCCCTTCTCTGAGACTCTAGTCACTGAATTGTAAAACAAACAAAATCAAACAATCAAGAAAAGGAAAGATGCCAATCAAGCTCATCTGAAAAAAACAACAACACAACCCCAAACAAAACAAACGCAATAACCAAATAATTAGGAAGGAGAAATATGTCAAAACAAGGTACAATTTAAACTCAACAACAACGAAACAACCAATTTATCCCGGAGAAGGAATACTTCATGCAAGCTCAATTGTAAAGAAAAAACAAAACATCAACAATAATAATAACAACAGCACTTATAATAACAATAATAAATAATAATAATAATAATAATAATAATAATAATAATAATAATAATAATAATAATAATAATAATAACAATAATGATGATGATAACAACAACCAAACTATCAGGAAGTTGAAATATGCCAGACAAATCCGTAGAACAATAACAACAATAACAACAACAACAGAAGCAACAACAATGATAACAAAAACTAGTTGGTAAATTCAATAATATGTCAGACAGGATGAGGAAAAAAAAAGCAAACGAGTGCTTATTCCATTTTCCTCGACATAAAAAAACCCAAATGAAGTAAAATAAATAAACAAGTCCGCACAACAACAACAACAAAAACAACATCCACAACAACAATATGCCTAATAACAACAACAAGTTAGCAAACTATTGATCAATAGACACAACGAGTTATGAGCTGTCGTCTTGGCTTTAACTTAAACTTGATTTTTTTTTTTTTTTTACTTCACTCCTTTAGGGGTCAGCGGGACACTTCAATGAAGTTTTTTTTTGTTTTTTGGTGTTTTGGTTGTTTTTTTTCAGGCAGTATGTCATGGCCAAACCCAGCCTACCAGTGCTAATCCCTCTCCATCAGGAATCATTAGGAAACATCACTTCTGTGCAGGGTCAGGAAAGAACCTACATCTTCCAACTTTTGTCCGACTTTTCACTCATCCAGTAAGAAATAAAACTGTGTTGTTGGTGGTTTTTGTGTGTGGTTCTTTTTAAGCTTATGTTACCTCACATTGATTTGAAGAGTTGTTGGTTCCGGGATGTTACAAGGTTCTTTGATTTATGGGTTTTTTGTTATCATTTTCTGTTATTCATATTTTCGTATTATATTGTCAATGCTGCCCTTATTACCATTCTTGTTCTTGTTGTTGTTATTGTTCTTTTTGTTGTTGTTGTTGTTGTAGTTGTCGTTGTAGTAGTAGTGGTAGTGGTAGTGGTGGTAGTAGTAGTAGTAGTAGTAGTAGTAGTAGTAGTAGTAGTAGTAGTAGTAGTAGTAGTAGTAGTAGTAGCAGCAGTTCAAAATAATTCAGACCATCAATTTTGCACTGTTTGTGAGTACATGGAGACACACATCCACACGCATGCGCACGTGCACACATACAGACAAACAGACACACAGACACACGCATGCGCACGTGCACACATACAGACGAACAGACACACAGACACACGCACGCACTCTCTCTTTCTCTGTCTCTTACTGTCTCTCTGTCTTTGTCTGTATCTCTCTGTCTCTGTCTCTGTTGTCTCCTTACTTCTCTCTATTTTTAACACACACTCTCTCTCTCTCCCCCCCCCCCCCCTCGCCCCATCTCTTGCCTTCACAACTCGTCAAACAATCTGTTATCATTTGTCAATCAACCAAATAAAGTCTACCACCCCCACTCCCCCCCCCCCCCCCCCCCCCCCCCCCACCACCCGAGCGCTTTTCACCCTGTCCTTCGAAAGTATGGCTGGTCACATCTGCATTCTGCTATTTCCCCCTACTACTTTTTTGTTTTCCCCTCACTTGGCACATCTCCTGAGAGGGAGAGCAGATGCCCTTGGGGCCATAGTGAAATGTCTTCATTCTAGGGGTTTTTTGCCCCCTGAAGTCATTGACTGCTGAAACAGCAAAGCAAATCCAGTCATTTGAAACAAAATGCCTTAGAAAACTGCCGGGCATATCCTGGAGAGAACGAAAGACCAATGAATTTGTCAAGAGTCAAATAACACGGCTGGCAGGTCAAAAGGAACCCCTTCTCACCATCGTCAAGAAGAAAAG
The DNA here is from genome assembly GCA_028751875.1 of Rapana venosa. NCBI lineage: Eukaryota > Metazoa > Mollusca > Gastropoda > Neogastropoda > Muricidae > Rapana > Rapana venosa. The sequence continues at coordinate 11,846,992 of CM054144.1, read as the reverse complement.
GCTGACATGGTTCGGCCACGTCACCCACCACAACACTCTGCCAAAAACAGTACTGCAGGGAACACTCGAAGGTGGCAGAAAGAGGGGAAGACAGAACAAGTCATGGATGGACAACATCAGAGAATAGACCAGGATGAATGACTCGGCACTACTGCGCAGAGCCAAGGACCGAGATGGGTGGAGGAAACCTACCACGGCATCGTCTTTCGTGTCTCCTCCACGACCGCCAAGGTCACGGGTCTGATGATGATGAAGTCAATTATAGTTAGGGCTCTCTTCAACTTCTTGAGCATGGACCGAGTTATAACTGGAAGTCCATGAAGGTTTCTACGGTGTGTGTGTGTGTGTGTGTTGTGTGTGTGTGTGTGTGTGTGTGTGTGTGTGTGTGTGTGTGTGTGTGTGTGTTGTGTTGTTTGTGTTGTGTTGTGCTGTGTGTGTTACTTGTATTGTGTTGTGTTGTGTGTGTGTATGTGTGCGTGGTGTGTGTGGTGTGTGTTATGTGCATGTGCTTGTCTCACTGCATAGTGTGACATTAGAGTATGATTAGGCCTTTTCATTTTCTTTGTATCTTTATCCTTGTTTGTCTGTCTGTCTCTCTGTTTCTGCTTTCCTCTCTCTCTGTCTGTCTGCATACATGTCTGTTTCTCTGTATATATGTCTATCTGTATTTCTCTCTATTCCTCTCTGTTTCTTTATTTCTATCTATCAGTCTGTCTCTGTCCCACATCTATCTGTCTGACTATCTTTCTTTCTGTCTCTCTCTCTGTTCGTAGGCTAGTTGCTCTCTGTCTCTGTCTGTCTGTCTGTCTCTCTACCTCTCCCTCTCTCCCTCCCTCCCTCCCTTCCCTCCCCCTCTCTCTCTCGCTCTATCTTCATTTACCACCACCACCACCCTCTTTCTTTCCCTCTCTGCCTATTAGTTTATTTCCTACAACGATCAACCAGCTAATGGAAGTTCACCATGCTCAGCCTGTCTTTTCACATAGCGCTACTAGTCCCATCTGTCTTTCTCTATTTTTTTTTTTGAGGAGGGGGGGGGGTCAATTTTTTCCCCCCACTCTTGGCAAATCCCGTGAGAGGGAGAGCAGATGCCCAGAGGCTGAAGCAAAAATGTCTTCATCCTTTTTTTCCCCATCTGATGTCAATTACATTTTGAACTCTCTTCAATTTCTCCCGAAATGGGGGTTCATATAGGGGTCGATGATAAAGGTATGGGCTGTTGTGTGTGGGGGGGGGAGGGGGGGAGGGTGGGTCTGTGTGTGTGTGTGGGGGAGAGGTCTGTTTATTTTTTACTTCACTCCTTTAGGGGTCAGCAGGACACATCAATGAAGTTTTTTTGTTTTTTGTGTTGTGTGTTTTTTCAGGCAGTATGTCATGGCCAAACCCAGCCTGTCAGTGCCAATCCCTCTCCATCAGGAATCGTTAGGAAACATCACTGCAGTGCAGGGTCAGGAAAGAACCTACTTCTTCCAACTTTCTGCCTACTTTTCACTCATCCAGTAAGAAAGAAAACTGTGTTGTTGGTTGTTTTTGTGTGTGGTTCTTTTTAAGCTTATATTACCTCACATTGATTTGAAGAGTTGTTGGTTCCGAGATGTTACAGGATCCTTTGATTTATGGGTTTTTTTATTATTATTGTCTGTTATTCATATTTTCGTATTATCAAGTCTGCTCTTATTACCATTCCTGTTCTTGTTTTTGTTTTTGTTATTAGTATCTTTTTGTTGTTGTAGTTGTAGTTTGTAATAAGTATAGTTAAGTATAGAAGGATAGGGTAAGCTCTCCTTATTGAGTAGTAGACACAGTTATGTATTTTGTAGTACATGGAGATACTAGTACAGTCAGTCGATCGTCTGCGCCTCCTTACTTCGAAACAACTCAGACCACCAAATTTTTTGTCTTATGTATTGTCGTCATGGATATCATCCTCCCTCCATGCCTACTTCGTAACTGGACTACTCACTACTTACAGACTTCATACATCTATGCTCATCTCTCTCTCTCTCTCTCTCTCTTCTCTCTACTTCCCCCCTCTCTTTCCTTCACACTCGTCAAACAATCTGTTATCATTTGTCAGTCAACCAAATAAAGTCTACCACCTCCCACCTCACCCGCCCCCCCCCCCCCCCTTCCCCTGCGCGCTTTTCACCCTGTCCTTCGAAATATGGCTGGTCACATCTGCATTCTGCTATGTCCCCCTACTATTTTTTTGGTTTTCCCCTCACTTGGCAAATCCCCTGAGAAGGAGAGCAGATGCCCTTGAGGCCTTAGTGAAATAATGTCTTTATTCTAGGTTTTTTTTTGCCCCCTGAAGTCAATTATAGTTAGGGCTCTCTTCAACTTCTTGAACATGGACTGAGTTATGACTGGAGGTCCATGAAGGTTTTTATGGTGTGTGTGTGTGTGTGTGTGTGTGTGTGTTTGTGTGTGTGTTGTGTTGAGTTGTGTTGTGTGTGTTGTGTTGTGTTGTGTGTTGTGTGTGTTGTGTGTGTTGTGATTGTGGTGTCTCGTGTTGTGTTGACTGTAGATGTATGATTGTGTAAGGCTTTTCATTTTCTTCTATTTCTCCATCCTTGCTGTCTTGTCTGATTGCCTGTTTCTGCTTTCCTCTGTCTCTGTCTGTTCTCTGTCTGTTCTGTCTCTGTCTCTGTTTCTATCTCATATTTCTCTCTATTCCTCTCTATTTCTCTATTTCTATCTATCTGTCTGTCTCTGTCCCACATCTATCTGTCTGACTATCTTTCTTTCTGTCTCTGTCTGTTGGTAGGCTGGTTACTTTCTGTTGTCTGTCTCTCTGTCTCGTCTGTCTGTCTCTGTCTGTGTCCTTCCCTCCCTCCCTCCCCATCTCTCTCGTTCTATCTTCATTTACCACCACCACCACCCTCTTTCTTTCCCTCTCTGCCTATTAGTTTATTTCCTACAACGATCAACCAGCTAATGGAAGTTCACCATGCTCAGCCTGTCTTTTCACATAGCGCTACTAGTCCCATCTGTCTTTCTCTACTTTTTTTTTTTTTTGGGGGGGGGGTCAATTTTTCCCCCCCCACTCTTGGCAAATCCCGTGAGAGGGAGAGCAGATGCCCAGAGGCTGAAGCAAAAATGTCTTCATCCTTTTTTTTCCCCATCTGATGTCAATTACATTTTGAACTCTCTTCAATATCTGCCGGAATGGGGGTTCATATAGGGGTCGATGATAAAGGTATTGGGCGTGTGTGTGTGTGTGGGGGGGGGGGGGGGTGGTGTGTCTGTGTGTGTGTGTGGGGGGAAGAGGGGTCTGTTTTTTATATATTGTTTTACTTCACTCCTTTAGGGGTCAGCGGGACACTTCAAGGAAGTTTCTTTTGGTTTTTTGTTTTGTGTTTTTTTGGTTGTTGTTTTTTCAGGCAGTATGTCATGGCCAAACCCAGCCTACCAGTGCTAATCCCTCTCCATCAGGAATCATTAGGAAACATCACTTCAGTGCAGGGTCAGGAAAGAACCTACTTCTTCCAACTTTCGTCCGACTTTTCACTCATCCGGTAAGAAAGAAAACTGTGTTGTTGGTGGTTTTTGTGTGTGGTTCTTTTTAAGCTTATATTTATTACCTCACATTGATTTGAAGAGTTGTTGGTTCCGAGATGTTACAGGGTTCTTTGATTTATGGGGTTTTTCTTGTCATTTTCTGTTATTCACATGTTCGTATTATATTATCAGTGCTGCCCTTATTACCATGCTTGTTATTGTTCTTTTTAGTGTTGTAGTTGTACTAGTAGTAGTAGTACTACTACTGGTAGTAGTAGTAGTAGTAGTAGAAGTAGTAGTAGTAGTAGTAGTAGTACTAGTAGTAGTAGTAGTAGTAGTACTAGTAGTAGTAGTAGTGTTAGTAGTAGTGGTAGCTGTAGTAGTAGTTGTAGTAGTAGTAGTAGTAGTAGCAGTAGTGGTAGCAGCAGTAGTAGTAGTAGTAGTAGGGGTAGTAGTAGTAGTAGTAGTAGTAGTAGTAGCAGCAGCAGCAGCAGCAGCAGTAGTAGTAGTAGTAGTAGTAGTAGTAGTAGTAATAGTAGTAATAGTAGTAGTAGAAGTAGTAGTAGTAGTAGTAGTAGTAGTAGTACTACTACTACTACTACTACTACTACTATTACTACTACTACTACTACTACTACTACTACTACTACTACTACTACTACTACTACTACGTAGTAGTAGTAGTAGTAGTAGTACTTGTTGTTCTTCTTCGAAATAATTCAGACCATCAATTTTGCATTTCTTGTGAGTACATGGAGATACACATACACACGCATGCGCACGTGCGAGCGCACGTGAAGACACACAGACAAACAGACACACGGGCACACGCACGCACTCTATCTCTCTTTCTCTGTCTCTTACTGTCTCTTTGTCTCTCTGTCTTTGTCTCTGTCTCTCTCTGTCTCTGTCTCTCTCTCTCTCTCCTTACTTCTGTAACTTTATTTACTCTCTCTTTCTATCTCTGTCTCCTGTCTGTCTGTCTGTCTGTCTGTCTGTCTTCTCTCTTCTCTCCTCTCTCTCTCTCTCTCTCTCTCTCTCTCTCTCTCTCCTCTCTCTCTTCTCTCTCTCTCTCTCTCTCTCTCTCTCTCTCTCCCTCCCTCCCCATTCTCTTTCCTTCACAACTCGTCAAACAATCTGTTATCATTTGTCAGTCAACCAAATAAAGTCTACCACCTCCACCTCCACCCGCCCCCCCCCCCTTCCCCCTGCGCGCTTTTCACCTTGTCCTTCGAAGTATGGCTGGTCACATCTGCATTCTGCTATTCCCCCTACTATTTTTTTGGTTTTCCCCTCACTTGGCAAATCCCCTGAAAGGGAGAGCAGATGCCCTTGGGGCCATAGTGAAATGATGTCTTCATTCTAGGGTGTTTTTTTGCCCCTCTGAAGTCAATTATAGTTAGGGCTCTCTTCAACTTCTTGAACATGGACTGAGTGATAACTGGAGGTCCATGAAGGCTTTACGGTGTGTGTGTGTGTGTGATTTACAAAAAAAGTTTTAAAAATTAATTAATTAATTAATTAATTTATTTATGATTTTATATCGAGGATAATGGAATAAGCACTCTTGTGCTTTTTTTACATCTAGTCCCCGTGTGTATGCGGTTTTGTCAATTTTGTCATCTGTTCCCATCGGCACACAATGGCCTACTCTTTCGAAAAGCGGAACAGGATTTAACGTGTGCGCAAGATGTTCTGTATGCGTTCGCACACGGGGCCTCGGTTTATAGTCTCATCTGAAGTGTGTGTGTGTGTGTGTGTGTGTGTGTGTGTGTGTGTGTGTGTGTGTGTGTGTGTGTGTGTTGTGTGTGTGTGTGTTTTGTTGTATGCGTGTGTGTTGTGTTGTATGCGTGTGTGTTGTGTTGTGTTGTGTGTGTATGTGTGTGTATATGTGTGTGTGTGTGTGTGTGTGTGTGTGTGTGCGTTCTGTGCATGTGCGCGCCTCCACTGCATAGTGTGACATTAGAGTATGATTAAGCCTTTTCATTTTCTTTCTATCTTTATCCTTGTATGTCTTTCTATCTCTCTGTTTCTGCTTTCCTCTCTGTCTGTCTGTCTGTATACATGTCTGTTTATCTGTCTATCTGTATTTCTCTCTATTCCTCTCTATTTATTTATTTCTATCTATCAGTCTGCATCTGTCCCACATCTATCTGTCTGACTATCTTTCTTTCTGTCTCTGTCTGTTGGTAGGCTAGTTGCTCTCTGTCTCTGTCTGTTTGTCTGTCTCTCTATCCCTCTCTCTCTCCCTCCCTCCCTCCCCCCTCTCTCTCATTCTATCTTCATTTACCACCACCACCACCCTCTTTCTTTCCCTCTCTGCCTATTAGTTTATTTCCTACAACGATCAACCAGCTAATGGAAGTTCACCATGCTCAGCCTGTCTTTTCACATAGCGCTACTAGTCCCATCTGTCTTTCTCTACTTTTTTTTTTTTTGGGGGGGGGGGGGGGGGGGGGGGGGTCAATTTTTTCCCTCACTCTTGGCAAATCCCGTGAGAGGGAGAGCAGATGCCCAGAGGCTGAAGCAAAAATGTCTTCATCCTTTTTTTCCCCATCTGATGTCAATTACATTTTGAACTCTCTTCAATTTCTCCCGAAATGGGGGTTCATATAAGGGTCGGTGAAAAAGGTATCGGTGTCTGTGTGTGGGGGGGGGGGGGGGAAGGGGGTCTGTTTTTTAATTTTTTTACTTCACTCCTTTAGGGGTCAGCGGGACACATCAATAAAGTTTTTTTGTTTTTTGTTTTTTTGTTTTTTTGCAGGCAGTATGTCATGGCCAAACCCAGTCTGCCAGTGCTAATCCCTCTCCATCAGGAATCATTAGGAAACATCACTTCAGTGCAGCATCAGGAAAGAACCTACTTCTTCCAACTTTCTGCCTACTTTTCACTCATCCGGTAAGAAAGAAAACTGTGTTGGTGGTTTTGTGTGTGGTTCTTTTTAAGCTTGTATTTATTACCTCACATTGATTTGAAGAGTTGTTGGTTCCGAGATGTTACAGGATCCTTTGATTTATGGGTTTTTTATTATTATTGTCTGTTATTCATATTTTCATATTATCAACTCTGCTCTTATTACCATTCCTGTTCTTGTTTTTGTTTTTGTTTTTGTTATTGTTCTTTTTGTTGTTGTAGTTGTAGTAGTAGTAGTAGTAGTAGTAGTAGTAATTGTTGTTCTTCTCCTTCTTCGAAATACTTCAGACCACCAATTTTGCATTGTTTGTGAGTACATGGAGGAGGCACCGTGGTCGAGTGGTTTAGGCGGTCAACTCGTGATCCAGAGGTCGCGGGTTCGATCCCCGCTCGGCTCGGTGTTGTGCCCTTGGGAAAGACACTTTACTCCTATTTTCCTCACTCCACCCAGGTGTACAAGTGGGTACCAGCTCTGCTGGGGAAGTATCTGGCGACAGACTAGCGTCCTGTCACAGGGGTGGTGAAAAACCATCAGTTCGCTTAACGCTACAGAAACCGGGATAAGCTCCGGCTCTATGGGCCTTCTGGCTCGAAAGAACATACTTACTTTGTGAGTACATGGAGATACACCTACACACGCATGCGCACGTGCGAGCGCGCATGAACACACAGACAAACAGACTCACAGACACACGCACACACTCTCTCTTTCTCTGTCTCTTACTGTATCTCTGTCTTTGTCTTTGTCTCTGTCTCTCTCGGTCTCTGTCTCTCTCTCTCCTTACTTCTGTAACTTTTTGACTCTCTCTTTCTTTGTCTGTATCTGTTTCTGTCTCTCTGTCTGTCTGTCTCTCTCTCTCTCTCTCTCTCTTCTCTCTCTCCCTATCTCTTTCCTTCACAACTCCTCAAACAATCTGTTATCATTTGTCAATCAACCAAATAAAGTCTACCACCTCCACCTCCACCCGCCCCCCCCCCCCCCCCCTTCCCCCTGCGCGCTTTTCACCCTGTCCTTCGAAGTATGGCTGGTCACATCTGCATTCTGCTATTTCCCCCTACTACTAATTTTTTGGTTTTCCCCTCACTTGGCAAATCCCCTGAGAGGGAGAGCAGATGCCCTTGAGGCCTTAGTGAAATAATGTCTTCGTTCTAGGTTTTTTCTTTGCCCCCCCGAA
>CM054144.1:11814402-11829402 GCA_028751875.1 Rapana venosa | reverse complement strand
TTGACTTGACTTGACTTGACTTATAAACAAACAACAACAAAACAAACCCAAACGAAATACCACCTCCATCACCACCACCGACGACAACCACCACCACCACAACAACAACAACAGCAACAACATAAATAACTTCACCACCACCAAAAGAAACAACAACAACAAGAACTGCAGCTACAACAACAACAGTAGCAACACCACCACCACCACCACCACCAACCACCACCATCTCCAACAACAACAACAAACCACCCCCACCTCCACCACCACCACAACCATCACCACCGACAACAACAAAACCACCACCACCACCACCACCACCAACCACCACCACGACGACACCACCACCAACAACAACAACAACAGCAACCACCGCCACCACCACCACTAACAACAACATCAACACAAACAGCAGAAAGAAACAAAGAAGGAAGAGGGCAGCGTGATTGAAATAGGGCTGGGGATGGGAGGGGCACTGCATGTTTCTCTTGAAGGGATTTTGAATTTAATTCAGGATGGGACAGGGATCCAGTGCGGCAGGATTACCCCCCGTGTTGGCAGCGTAATTAATCACAAGAAAACTCCTCCTCCTCCTCCTCCTTTTTTTTTCTCAGTTTATCAGCCCGCTTTCTTAAAAGAAAAAAACAAACTCGCGCGCTATATTAAATGAATTCCGATCTGCAAGAGTATAAGAGAGAGAGAGAGAGAGAGGGGAGAGAGAGAGAGAGAGAGAGAGAGAGAGAGAGAGAGAGAGAGAGAGAGAGGGGAGAGAGAGAGAGAGAGAGAGAGAGAGAAGGGGGGAATGAATGAATGAATGAAATGAATCTTTATTTTTCAAGGGTAACAGAATAAGCATACGCATACTTTTTTCCATCCGGCCCTTGCCCTGATTAGGGACTATCAACAAAACAAGTGGGGAAAACCTAACATAACAAAGACAAAATGGTTTAAAAAGATAAGTGTATATTGAGAGGAGAGAGAGGGAGAGAGAGAGGAGAGAGAGAGAGAGAGAGAGAGAGAGAGAGAGAGAGAGGAGAGAGAGAGAGAGAGAGTCCGTTGTGTGGTGTGTGTGTGTGTGTGTGTGTGTTGTTGTTATTGTTGTTGTTGTTATTGTTCCTGATGTGTGTTTTTGTTTGTAGGTGTGTGAGTATGTGTGTGTTATAGGTATGTGTATCGCGTGTGTGTGTTGTGTGTGTGTGTGCGTGTGTGTGTGTGTGTGTGTGTGTGTGTGTGTGTGTGTGTGTGTGTGTGCGTGAGCGCGCGAGCGCGCGCACCTCTCCAAATATGCATGTATTATGTAAGAAACCTAATTTTTCTGTGTTTTTTTTCCTCAAAGATAACGGATAAGCATCATATTAAGTCGTTTTGGGGTGGCTTATTTTGTTTTTTGTTTTCGTTTGTTTGTTTGTTTGTTTTTACACTGAGTCGCCATGTGTTTTCAGTTGTGTAAATTTCTCATCCACAGACAGACAGACAGACAGAGAGAGAGAGAGAGAGAGAGAGAGAGAGGAGAGAGAGAGAGAGAGAGAGAGAGAGAGAGAGAGAGAGAGAGAGAGAGAACTCGAACTCGAATGATTTATTCACAAAAAGGCCATTGGCCCATACATGAAGGGGGTTGCCGAACTGCTTAGTATTTTGGTGGGGGTAAAAGCAATAGTAACGACAACATGTTACTGTATAACATAAAGTCAGCTACAAAAAAATATGACTTAGGATAACAATATCGAGAGAGAGAGAAAAGAGTGATAGAGAGAGAGTTAGCGAGAGAGAGAGCACTAAGTAAGAAAAGAGTGCGCTATGTGACAATCTAATGGGACACTACTCAGTACAGATCTCCTACAGAAAAGACAGAGAAAAGAACAAACCAAAAAGAAATGCATAGAAAGAAAGACAGAAAAAAAGCAAACGAAAAAAACACGACAGAAAGAAGAAAGAAAGAAGGAAAAAACATGGAAGAATAAAACCCAGAAAAATCATAAAAGAAAATTTGGAAAAAAAAGAAAGAAGAAAGGGAATAAGGAAAAAAAATAGCGAAGACAAAAAAAGAACAAAAAACGAAAGTACAAAAAATGAGATAGATAGATAGATAGATAACGGACAGATAGATGATAGTAGACGATGATGGGATAGATAATGATAAACATATGATAGATAGTAGATAGTTTGATAGATAGATATTAATAGATATATAAGATAGAGGACAATAGATAATAGATAGACAGTAGATAGATAAAAAGATAGATAGCAGTTGAAAAATAGATAGACATATAGATGTAGATAGAAATAGATAGATAAAAAGATAGAGATAGATGATAGAAGATAGATAATAGATGCGGACAGATAGTAGAAGAAGACAGATAGATAATAGATAATAGATAGACAGTTAGATAAATGATAGACAAATGATAGATAGTAGATAGATAGATAGATAGATAGATAAAAAGACAACGATGGATAGATAGATAGATAAAACGTTAGAAAATAGATAGACAATAGATAGATAGAAAATAGATAGATAATAATAGATAATAATAGATAGACGGACAGATAAATAGAAGAAGACGATGATAGAAAATAGATAATAGATAGACAGTTAGATAAATAGTAAAATAGATAGATAATAGATAGTAGATAGATAGATAGATAGATAGAAAATTTAGATAATAGACAGACAGATAGATAGATGATGGGCAGACAGAAGAAGCAGACAGACAGCGGGACAGATAATAATAGATAGACAGATAGATAGATAGATAGATAGGAGGTAGTAGATAGATGGTAGATAATAAATAGATAGAGAGACAGCAAGAAAAGAGAAGAGAGAGGCAGGCAGACAACAAACAGAAACAGACAGACAGACGAGATAGGACAGAGAAACTGCAAAGAAAAAAAATACTTATATACTTTATCCTGAATGACAGCGACAGACACTGCCCGAAAAAAAAACCCCATAGCAAGAAAAAAAAGAAAAAAAAAAAAAAAGACCTATTCGAAACGCCGCCCCACACTTTTACCCAAAAAAAAAAAAAAATGGACAGGGGTATAATCCCAACCAGGACCGCTACCCTCTCGTCTGACGTTTAAACGTCTGTCCACTCCTTGTCCGTCACAAAAAGGCATTGAACCTGCCATCCTGACTGACCCCCGTCCACCGGAACAAACGCTAGTGGACATCACGGGCCCTGATTCCGGGGAAACTGGCCTCTCCCAATCTGTCACAGCGCTGGGGGTCCGGGGCCCCATAATGGGTTTAAAGGGGATGACCCTCCCTAGAACCTTTAGGTTCTCCTCTTTGTCCTTCTCTTCTTCTTCTCCCTTTCCCTTTTCCCCCTAGCGCCCCCCCCCTCCCTCCCCACCCCCTACTGTAGCTTGCCCGGGAAACCATTGAGCTCTGTGGGTGGTGGTTGGGGAGGGGGTGTGTGTTTGGGGGGGGGGGGGCAAATTACTTCTTTCAGAGTCTGAGGAAATTAAAAGATGGCCAAGTTGGTTCCTCCTATCCCCCCCCCCTTCCCCTTTCCCCCCCCCCCCCTTCTTCCTGCGTCATTCGCTCTTTCCCCTTTTTGCTTTAAATCCCCACCCTGCCCTTTTTCCCCTCTCTCTCTCTCCCTCTCTCCCCATCCTTTCCTCCTTCTCCCCCCCCTCTCTCTCCTCTTCTCCTTCTCTCTCCTCTCTCCTCTCTTCCTCCCTCCTCTCCCTCCCCTCCCCCCTGTCCTCTTCAAAATGTCCTAGCCCGGCGCCCTTGATGCAGCAATGATGAACACAGGCGGCCCGAATCTGAGATGGGAAGAGAAGGAATTAATGGGGAGAAAGAATGGCCTGGAGATTGGGGCAGAAAAGTTGGTATTGGCTGGAAGAAAAGAGAGACCAACCAAAACCAAAACAAGAAAGAAAAAAACAGAAAGAAAGAAAGAAGAAGAAGAAGAGAGAGAAAGAAAAGCACAGGAGGGGTATGGCTAGGCAGATATGTAGATGTATGTTTGATGTGGGTCTAAATCGTTTTTTAGTTGCGAGGGAAGGGAGGTGTAGGGGTGGTGGTGGTGGTTCTTTGTGGTTGGCTGGTTGGTTGTTTGGTGAGTAGAATTGGTAGTGAGTTGGCTGACTGGTCGGCTGAATAGCTGGTAGGTTGGTGGGATGCTTTGCTAGTGAGCTGACTGGTTGGTTGGTTGATTTGTTGGTTTGTTGTTGGTTGGATGATTGGTTGGTTGTGGGTGGCTGGGTTGGTTGGTTGGTTGGGCTGGGTTGGCTGTTGGTTGGTTGGTTGGGTTGGTTTGCTGGCTGGTTGATTGGTTGGTTGGTTGGATTGATGGATTGTTTAGCGAGTTCTTTTTTTGCTTTTATATGTAAGCTCGCAATATATTACTTTTTTTGCAAGTAAGTGTTATTTGGGTGTTTTCGGGGATTTTCCAGCAGGATTTTTTGGGGGGCTGCAAACTCACTTTTACTTTACAATGCTTCTGTTTCCACCAACATGTCTATAAGTTGTGTGTGTATGCATGTATTCATGCATGTATGCATGTGTGCATGTATGTATGCATGTATGCATGTATGCATGTATTCATGTATGTATGTATGTATGTATGCATGTATGCATGTATGCGTGTATGCGTGTATGCGTGTATGTATGTATGTATGTTTGTATATTTGTATGTATGTATGTATGTTTGTTTGTATATTTGTATGTATGTATGCATCTATGCATGTCTGTCTGTATGTATGTGTTCGTGTGTATGTCTATGTGTGTGTCAGTGTGTGTGTGTGTGTGTGTGTGTGTGTACACGCACGCGAACGCGCGCGAGCGTGTGTGTGTGTATATGTGTATGTTTGTATGTATTCGTCTGCGCGTGTATGTAAGTGTGCGCAAGCATGTGTGTGGTGTGTGTGTGTAACAGAGGAGCACACACGGTTTTGGTTTTTATTTGGGGACAAGGAGAGGGGAAGTCATAACACGACAGCAGTACCAACAAGAAAGGTGACGACAATCACCTACACGACTATGACGACAGCAAACGCGAGGAGGAATGGCGAATAAATTTACAAAGACAAATTGCAAAGAATTGCGAAGATCTAAAAAGAAGAATTGCAAAGCAGAATTGCAAAGAAAAAGAAGATGAAGAAGCAGAAGAAGAAGAAGAACAACAAAAAAAAAACAAAGCAACAACAAAAACAGAAACATGACAAGAGAATTATAACAAGAGGAACGAGAACAAGAAGAAGAACAAGAAAAAGAAAAAGATTAAGAACAGGAAGGAGAAAAAGAAGAAAAAGAAAACCAAAACCCAAAACAAAACCAGCAAAACAACAACAACAACAGCAGCTGCAACAGTAACAAAAACAAACAACAATAACCCCCCCAAAAAAAAGTTGAACAGAAAGATAACACAACAAGAATGGAAAAGATAATAAGGACATCCTCAGCAAAATAAATCAGACCGCACAGTGAAAACGAATCCAGATTACACCACCACCTACCCCTCCCCCTCCCCATCTCATTTCCACATTTCTTCCCTCTTTCTCCATCCCTTGCCAGTGCTGTGGGGGGGATTTGTGGAAAATCCCGAGCCTTTGGCATGGGGGATCTTTACGAGCAGCTATTCACAGCCAAGGGGATGCAGCATCTTCAATAACCTCCCGCGGTTACTCCTTCTAGATTAAGAACATGGAGCAAATGTGTTTGCCAGCTGCAAAACTTGTTTCATTTCGGAAGTATGATGTTCATATGTACCCTGCAAATAGTGCCGCCTGCAGGGCATCGTTTTTTCTGTGTTCTGACTATTGATTTTTTGTGTGTGTGTAAAAGAGAGAGACAGAGAAAGACAGAGAGAGAGAGAGGAGGGGTAGAGAAAGAGAGACAGAGATATAGAGAGAGATAAAGAAAGATAGAGAGAGTGACAGACAGACGGACAGACAGGTAAACAGTAAGACAGGCAAACAAACAGGCACACAGACAGAAAGACAGAGACAGAGAGACAGAGATAGACATAGAGCGATATACAGACAGACATACATGTACTGACATACAGACAGGTAGATAGACACACAGATAGACAGATAGACAGACATATACAGAGGGAAAACTTCATTTCATTGAAATGGATTGGATTTGTTTTTGTAAATCGTCTATGCAAGAAACAAGACTATGCTGACATTATAACGGATGTATTGCAGATTGATATTACTTTGGGCTTGAAAAAGTCACAAGCTAGAGTATATTGTATTGCAAAAGCAGTCTTTGAAATCACTTTGTTTTCCGATTTAAAACAAAGCACGCACACACACACATATATACACACACACACTCTCACGCACGCACACAGAACACAAACACACACACACACACACACACACACACACACACACACACAAACACACACACCCACATAGAACAACAAGCAAAACAATGCAAATCAACCAGGGAAGCTTAAGCCTGCCACAATTTGGTTCGAACATTTTTTAAATGTCCTGTTCGAAATAGACACAGTTTTGTTGTCTCGTTTCACTTTCTGTTCTTAACTTAAGCGAAGGAAAAACCTTTACGTCGAAATTTGCAACTGACACAAGATTACAGTAATCAGCAGCCGAGGCACACGTTAACAGCTGACTTGGGAAACCACACTACAGCTCCTTTAATTTCTAGCTTCTCGTCTTCTTAATTCAGGGACAAAAAAATCAAAGACTTTCGACTAGGGAACAGAATTTCGAACTTGTTTGGTGAAACAGGATCAGCTATTACGAAGCAGAGAAACATAGTTTTTTGTGTCTCGTGGGAAATGTGACTCCAGCAAACCACCAAGAAAGGTAAGTCATGCACAAAAACAGCACCATCAACAGCCCAAATGGCAATTTTCTTGGAACAGAAGCTTTATCAAAGATACACTACTACTACATCAGACTGTAATGAAGCAAATGGGCCATTTTCTTTTATTGATATCCAGAGCAAAAGTCTGTATGCCTTCAAACTTCCCTCTTGGAGACAATAAGGCTTATGTATTCCCTTACATGGCAGAACACAAATAAAAGTTCTATTCCTTAGAGCAGCATTAGGAAAGCTACATATTTGCTTTTGTTGCAAAAAGACATTAATAATCCCCAGAATGTTATTGTACAGAATCTGAAGAAAAATGGGAAAACTTGTGGTTAAAATGAACAATGTCATATATGGTGGGTTTTTTCCTCCACAACATGTAGATCCTCTGTGTTTTATTGAAATCATAACAAAATAAAATGATTTCACTTTGTGGGAAGAAATTGTTTCACTACATGAACACACAAACTTTAAAGTTTTACATAATCAGTAGAAAGCCAGCCATTGTTTTTATTTTTTTAATAAATAGATATGATTAAGGAAAGTTTACTCATCTTAGCCAGTTAAATAGAGAAAAAACAACTAAGCACATTAAGCTTTAATGTAATCAAACAATAAGAGAAAAGCACACCTCACCCCCCTCTACAGACGAAAGTCTTGCGTCTCTCAAAGCTCAACAATGCATCTTTTGTGCTTGACAGTGGATCAAGACATAAAACCAACTTCTTACATAAGCCAACAATAAGCCCATACTCTTAATCCTGTTTCTAAAGCATGTATTTATTTATTTATTTATTTATTTATTCTTTTATATCGAGGATAATGGAATAAGCACTCATGTGCTTTTTTACACCCAGTCCCCGTGTGTACGCGTTTTTGTAAATTTTGTCATCCGTTCCCCACCGGCACGCAATGGCCTACTCTTCCGAAAAGCGGAACAGGTTTTAACGTGTGCGCAAGATGTTCTGCATGTGTTTGCACACGGGGTCTCGGTTTATAGTCTCATCGGAGCAGAGGAGCATCATTCTTTGTACTTCTTCCTCCTCTTCTCTTCCCTCTTTCTCTTCCTTTAACCTTCCATCCCCTGATCTCCCCAACCCCCACCCCCCTTCTGCCTCCTCCCTAAATCATTTTTTTGGTTGTGATCTCGGAATATTTGTCACAAGTTGATTGGCTTTTCTGGGGCCCTGAATAAGCAGCGGTCATACCACAAGTGTTTTTTCTCTCTCACCCGTCACATTCTTATTGCCTGAGATAATGTTTCATAGAAGCATTAGGGGAGGGAGAGAGAGGGAGAGAGAGAGAGATAGAGAGAGAGAGAGAGAGAGAGAGACAGACAGACGAGACAGACAGAGACAGACAGAGAGAGACAGCAAGACAGAGAGATAGAGAAAGACAAAAAGACAGAAAAAGCACCACATGACAAAGTAATGTGATACCAAATCCACGGCATCTCCTATATCTAAAAAAGGAAGAGGAAAACTTGCATTATCCCTTTATCACCATTAACAGCAGACAGCCCATAACAAAACCATAAAAAAAACCGGATCCAATAACTCCCATAATGTGACAGGCATAGGATATGATCACCAAATACGCATAACAAAACCATAAGAACAACCTGATCCAATAACGCCCATAATGTGACAGGCCTAGGATATGATCGCCAAATACGCATAACAAAACCATAAGAATAACCCAATCCAATAACGCTCGAAAGGTGACAGGCATAGGAAGGATATGATCACCAATAGGCATCGATCGTCTTACCTCCCTGTAAAGACTGACTGACGCTTAAGGATTGTCCATTCTCCTCTCTATGACCCTCCTCTACCCCCTCCAACCCCGGTCCAAAAGGCATTGGGCCTGGTTAGGATGACCCCTGTCCAGTCAGGCAACAAAAGCGACCGGTAGATAGGGTCAGTCACGCCACCCAGACAGCTGCCTCTCACGATCTGTCATAACTCTCCAGCTTAGTGTTCATGATGCCATAGAGAAAGAGCCTTCGGCATGCAATAAAGGCTGAGGGTCATCTCTGTCTCTCTCTGTCTCTCTGTCTCTGTCTTTCTCTCTCTCTCTCTCTCACTCTCTCTCTCTCTCTCCTTCTCTCTCTCCTCCTCTTCTTCTTCTTTCTCAGCTCTTCTTTTCTTTCGGTGTGTTTTGTGTATGTGTGTGTGTGTGTGTGTGTGTGTGTTGTTGTTGTTGTCTTCAATTTAACGTCTGTTCACTCTAAGTGATGTTAGACGAGGGAAATAGAAAGTATAGTGGAAGTTAAAGAAGGGAGAAGAAGGAGTGGAAGGAGAAAAGGTTAAGAAATAGCATGTGTTGGGGTTTGTTTGTTTTTTGGAAAACACACACACACAAACTAAACACCCCCTACCCCCCCATCCCCCAACCAACCTAGAAAAGTAATGATAATACTTTTAAACAGGAACAAAATGTAAACTCAACAATGTGGAAACATGAAATAACAATAATGTAACTACAATAAATAATCAAGTGGACTATGCAAAAAACATCTGGCAATGGCAAAGGCTAGCTTTGAATTTTCAAAGACATTTTCCAGAGACTGGTGTGTGTGTGTGTGTGTGTGTGTGTGTGTGTGTGTGTGTGTGTGTGTGTGTGTGTGTGTGTGTGTGTGTGTGTGTGTGTGTTGCTGCCTCATCTTCTCTGACGTTCCTATTCTTGCTGTTTCCACACATGCTCTTTTTCAATCTCTCCACCACCACCACAGCCAAACCTTATTTATTTTTTATTTATTATTTATTTATTTATCTATTTATTTATCTAATTCATTTATTGATCCACTCATTGTTTGATATCGAGGATAATGGAATAAACACCCATGAGCTTTTCTTTACATCCAGTTTCCGTGGTTACGCGGTTTTGTAAATTTTGTCATCTATTCCCACCGGCACATAATGGCCTTTTTGAAAAGCGGAGCAGAATTGAACGTGTGCGCAAGATAAGTTATGAAACATCCTCAGGGTTGGAAGTCGGAAGTCTATCAGGCCACCAGCCAGAGGGAGCCCATCAGGCCGCCATGGGGCCACCAGCCAGAGGAGCTCAGGCACTGATTTTGCCCATGATAGTGCTTGGCTCTAGGTGTGGGGGCCACAGGCTGTATTTCAGGGTCTTGCAAAATGGATAAGCTGCCACCTCAGTAGCCTCCTCCTGTTCACTTACCCTCCTTACCATCCCTACCCCCACTCTCTCTCTCTCCCCCTCTCTCGTCTTTCCTCCTCTCACTCTCACTCTTTTTTCTCTCTCTTCTCTTTCTCTCGCTCTCTCTGTCTCTCTTTGTTCTCTCTTTTCTCCCCCCCCTCTCTCTCTCTCTCTACCCCCCTCCTGTTGTCTACTTTTTCACAATACGCTCCAAATGTCCCCGCGCAGTGGCCTTGATGCAGCATTGATGAACACAGGCGGCCAGAAGCTGAGATGGGAGGAGGAGGAATTGACGGAGAGAGAGAAGAGAGGTGACCGGAGATGGCTGGGGGGTAGGGGGCTGTTTGGGGGATGGGGGTGGAGTTGGCGTTAAGAATAGTGAGTGGTTGGAATGAAGAAAGAGGAAATAGGAAAAAAAGAGAGGAAAATGAAGGAGGTTGCTGGCAAGTTGTGTGAAATGTCTGTTTGATGGTACTTTCCAAATCGTTTTTGTGGGTGGTGGGTGCGTTAGTAGGTTGGTTGGTTGGTTTGTTGGTTGGTTGGTTGGTTGGTTTGTTGGTTGGTGGGTTGGTTGGTTGGCTGGTTGATTGGTTGATTGCTTGGTGGATGCCATTATCCTTGGTTTATGTTTGCCTTTTCTGCTTCGTGTTAAGTTGCGTTGATTTGAATTGAACTGAACTGACTTTCGCCTGTCTCTCTATCATCTGTCTTTCAGAACAAATAGGTTTTGTTGTGGGGTTGCCGGGTTTTTTGCCATTTTGGCGGGGAGCCTGGATCAACTAGCCTGCTTACCTTCAAGGACAAAAGCTATTTATAAAACAAAAATGGAATTTTAGTCAACAGGAAAACGAGACTTACAAAAAGAGAAAATCATGATAATGACAACAATGAAGACGATGACAACGACATTGAAAATGATGACAACAATAACGAAGATGATGATGACGACGAATATGTAAGTGAAGACGAAGAAGAAGAGGAAATAACACTATCAACAACAATAACAAACAAATGATAAAAGTATGAAAAGTATTTACAGTATGATCATTTATATCAAAAATGCCCACTGTGACATCAAGAGCAAGCCAAGCCACCATACAGAGACTAAGATTAACAGAACGGGAGTAAGAAATACAACGAAAAAAGGACCACATCCACTGAATAAGGCGGCAGTGCGATAACGAATGAAGATTGCACAATCATCTGCACCTCCCTCCCTCCCTTTTTTGCCATGCTAGCATATCTTCTCTATTCCTCTCTAGTGCCAAGTGGGATTCGTCAGCTTCCCAAAACTTTGGTGTTAGGGATCTTTACCAGCATCCATTCACAGCAAGGGGACTCCTGTATCTTCAATATTCTTCTGTTTTACTTCTTCTGGATCGAGAACACGGAAAAGTATGCAGATATGGGTTTTTTGCAAGCTGTATGACGTAGTATTGGAGAGATTTGATGTCCCTGATATAATATGGCCCTCCACGTTATGATATTGCTTGCAAGACTTTTTTTCCGCTTGATCAGAGAGAGAGAGATGAGAGAGAGAGAGAGAGAGAGAGAGAGAAGAGAGAGAGAGAGAGAGAGAGAGAGAGAGAGAGAGAGACAGACAGACAGACAGACAGACAGACAGACAGACAGGACAGAGACAGAGACAGAGAGAGAGAGAGAGAGAGAGAGAGAGGCTGGCTTCAGCAAATACAGAAAGACTGTGACAGAAAGATATAGAGATAAAAGGACCACAACAGGGAAAGCGAAAGGAAAAAGAAAAACAAGTGAACAAGAGAGAAAAAGACAAGGCGAGAGCAAGACAGACAGACGCTTATACAAAGAACATGATACATCTTTTTCATATAGGTACATTTCACTATACAGCAAATATATAAGATTTTTTGGATGCTGTTAATTATTGAAAAAAACACCCAATTTTTATCACTTATGTGATGCATGAGTTCTTATACTGACCGGTCAGAAGTTACACAAAATTAGTGAAACAGTAGTTTATGGTATTTTCACAACCTAGTTCAGAAAACGAACTAAAACACAGCAAAATCTGCAAACGAATCAAAACAAAATAAAGATAGGAGAGAAGTTGCTAGAGTTTTTACACCCTACGGATGTTTCAATCTGTTTTCCTATTCAGGAAATTTGCGTTTCTCTCTTCCTGTTGTGTACTTGAGCTGATTAACTTTATTTTTATTTCAGCTACAATCAATAAACAGGTATAGAGAAAGTTCTAAGCCTATCTCTAAACTTTTTCCTTCCTATGAAGCAACTAGTTTAGAGAGCAAAATGAATTCTTTAATTTAATCACTCTGTTTTCTTAATTTCTTCAAAGCAAAAATCAAAAACCCATTTCGCAGGGGCAAAGTTACAAACGCCTCTAGGAAAATGACTGACCTGATCTCAGCAAACAGAGGGAGAAAATAAATCTCCAAACAGAGAGAAAGGTAGCCAAATAAACAACAGAAATCTTACCATCTCTTATTAGCAAAGACGACATTTCTGTTGGCTGTAGATAAAGTAGCTTAGAATTAAATGGACATGACTATATTTTTGGCTTGTAGGGGAGGGAGGTGATCATTAATATAATAAATTGAAAAACAAAGTTATACATAAAAAGTTATATCCTAGAAATATACATACACCCCGAGGAGCAAACATCTTACTATGCAAAGCTATGTAAAGTGGTATAACTGTTCTGGTACATAATGAAAATCCTGCACTTTTAACAAGAAAAGTATTCTTTACAAAAAAATATGAAACACATGAAAGGAAATGGCTGTTTTATATATGCTTTGGTAAAAGTAAACATATGTATACCCTAGTCACTGGTTTTAAAGCCAAAATGACAGCTTTCAAGTCACCATATGGAAAGAAAGCAGCCTAATGACACCCCATACTAACCCAGACTATGCCAAAAAATGCTTCAGCTTCTTCTACCATTTCTCGAATACAACCTAAACTGTACTCTCCATATCCTAGGAAGGATATTGGGAACATAAAAACTAGCTTTTACATAAGCCATAAAAAAGAAGATGCACATTCTAAAACTTTTTTGCAGAAGATACAAAATCTACTCTCCCTCGTGCTCCTTGTTACTACCAACCAACTATTTTCTTCTTGGCCAACATCTTCACTGCTAAATTTTTAACATTTAATGTCTCCTCACTCAGTGACTGACCAGCTTTTCTGGGGCTGGCTGTGGTGATGCAGCAGTGGCCAAAGCACAGGATTTCCTTCTGCCCCCTGCCACGTCAATGTGGCTTGAGATACTCTTAAGTTGACGTGTTGGCGGGAAGAGTGTTAGGGGATGAGAGGAAGAGAGAGAGAGAGGAGAGAGAGGAGAGAGAGAGAGAGAGAGAGAGAGAAGAGAGAGATAGAGAGAGCACGAAAACTAACACAAAAAGTTACACATAAAAGAGTCTTGTCCTAGACATATATATCCTGTGGAACAAACATCTTCGGATTATGTAAAACTATGTCAAACAGTATCACTGTTCTGGTACAAAATGCAAATCCTCAACTTTAACCCTGAAAGTATTCTTCACCAAAAAACCCTTATTTGAAATGCATAGAAGGAAATTGCTGATTTTTCTATGCATTGGCAACAGTAAAAGTAGGTCTGCCCTGGTCACTGATATAAAAGCCAAATGATCAGCTTTCAATTCACCATATAGACAGGAAGCAATGTAATGACACCCCATACTAACCCAGACTATGAAAAAAAAACCTCCAGCCTCTATCATTTCTGTAGCAGAACTTAAACTGTACTTTTCATATCTTAGGGAACATACTGAGAACAAAAATCAAGCTCTTACATAAGCTGCAAAAAAGAAGATGCATATTCGAAAAATGACTTCCCAGGAGAAAAAAACCAACCTACTCTCGTCTGTACCCCTTTAACTACCTACCAGCTATTTTCTTCTTCACCAACATCTTCCACTATTCTTTGCCGTCAATACCTTCTGCTATCTGTTTACCATTCAGTGTCTCCTCACTCAGTGACCGACCGTCTTTTCTGTGCCAAAGCACAGGATTTCCTTCTGCCCCCTGCCACGTCAATGTGGCTTGAGGTACTCTTAAGTTGAGGGGTTGGTGGAGAGAGTGTTAGGGATGAGAGAAAGTGAGGAGAGAGAGAGAGAGAGAGAGAGAGAGAGAGAGAGAGAGAGAGAGAGAGAGAGAGAGAGAGAGAGAGAGAGAGAGAGAGAGAGATCATGAAAAATAACATTTCTCAAAAAAAAATTCACATAAAATAGTTTTGTCCTAGAATTATATATCCTGTGGACCAAACATATTCTAATGATGTAAAACTATGTCATATGGTATCCCTGTTTGGTAGAGATTGCCAGTCCTCCACTGAAACCTGGAAAGTATTCTTATTCTTTATCTATGCTTAGGCTTCTTCTGCCAGTTTTAGAACAGTACCTAAGCTGTACCCTCCATACCCCAGAAAGCATATTGAGAACATAAAAACCAGCTTTTACATAAGCTGTAAAAAATGAAGATGCATATTCTGAAACTTACTTGCCAGAAGATAAAAGCAACCTACTCTCGTCCGTACTCTTTTTACTACCAAGCTATTTTCTTCTTCACCAGTACCTTCCACTATTCTCTGCAGCCAATACCATCTGCTATCTTTTTAACATTCAATGTCTCCTCACTCAGTGACTGACCGGCTTTTCTGGGGCTGGCTGTGGTGATGCAGCAGTGGCCAAAGCACAGGATTTCCTTCTGCCCCCTGCCACGTCAATGTGGCTTGAGGTACTGTTCAGTTAACGCTTTGGCGGGAAGAGTGTTAGGGGGGCAATGAGAGAGAAAGACAGAGGGGGGGTGGGGGGGGTGAGAGAGAGGGGAGAGAGAGAGAGAGAGAGAGAGAGAGAGAGAGAGAGAGAGAGAGAGAGAGAGAGAGAGAGAGAGATAGAGCACTAAAAATAACTTTGAACAAAAAAGCTACACATACAAGAGCTTTGTCCTAGAAATATATATCCTGTGGAGCAGACATCTTCTGATTATGTAAAACTATGTCAAATGGTATCACTGTT
>CM054144.1:11799402-11804402 GCA_028751875.1 Rapana venosa | reverse complement strand
ACACACACACAACACACACACACACATACGCCACATACACACGCACCAAACACACCACATACACACACACACACATACACACACCACACACACACCACATACACACACACACACCAAACACCACACACACAAAACCACTCAAAACACACCACACACACACACCACATATACACACCATACACACCACACACACACACACACACACACACACCATAATACACACACACCACACACACATCCATACATATACACACACACACACAAACAACACACACACCACACACGCACACAACACACACATACCATACAAACACACCGCACCCCACACACACACACCACACGCACACACACACACACACTGCACACACACCCCAACACACACACACACACACACACCCCACACACACACACCATACACACACACACACCACACACACACACATACACCCCCCTCCCCCCACACACACCACAACGCACACCAAAACACACACACACACACACAAACACACACACACACACACACAAACACACACACCACACACACACACACCACACACACACCCCCCATACACACACACCTTCGGATGAGACTATAAACCAAGGCCCCGTGTGCGAACGCATGCAGAACATCGTACACGCACGTTAAATCCTGTTCCGCTTTTCGAAAGAGTAGGCCATTGTGTGCCGTTGGGAACAGATGACAAAATTTACAAAACCGCATACACATGGGGACTGGATGTAGAAAAAGCACCTGAGTGCTTATTCCATTATCCTTTATATAAAAAAAATCATGTCATCTGAGCGCTTTGATTTGTTTCTTTACAAGATTCAGCGCTATATAAATTCCATACATCATTATTATACACACACAGAACCTTTTTTCTTATAGCAGCAAAAAGGGGATATTTTATGCTTTAAAACCTTCATTTAAGAATATCGTCATACTTTTGAACAGCCACCTGTCCACTAGTCACCTATACACTCATTCTTGTCCTCCACCTTTTCATTCGTTTCCTTTCTTCAGCACTCAGCCCCTGTCACTCAACGGCTGGGTGTTTCTGTTCTAAGACCCTGATGCAGCAGTGGTGGCCATAGGGTAGGCATTCTCTCTACTTTGTCCTGGTCATATCGTTGGGCTTCGGAGGTCGTTGCATCCAGGAGTTCTTAGAGGCAATGATACACAGAACCAGAGATACATACATCGATTGAGAGAGAGAAGGATACCTATCTATCTATCTATCTATCTATCTATCTATCTATCTATCTATCTATCTATCTATCTATCTATCTATCTATCTATCTATCTATCTATCTATCTATCTATCTATCTATCTATTTATCTATCTATCTACTATCTATCTATCTATCTATCTATCTATCTATCTATCTGTCTGTCTGTCTATCTATTTATCTATCTATTTATCTCTCTATCTCTCTATCTCTCTGTCTCTGTCTTTCTCTGTCTCTGTCTCTGTCTGTCTGTCTGTCTGTCTGTCTGTCTTTCTCTCTCTCTCTCTCTCTCTCTCTCTCTCTCTCTCTCTCTCTCTCTCTATATATATATATATATATATATATATATATATATATATATATATATAAAATCTCAGTGGCGCTCGATTTCCCCAGTTAAGGTTAAGCAGCATCGAGCGGGGTTACCACTTGGTCGTGTGACCGTTTGCGCGCCATGGCTTCAGTATAGTCCCCCAGTTCACCCAACATTCACTACATAATAGTTGACAGAAGACAAACCTTAACAACAAGAAAAGGTGAAATTTAGTATCGCCTAAACTGACAGACAAGTAATACCACAAACACATTCTCTCACTGCCTGGTACTTAAAGCCTGTTCATTTGTGTCTTTTGTTTCAGAATATACACAGGCACCTGGGGAAACCCAGGAGAACGAAAATCCGGAAAACACTCTGTCTCTGACAACACAGCTACAGAACCTGCCCTAACAACCTCTCCCTGTCCAACAAGAAACACAGCTGGACACTGGTCACGATCCTTGTCTGACCCAGACCCCTGCCGCTCCCAGTCTGCTACCAGTCTGAGCCATGATGGGAATACAGAAAATAAAGTGACCCCAAGCAGAAGCCGAAGGCCATCCTCCCTTGTCCATCTCTACACGGCTAGTTCACCAGGGGTCAGCTAAGCTTTAGATGGGGCCACCACCACCACCACTGACCTTGCTTTCAGGGTCTAGCGAGATTAATGACCAGCCACATCAGCCTCCCCACCCCCCACCCCACACCCTCACACACCTCCCCCTTCCATTATGCCAACAGCTTCCCATCCTCTCCCCTCCTCTGCCCCTGCCTCTCCCTCTTCTTCCATTATTTCCCGTCTCACTCTCCTTCCAGTTCTCTTCTATCTTCAAGCCCTCCATCCAGCCCTGCCCCCTTGATGCAGCAATGATGAACACAGAGTGGCCAGATACCGAGATGGGAAGAGCAGGAATGGATGGGAAGAAAGAGAGTTGACTGGAGATTGGGGCAGAAAAAGTTGGAGGTTGCCAATCTGAAGAAGAAGGAGACCAGTAAAAGAAAGAAGAAATAAAGGAGATAGTTGGTCAGATGGGTCTATAGATGATATGTATGTTTAATCACATTTCTAGATCGTGTTGAGTATGTGTGGGTGATAGGGGGAAATAAATGAAGGTTGGTTGGCTGGTTGGTCGGTTGAAGGAGATAGTTGGTCATATAGTCTATATATAATATATATGTTTAATGACATTTATTGATCGTTTTGAGTATGTGTGGGTGATAGGGGAAAAATTAATAGTTGAAGGGTTGTTGGCTGGTTTGTTGAAGGAGATATCAGGTCAGATAATCTATAGTCTATAGATAATATGTATGTTTAATGACATTTCTTGATCGTATTGAGTATGTGTGGGGGATAGAGGGAAAATAGTTGATTGGCTGGTTGGTTGGTTGATTGGTCGGTTGGTTGTTTTATTGGCTGGTTGGTAGGGTGGTTGACCAATTAATTTGTCGGCTGTCTTGTACTTCTGTGAGTGTGTATGGATGGCTGCTGTGTCCTGGTCTGGTTCGATAGGATGCTATAGGTTTGGCTAGGATTGTTTTGCATGGTTTTACTACAAGTCTCTTGCTATCATTCGCAGCAGGTATTATGTGACACGTATACCTCCATTATATTTTTAAAGCCCTATATCTTTGTGTAGAGGAACATGCTAGAAGTGTTAGGAGTGTTTGTTTTAATCTCCTAATGAAAGGGAAACTAATGAAAATAGTATCAGAGTAAGCGATAGCAGCAACTATGGCCATGAAGAAGAGGAAGAAAAGAAGAACAAGAAAACAACATATTACTATCACTATCACCATCACCACCATCACCATCATCACCATCATCATGATCATCAGCATTTATCATCATCATCATCATCATCCATCATCATCATCATCATCATCATCATCATCATCATCCTCCTCCTCATCATCATCATTGTGAAAAGCAACAACAACAACAACAAAACCCCAACAAGAACAAAACCATGCGGGCCATGCAGCCTGAGATTTGGCGGAGAGAGCACATTACGGGAGAAAAGAAAGACAGGAATTGCAGCACTAAACAAGCCCGCAGCGTGGAAAGGAATCCAGATTGCACCGTCACCTCCACCTCCCCATCCCGTGTTCCCGTGTTTGCCTCTCTTCTCCATCCCTTGCCAGTGCTGTGGGGGGATTTGTGGGAATCCCGAGCCTTTGGCGTGGGGGATCTTTACGAGCAGCTATTCGCAGCAAAGGGGATCCAGCATCTTCAATAACCTCCCAAGGTTACTCCTTCTAGATTAAGAACATGGAGCAGTTACACAGAAGTGTTCTCAATAACGGTAGGAGTTGTTTTTTTCTCTAGAAAGGTCTGATTGCCGTGTGTGCCCCAGTCCACGTAGACTAGCTTGTCAAACTTCTTTGGTCTGGTTTATTTTTCTTTGCAAGAGAAAATAAGAGCTAAGTCAAGTTTAGGAAAATGCTATCATATGAAGGGTAATGATATAGTACAACATGGGCTGGCTCATAACGGTTATGTAAAGAATACAGACTAGATTATACATAATCAAACTGTCTATAAAACCAGAGCGCTGTTGATTGAGTATGCTTTAGACAACGAACAGGCAATATTTTGATGGTTGGATAGATGACTTCTTTGTAAATTCAATGACTAGTTGGTTACTCGGTTGGTTGGCTAATTGGTTTATTAGCGGCTGACTAGATGGTTGGATCGTTGGCTGGTTGGCTGGCTGGTTGGTTGAATGGTGGGATGGTTTGTAGATGCGTGGCTAGTCGGTCGGTTGGTTAGTTGCTTGGTTAGTTGGCGTGTCGAAGAGGTTTGCTTGTTTGCGAGCTCATTTCAGTGGGCTTTTTTGTTAATAAGAAGCAGAAACTGGCCTCCCAGAAAGAAAAAAATCACATTCTACACTGTTCAATTCGAAAAGCCATTATGTAGCACGAACTTTCTTTATTAGCTAAATTTAACAGACTTCTTTTGTGAAATTAAGGAGCGGGATTGAATCGGAGCCTAGTGAGAACTGCATTTAGCCCTGACGACTGTGCGAAAAGAACATGATTACTTTCTTCCTTCTTTTGTGTTTACTTGCCTTTTCGCAATTGTCCTTTCTCCTGTCTCTGTGCCTCTCTCTCTCTCTCTGTCTCTCTCTCTCTCTCTCTCTCTCTCTCTCTCTCTCTCTCTCTCTCTCCCTCTCTCTCTCCCTCTCTCTCTCTGTTTTTTAAAATTTATTTTTAATTTATTCTTTTATATCGAGGATAATGGAATAAGCATTTTTGTGTTTTTTACATCCAGTCCCCGTGTGTATGCGGATTTGTGAATCCTGTCATCCGTTCCCACTGGCACACAATGGCCTACTCTTACGAAAAGCGGAACAGGATTTAACGTGTGCGCAAGATGTTCTGTGTGTGTGTGTGTGTGTGTGTGTGTGTGGAATGATAACAAGACAAATAAGCAAACACATAATCAAGCAAGCTG
>CM054144.1:11774402-11786902 GCA_028751875.1 Rapana venosa | reverse complement strand
AAGAAGAAGAAGAAGAAGAAGAAGAAGAAGAAGAAGAAGAAGAAGAAGAAGAAGAAGAAGAAGAAGAAGAAGAAGAAGAAGAAGAAGAAGAAAGCCTATTCGAGCAGTCTCACAGGAGCATGAGAAAAGCCCACACAAAAAGACGAAGATGAAAAGCAGAGAATAAAGATAACACAAGAGAACATACAAACAAAACCAATGGCAAGTGAGAGAGAGAGAGATGACAGGCAGACAGACAGACAGAGACAGAGACAGACAGAAACAGACAGACAGACAGAGATGGAGATCAGGAAAAAGGAACTCCTGAACAAAAACCAACGAACAAGGTTTCTTTAAAACACACACACACACACACACACACACACACACACACACACACACACAACACAACACACACAAACGCAACGATTTAATACACAATACCAAAGGCCATGAACAACACGACTTAGCAAATTGTTAATTAATCGATTTTAAGAAAAAAATAAATCAAAGAAAAAACAACAACAACAAAGATTACATAGAAGCTTACATTATTCAATAACAACAACCAAAACCAACAACAAACAAACAACAACAACAACAACAACAACAACAACAACAAGCGCACAAGTTGTGTCAATTTAATTTGCATGCATATTGCCAGGAACAGAAATTCGCTGCCGCTCTCTGTACCACGCCTACTTTTTTTATCACCCCCCCCCCCCCCCCCCCCCCCCCCCCCCCGTTCCTTAAACCTTCCCCAGCCATGTGACAGTCACCCCCCCCCCCCCCCCCCAACCCCCTCCCCCCTTCAATCCTGATGCTCTCCTTTCGACCGTTTCCAGTTTAACTTGTTAACTTGTATAATTATAGCCTTGGACAACCCCCATAAGGGTAACATATACACAGATTTTAGGACGGAAATTCATGGATGGTTTTAGGTGGTGGTGGTGGTTGGTGGTGGTGGTGTGGTGGTGGTGGTGGTGGTTGTGGTGGTGGTGGTGGTGGTGTGTGTGTGTGTGTGTGTGTGTGTGTGTGTGTGTGTGTATTTGTTTCTTGACTTTAGTTCTTTAGTTGGTTGGTTGGCTGGTTGGTTGATTGATTGGTTGGTTGGTTGGTTGGTTGATTGGTTGTTTGGGCCGTTTGTCTGTAACTGGTTATTCTTTTTAAAAATCTGTTTCGTTTTCTGATACATCGCACAGGGGGGGGGGGGGGACGAGCGAGCGAGCGAGCGAGCGAGCGAGCGAGAGAGAGAGAGAGAGAGAGAGAGACAGACAGACAGGCAGACAGAAAGACGGACATACAGACATACAGAAAGACGGACGGACAGACAGACAGAGACATAGAGATAGAGACAGAGACATACATACAGACAGACAGATACAGAAAAAATACATACGCAGACAGATATATATACAGACAAACAAGCTAGCAGCCTTAAAGACACACATAGAGGCACACATATAGGCAGACAGACAAAGGCTGAGACAGAAAAAAGAAAACAACAAAAAAACGAAAACAAGCAAAGACGACAGCATAATACAGATAAACGCACAAACGCAGATAGAAAAAAAACCCAACAAAAGTCAGAGATAACACACACAGACAGACAGACATAGACAGACATAGGCAGAAAAAACAAACAAACAGAGAGACAGAATAAGACACAAAGAAAGAACAAACAGAACAGTAAAAAAAATTGAGCCAATAGCATTCGAACAAGGCACCAAAGAGTTGAATGGACAACCTCCCAAAATAGAGCAAAAAATGGAATGTGTATGACAAACAGAGAAAGGAAGAAAGAAGAACGTGTTGAACAAGAAGAGTGGATGCAAGCAAAGGTTAGGACAAATGAACAAAGGGAGCATAGAAGACAGAAAAAAGCTTGCAGTAAGAGAAACATTTCAAAGAAAAAAAATGGGAAGAGGGACAAATGGAAAAATAGGAAGGAAAATGCAAAGAAGAAGACGAAGAAGAAGAATTGCGAAGAAGAAGAAGAAAAGAAGAAGAAGAATTGCGAGAAGAATTGCGAAGAAGAAGAAGAATTGCGAAGAATTGCAAAAAAGAAGAATTGCAAAGAAGAAGAAGAAGAAGAATTGCGAGGAAGAAGAAGAAGAAGAAAGAAGAAGAATTGCGAAAGAGAAGAAGAAGGAAGAAGAAGAAGAAGAAGAAGAAGAAGAAGAAGAAGAAGAAGAAGAAGAAGAAGAAGAAGAAGAAGAATGCGAAGAAGAAGAACTGCGAAGAATTGCGAAGAAAAAGAATTGCGAAGAAGAAGAATTGCGAAGAAGAAGAATGCGAAGAAGATGAATTGCGAAGAAGAAGAATGCGAAGAGATGAATTGCGAAGAAGAAGAATGCGAAGAAGAAGAATTGCGAAGAGGAAGAATGCGAAGAAGAATTGCGAAGAAGAAGAATGCGAAGAAGAAGAAGAATTGCGAAGAAGAATTGCGAAGAAGAAGAAGAAGAGAAGAAGAAGAAGAGAGAAGAATGCGAAAAAGAAAATGCAAGAAGAAGAGAAAGAATGCGCAGAATGCAAAGAATGCAAAGAATGCGAAGAATGCAAAGAGTGCGAAGAATGCAAGTATGCGAAGAATGCGAAGAATGCGAAAAGAAGAACACAACAACAAACAACACCAACAAGAATGCGACAAAACACAAAAAACTAGACACAGTCAGAAATGCGACATGCGAAGAGATACAAGCTCCAATGTTAACAATCCCAAACTCACAGCACATCAAGTTATTCCATAGAAGAGAAAACGACGAGCGACGAAGAAGATAGAGAGAGAGAAGAAATGAGAAGAAGTGATGAAGAGTATAGAAGAGAATCTCAAGTAGAGAGAAGAAGGAACAGAAAACAAGAAGAGAGAGTAGAAGAGAGAGAGAAGGAGAGAAAGCGATGAGAGAGAGAGAGGAGAGAGAGGAGAGAGAGAGAGAGAAGAGAGAGAGAGAGAGAGAGAGAGAGATTGGAGAGAGAGAGAGAGAGAGAGAAGAGAGAGAGATAGAGACAGAGAGAGAGAAACTTGACGATATAGCAGGGTCTAGGATTTCAGAGTTTGAAAAGAAAAGGTGTTTTATGCAGGCCTGCAAATGTGTTTAGGGTGAACGCATGTAAACACAATTATGTAGTTTAACGAGACTAATCTTGTAAGGTATAGTCTGCAGGCACAGTTGGATTATCCAGGTTTCATCATAAAAACACCAGACTGGAAAAGCATACACCAGAGGGTTTACACTGTAGATCAACTAAGCATGGCACAAAGAGAGAGAGGGAGAGAGAGAGAGAAGAGAGAGAGAGAGAGAGAGGAGAGAGAGAGAGAGAGGAGAGAGAGAGAGAGAGAGAGAGAGAGAGAGAGAGAGAGAGAGAAGAGAATAGATAAGAGGAGGAAGATGAGGAGAAGAGAGGGGTGGGGTGGAAGAGAGAGATGAAAGAGGCAGAGAGAGACAGAGATGGGCAGAGTGAGACAGAAACAGAGAGACAGAGAAACAAAGAGAGACAGAGAGGGACAGAGAAGAGAGAGAGAGACAAGGTGGACAGAGAGAAAGAAGAGAAGAGAGAGAGAGGGGGGGGAGATGGAGTAGGGAGGAGAGAGAAAGGAGACATAGAGGGAGAGAGGGAGAGGGACAGACAGAGAAAGGAAAAGAGAGAGAGAGAGGGAGGATAGACAGACAGACAGTCAGACAGACAGAAAGACAGACAAAGGGATATAGATACGGGGAAAAAAGACCTCTGACCACAATGACCTCTCTGATCACTATAACACTATTCTCCGCCAACTGCTTGATGAGCATGCACCTCCTACTGACCATCTCCTCCCTGACAGACCCTGTGCGCCATGGTATACCCAAGACATCTTGATAGCGAAGCGCAAACGCCGGCAACTAGAACGGCAGTGGCGGAAGTCAAAAACCGAAATCAACAAACAGCTTTTCCGAAAACAAATAAACAAAGTCAAACTCTTAATCCATTCAGCAGAGACAGACTACTCTTCCCAAGTTCTCTGTGCTACATCCATAAAATCTCTTTTTTCCCTCACCTTAAATCTTCTTGGATCTGCAAAAACAACTCCTCTGCCTAACACCCACAGCCTGTCTGAACTTCCATCCATATTTTCTGCCTTCTTCTCAGACAAAGTTCGAAACATTCGCTCCAGACAGGATCAGACTCAATTCCAGCCTGCGCCTCCTGATCCCCAGTTCACTGGCACTCCTCTCTTTTCCTTCCATCCCACAAGTGAAAAATAAATCATGACAATTCTGAAGGAAATGACTATAAAATCATGCGACCTTGATCCCATACCTGCTCCTGTTTTCTCACAATGCCTTCCACAACTTGTACCTATTATCACTAAAATAGTAAACTCATCTCTTGTGTCAGGACATTTTCCATCAGCTCTTAAAACAGCAATAGTCACACCTCTACTGAAAAAGCTACGACCTGATCCCAACATTCTGAAGAATTATAGGCCTGTCTCAAACTTACCCTTTGTCTCTAAAGTACTAGAAAAAGTCGTTCTCAAACAGCTCAACAGTCACCTTCATTCCAATGATCTCCTTCCCACTTTTCAATCTGCATATCGCCCCAACCACAGCACCGAAACCACCCTAGTCCACACTTTAGATACACTTCTACTTGCTTCTGATGCAGGCAAAATCTCCCTCCTCACTCTTCTTGACTTATCTGCAGCCTTTGATACCATAGATCACTCAATTCTTCTTTCTCGCATCCAAAATACGTTTGGTATTAACGGCACAGCCCTCACCTGGTTTACTTCATACCTCACAGACAGGATCCAGAAAGTTATTGTAAACAAAATTCAATCAAAACCTGTCAAAATGGAATGTGGAGTCCCGCAGGGATCAGTCCTGGGCCCTGTTCTCTTTACTCTCTACACTGCTCCACTCTCACATATAATAAACAACCACCATATTGATCATCATTTCTATGCCGATGATACTCAGCTTCAGTGCAGTGATACTGTTGAAAACTTGCCTTCCCTCCTAACAAATTATGTCCTACTGCCTTCAAGACATTCAAAATGGGTGACTCAGAACAAGTTACAACTTAATGCCGATAAAAACCGAAGCCATGCTCATAGGGTCCCAACAAAACTTTCCTCTATCGCAAAAACTTCATAGAATTCGGCAATACGTCAGTTCCTTTGTCCAACTCTGTGAAGTATTTAGGAGTAGTTCTTGACAACACACTCTCTATGAAAAAATTCATCACCCAGACCTGCCAGTCTTGCTACTATCAATTACGGCGCATAAGCGCGATTCGCAAGTATCTGTCCACTGATGCAACTTCCAAGCTTGTTACATCTCTCATTCTTTCACGTTTAGACTACTGTAATTCTCTTTTGGCTGGCCTACCAGCATCATCTATCCACTCTCTTCAACGCATACAAAACTCTGCAGCTCGACTGGTCCTAAGAAAGAAAAATCTGAACACATCACTCCTCTTCTGCGATCTCTTCACTGGCTGCCTGTCTCACAAAGACTGGAGTATAAAATCAATACCCTCTGTTTCAAATGTCTCCACAAATCTGCACCCCCTTATCTCTGTAACTGTCTTCATCTGTACACTCCATCCCGTTCCTTTCGTTCAGCCGCAGATACTTTGTGCTTTCGAACACCCAGATTCAAACAAACCTCTGTTGGCCGTCGCTCCTTCTCTGTTTCTGGTCCATCCACCTGGAATGACCTCCCTCTTTCACTTCGACAAAAGCCTTCACTTGATACCTTCAAATCCAGCCTCAAAACACACTTATTTCCAACCTGAGACTTTCCCCCAAAATATCTGTCCCTAATTTTCAACAGCATTTTTCACCTTCTAAGTAATGTTCCGAGTGTGTGTGTGTGTGTGGTTTGTGTGTGGTGTGTGTGTGTGTGTGTGTGTGTGGTGTGTGGTGGTGAGTGCGTGTGTTGCGTGATGCGTGCATACGTGTGCGCGCATGGTTTTGAAATCTGTTTTTCATTATGTTTAAGAGAGTTGCATGCCTGTAAATGATTGAGTGCAAGCGCTTCGATTTGTTTGTTTTTTTACAAGATTCTGCGCTATATAAATTCCATATATTATTAAAAAAACAACCAAAAAAACAAAGCAAGTAAGCAAGCAAGAAATCAATTAAAAATTCACCCAAACGAACAAACGAACGAACAAGCAAACACACAAACACACTGACAATGGCAACATTAGCAAAGCAACGCTGACCATTTCCATAACTGACTACCAGGCAACAACAGTCTAATTTCAAAATTCGAAAAGAAAGAACAATGTACATCTTCTCTCCATCAAAATGTATGTTTCCCTGCGCATCGCCGAAAGCAGCAATCAAGCTTTTTACCTTCAGCAACCTAGACACTCGTGTTACACCACACACACATACACCACAAACCACACAACACACATGCACACAGGACAAACACACACACACACACAGACACACACAGAACACACACAGACACACACCACAACACAAACACACACAGACACACAGACCACCACACACACAAACACACACACACACACACACGACACACACACACACAGACACACACAGACACACACAGCACACACACCACACCACACAGACACACCACACTACCACACACACACACACACACACACACACACACACCACACACAGACACACACACACACACACACCACACCTAACTTCCCCCTCCCCACCTAGTTTACATCTCTCCCCTCTCCCCTTCTAAACAATTTCAACCCGTTCCAAAGCACACACACACACACATCACACACACACCATTACACACACACACACACACATAACACACACACACACCAACACACACACACACACGCGGAGCACGCATTCACACACGCACGTACGCACGTGCGCACATGCCAACGTATACACACATGCGTACGCATACATGTACACACCACACACACACACACACACACTGAAATGGTGTACATGCACAAACGCATACACGCGTGCTAGAGTACACACACACACACACACACACACACACACACACAAACACACATGCCAAAACACACCACACGGCACGCACACACACAGGCACGCACACACACACAAATACACACACACACACGGGCGCCGCACATACACACACGCACGCACGCGCGACGCATATACACATGCGTGTGCATACAGTACACCACACACTGAAATGGAGTACAATGTGTGTGTGTAGTGTTGTAGTCGTGGTTGATTGTGTTGTGCGAGGTGCAGCGTGTGTGTGTTCGTGTGTGTGTGTTGTGAGAGAGAGAGTGTGTCGATGTGTGCATATGCGTGCGTGCGTGTGTGTTTGTGTGTGTGTGTGTGTGTGCGTGTGTGTGTGCGTGTGTTTGTGTGTGTGTAAAAAAACAAGAATGACAACACATTCCAGACACAACGAACGACAAACAGGACACAGATTTATCAATTCAATAACTGACCTTCAAGGCAATCCAAAAAAAAAAAGAAAGAAATTACCCACCACCACCACGACCACCATCACCACAACTCCCCCCACCCTCCCTCCCCCCCCAAAACCCAAAAAAAAAAAAAAAAGAAAAAAAGTAGCAATGGGAAGGAATAGAATATGGAAAGGAGAGAGGAAGAGAGAGACGGCGACGAAACCGATTTTAAACTGAAAAAAACCCACCACGAACAACAAAATGTTTCAATTTTACGTCCATTAAATTTGCATGCACCTCACCCGAACCGGCAAGCTAGCCTCTGTGCTTTTACCAAGGCGACTTCGTTTAGCCATGACCTCCAACACCCCCACCCCCCGTCCTCCCCTCAAGCTCCCACTCCCCACCCCTAGCCCCTGCCTCTCAGACCCCTCCTCCCCCCCCCCCACCCCTCCTCCTCTGCTCCCCGAAAATCCCTTCTTCTTTCCCAGCAACAAAGCTTCATCCCACCCACTCTCCCCTTCCTTTTTCATTCCACCCCTCACCCACTCCCCGCACCCCCACCTTCTGCCTGCCCCAAATCTTGGACGCAACAAAGAGTCCTGTTATTGTTGTTGTTGTTGGCGGTGGTGGTGGTGGTGGTGGTGGGGGGTGTGGTGTGGTGGGTGGTGGTGCTAATGGTGGTGGTAGTATTGTTTTTGTTGTTGTTGTTGTTGTTGAGCGTTCGTCAGGGAGACACACAGACACACACACACGCACGCACGCACTCATACACACACACATCCACACAAACACACTAACACACACACATACACTCACACTCTCACACACACATCCACTCAAACACATACGGACATAGACTGACACAGAAACAGACAGAAAAAACAGAGAGACTGAAAAACAAAGAAATAAACAGTGAGGCAGAGAGAACATAATCATAGAGAGAGATAGAAAAGAGGATGGAAATGTTAGGGGCAGACAAGCACACAGAGCATAGCATTGGGGAAAAAAAAAGAAACGAACAAAATACCCAACAGAAAACACACCAAGCCAAAACAAGGAAACCCGAATGACAAACACGCAAAATAAAAATAAAAAAACAACAACCTTAACCTGTTTTACCAGAAAATGGATGGAGAAGAAATTTGCCCAAAGAGTGAAAAAAAAAAATAAAGCAACACCAAAAGATTTAGAAGCATAAAAAAAGCTTTCAAAAAGAATATGAGAAAGAAAGAAACCAAACCAAACAAAAGGACACGCGCTTTAGCAAAGACAGACAACGCTACTCTTTTTGTGTTTGTTGACATTTCCAAATGGTTCCAAGCGTTTAAACTAGAATGAACATAACTCAAACAGCTATAAGTTTTGTTGTCTTTCTGGGTTTTTATTTTTTTTTAAACAGATCAGGGTTGGGTTTGGGGTTGTTGTTTTTTTTTAAACTGAAATGTCTCCTGTTTAAAATGCTAAAGAAGCTACTTTGGTTCGAAATAAAAAGAGAAGAATAAAAAATACCGCAAGCATGAAAAAAAAGCATGTCAAAAATGGGGAAACTGAAATGTACCAATGCCTGCAAAATTACATAGTATCGAAAAGGAGACAGACAGCTACTGGTGTAAGGAGGGAATGGAGGAGAGAGAGAGATGCAGAAGAGTGAGAAGAGAGAGAGAGAGAGAGCGAGAACCAGAGAAGATTTAGAGAGAGAGAAAGACAGACAGACTCTGGCAAAGAGAGAGAGAGAGAGAGAGAGAGAGAGAAGAGAGAGAGCAGAGAGAGAGAGAGAGAACGAGAGACGAAGAGACGATGGCAAGATTGAGTGAGTGACGATTTCAAAGGCAAGGAGAGAGAGAGAGAGATGAGAGATAACTCAGAACGCTATAAGTTTGTGTTTCGGGGAAGAGGAAGAGAGAGACAGAGATTGGGGATTGAGAGAGATGATGTTATTGAGAGAAATGAAGAGAGAGGCTGTTAGAGAGAGTAGAGAGAGAGAGAGATAGACAGACAGACTTGCAAAAAGAGAGGATGAGAGATAGATTTAGACAGACAGACTCTGGCATAGAGAGAAGGAAGAGATGAGAGAGGAGAGAGAGTTGAGAGTATAGACGAGAGAGATGAGAAAGAGGAAAAAGTTACGACCATTTCTGGCAAAGGAGACGAGAGACAGAGCGAGAGAGAGGCAGATAGAAGAGAGAGACAGAGACAGCAGAGAACACAACACAAGACACAGACGTCAGACACAGACATACAGAGACACAGCACAGAGACAGATCGAGCAGAGAGAGGGGAGAGGAGAGAGAGATAGAGAGAGAGAGAGAGAAGACAGACAGACCCTGGCGAGAGAGAGAGAGAGAGAGAGAGAGAGAGAGAGAGAGACAGAGAAGACAGACAGACAGAGACAGACCTGAGGAGACGATAGACAGAGAAGAGAAGAGAGAGACAGAACAGACAGAATAGACAGACACACACACACACACAGGCACACAGGCACACAGACAGTCAGACAGACAGACAGACAGAGACAGAGACACAAAACCGATCGCGACAGAGAGAGAGAGAGTGAGAGAGAGAGGAGAGAGAGAGAGAGAGAGAGAGATGGAGAGAGAGAGAGAGAGAGGAGAGAGAGAGAGGAGAGAGACAGAGAGATATCAGTTAATTGAACAAACAACAACGGTTAATACAAAGCGAGTGACCTGCTCTCAGGTACAAACCCAGACAAAGAGAACACAGTGAAAGACGAAGATGATCACACGATTTGACAGGTTGATGGAGATGGGTGTAACCTTTGATCTACAGAGAAAACAATGAAACACACAGAGAAACAGACTTCTACAGAAAGACAGACAGACAGAGAGTCAGACAGAAGAACAAGGCAGGAAGGGGGGGACGGGGGGAGGGGGGGGGGGGGTTC
This sequence comes from Rapana venosa, assembly GCA_028751875.1. Lineage (NCBI taxonomy): Eukaryota > Metazoa > Mollusca > Gastropoda > Neogastropoda > Muricidae > Rapana > Rapana venosa. The sequence goes on along the minus strand of CM054144.1, from coordinate 11,776,620 downwards.
ACAGACTAAGCACGCAGACATTTTTTTTTAAAGGGAGAAAGAGCAAAAGATAGGAATGAAACTTGAATGACAAACACACAAAAAAGGGGAAAAAATAAAACTTGTTGTAACTTGTCGTACAACAAATTGGAGGGAGAAAACGCTTGAAAAATTAAAGCGGCACAGAGAGAAAGTGAAAGGTATACAAAAGAAAATTCGAGGTTTTAAAGAGAAAAGGAATCCAAACATAAGCACACACACGCGCGCTTAAACAAAGGCGGGCCACACTTTTTGACAGTTTCGAAATGTCTCCAAGTGTTTAAACAAGGATGAGTGTAATTCAAGTAATACTTTTTTTTTGGTATTTGGTTTTTGGCTTTGTTTTGTTTTGCTTTTTTATACGTTAATTTTAATGCTAAAGTGGATGATTTATGTTCAGAAACTTACAGAAAAAAGTGTACACAATGTAAAAGAATATATAAATATGATATAAAATAATGTTCTATAAAGTAGCCGAGCTATTTCATTTCTTAAAGTTACTAATGACGATTCTCTTTTAAAAAAAGAAAAGAAACAAACATAGTTATGTTTATGTCAAACTAGCAAGAGAGGCAATGACAATGACAAATTCTTTTATTTCCAGAAAAATGAATAAGCACTCATGTGCTTTTACATCGAGTCCCCGCCCGTGGGATAAAATCAAGAGAAAAGAGAGAAAAGGAAGAGAGAAGGGGGGTGGGGGTGGGGGTAGGGAACCTCCGAGAGAGAAAAGAAAAGAAAGTAAGAGAGATGCAGAGAGAGAGAGAGAGAGAGAGAGGGGAGAGAGAGAGAGAGCGAGGAGAGAGAGAGAGAGAGAGGGGAAGAGACAGAGAGAGACAGAGAGAGAGACAGAGAGAGAGAGAGAGAGAGAGAAAGAGAGAGAGGGAGGAGAGGAAGAGAGAGAGAGAGAGAAGAGGGGAGAGAGAGAGGAGAGAGAGAGAGAGGAGAGAGAGAGGATACTATTTCCCTAAACACACAGCAGCAGCAATGTCGACAGAGTGAAATGCCAAAGGGGTTGCCTACACTCAGAGGCAGACACTGACAGAGAGAACAGCAGGAGACGACACCACACACAGCGTGGATTGCTTGGTGGTGTAATACAGGGAAGGTGTGGGGGCAATACGTGGTGACCACAGACATAAACAGCAAATTAATAGTATCAAAAAAACCGTTCTCGATTCAGTTTATCTTATACAACCATGAGCCGATTCCCTCTGGACAATTTCAGGAAGGAAATGTCAGGCACATTAATGTCAACAAAACCCATTACACGGTCATGGAATTAACACAAAATTGAGGACAATTGGATACAAAGCACCGGTGTCTATTTCTGCTGAGATGTCTTTTAGCTCACGTCTTGTGATACTAATGCTTTTAATGGTTCAGATGCCCAAATGAATGGTTGCAAGTAAGAAAATGTTATCAGCGCTCTATTTCTATCTTTAGTCTTTGATAATTCGAAGGTGCAATCATGTTCAATTCTTGCATGATTTGGCAAAACGTGTTTTCTAATGATCAAGCACAAACATGAAGTCTGCGTGTTGCCTTGGTTCAACAATACATTTGCAACTGTCGCTACCATGCTGAGTTGTTCCACTTGCAAAATTCGATGTTTATTTAACTTGTCCCGTACACCTGTCTTCAAACCAGTTTGTTTTTTCCTGTCATGGCGTTATGAGTCGTTTACTGTGCGCCTTCGATGCCAGAAATGATTAATTCTGCTGTGATGCTATTCTCCCATGCTGCTATGCGTTGTCTTCAAATCATCTGTTCTTTTATATCCATGCAAAAATGAACATGCTGCGTCCAAAATTCCAAACCATCTTTTGTCTTTTTGTCTTTAGCTTGTAAGCTGTATAGCCTGTCAGAGAGTTCTGCGCTGAATTATTGGTAGTGACGCCGTGAGTGCAATGAATTGTTTAACACTCTATCTCAATGTGGTGAATAGAGAATGTATTAATGCCTGACTGACCAGCATCAGCATCAGCATCCCTTGACCAAGATGGCCGTCGGGGGACACGCGGGCCGCGCTGGTCGATAATCTGATTCAGGCTGGTTTGTCTTCAGCCTTTGGCAGCAACAGCACAGCCATGTCAAGACGGTCCAGTCCTTGATGATCTGCATCCAGTTCTTCTTTTGTCTGTCTTTTGCGTATTCTACCCTTGAAGTTATTTCTTCTTCTTCTTCTTCTTCTTCTTCT
>CM054144.1:11766902-11769402 GCA_028751875.1 Rapana venosa | reverse complement strand
GGACCTCGGTTTTTAGTCTCATCCGACAGACTTGTGTGTGTCTATGTGTGTTGTGTGTGTGTGTGTGGTGTGTGTGTGTGTGTGTGTGTGTGTGTGGTGTGTGTGTGTGTGAGAGAGAGAGAGAGAGAGAGAGAGAGAGAGAGAGAGAGGAGAGAGAGAGAGAGAGAGAGAGAGAGAGAGTTCAGACTTTTTAATGTACATTGGCCTAAGGCCACAATACAAAAGAATGATAGGCATACAGAGTGGGCATATGACAGTAATGTTCAACGTATATAAATATGAAATAATGTATCTACAAGAATAAAACAAGAACATGAGAGCGAAAGTACGTGTGCGTGAGAAGTGTGTGTGTGAGTATGTGTGTGTGCGCGCACGCGTGCGTGTGTGCGTGCCTGCGTGTGTGTGTGTATTTGTCTGTTTGTCTGTGTGAGTGTCTGTGTGAGTGTCTGTGTGTGAGTGTCTGTGTGTGAGTGTCTGTCTGTGTGTGTGTGTGCGCGCGTGCGCTCGCTAGCCCGCGCACATGCGTGTGCAGTATGCTCATCCACCCGCGCGCGCGTGTGCATGCACGGGGTGGGAGGACGGGGAAGGAGGGGGTGTCTAGTAAAGACGAGGCAGACAGAAGATGTCAGCGCCTTTAGCGGTGTAATGCACACCCTGCCCAGAGGACGTGGTAGATCAGTGTTGGCACAGGCTGCGAGCCCTGAAGCCATACGTCAGTTTTGACACAGCGTGTGGCGCTGGCATCATCGCCACATTTCCCCTCTGAAAGGCGAAGCGTGAAGAGAATGGCTTTTTCATGCAGGCAAGACTCAATGAGCCGTGCAGCCATGGGGCGCCTCGTGTTCTGCTTGCTTGAACCTGTGATATAGAACACCCTCCCTTCTCCTGCCTGTTCTTCCAGAAAGACTTGAAACATAGGCCTAACGATTTTCTCCCTCGCTCGAGTCGGACGCGCTGGGCCTGCATTGTCAGGCGCTTAACGGCAACGCAACGCATTTTTCGCTCTTATGAGAAACAACGACATGTTGCTGTCTGAGTGTTCCAGGATCAGGAGGAAGGAGAAGAGCGCATTGTGTTAGAGTAGGCGTGTTCTTTTCTTGGTCAGCTTAAGCTTTTGTGTAAATGTGTGCTTGTGGGAGCATAGAGATGCCAGTGGAGTAATTGTTATATTGCAGGATTTTTCCCCCAGCCAAGTTAAGCAGCATCGAGCGTGGTTACCACTTGGATGGGTGACCGTTCGCGCGCCTTGGCTTCATTCAGTACCGTTCCCCCAGTTCACCCAGCTGTAAATGGGTACCTGCCCTCTTTAGGGTCAGGGAAGGTAAATCAGCGAGGGAGAGAAGATGGGCGCCACCGCCCTCAATATGCTGGCCCTAGAGAAATGAGGTCTCTGACGCCTCGCTCCCCTACGACCTTATAGGTTATGGGACTCCTTTTACCTTTACTTTACCTTAGAGCGTGGTTTACTTTTCATTTTATACTTATTTTTATTTCAAGATGTTTATCGCCGCACCAACCACAAACAGTCCATATGTTACTTTATTATTCAATTTCTGCAACCCCAGTAACATTCACCTCAGTTTCAAAATCAAATGCATCCTATTCATTCAAACATGCGATATTCTCGATGTAAAAGAGAACCCCGCAAATTGACAGAATACGTTGATTATTTCGTGTTGGTAGAGAGAAAGATGATGTAGACAGTTACTGTTTCCACTTGAATGTAAGAGAGAAATGAAGATTTTTTTTGTTTAATGAGATAGGGTTTCGCCACTAAAAAAAGTATATATATATATATATATATATATATATGCCTGTGTGTGTGTGTGAAGTGTTTCAGGAATGAAACGAAACTGGGTCCCCCAAAACCCGAACAAAGCAAGACATTACCAAATAAAGTAATAACCAAAAAAATACAACAACACTAGTCATCATCCATTTCTCCTCCTGCCACCCCCCCCCCCACCCCCACCACTCCTACCACCCCCCATTCCGCTCGCTTGTTCGCCCTTTTCCAGTAAAAAACAACAACCAGCCAACCCTCCCATCTCCCCCCACCCCCACCCCCGCAAAATAACAAAAAGAAAACGAAACACGAAAAAGAAACATTGCTTTGCTCTCCTAGTTCGCCAGTTGTTGAAGAGAACTTGATGATGCTGTGGCGTAACTAAGACCAGATGAGTTTTTATTCTTGCTAGTCTATATTGTTTGTGTCGTGTTTTGTCTTGTTGTTGTTTTGTTTTCAGCGCGAGGCACATACAAAATCTAAGGACATGCAGTGCAATATTGTTGGAAATGTAATAGAAGCCCTGTGGGAATTTTACACCTTTGTTTTTTAACCAGCTAAAATTGCGAAATAATGATACAGAAGCTGATAATGACAGTGAAGAGTTCACGGTAAGACGTGAAGAGATACAGACAGACAGACAGACAGACATATAATGATATATATCTATCTATATATCTATCTATCTATATCTATATAATATATAATATAGAT
>CM054144.1:11749402-11754402 GCA_028751875.1 Rapana venosa | reverse complement strand
CACACACACAGATGCGCACAGAGAGAGAGAGAGAGAGAGAGAGAGAGAGAGATAGAGAGATAACCAGACAGACAGAGAGACAGAGAGAGAGACAGACAGAGAGACAGAGAGAGAGAGAGAGAGAGAGAGAGAGAGAGAGAGAGAGAGACACACACACACTCACACACACACATAGACACACACACACACACACACAACACACACACACCACACACACACACACACACACACACGCACGCACACACACACACACACACACACACACACGTGCACCGGCGGAGAACTCAGCACAGCACGTGAACTGACCTTTCTGAAGGTGTACAGCTGCTGATGGTTGCCGTACTGCTCCCCGCCATGCTTCTTGATGTAGGCATCCGTGATGTCTGGGGACCCTCGATCCTTCAGGGTCGTCAAGGTGCCCCCTCCTCCCCCCTCCTCCTCCTCCTCCACCTCCTCCTCCACCTCCTCCTCCTCCTCCTCCTCCCTCCTCCCTTCCCGTGGTCGCCCATCTTCTCCTGCAGGAGACTGTCTGCCTGCTTCTCGCCCTCCTCCCCTACAGGGCTGAGGTCGTCCACGGGGACGCTGTGCCACAGCTGCTTGTCGAAGTGCCGGCCGTCCCCCTGCTCCTGCACGATGACCCCGCCCTGTCGCTGCCGCCGCTCGTGGCCAGGCCTCCTCAGCATGATGATGATGGTGATGATGACGATGGAGATGATCACCGTCACCCCGCCTACCACCCCGGCGATGATGATGTACTTCATGTCCTCATCCCCGATGAAGGTGGGGGCTGTGGAGTTACGGTTGTGGCTCCGGCCGAAGACCCGACCCGGACCCGACCCCCCACGAACTGGACCTTGATGAGGAGCTCCGAAGCCGTGGTCTGCTGGGGCAGCCCTTGGTCCTGCACCTCGATCTTCAGCGCGTAGGACAAGGCGGTGGTTCGGGCTAAGTCCTTGACCAGGATGATCTCGCCGGATTCCGGGTAAGGGATGGAGAAGATGCGGGCTTCGTTGCCGCCAGCGATGTAGAATTTCAGCCTGGCGTTCATGCCTTCGTCTTCGTCGTGCGCGACGATTTCTGTGACGATTTCGCCTGGTTTGAGATTGGACTTGATGACCACGGTGTTGTTGTGAGGGCTGGGGAAGTCGATGATGGGCTTGTTGTCGTTGGAGTCCACCACGCGGATCTTCACCTCGCCGGTGGTGTTGAGAGGGGGCACGCCCCGGTCTTTGGCCAGCACCTGCATGGTGTACTGCTCCCGCTCCGCTTTGTGCAGCACGCGGTCTGTGCGGATGGTGCCGTCAGACAGGACGATGAAGGGCACCTGCTGGAGGCTGGACAGGTCTGTCGTCAGCTCCATGAACTGGATCCTGGCGTTGATGCCTTCGTCGTCATCCTCAGCCTGCAGCTGACCTACCCGGATGCCGCTCTCCAGCTTCTCGGGCACCTCGAACTCCATGGAGGACTTGAAGTAGGGCTTGTTGTCGTTTTTGTCCAGAATGGTGACCACGACCGAGGCGCTGCCAGTCCTGGGGGACCTGCCTTCATCCACCGCTCTGACGGTGAAGGTCACCTGAGAGAGGGTCTCCCTGTCAAACACCTCCGCGGCCGTGATTTCGCCGGTGTCGTGGTTGATGAGGAACATGGAGTCGCGTTCCTCCATGGAGATGTAGTAGGTCAGCCTGGAGTTGAGCCCCACGTCGCTGTCTCTGGCCACCACGCGCAGCACGTACTCGCCCATCTTGTTGTTCTCCGAGATGTTGGCGCGGTAGATTTGCCGCTCGAAGCGGGGATTGTTGTCGTTTTCGTCTGTCAGGCGAATGAGGAAGGAGTCGGAGGCCAGCATGGGCGGAGAGCCTCGGTCCTGACACTGGATGGTGACGTTGTGAACCTGCTTCATCTCCCGGTCCAGCTCCTTCGCCACACGCACAAGGAAGCCTCGACCTTGACCCTCGAAGGTCTCCACCTTGAAGAACGGGTCAAGGCTTTGGCACTGCACGACGCCGTTTTCCGCCTCGTCTTTGTCCACAGCTTCCACGTGCGCAATGACCAGACCTATCTCCGCGCCTTCAGACAGCGACATGGCGTTGCCGGTTTTGTCCGTGATGGGGTTGATGGTCAGTTTGGCGGGTTGTTGCCCACGTCCAGGATGGACAGGATGAGGATGGCCTGCGCCGCTTGCGGGGGGTTGCCGCTGTCCCGGACCTCCACGATGGTCTCGAAGATGTTGCCGGAGTGGTACTCCAGGGGACTCTTCACCTTGATCTCCCCGGAGTGGGTGTCGATGAAGAACAGCTCGTCCACGCGGCTTCTCCGCCGAGGGCTGAAGCGGTAGGTCAGCTGGGCGTTCTGGCCGATGTCCCTGTCCGTGGCCACCACCTGCCCTACAGAGGACCCCACCTCCTGCGTTCTCGTTGACGTTGATGTTGTAGATGTTGTCGGTGAAGACGGGCGCGTTGTCGTTGTCGTCAGTGACGTTGACGTTGACGGTCAGGGTCCCGGAGAGCGGAGGCTTGCCCCCGTCCCGCGCCACGATCAGGAAGCGGTAGTGGTCGCGCACCTCGCGGTCCAGCTTGCGGTTGGTGACGATCTTCAGCCCCCAGGTGCCGTCCAGGTTGTGCTCCACGTCCAGAGAGAAGGTGGCGTCGTCCGTCCTCAGGTCGTACTTCTCCACCGCGAAGCCCGTGCCCTTGTCGGCGTCCACCGCCCCGTTGATCTTGTACTTGGAGTGCACGTTGGCTTCCTCGGGGATGTACAGGGTGACCTCGTCGTTAGGGAAGCGGGGGCGTTGTCGTTGATGTCGATGACGTCCACCCGCACCTTGATGATCTGGAAGAAGGAGGTGGTGGTGGAGGTGACGGTGACGTCGAACTCGATGATGCAGGTGTCCTCGTACATGCACACGCTCTCCCTGTCGATCATGGCCGAGGTATAGATGACGCCGCTGTCGCCGTTGATGCTGAAGAGCGAGGCGGTCTGCAGGTTGTTGGGGTTGAGGAACTTGTAGCGGAAGGTGGCCAGCTCTGCCGGAGACACGTAGAGGCTGATGCCGCTGGCCTCCGCAATGTCCCCCACGTAGGTGCCCGACGGCTGGGATTCGGTCAGCTTGAACTCGGCGCTTCGGAAAGGCTGAGAGGAGCCCAGCTTCAGCATGAGGAGGAGGAGGAGGAGGGGGAGGGGGGCACTCCACATGGTAGTCATGGCCATTCAAGCGTTGTAACACAGCACAGAACAAAGAAAACAGCAGTACAGAATGTGGCTGGTTTGAACAAAAAAATGACAAGGGTGTCTCTGTCAGTTTGTGCGCACTGTGTTTGGCTTGTGTGTTGTGTGTGTGTTGTGTGTATTGTGTGTGCTTCAGCCGCTGCAGTGTCCCTGTATCATCAGCACCACTCTCGGCAATGTCTAGCAAATGAACAGGTTGGGGTTTTAGGATACGAGTTTAAACAGGCAGTATGAGTTCAAGTGATGGCAAGTTACTTCACACACACACACACTAACACACACTCACTGGTGTAGGGGTGACTGTCTTCTGGGTTCGGTAGGATCACATCAGCAATAGTTTTGCTGAGGTTGTGGTTATTGCATTGTTCACATTACTTTACGGGGGAGTGGACAAGAAACCAGACCGTCTACCTGATCAGCACTGGGGTAGACAGAGGCAACACTGCATGCGCTGCTGGTGTTCATCGGGGTACCGCTATTCCAACGCCATTGATGCTGTCGACAAAACCGCTGTCAGTTTGATGTCAGCAAAGAATAGCACGGTTTATGTGACACAAAACCATCAAAGTTGTTCACGTATCAAATTCGGACTTTGCCGGACTGTTAGAAGTCAGACTGGAGACCTCAAGCAAGACTGTCAGAAAGGCAGGAGCAATACCCCTGAGAAACAAAAAGAGTTTGCTGTGCGATGCTGTAACTCCGAAGATGGCCAATACAATAGACACGTTTATATCAATCCAGTGAAGAAAAACACCCCATAAAAACCCTCACAAACATTCACAACTATCAATCCAATACAAGAACAAAATAAGCCGTTATCAGTAAGCGGTAATGGTTTGATCGGGTACAAAGTTAATGGCACAAGTCTGCTAATAACGTGTTGAAACAGAGGTAGATAGATACCTTAGTGGTCGGGTTTACGGAGGGAGAATGGCACTAGCCACAGTCATTCACACAATGTGTGCAAGCGTGAGGCAAAACTCGTTATTCAGCCAATACAGCGGTTCCTCTACAGGAACACGCGACATAGCAGTTCAGCACCAGTAGCCCAGCTAGGAAGAAAACGCGTTCTGTGACATTAAGACGATTCGCCAAGTTGACTCTAGTGTTTTGTAAGCAATACCTAACTAATCATTGCCAAGGAGAAGAACAGTCCACGCCGTGCTGTCACCAGTTTGTTGTCACCATAGTCGTCCAAACGACGAGAAGAAAACACATTGACGCCGCTTTGTTTCAGCTTATATGCTCAAAACACCAACAGTTGGAACACTGCAGAACACTGCTTTCTGTGAAAACCCAGAAAGAACGGAGTTGATCTTTTAGCTCCTATGCATCCTAGTACATCTCTTACTTAAACACACGGAGAAAGAAGAGTTCTAAAAGCAAATATCAAACCACACACAGAGGAGGAAGTTTATACGCCTTGCAGTTTAAAAATGGACCGTGGAGTGTGTCTTGTTGAAATTTCCAATCTCTCGTTTTAAGGTTTTGAAAGTCTAAGTTTAAGTTTATACGCCTTTCAGTTTAAACTTGGAACGTGAAGTGTGTCTGGTTGAATGTTCTAATCTCTGGTTTTAGTTTTGTTTGAGGTCTTTTTTTTCTATTTTTTACAGTAGACAAGATGTTTTGAAGTAAAGGGACCGATGGTTAGCGGATGAAGTATTTCCTGCAGCTGGTCAGTGCGGGGACTGTGTGCTTTCTCTTGCAGCAGGGGGTTAAACACTGAACGTACACGAACTCGTCAGATCAGATCAGATCAGATGATCTTGTTGCTA
>CM054144.1:11741902-11744402 GCA_028751875.1 Rapana venosa | reverse complement strand
TTTTGGGGAGAGTGTTGTCTGCACTGATGTTAACTTCAGAGGAAAATATTCCCCTTGAACGGGATTCGAACCGGGTCGTCAGATTGCGAGGGCAATGTTCTAACCACTAGGCTATCCCGTCCCCCGGGGATGTGTGTGTGTGTGTGTGTTGTGTGTGTGTGTGTGTGTGTGTGTGTGTGTGTGTGTGTGTGTGTGAGTGCGCGTGCGCTCTCGTGTTTGTGTGTGCGTGTGTGTATGTGAGAGAGAGAGAAGGGATGTATGAGAGACAGAGAGAGTAAGAGATGAGATAAAGAGTGTGAGATACATAAGAACGGTGAGTGAGAGAGAGACAGAGACAGAGACAGAGACAAAGACAGACAGACATAGAGGCAGAGAGTGAAGAAGTGAGTGAGAGAGAGAGTGAGCACACGCGTGCCTGCGTGCGTGCGTGTGTGTATGCGTATTTGTGTGCGTGTGTTTGCGTGTGTGTGTGCGCGTGCGCATGCGTGTGTATGTGTGTGTGCGCGCGCGTATCTGTGCGCGCGCACGTGTGTGTGTGAGTGCGCGCGCGTGTTTGTGTGTGCGTGTGTGCATATTTGCGTGTGTGTATGTGAGAGAGAGAAAGAAAGTAAGAGAGAGAGAGAGAGAGAGAGAGAGAGAGAGAGAGAGAGAGAGAGAGAGAGCGAGCGAGAGAGAGAGAGAGAGAGCGAGAGAGAGAGAGAGAGAGAGAGAGAGAGAGAGAGAGAGAGAGAGAGAGAAGGGATGTGTGAGAGACAGAGAGTAAGAGATGAGAGAAAGAGTGTGGGATACATAAGAACGGTGAACAAATAGAAAGAAGCTACATGATTTAAGACAAATGGACAAACGAAACGTGATAAAACACGAATCGAGAAATCTACAATGACAGAATAAGATTATACATAACACTACACATTTACAAAAATGTTACAAACGTAAGCAAATGAAAGAAAACACTGCATGATCACAACATGCAAGTGTACTAGATATAAACTGACACGAAAAACAGACACGTGGGTTAGCTTGTCAAATAGATAAACAGTATCTGCATAAAGCGTTTACATCAGAACAACACAGGACACCAGCTATCGTGTTTACTTTCTTTGAAATAACATCTGTGATAAAAGCTTCATTTTCATGCTACTTTTCTTCTTCTTCTTGTTTTTCTCTCTCTGGTATTTTGAAGGTGTTACTGTTCAAATATCTTGAGAATATTTTTTTTTTAAACCCAACATGAATCTGAAAGTTTCTTGGTAAATATGTGATTTCCTTTAAAGATGAGAAACGTAACGAACAAATACTAAAAGAACACACAATAATGTAATTGCGAGAAGGGTTGTCGTGTGTGTTAAGGCAATATATGTTGTGTGTTTTTTCCTGTAAACACTGACATTTGAAGAAAACCTGTGATAAGAGAATTATTGTCATGCAGTGCAAGTCCCGTGACGCATAGGCTTTGTGTGTGTGTGTGTGTATGTGTGTTTGTGTGTGTGCGTTTGTGTGTGTGTGTGTGCGTGCGTGTGTGCGTGCGTGTGTGTGCGTGTGTGTGTGTTTATTTTATATTTTATTTATTTAATTTTATTCTTTTATATCAAGGATAATGGAATAAGCACTTATGTGCTTTTTTCCATCCAGTCCCCATGTGTATGCAGTTTGTAGATTCTGTCATCCGTTCCCACTGGCACGCAATGGCTTACTCTTACGAAAAGCGGAACAGTATTTAACGTGTGCGCAAGATGTTCTGCATGCGTTCGCACACGGGACCTCGGTTTATAGTCTCATCCAAAGGATGTGTGTGTGTGCGTGCGTGCGCTTGCATGTGTGTGTGTGTGTGTGTGTGTGTGTGTGCTATATGGTCATTATTGAATCCTGTGAGAGCGTAATCAGCTAGGCTCTGTGTATTGATCTCTTTAAGAGGGGACGGGATAGCCTAGTGGTCAGAACATTGCGCTCGCAATCTGACGACCCGGGTTCGATTCCCGTTCAAGGGGGATATTTTCCCCTGGAGTAAACATCAGTGCAGATTCCACTCTCCCCAAAAGTCCTTCGGATGAGACTATAAACCGAGGCCCCGTGTGCGAACGCACGCAGAACATATTGCGCACACGTTATATCCTGTTCCGCTTTTCGTAAGTGTAGACCAAAGTGTGTGTCGGTGGGAACAGATGACAGAATTGACAAAAATTGCATACACACGGAGACTGGATGTAAAAAAGCATATAAGTGCTTATTCCATTATCCTCGATATAAAAGAATAAAATAAAAAAAGAAAATAAATACAATTAAGAGAGGTGGTTTTCCTAAAGGTACCGAGGATAGTTAAGCAAAACCACTTCAGAGACCTCGGACGATGGATCTTCCAGGAGTTCAATCTCATGAGTCAGGTCGAGTAGAACAAAATGGTCCTTACTGCAAAAGGGGCATTCAGTACTATCACCAAAACTTTGTATTCATACCGTCGCTTAGTTTTTTTTTGGTTTGTTTTGTTTTGAGTTATGTTTTT
>CM054144.1:11729402-11734402 GCA_028751875.1 Rapana venosa | reverse complement strand
CAACAACAACATCAGAAGCAGCTACAACAACAACAACAACAACAGCAACAGCAGCAACAACAACAGCAGCAGCAACAACAGCAACAGCAGCAACAACAACGCCACCAACAACAACACCAACAGCAGCAGGAGCAGCAACAACAGCTACAACAACAGCCCCACCACCACCACCACCACCACTACCACCACCACCACCATCACCAACAACAACACCAACACCAACAACACCAACAACACCAACAACGACATCAACAACAACAACAGCAACAACAACAGCAACAACAACAGCCACCAACACCTTGCGGTAACTCGGGGCAACCAGCACAAGAGGTGCCCCTCTAGCCTTTAACAGCCACACATCAAAACCCAGTTCATAGATAGGAAAAATAGCAACGGAAATGAATTCTCTCCCTTTGCCCTATAGCCCCGGCAGCTTCATGTTCCTCAATATAGAAGAAGAAGAAGAAGAAAAAAAGAAAAAAAACAAGATAGGGGAAAAAAACATATCACAAAAAAAATCATGATGGAGAAAAAAAAATTAATTGGAAAACAAAATTGGAAAAGAAAAAGAAAATTACACACACACACACACACACACACACACACACACACACACACACACACACACACACACACCCTAGGATATGAGGGGTTAGTTGGTGGTATGATTGAAATAATCAGATATGATCATATGTAGAATAGTTTCGTGTGTGTGGACGTTGTTGTTGTTTGTTTTTGTGGTGGGTTTTTTTTTAAATATGAGGGCAACATTGTTATAACTAATTATTATTGCCATGTGATGATCGGTTCTTCTATCTTATATGAGGAATTGAGTTCAATATAAGAGTTAGTAGATAAAGTACGATAGAGCTATCCAATCATGATGTAGAAAATTATGTAGTAGTAGAAGTGGTAGTAGTAGTAGTAGTAAGTAGTAAGTAAGTAGTATAAGAGTAAAGTATACAAGTAGTAGAGAGTAGTAGAAGAATATAGTAGTAGTATAGTAGCACAGCAGTAGTAGTAGTCGAGGTAGTTAGTAGTAGTATATTAGTAATAATCAGTAGTAGTATAGTAGTAGAGTAGTGTAGTAGTCGAGGTATTTAGTAGTAGTTTGTAGTGTATTGATGTAATAGAGTGATATAGTAGTAGTCAGTAGATAGTGTAAATAGTAGAATGTATAGTAGTATGAGTAGAGTTATAGTCTATCATAGTAGTAAGTAGTAGTAGTAGTAGTGTAGTAGTAGTAGTAGTAGTGAGTAGTAGTAGTAGTAGTAGTAGTCAGTAGTAGTAGTATAGTAAGTAGTAGTAGTAGTAGTGTAGTAGTAGTAGTAGTAGTAGTAGTAGTATAGTAGGTAGTAAGTAGTTAGTAGTAAGTAGTAGATAGTAGTAGTGTAGTAGTAGTAGTAGTAGTAGTCAGGTAGTAGTAGTAGTAGTAGAATAGTAGACGTTGTAGTAGTAGTAGTAGTAGTAGTAGTAGTAGTAGTAGTAGTAGTAGTAGTAGTAGTAGTCGTAGTCGTAGTAGTAGCAGTATTGTAGTAGTAGAAGAAAAAGATATTTATTTATTTATTTATTATTTAGTCTTTTATATCGAGGATAATGGAATACGCACTCATGTGCTTTTTTACATCCAGTCCCCGTGTGTATGCGGTTTGGTAAATTTTGTCTTTTTTTTTCCACCGGCACACAATGGCCTACTCTTCCGAAAAGCGGAACAGGATTTAACGTGTGCGCAAGATGTTCTGCATGCGTTCGAACACGGGGCCTCGGTTTATAGTCTCATCCGAAGGACTTTGACATTCAGTTCGATTTTTTTTGTCTAACTGGGAAGAAAGGGTGAGGCTGGGAATCGAACCCAGAACCTCACGGTTAACTTGTTGGCAGGCGAACGTCTTAACCATCCTGCCACCTTCCTTCCTAAATTGAAGAAGCAGAAGAAGAAGAAGAAGAAGAAGAAGAAGAAGAAAAGAAGAAGAAGAAGAAGGGAAAGAAGAAGAAGAAGAAGAAAAAGAAAGAAGAAAGAAGGAGAAGAAGAAGAAGAAAACAGCAGCAACACCAACATTAAACAACAACAACAACGAATGGACAAGAAGAACAACAAAAACGAGAACGAGCAAAAAGAAAAACAATCTAAAACATTTTTTGATTTGTTTGTATTTTCCTTCCTGGTAAATGGCAGTAAACCTGGTTTTTATGAAAGACAGGGGGAAAAAAAGATTGCAGAGCACAAAGTGATTACTGACAAATAGTTCCTGTATAGGGTAAGAAAAGCAGAGAGATAGAGGAAAGCCAAAGAGGAAATGATTAAACTGGACTGTAGGCGAAAGACTGCAAGAGAGAAAACGAGTGAGCGAGCAAGCGAACAAACGAGAGAGAGAGAGAGAGAGAGAGAGAGAGAGAGAGACAGACAGACAGACAGACAGACAGACAGACAGTACAGGCAGACACAGACAAAGAGACAGGCAGAAAGACAAAGACAGAAAGAAAGAATGACAGACAGATAGACAGAGGGAGAACTATAAGAAGCAAACTCATTATCAAAGAAAGAGAGACGGAAAACCAATACCTGTATAAATCCATACATACATCCATGCATACATCCATGCATGCATGCATCCATCCATCTATACACGCATACTTGCACACACACACACACACACACACACACGCGCGCGCGCGCGCACGCACGCACGCACGCACACATCACTCATCCACCTATGCATTCATGCATGCATGCATCCATCCTTCAATGCATCCATGAACCGATCCATCCACACACTCACTCTCTCTCTCTCTCTCTCTCTCTCTCTCTCTCTCTCTCTCTCTCTCTCTCTCTCTCTCATCTCTCTCTCTCCTCTCTCTCTCTCTCTCTCTCTCTCTTCTCTCTCTCTCTCTCTCTCTCTCTCTCTCTCTCTCTCTCTCTCTCTCTCTCTCTCTCTCTCCTCTCTCACACACACATACACACACACTCACACACATACAGACACACACTCACCATTGTCAAGTGACATTTCAAGACTAAAATAAGCAATTGAAACTAAATCTCCATCATAAACAAAATATTATTAAAGTAAAGGGTTTACATACCTTGCAGCTTATTGTCTTCCTACAATCACAGAAAAATGACAATACTACAAACAAAAACCTATTACTAGAGCACACACTAACAAACATAACATAATCGACTCAATCGACGTTTCAACTCGTATTCTTCAGAATTTTATTTTCAAATATCTTATTATTTTCTACTCCTGCCACGACGACTACTACTACTACTACACTACTACTACTACTACTACTACTACTACTACTACTACTACTACTACTACTACTACTACTACTACTACTACTACTTAATACTTACTACTACTTTTACTACTACTACTACTACTACTACTTACTACTTACTACTACTACTACTTACTACTTACTACTACTACTACTACTACTACTAAATGGAATTTATATACTGCTATATCTTGCAAAAATACAACAAATCAAAGCGCTTCCATTCAACACATTCTTACCAATACAACCAATAACAACAATATTAACAAGTTTAAATGTACATACACACGTGCCAACAGTGGCCAACAGACTGGACACAATCACTCATCATACCCCTGCCCAAGAAGGGGAATTTACGCCAATGCCAAAACTATAGAACAATCAGCCTCATCAGCCACGCCAGCAAGATCATGCTCAAAGTTATTTTGAATCGACTCAAGAAGGAGGCAGAAGAACACCTTGCAGAGGAACAAGCTGGGTTCAGGGCAGGCAGGAGCACAATCGAACAGATTTTTAACTGCCACATCATGATGGAAAAACATCTTCAACATCAGAGAGACCTGTTCCACAACTTCATCGACTTCAAGAAGGCTTTGACAGAGTATGGCACGAAGGCCTGTGGCAGGTCCTCAGAATGTTTGGCATTGAAGAAGGACTAGTGCAAACCATTCAAGCACTATACAACACTGCAAGCAGTGCAGTCCTTCTGAACAATCAGGTCGGAGACTACTTCAAAACCACAGTTGGGGTCCGACAAGGATGCCTGTTATCTCCAGTCCTGTTCAATCTGTTCTTGGAAAACATCATGAGAGAGACCCTCCATGACTTCCACCCTACCATCTCCATTGGCGGCAGACCCCTCAACAACTTACGGTTTGCCGATGACATTGACCTCATGGGCGGAAGTAACACAAAGCTGCAAGATCTTACGACCAGACTTGAGAACAGAGCTGGAGCATATGGGATGGAGGTGAGCTCGGAGAAAAGAAAAGTACTTGTGAACAGCACGAGCAATGCCACCGCTAAAATTTACATGAACGGCCAACAACTGGAGTAGGTAGACGCTTTTAAATATCTCGGCGCTACACTCACAAAGGACGGGCGATCGACGACAGAAATCAAAGTCAGAATAGCCATGGCAACATCTTCCATGACAAAACTCACCACCATATGGAAAAGTAAAGAGATCAGTTTCCCAATCAAACTAAAGCTCTACAAAGCCCTAATTCAGTCGATCCTGCTGTACGGAAGTGAAACCTGGACATTGACTGCTGAAACAGCAAAGCGAATCCAGTCATTCGAAACAAAATGCCATAGAAAACTACTGGGCATATCCTGGAGAGAACGAAAGACCAACGAATTTGTCAAGAGTCAAATAACACGGCTGGCAGGTCCACAGGAACCCCTTCTCACCATCGTCAAGAAGAAAAAGCTGACATGGTTCGGCCACGTCACCCGCCACAACACTCTGCCCAAAACAGTACTGCAGGGAACACTCGAAGGTGGCAGAAGGAGGGGAAGACAGAACAAGTCATGGATGGACAACATCAGAGAATGGACCAGGATGAATGACTCGGCACTACTGCGCAGAGCCGAGGACCGAGATGGATGGAGGAGGCTTACCACGGCATCGTCTTTCATGTCTCCCCCACGACCGCCAAGGTCACGGGTCTGATGATGATGATGACACACGTGCACTCGCACACAGACAGACA
>CM054144.1:11699402-11714402 GCA_028751875.1 Rapana venosa | reverse complement strand
TTCTTTCTTTCTCTCTTTCTTCCCCCTTTAGCTTCCCCCTTCCTTTGCTCTCTCTCTCTCTCTCTCTCTCTCTCTCACTCTCTCTCTCTCTCTCCTCTCTCTCTCTCTCTCTCTCTCTCTCTCTCTCTCTCTCTCTCTCTCTCTCCTCTCTCTCTCTCTCTTCATTGAAAAGTACCACCCCCTCCTCCATCCCCCAGAAGAAACAATTAGAGAATCAAACCAACAAAGAAACAAACTAAAAGAAAGAAACAAGCAAGGAAACTAGACAAGCAAAAATTAACAAAGTAAAATAAATAAATAAATAAATAAGTAAATAAATAAATAAACACATCGACACACTCAGCATATGTAAACTAACAAGGAAAGCATCAAGTATATAAGAACAACAACAAAAACAGCCAAACAAATAAACAAGCAGACAAACAAACATACACAGACAATCGATCAAGTAAATTAAGAAAAAACACACCAAATAAGCAAACAAACCCACTTACAGACAAATAAGCAAGTCATGCAAACAGGACACTGTCAGGATCTTCAAGCAATCCATCAAACAAGAACAGAAAGAAAGAAAGAAAGAAAGAAAGGAAATAAGGAAAGAAAGATAGAAAGGAAGAAAGAAAGGAAGAAAGGAAAGAAAGATAGAAAGGAAGGAAGGACGGAAGAAAGGAAAGAAAAGAAGAAAAGAAGGACAGAAAGAAAGAAAGAAAGAAAGAAAGGAAGAAAGGAAAGAAAGATAGAAAGGAAGGAAGGAAGGAAATAAAGAAAGAAAAGACGGGCAGAAAGAAAGAAAGAAAGAAAGAAAGGAAAGAAAGAAATAAACTGAGAAAGACAGGAAAGAAAGAAAAGAAACGACAAACAAGAAAGAAAAGAAATAAAAGAAAGAAATAAAGGAAGAAAGAAAGACAGAAAGATAGAAAGGAGAGAAAGAAAGAAAGAAAGAAAAGAGAGAAAAAACAAACCAAAAAAATAGAGGGGGAAAAGAAAGAAAGAAAGAAAAGAAAAAGAAAGAAAAGAAAGAAAGAAAGAGAAGAAAAAGAAAAAAAAAAAAGATAGAAAGAAAAGAAAGAAAGAAAGAAAGACAAGAACAAAGAAAAAGAGAAAGGAAAGAAAGAAAGAAAGAAAGAAAGAAAGAAAAAAAAGGGAGAAAAAAGAAACAAAGAAAAGAAAGAAAAGAAAGAAAAAAAGAAAGAAAGAAAGAAAGAAAAGAAAAGAAAGAAAGAGAGAAAGAAAGGATAAAGAAAGGAAAACAGAAAATAAAAGACATGAAGAAAGAAAAGAATAAAGAAAGAAAAGAAAAAAAAAAGAAAGAGAGAAAAGAAAAAGAAGAAAGAAAGAAAGAAAGAGAGTGGAAAACAGTACTATAAAAAAAAGAGACAGAAACAAACAAACATACAAACAAACAAAAAACCCAATACAGAAGAAAGACGAAAGTAATTATACATAGATGTGCTTCATGTCTGTAAAATCCAGAGGTGCAGCTGAACCAATCTTATTTTATTTTATTTATTTATTTATTTGTTTCTTTTTTCGTTCATTTATTTATTTATTCATTTATTTACTTGTAGATTTATTTACTTATTTTTATGTATTTATTTTATTGTGGATTTATTCATTTATTTATGTACTTGTGTATCTATTGGTGTATTATTAAATGATTTATTTTCTTGTTTAGCTATTTATTCTGTTCTCAACTTCATATTTTTTCCCTGTTTTTGCTGATCTAGTTTCCTTTTTTGTCGCTTTTTAATGTCTGTTTTCTTTCCTTCTCTTTTTATTTTTTTCTTTGTACTTTCTGTCTTTCTTTCTCTCTTTCTTTCTTTCTTCTTTCGTTCTTTCGCCCCTATTTGCATGCTTGATTGGAATTACTAAATTTATTGAGTTAATGGGAAAGTGAGCGAGTGAGTGAGAATGAGTGGGTATCGACTGACTGGTGGATTTCTTAAATCCTTTATGCATTTTGTTTCATCTTTTAATGTTTCGTTTTGAGATATCAATAGCTACTTTTAGTATCAGTTTATCTTCTTATTCCCGGATCTATTCATCCGCTGAGTATTTATTTACATACATATATTTTGTTCCTTCTTTACACCTTTTCTTTAAAATTTCCTATGTGTCTGTTTTATTTAGTGTTTATTTATTTACCTGTTTATTTAATTATTTATGTATGTATGCATGTATGGATGGATGGATGAGATGGGTGGACGGATGGATGGATGTATGGATGTGTGTGTTGTGTCTGTCTGTCTGTCTGTCTGTCTGTCTGTCTGTCTGTATGGATGGATGCATGTATGTATGTATGTATGTATGTATGTATGCATGCATGCATGCATGCATGTATGTATGTATGTATGCATGCATGCATGCATGTATGTATGTATGTATGTATGTATGCATGCATGTATGTATGTATGTATGTGTGTATTTATGTATTTATTTATTCATTGCACTAATTTCCTTCGTTTCTAGTTTCCTCTTTTTTGTCTTGTTTTTAAATTAGTTTATTTGTATATTAATTTTACAAGTTCACTTATCTCTTTATTCAATTACTACTTACCTCTTTATTCAATTATCACGTATCACTTTATCCATTATTCATGTATATCCTAGTTTATTTGATCATTTTGATTTTTTATTTGCTCTTTTTGTGTGCTTGGTCTGCTTATTATATTTGCCATTTATTTAATTGGTTTGCGTTCGTGTTTTTTTTTCTTCCTTTCTTCCTATATTTTTTTTGTTTCTTCGTTTTTTCTGTCTATCTTTTTCTTTCTTTCTTTCTTTCTTTCTTCCTATCTCTATTCCTTCCTTCCTTCCTTCCTTTCTTCCTTCCTTCCTTCCTTCCATTCTTCGTTTCCTTCTTTCTTTCTTTCTTTCTTCCTTCCTTCCTTCCTTCCTTCCTTCCTTTCTTTCATTGCATTAGGGCCCCGTGTGTCACAAACACTATGCTAACAATCTGGAATATGTGTCCAAAGAGAGGAAGGACAGAAGAATGGAAATAAAATGAAGCAGAATAAACACTAAATAAAAGAGCCTTCCCTAAAGAGCTATTTTGTTTCACAAACTCAAGGGATTACTTGTTGTTTGTTTGTGTGTTTGTGTATTTGTGTGTTTCTTTGTTTGCATGTTTGTGTATTTTGTTCCTTCGCTTGTTTTCTTCTTCTCCTAATTCTGGTTTATTAATTTGTTTGTTTTCTTGTAAGGTATGTGTTTGTTTATTTTCCATTTCGTTCGTATCGTTTGGCTTTCTTTCTTTCTTTCTTTGATTTTTTTCTATTTTTTCTTTCTTTGTTCCTTTTTTGTTTGTTTGCTTCTTTCCTTCTTTTGGTCGTCTTTCTTTCTTTCTTTCTTTCTTTTATTTCTTTCTTTCGTTCTGTCTTTCTTTCCTTTTTGTCTTTCTTTCTTTTGTTCTTTCTTTCTTTCTGTCTCTATTCCTTCCTTCATTCATTCATTCTTTCTGTTGGTCGTCTTGTTTCTTTCTTTCGGTCCTCCTCTCTTTCGTTCTTTCTTTCTTTCTTTCCTTCTTTCATTCTGTCTTTTGTTCGTTCCTTCTGTCTTTCTTTCTTTCTGTCTATCTCTCTGTCTTTTTTCTTTTTTTCGTTATTTTCTTCTGAACAATTTTCGAGTTTGGTAAAGAAAGCACACCATTACTACAATCAACAGAATAAGACAACCTCAGCATTTGGTACACTGGGTATGATTTAGTAGGTAGCTCCTCGAACACACGCACAGACAGACAGACTGATACACACACAAATACATACAGACACACGCACACACACACACACACACACACATACACGCACGCACGCGCGCGCACACACAACATACGTTTAAACCCAGCTCAAAGACCCACTTATTGAGGTAAGCGCATCGCCAAAGCCTTCTATCAACATGTTGTTATAGATTGACAATGTGGTGCTGATACTGTCTTCAGCCAAAATAAGCTTCTAGCAAATCAGCTCGTATTCTTCATTGCAAAAACAGAAATCCCCCAAGTCAGGGCGTGCTGCCTTAATGGTGATGTGATGTATTAATAAAAAAGAAAGAACCAAAAAACAAAAACAAAAACGCCCTCCCTCGTGGGGGGTTTGTCATTACAAACAGCATCGCTACCTTCTGGAAATTCTGTGCTAGGACGTCCCTCTTCTCCATCCCTCTCTTTGTTTCTGCCTTGTTCCTTTTTCTTCCTGCAACCTCCTTCTTGTCTATCTATGTTCTATCTCCTTCTTAGTCCGTTCTCTTGCCCTGTTTTTTTCTTCGCAGAAACACTTCTAAGATAAACAATTTTCTCCCCAAGGGCGAAGTCGGATGCGCTGGGCCTGACTTGTCAGGGGCTTAACGGCAGTACAACGCATTTGTGTGTGTGTGTATGTGTGTGTGTGTGTGTGTGTGTGTGTGTGTTTGGTGTGTGTGTGTGTGAGTGTGTGTGTGTGTGTGTGTGTGTGTGTGTTGTGTGTTGTGTGTTGTGTGTTGTGTTGTGTGTGTGTGTGTGTGTGTGTGTGTGTGTGTGTGTGTGTGTCTCACATGACAGACAGCGATAGCTGTTGTCTTGAGAGTTCCATGAAGAAAAAGGCAAGCAGCCATACACGCAATAGTAGCATCCAGGCTTTTCTCATAGTCTCTCAAGGGATTCCCTAAAGTGAGGAGTGAGACAGTGCATAGTGTGGGTGATCCCAAAGGGGTCCAAGCTTACGAACGCTTTACAACGGCAAGGCACAGCTCTGAACCACATACCATTTTGCTCAAACAATACTTACTACTGGTATTGTTTAAACTGTAAATTGTTTTTTCGGATAAGACAACAAACAGCGCAGTGTGCAACCAGCATTTAGTACACTAAAAGAAAACCCCACGGCAACATGAGAGTTGTCCCTGGCAAAGACCTGCAGAACATGTCATTTTGATAGGGAAGTAAAACACATGCAGACAGGAACAACAAAGTAATGGGTGGCGCTGCGCTTGTGGCGACGTGCTCTCCCAGGGGAGCGTAGCCCCAATTTCACGCAGAGAAACAGTACAATACATCACAATGCAAAAGAATACATCACAATACAATACAATGCAGTACAATAAGCAGCAAATCCCACAGTTGGGGATAGTGAGGTGTTTTTTTTCTTCTGTGATTTCCAATGTTGTGCTATTGCAGACAGTAAATAGGGTTGATTATAGTTATCTTATCAAGAGACAATAGTACATAATTATACAGATGGTGGTCCCAGGTATACAATCAGAGTCACTGTATTTGCAACGAAAAATACTAAAGATCTAAAACCTATAACAACACAGCTCATACAGATAATTTGACTTCCATATATACTAAAAAGAATATTACGATCTAGACCATTGTGGTTAAAAAACCCTCTAGTAATTAAAGAAGAGTTGTAATGCTTACGTAATACGTATTACGTATGTTTGTATCATTCCTAATGTCAAGACAATGTCCTTGATGTCCTCTAAAAGGTGTAGGCCCCCTTGACACTATTGTTGTGATTATAAAAGCGTTACAACGAACAAGCATAATATCTTTATTGCTGCAGGCCCTTCCTTACACAGCATTGTGCAAAATTATGATCGCGCTGATCATGAAAATAAACGGAACTCACCCGCACAACAAGATAGGTAAGTACATGATGACTATAGTTTGCATCAAATAGCAAACACTATCAATCCTTCTGAAGAGATCAAAGCTAGTATGGCTAGTCGTCTTTGTCTGTCTGTCTGTCTGTTTGTATGTGTTTACTTATTCTGTTACCCTTGATAAACAAGATTCAGTCATTCTTATCTGACTATCTCTTTGTCTCTGTCTGTCTGCCTGCCTGTTTGTCTGTCTGTCTGTCTGTCTGTCTGTCTCTCTCTCTCTCTCAGACATTGAATGGCAATTTCAGTGATTTATTCCATTGCTATTTGACATTATCTTGTTTATTAATTCATTGATTCATTCATGTTTGTTTCACTTTTTCCCCTCATGAGGGCCTGGTGTAAAGAAGCCTTTGGCTTATCCATTTACTCTCAATAACATATTCGAGTTCGAGATTGAGTTCTCTCTCTCTCCTCTCTCTCTCTCTCTCTCTCCTCTCTCTCTCTCTCTCTCTCTCTCTCTCTCTCATCTCTCTCTCTCTCTCTCCTCTCCTCTCTCTCTCTCTCTCTCTCTCTCTCTCTCTCTCTCTCCACTAACATACACAACAACAAAGAAGGATACGACAAGATCAGAAGATAAAAAATACAAAAGGTTTTGAACATATTTCTTGCTATATTTTTGTAAAATCCATCTTGTCATGTCCTTTCCTGTTTTATTCTGTCACTCTCCTCTTCCCTATTTTAGTTTCCAAATCAACCATATTCTTTTTTTCCTTTATTTTTCTATATCTATGATCGGTGGACAGGAGGCAGAATGTATATTGTGCACAATTCGTCTCCCAGAAAGATTAGAAGAAGAGCTATATTCTCAAGCTTGAATCCATTGTTAGTGGGTGTGAAATGGGACTCCATTTGTATAGCGCCTTAAGCAAGGGTTTTGTAAAAACATCTTGCAATTTTGTTGTGTAAAAACGAGTTGCATGTATGAAATATACACGTGTCTTGGGCTTGACTGTGTTTGTCTGTATGTTTCTATATCATCATGGATGCTTATGTGTGTTCGTGTAATGGTTCTTTCAATGTCTGTCTGTCTGTTTGTGTCTGTCTCTGTCTCTCTCTGTCTCTCTCTATGTCTCTTTCTCTCTTTCTGTCTCGCTCTCTCTCAGATTTTATTTTGAAACTAGAGGAAAGTATGTGTGTGTCGGGGGGTGGGGGTGGGCGGAGGGCATAATGTAAAAAGCCTTTGTGATAATTCATTTACCACCGATAAAACATAATTAGTCGAATTTGTAATCTTATTCGTATTGCTATTAATCATTTTCAAGATTTACTCTCTCTCTCTCTCTCTCTCTCTCTCTCTCTCTCTCTCTCTCTCTCTCTCTCTCTCTCTCTCTCTCTCTCTCCTCTATCTCTTTCACACAGACATTCACACACACCACACACACATACAAATACAAGCACACACACACAACACACAACACACACACCACAAACGATATACTATATTTTAAAAAAAAAACCAAACCCGAAGGCTTTCACAAACGCTCTGCCTCGACTCTCCTCTCTTTTCTACTTTTCCCACACTCTTTTCCCTCTTCTTCTTCTTCTTCCAACCTTCTATCCCTCCTTCCCTCCCTCCCTCTTCTCTTCCTTCTCATTTCTTCCATGTCTAACCCTCCGCCTTTCCATTTGACCCCCCCACCCCCCACACACACACACACACACACACCCCCATCAAGGGACTGAAGACTGATGGCATGTTTCTGGGCAAATACTACTACAATCGATGGCTCAAAGACAGATTGTGTTTCTACACCATTTATCTCCCTGATGGATTATAGGAAAAAGAAAAGAAAAAAAAATGCCCCCTGAAACTCTCTCAGGTTAGAATTCTTTCTTTTTATTTTTGGTGCGTGTGTGGTGAATTGCAGTCTTCCTTGTTTTAGCCTTGGGCAAGAATGGGATTTTTTGGTGTAAAAGTATTCTCCTAAAGTGTGGATGGAAAGATCTGCACAACTTATACACGTTTCTATTGTTTGTGTGTGTGTGTGTGTGTTTTGTTTTGTTTTGTTGTTATGGTCTTTGTGTTGGCCTTGTACATGTTAGTAGTGGTCTCTCTATCACTGTTTTTCTCTGTCTCTTTGTATTTCTGTCTTTCTGTCTCTCTGTCTTTCTAACCCTGTCTCTGTCTGGTGTCTGTGTGCCTGTGTGTCTGTCTCTCTCTCTTTGTAGGTATCTCTGTCTCTGTCTCTCTGTCTCTCCATCTGTCTCTCTTTGTTTTTGCTCTCTCTCTCTCTCTCTCTCTCCTCTCTCTCTCTCTCTCTCTCTCTCTCTCTCTCTCTTGTTTTTTCTCTTCTTCTCTTTTTCTTTAAAAAAAAGTTTGTTTTTTTTCCTTTGCTTCTTCTGCTTGAAAGTATGAGTACTGAGTGCATTTTTAAATGTGACCCCATGGGCGGGGACTGGATGTAAAAAAGCACATGAATACTTATTCATTATCCTGGAAAAAAGATTTTGTTTCTATTACTTACAATGTGTAGATGTTCTTTTATGACTTTATTGGCTTTTTCCCCCTCTTTATTATGTGAGTGTATGGGTATTGCACTTATTTTATTACCATGACATTCAATTTGCATGAGCATAATTAAAAAGTGTTTGTGTTGATCGTGTGCTATGTGAGTATTACAGTTTTAGTATTATCCCTAAAACACCCCCCCACCCCACCCCCACCCCCACACGCTCAAACAAACACAAACACACACACACACACACACACACACACACACACACACACACACACACACACACACACTCACTCACTCACTCACTCACCCACTCATATTCTCTCCCTCAACGACTGTATAGTTTTAAATTTCTTCTTGGTTTGTTTCTTGTTTTTATTGTGTGGATGTATGGGTATTAAATTTATTTCATTATCATGACATATAATTTGAAACGAGTATAATCTAAAATGAGTGTTGATGGGATCGCATACTGTTTTGGGAATTATATATTGGATATTATCTCTGAAATACACACACACACACTCTCTGTCTCTCTGTCTCTGTCTCTCTCTCACCTTTTATCGTCCTGCTTATAGTCATAGTATATCCTGATGAAGGATTCATATTTTTATATTTTCAATACTTTATTCGACTTGCCTCTGTACTTAAGTTTAATGAGTGCCCTATTTCAATATCTTATAATTATGTGTAACAAGTATGTGTACCATTTGACAATGTGTAGATGTTATCTTTATAACTTATTAAGTTTGGTTGTGTTATTTTTCTTGGCTTTGTTGTTGTTCTTGTTGTTGTTGTTGTTGTTTGTCTGTTTTTCTCTTTTTTATCATCTTTTTTTGGGTTTGGTTTTTTCTTCTCTTTTGTTTGTTTGTTTGTTTTGGTTAGGGTTTTTTGGGGGGTGGGGGTAGGGGTGGGGTATTTTTAGGATTTTCTTTTAATTACTTGCTTTGGGGGTGGGGGTTGTTGGGGGGGGAGCTGTTTTTGAAAAGGGTTATTTACCCTTGTTTTATTGTGAGACTGTATAAGTATTGGGTTATTATTATTAAGATTATCCCTAACGGGCGGGGACTGGATGTAAAAAAGCACATATGTGCTTATTCATTATCCTCGAAATAAAAGAATTTGTCATTGTCATTGTCTCTCTCTCTCTCTCTCCTCTCTCTCCTCTCTCCTCTCTCTCTCTCCTCTCTCTCTCTCTCTCTCTCTCTCTCTCTCTCTCTTTCTCTATTTCTCTCTTACCCTTAGCATACAAATAGCTCGCAATTTCACCATGGGAGTTCGAGTTCGCTGAGATAAATGTTCCCATAAGTTCACATCAGTACCGATTCCACCCTCCCCCCAAAATTCTGTCAGATACTGAGGTACTGTGTGCAAACGCGCCCAGGATATCTTATACATACGTTAAATCCTATTCCCCTTTTCGGAAGAGTAGGCTATTACGTGTCAATAACAATGGATGGTAATATTTTCGTAAACAAACAGTAAACGGCATGCATACTTGGGTGTCAAGATATTAACCCCAAAGTCGGAAGGAAAGCAGCGGTTTTAATGATGAGCAAAGGTTGCATAATATGCAAAAACCTGCCATTAACAAGGTCCAGAGCTCTAGGAGAGAAACAGAGAAACAGACAGAGAGAGAGAGCGAGAGAGAGAGAGGGGGACGAGAGAGAGAGAGAGAGAGAGAGAGAGAGAGAGAGAGAGGGGGAGCGAGAGAGAGAGAAGAGAGAGAGAGAGAGAGAGACAGACAGACAGAGAGAGACAGAGAGAGACAGAGAGAGACTCGAACTCAAACTCGAACTCGAATATTTTGTTGAGGGTCATTGGATAAGCCAGAGGCTTCTTTACACCACGCCCTCGTGGGGAAAGAGAGTGAAACAAACATGAATAAATCAATCAATTGATAAACATGTTAATGTGGGATACAATGAAATGAATCAATCAAATAACCATTCAACTATTGATAAATCTAGAGATCAATGAAAGACCACAACAGTTAACAAAACAAAGGAATAAACTAGACCAGTTAAACGAGAGAGAGAGAGGGAGAGAGAGAGAAGAGAGAGAGAGAGAGCAGAGAGAGAAGAGAGAGGGAGTGAGTGAGAGAGAGAGAGAGTGAGAAGAGAACTCTTGATGCTTTGACCAATTTATTGTCATTGCCCAATGTGCCGAGGGAGAGAGACAGAGACGAGAGAGAGAGAAGAACAGACAGAGAGAGACAGAGACAGACAATGAGACAGAGAGACAAAGAATTAGGGACAGAGAGACATAGAACAAACAGACAATGAACAAAATGAGCTGTATACATCTTTACTATGATTTTTGGATGCAGTTCCTATCACAACACTTTCCATGCTACTGTAATTTAAAGTACAAATAAAATCTTATTGTTTTTTGTGTTTCCTATTTCATCACGATTTTTCAATGATATCCTTCTCCTACCACAACTCCTAGCTTTTTTTCTCCCACTCACCGCCCCCCCCCCCCCCCCCCCTTTTTTTTTTTATAAAGTAGTTTTTCTTTTCACCGCAGTCAATTGCCGAGAGAGGGATTATATTTTTGTGAACAATTTGTCTCCCAGATGGATTAGAAAAAGAATCTCATGTTTGAATGTATTATTTTTTCTTTGTGTGTGTGTGTGTGTGTGGGGTGTGTGTGTGTGTGTGTGTGTGTGTGTGCGTGTGTGTGTGTATATGTGTGTGTGTTTGTGTGTGTGTGTGTGTGTGTGTTTGTGTGCATGTGTGTGTGTTTGTGTGCATGTGTGTGTGTGTGTGTGTGTGTGTAAGTGTGCAGTGAATTGCACCCGGTAATAATGCCTTAGGTAATGGTTTTTTTGTGGGTTTTTTTCTGAAATGAATATTTCTCCAATTTCTTGTGGAAATAAATTGTACAGGATGAGTGTGCGTCCACTGTTTATTTTGTTTGTGCATGTGCAGAATGCAGTGGTATAAAGGCTACTTGTGGATCGTTGTTCTATCTGTGCGTGCGTGCGTGCGTGCGTGCGTACGTGCAGGTGTGTGTGGGGTGCGTGTGTGTGTCCGCGCGCGTGTGTTGGAGTGTGTGTACGTGTGTGTGTGCGTGCATCCGTGTGTGTGCGTGCGTGTGTGTGTGCGTGTGGTGTGTGTTGTGAGAGAGAGAGAGAGAGAGAGAGAGAGAGAGAGAGAGAGAGAGAGAGAGAAGAGAGAGAGAGAGAGGGGAGAGAAAGAGAGAGTGTGTGTGTATGTATGCGAGCATGTGTGTGTGTTTGTGTGTGTGTGTGTTGCCTTTGTCTCTCTATCTTATTCCATTATCCTCAAAATAAAATAAAATTTAAAATCTGGTTTTCTGAGTTCCTGTCTGTGACTCTTCATCTCTGCCTCTGATTCTCTGTCTCTGTCTAACTACCTGTCTGTCTGTTTCTCTGTCTGCCTGTCTTTCTGTCTATCTATCTGCCTGTCTGGTTGTCTGTCTGTCTCTCTCTGTGTCTCTATCTGCCTCTCTCTGTATCTCTCTCTCTGTCTGTCTGTGTGTCTGCCTCTCTCTGTCTCTGTCTCTCTCCACCAGCCTACATAGAATAAGCAACCAACAAAAAGACTGTATCTTTTTATCATGATTCTGAATACATTTTTTTTCATCACAACCTTTCATTGACATACCATATGCTACTATCTTTCTCGTCTGTCTTATTCTCTATATCTACTTTCTCTTTCTGTCGTTTTTGTATTATCCCCCCCCCCCCTCTCTCACCCCCACCCCCACCCCCCACCCCTTTTTCCTGCGATCAATGGTGAAGAGATAAATCGTATTTTGTGAACAATATATCTCCCAGAGGGATTTGAAGAGGAATTGTAAGCTCAAAATTGGAACCATTATTTCTTTCATGCAATGAACTGCATGTGTGTAAAATAACGCCCTAGGCAAGGTTTTTTTTGTGTGTAACAATATTCTCCAATTCGCTGTAGAAACGATTTGTAAAGAATGTGTGTGTTTCTTGTTTGCTTGAGTTTGTCTGTCTGTTGTATAGGGCAAGATAGCTGGCTTGTCCTCTGATTGCAAACTCTGTCTCTTTATTTTGTATATATTTTATTTTATTCTTTTATTTCGAGGATAATGGAATAAGCGCTCATGTGGTTTTTCCATCCAGTCCCCGTGTGCATGCAGTTTTGTAAATTTTGTCATCCATTCTCACCGGCACACAATGGCCTACTCTTCCGAAAAAGCGGAATGGGTTTTAACGTGTGCGCAAGATGTTCTGCGCGCGTTCACACACGAGACCTCGGTTTATAGACTCATCCGAAGGCCTTTCGGGGAAGTGGAGTTGACCAGAGGAAACATCATCTTGAACGTGAATCGAACCCGGATCAGCAGATCACGAATATATCATTGTAACCACCAGGCTATCCCGTCCCCCAGTCTGTCTGTCTGTCTGCATCTCTGTCTGTCTTTCTACCTGCCATTAATTGTCTTCTTACGGTTTTATCATTCGATAGCTCATTATGTAAACAGTTGGGTTTCTTTTTTCGTATGCACACACATACCTTACATATACACACATGCACGCACAAATACACAGATACACACACATGCCTACATACTCATATACGCACACACATACACACACTCTCAAAGACACTCGGACAAACGCGCGCGCACACGCACACACACACACACACACACACACACACACACACACACACACACACACACACACACATACACACAAGCAGAAACACAATGATACAGTGTATCATACAAGGAATCGAAGGAAATAACACTTTATTTCCCGTTTTCACCCCTGTGTTTCTCTATCAGTCAGTCTGTCTGTCGGTATGTCTACGTTTAGTTCTATACCTTTTTGTTTATTCCTATCTACAAAACCCCATTCTCTCTCTCTTCTCTCTCTCTCTCTCTCTCTCTCTCTCTCTCTCTCTCTCTCTCTCTCTCTCTCTCTCTCTCTCTCTCTCTTTCTCTTTCTCTCTCTCCCTATCTCCCTATCTCTCTTTCCCTACCTCTCTCTCCCTCCCTTCCCCCTCCCACTCTCTCTATCTCCCCCTATCTCTCCCACTCTCTCTACCTCCCTCCCTTCCTCCCCTCCCCTCTCTGTCTGTCTGTCTGTCTGTCTGTCTGTCTGTCTGTCTGTCTGTCTCTCTCTCTCTCTCCTCTCTCTCTCTCTCTCTCTCTCTTTCTCTCTCTCTTCTCCCTCTTCCCCTATCTCCCCTTCCCTCCTTCCCCCATATCTCACCCCCTCTCTCCCATCCCATTCTCTCTCAATCCCTCCCTCCCCCTCCCTCCATCCCCTCCCCTCCCACTCTCTCTCTCTCTACACCTCTCTCACTCCACCTCCCCTCCCCCACTCTCTCCCTCCCCATCCCTCCCTCCCTAACAACCCCCCTCCCCCTCCTAGTCTCTCTCTCTCTCTCTCTCTCTCTCTCTCTCTCTCTCCTCTCTCTCTCTCTCTCTCTCTCTCTCTCTCTCTCTCTCTCTGTGACAATATTTGAAGAAGTGTTGGGAAGAGAAGATGGAGCTGTCCTCTTCAATTTCTGACCGTTTTCATGCCATGACTGGCAGAGTGATTGCACTCCCTCAGGCCACTGCCCTGCTGATGCCCTGCCAAGGGCTAGGCTGCCAATTGCACGTGGAGTTTGGACAAGATTGTTTTGCAAGAAGCATGTACAGTGCACACATACAATACGGTTGATAATGATAATGATGTCGTGTTGTTCGGTTGCTTTTTTTTATAGTGTTTTTCTTTGATCATGTGAACATCTGCAATAACTGTTTGTTGAAGTCAAAGTGCTGAGAAAAGACACAGAAACAGACAGACACGCGGACAGACACAGGCAGACAGACAGAGACAGACAGAGACAGGCAGACACACACTCACTCACGCACGCACTCGTGCATACGCACGCACACACACACACACACACTCACATTTTTCATGTAAATATGCATTTACATAACGCTGGGGCTAACTACGTAATTTTAGACTAAAACATGTACATCATCATCATCATCATCATCAGACCCGTGACCTTAGCGGTCGTGGGGGAGACATGAAAGACGATGCCGTGGTAAGCCTCCTCCATCCATCTCGGTCCTCGGCTCTGCGCAGTAGTGCCGAGTCATTCATCCTGGTCCATTCTCTGATGTTGTCCATCCATGACTTGTTCTGTCTTCCCCTCCTTCTGCCACCTTCGAGTGTTCCCTGCAGTACTGTTTTGGGCAGAGTGTTGTGGCGGGTGACGTGGCCGAACCATGTCAGCTTTTTCTTCTTGACGATGGTGAGAAGGGGTTCCTGTGGACCTGCCAGCCGTGTTATTTGACTCTTGACAAATTCGTTGGTCTTTCGTTCTCTCCAGGATATGCCCAGTAGTTTTCTATGGCATTTTGTTTCGAATGACTGGATTCGCTTTGCTGTTTCAGCAGTCAATGTCCAGGTTTCACTTCCGTACAGCAGGATCGACTGAATTAGGGCTTTGTAGAGCTTTAGTTTGATTAGGAAACTAATCTCTTTACTTTTCGATATGGTGGTGAGTTTTGTCATGGAAGATGTTGCCATGGCTATTCTGACTTTGATTTCTGTTGTCGATCGCCCGTCCTTTGTGAGTGTAGCGCCGAGGTATTTAAAAGCGTCTACCTCCTCCAGTTGTTGGCCGTTCATGTAAATTTTAGCGGTGGCATTGCTCGTGCTGTTCACAAGTACTTTTACTTTTCTCCGAGCTCACCTCCATCCCATATGCTCCAGCTCTGTTCTCAAGTCTGGTCGTAAGATCTTGCAGCTCTGTGTTACTTCCGCCCATGAGGTCAATGTCATCGGCAAACCGTAAGTTGTTGAGGGGTCTGCCGCCAATGGAGATGGTAGGGTGGAAGTCATGGAGAGTCTCTCTTATAATGTTTTCCAAAAACAGATTAAACAGGACTGGAG
>CM054144.1:11686902-11694402 GCA_028751875.1 Rapana venosa | reverse complement strand
GTCTCTCTCTCCCTCTCCCTTGTCTCTGTCTGCTTCTTGGTCTGCCTGTCTGTTTGTCTATCTGTCTGTCTGTCTGTCTGTCTGCCTTCCTGTCTGTATGTATGTCTGTCTCTCTGTCTTTCTTCCTGCCTGCCTGTCTATCTGTCTCTGTCTGACTGCCTGTCAGTCTGCCTGTCTGCCTGTCTGTCTCTCTGTTTTTCTGTCTGTCTGTCTAGCTGGCTCACTCTCTCTCTCTCTCTCTCTCTCTCTCTCCTCTCTCTCTCTCTCTCTCCCATCTCTCATTCTCCTTCTCTTGCTCCCTCCCACCACTCTTTGTTTCTTTCTACTTTTCTTTCCTCGAAGCAGAAAACTTTCCACACATAGCCTGTCACCCAAAGCAGTCTCAGTGACCTTACACTCTGACCTCTTATCCCCTGCACATTGTAAACCATGTGCCTTGGCCACCACCATCACTCACCCTCTTCTCCCCTCTTTCCTTCCACCCACCCCCCCCCCCACCCCCCCTACTACCACCACCCACACCTCGTTGTATCACCCATGCTCTCTAATGTTGATGCTGGCATTTGCCTATACCAAAGTTTTACCGCAGATAAACATCAACTTTTAACAAGGGGGGGGGGGGGGGGGCGTGTGTATGTATGTGTGCATGTGTATGTATGTGTGTGTATGTGTATGTGCATGTGTGTGTGCCTCACTCTGGCTCTGTCTGTTGTTATGTGTGCCTGGTTGTGTGTCTCTCTGTGTGTCTGTCTCTTTCTCTGTATATATCTCTCTGTCTTGTTTTTTCCTGTCTGTCTCTGTCTGTCTGTCTGTCTGTCTGTATGTCTGTCTGTCTCTACTTCCATCACTCCCGCCCCCCACCCCCATCCCCTCTGTGTCTCTTTTACGTTTTCCTTCCCTGAAGCAGACAACTTTCCACGCATAGCCTGTCACCCAAAGCAGCCTCAGTGACCTTATACCACCATCTCTTATCCCCTGCACATTATAGACCATGGACCTTTGCCACCTCCATCACTCACCCTCCTCTCCACTCTTCTCTCCCACCCTAAATCACTGTTGTATCTCCCTCCCACCCTCAAATTCTGATACTGGCATTCGCCTATACCAAAGAGTTTGTCGACAGATGAACATCCAATTTTAGCCAGTGAAGACATGCCTGGTGTCTATGGTGTAGGCATAGGAAGTTCACTACACCCATTGTGTGTGCGTGCGTGCGTACGTGCGTGTGTGTGTGTGTGTGTTTGGTGTGTGTGTGTGTGTGTGTGTGTGTGTGTGTGAGTGTGTGTGTCTTGAGAAAAGAAGATGAACTGTTGCAACCTGCTCCGTGGTGGCATTTTAGGCAGTGTTGTACTAACATTACGATTGATTCGAAGTTTAAAATGGATATGTCAGGGATGGAGGAATGCTAAACGTGTCCCTCATTGTCATGTTTCTTTGCCGTCTATTACGCAACTCTCAGCTAAAGGAGAAATCTTCCTTACAGCGCGGTACCGTTTGGTCTCGGAGATCTTACTGGGTAGACAACGTAATATCCACTACTACTACTACTACTACTGCTGCTGCTGCTGCTCCTGCTGCTTCTGGCATTACTCTCTCTCTCTCTCTCTCTCTCTCTCTCTCTCTGTAAGTGTGTGTGTGCGTGTAAAACTATTTATTGTCTGCCTCACACACAAACAAAACACCATTCCACACACTCTCTCTCTCTCTCTCTCTCTCTCTCTCTCTCTTCGTTTTCCCGTTGTCAGCCTGAAACCATATTTTTACCCATAGATTGCACAAGCTCTTCAGCCTAAATCCTACTTGAAAGACAGACTCTGCTTCGGTGCTCTCCTTGCCCAGAAACCTCAGAAAAGCTGTGACCATAGCTGTTAGTGGACGCCATGTTCTGGGCCAGGGTGTGTAGTCAGCTTTCTTGGCGGAGATTTGGGATGCATGCATGTCCCGACTGTTCGAAATTGAATGTAGAAACCGTACATTTCTTGACAGACAATGTCTTCTTTAGTGAGCATGGTATATTTATTTTCTTGAGCTCTAAGGCACGAGGGAAGCAACTGGGTGACTGGAGTTATGGACAAGATGCAGAAACGTGACTGAAATAGAGAATCGTTTTCTCAAATTCTTATTCAATTGTGTGGGTTGTTTTTTTAATTATCAGGTTTGACAATGTAAATAAACAAAAACGAAACATATCTTGTCTTAAATCAAGAATACATATCTTGGTCAAATCATTATCTGCACATCTTGAATGATGAGTCAGTCTTTCTAACACTGCTATGAGAATGAACGTAGATGAATACATGTCTTTACAGAAATCATTGTTTATTCACAAATGTGTACAACAAGTAGACATCTTGAAACAGCAAACAAAACGCACACACTCCTTGTTTCACTGTCTTCTCCACAAGCACACAAAGGCCAAGCAGGGAGCTGGGAGGTCAGACAACACATGTCTCCACCGACCATCAACAGAAGCAGCCTCAGCCACCTCCACCACCAACACCATCACCCCCCCCCCCTCCCCAACCCTGCACAATATACACACCACCTGCCTTTGTCTCAGTCTTTGTCCTCCATCTTCATCCTCCTCTTCCCCCCCCCCCCCTCTCCGCTCCACCCCCACACCCCTCTGATCCATCTCTCTTGGTACTGACATTCACAGAGAGAAACTGGGGATAGCTATAGTGTGTGTGTGTGTGTGTGTGTGTGTGTGTGGATATGGAGACAGCGCACTATGCTGACCTCAGCTTTTGGTGCCTCGGGTAACGCGTTGCACCAGCAACCTGCCATTGGAGATTCACGATGTAGACGGCGGGAGTCTGGGAGTCCTAGCATGCGCATCTTAATGTGGCGCTCCATCAGCCTGCTTTGTGCTGGCGTTCTCATTCGCCTGTCTGCCCATACCCCTTGAGATGACCAACGTCTGTGTAGCAGCACCTCGCCGTTCCCGTACAGTGGACTGGGTGACCCCGGTATGCTATGGGGGATCGGCGGTCTAGAGGTAACGCGCCTGCCTAGAACACCAAAACTATATAATGATATTTATGGGTGGCGCTGCTCTTGTGGCGACGCGCTCTTCCCAAAGAAGGCAGCCCGAAATTCACGCAGAGAAATCTGCCATGACTTCAAGTGGTATACATGAATAAGATATCATTACACTGTTCCTGCTTTCTTCATTTCATTGTCAACAACAAGTTGTGTTTCTATACATATATTATTTCTTTACCAGTGCTTCAGCACAATGATGGGCGTTGTTTTTGTGTACCTGGTATCGTTCATGTACCCTTGAAAAGCTGTAGGCCTAACCGTAGTGTTTGTGTTGATGCCAGCAGTATTATGGGAGCCCATGGGAGCAGTCCTCGTTTGTAGTCCACAACACGGGCGGATGACAGTCTTTCAAGCTAAGGTCTGGTGTATTAAGCGTGCTGCCCAGGGTTCGTGTATAGTCATGTGTTGCTTGGCGTTTGGGAATAGTCTAAAATATCCGTGTGTATAGCATCTCTTCGTGTCATTTAGCGGAAAATGTGTGTGTGCGTGTGTGTGCGTGTGTGTGTGTGTGTGTGTGTGTGTGTGTGTGTGTGTGTGTGTGTGTGTGTGTGTGTGTTTGTGTGCGTGTGTGTTTGAGAGAGAGAAAACACAAACCAAAATACGGGTAATAAAGAAAATATTCCATATTGAATAAAAACTTGGTTGAGACTACTGACGTAAAGCGAGCTCTTTTATGGTAACACAGTGTTAATAATAATACATGGCATCTGTATACCGCTGACTCATTAAAGAAACATAAACCAAGGGCGCTTGCATTCAAAACATTCACACCCGTGCAGCCCTTCACGAAAGATAAGCAAAATTTTAAATCTAAACATTATACTCTTTTACCTAATTCGCGCGCTCACAACGACAATAAGAATTGTCAGATTCAGAATCGTTTGTCCTGCAAATTGTACTCTGTGCTTTGGCAACCCACCTGGTATGCTAAAGCAACAGAGAAGATGTGTGGTGTCTTTCACAGGCAGTTGTCAGGCCTAGGGAGGAGGTTTTATCTCTGTTAACTTGTCCACTTTACGACAACAAACATTTCACGACACAACACATGCACCCCCCTCCTTCCTTCCTCGTCTCCATACTCTCCCATCCACGTTATGAAGCACTGCAGTGAACGGGGAAGCAGCCCTCTACACTCTCTTTCATCACAGGCCTTCTCGTTGACCTTATAGCATATAGCTCCTGTTCTCTACACGGTATATGCCACTCACCTTTTCCCTTCGTCTTCATCCTTCTCTCAGTACCCCCCCCTCCCCTCCCCGCCCCACTTCCTCCCCACTTTTCTCTTTTCCTGTGTACCTCCTACTCATACATGTTAGTGTATTGACATTTTTGCCGGTAGAAATTAGGACAGGCGATCGCAATTTTCCTTTCAGCCTGGGGACATTATACTTCGCTATGAAGACATTCTACTACATTATAGAGACACTATCCTACGCTATGGTGGCATTACACTTCGCTATGAAGACACTGAACTACTCTATTCTTACTTTCCTGCCTCGGGCAATGAGTGTACTGACATTCTTCTCTCCCCCCCCCCCCCCCCCCTCCTCCACCACCAAGTTTGTACTTTGAAGAGGCCGGAGTTCTTAATATACATGTTTAGTATGTTGTCTCCCGCCTTCGTGTATTGCTTTTTGTCATTTGCTTGTCTGTCTTTGGAAAAAGCTTTCTGTACAGAAGAAGCTCAGTAACAGCTGGTCAGAGACATCACACTTGCTAACCCCCGATACATTATACTACCCCAGCCCTCTCTCCTCTGTCCCCTCGTGTTGAGCTGAAACCTTATGCCTACGCACTCTCCATCGGTACTACTTCATTCAGTACGAATCTTTTGTTCCTCTGAGACCCAGACGGTGCTTTATGC
This sequence comes from Rapana venosa, assembly GCA_028751875.1. Lineage (NCBI taxonomy): Eukaryota > Metazoa > Mollusca > Gastropoda > Neogastropoda > Muricidae > Rapana > Rapana venosa. The sequence goes on along the minus strand of CM054144.1, from coordinate 11,689,493 downwards.
TCTCTCTCTCCCTCTCCCTCCCTCCTCCCCCCCCCCCCCCTCTCTCTCTCTCCTCTCTCGCCCCCCTCTCTCTCTCCCTCCCCTCTCTCTCTCTTCCTCCTCTCTCGCCCCCCCCCCCTCTCCTCACTCTCTCCCCCCTCTCTCTCTCTTCCAGACAGCCTTAAAAAGCTGAAGCTGTGTCCTTAAACTGGATGCAAGGATCTGGCCTTACTGGCGATTGTGAGGTTTCTCAAGTTTAGCAGTTTTCTTTGCTAGCATCTGAGACAGACAAGTTGGTTTAGGGGCTGCGGTTTGTCCATTATTTTTTTTTCTTTTTGGCTACTATGGTTTAGAAAAGCTGCATTTTATTTGTGTAGGTATTATTAGATTGGTAAATGTGTTGTTTGTCCTTAGAAAGGATAAAGTAAGAGTCTGTATTTACGTAAATGTGATGTGTGCGTGTTCATGTTCAGATACTGTGTTGTGGTGATTTTTGGGTGATGTTTTTTTTTCTGTTTTGCTGGTTTATTTTATGCATGGCTTGAAGCCCGTATGTTTTTCTCTATTTTGTGAGATAATAAAGTATTTGAATTGAACTGAAGGGGATCTGGGAAAAGAAGATCTGTCTTTCTTTCTTTGTATGTGTGTGTTTATTTCTTTTTTATTGTCTTTGAGTCTCAATTACTACTACTAATAATACTAATGGCCACAGGGAAACTAAAACTGAAAGGTCTTCTGCTCAGATAATGGGTACACACGGGGACTGGATGTAAAAAAGCACCTGAGTGCTTATTCCATTAGCCTTGATATTAAAACAAAAATCATGTCATCTGAGCGCTTTGATTTGTTGCTTTGCAAGATTCAGCGCTGTATAAATTCCATACATTCTTCTTCTTCTTCTTCTTCTTCTTCTTCTTTTCTTCTTCTTCTTCTTCTTTTCTTATTAGAAGGGATCATTACGACCGTTAACAAAGTTTCGTGAACAGTTATATGGCATCTGTACTGTCTAGAAAGCACGTCAAATGTGTCTGTGTTCTGTGATACCAGCTATATTGTCTACTGTTTAACCCCCACCACACTCACCTAACCGAAAGCTTCGCAAGAGGTTAAGCTAGTTTTAAACACAAGCTTTCCTTCTCCAACCTATAGATTTTCAACCCAAACTACCATCGTTCAGCTTTACTGCTATAGCTTTGATGGATCTGTTTGATATACTACAAGCATTACCCGGCAGATGTTTGGAGGCTTAAGGTCTGTTGCCCAGTACAAAGTAGAGCTTGTTTTGTTTTATAACTGCAATACTGTTTATCCTGTCTACGCCTATGGCAAGTACTATGTGAGGATCAATACTGGTACTCAGTCTGAATTCTTCTTATTCGAAGTACCAAGAGTTTAGACAACTGAGAATAATAACAAGTGTTATCGCGTTTGGTAGGAATTGGGATGTCTCTTTTACAAAAACAAACCAAAACAACACTTTAAAATGTTTTTGACTGTAAAGCTAACACTTGTAATATTATTTTCTTCATGGTTTGAGTATAAAATGATACAAAACGCTACATCTTATCATAAAAACTAGCTCCCTATGTTTCATTACAATATTGATTAAAACAAAACCAAAATCAATATTTGAATAAGTGAAAACCTTAGTGAATGATTGAGTGAGCGGTTGAGAAAGTAAGTCAGCGGGTGAGAGTGAGTGAACGAGCAAGCAAACGAAATAAAAACAAACAAACCTGTCAGTCATGAAGAAGAAGAAGAGAGAAAAAAAAAAGAAGGAAAGACAGAACAGATACCAAAAACTAAAGAAAGAAAAGACAGTAACAAACAAACAAAGAAAGAAAAAAGAAAGAAAAGTAAGAAAGAAAGAAAGAAAGAAAAGTAAGAAACGTAAGAAAGAAAGAAAGAAAGGGAAAAGAGAAAGAAAGAAACAACAAAAGAGAGAAAAAAGCCAAGAAAAGAAGCAAAGAAAAGAAGCAAAGAAAAGAAAGAAATAAACAGACAAGCAAAAGAAAGAAAGAAAGAAAGAATCGAAAGAAAATGATTCATCGATAGAAGCCCCCACCCCCCACCCCCAAAAAAAAATCAAAAAGAAAAAAAGAAGCAAAAAGAATTGCAGACAGAAAAAGGTACAAGAGAGGCAATGAGCAGAGACTATGGGATGCAGAGCGAAGGAAATGGAGACACTGTGGGTTAAATCACCGTCTGAGCTCATACCCCCAGCCTCCTTTCAAACTGCTAGGTGAAGATGGAACTGCGTGTATTTATGTATGTATGTATGTATGTATGTATGTATGTATGTATGTATGTATGTATGTATGTATGTATGTATGTATGTATGTATGCATGCATGTATGTAAGTATGCATGTATGAATGCATGTACATAATTATGTATGTATGCATGTATGTATGCATGTATGCATGTAAATATGTATATATGGTTGTCCGTCTTTCTCTCTGTCTCTTTCTCTGTCTGTCTCTCTTTTTGTCTGTCTCTGTGCGTGTATACAACATTGTTTGTGTTGTTTGCTTTGGCCAGTGCAAGACAGGAAGCAGCAGCAGCAGCAGCAGCAGCAGCAGCAGCAGCAGCATTCATCACTTTGAAACAGGG
>CM054144.1:11679402-11681902 GCA_028751875.1 Rapana venosa | reverse complement strand
TGGAATGGATTTCTGGCTTCGTGTGTGGTAACTCTATCCCGTTGGCGGGCATCGGTCTCGTCTTCGCTCCCAGACTCAAGGTAAGAATGTCTGCACGTCAGATATAACACAGTGTCACGGAGAGCCATTTCTGCACATAAGATATGAACATGTCTTGAATTAATAGTATGTGCATTTCTTTTTGCAACAACAACATTTGTATTTTTAAATGCTCGTAATGAAAAGGTAAAGGTTATTGCAGAGCGAATATCTGTTTAACTTAACTGGATATATTGTTTGAGATTGAGTCTGTATATTTTGATAAGTCGAAGAATGAAAATAAACAAAATCGGCGCTGCTTAGTATTAAGTTAACAATGTTGTATAGATGAGAAGAATGAATGAACGAATCAGTCAATGACTCAATCAGTCAAAGTTAACCCTGTTGTATAAATGAGATGAATGAATGAATGAATCAATCAATCAATTAATGAACGAATCAATCAAAGATTTAACAAATTAATGAATGAATATGTATACAAGGCGGATACCTCAACACACATAATAGTTCCGTGGTTAGGTTTCAAAATGATGCACAAAGCGCAGCATGTACCTGCTCCTGCCTTCTCCTCTAGCACGCAAACACTTACACACACACACACACACACACATACACACACACATACACACACACACACACACATACCCTTCTTGTAAGGATAAAGGCACATGCAATTCTATTGCATCCCGTCCATGTTTTGCACCCTTTTTGGCAGCTCTATCCGCCCACTCATTTGGAAAGAACCCAGTGTGTGAAGGCACCCAACAAAAATTCACACTTATGCCCTTTAAGGTTAAGAGATGTATGACTTGCTTAATCTCTAATATGATTTTCGAAGTTTTCTTGTAACATGGCGATTTTAAAGCATACAATGCCGATTTAGAATCAACGCAAAGAAGAATTTGAAATATACTCAACGGCAAATCAAAGATATAAGTAAGACCCATTAGTATTGCTACAAGTTCTGCTGTAAATATCGAGTGATGTTTACCAATATAATATGATTTTTCAATTTTTAACGCTGATATAACAAAAGCAGAACCTGTTTCTTGATTATCTAGGCGTGATCCATCTGTATAAATTTGTAAATGGTCAAAATATTTATGATGGATGTGGGATCGGACATCAGCAACCATTATATTCTGGTTGTCATTCTTGTTTTCATTAGACACCTCTATATCAAAGTGTGCTTTATTCATCTCCCATGATGGGCAAGGTAAGATTGCTTCTCTTTACTAGAACAAAAATCATGGAGAAAGGTCACTGATAGTAATCAGCAAAATGAGAGACTTTTAACTAGAACTGCAATCAATACCCATAATCTAACAGTGGGGAACCATTCAGAAGTTAGTACAAGTGTTTTTACGTCAAGGAGAATTAATACTTTTATTCTATAGAATGAAACTAAATGCATTGATAACCAAATTCAGCAAAAATGGTAAATGCCTGTGTGGTGAGAATATCACTAATACTCATATACTTTTTGACTGCCAGAGTGTAAAACCTTTCATGCCCCATTTTTCTGAAAACTCCCTCACCAGCATATTCAGTAATTTAAAATTGGCATTTGAAATTGTGAAAGGTCTTTGTTACAGTCCCATAGGACATTTGTTATAGTTACATTAACGTTAATGACTTGTTGGGTTTTTTTGTTGTTTTTTAAATTCCTGTTGCATTGCCAAGTTTTTCGAGATTATTATTATTTTTTTTTGTTTAACACCACATCCACATCTCCCGGGGTTTTTTTGGGGTTTTTTTGTTGGTTTTTTTGTTTGTTTGTTTGGTTTGGGGTTTTTTTTTTGGAGGGAATGGGGGGGGGGGGGGGGGGGGCGTCTAATATCACTAAAAGTGAACAGACGTAAAATTGAAGTCAACAACAACAACACACACATACACACACTATCTCCTACCCTGCTCCTCAGGTTATAACATTTCAATACGACTTATGAAAAAAAACAAAAACATATTGATCTCTTGAAAAAGGTAACAGATTAAAAAACACAAAACACTCTTAGCAGTTGTTCTTCCTTTTAAAGAAATAGATCCAAGTAGAGCGTTCCAGAAATGTGGCACAGAATACAGAAAGGTGCAGTCTGGATACAGCTTTGTCCTCGCTGTTAGGAGTTCCCCAGGTTAACACCACTGTGATCAGACAAAGCAGGCAGTGTGTCCCTCTCCCCACACCGGGCACTCGCAGACAGGTTGCCAGCACACACCTTTCTTTGAGAAGTGGGCATGGGGAATGGGTTCACCTTCCCTTACAATATAGACAGGCACCCGTGCTCCGACTCTAAGGGACATGTTTGTATCCTTTAACGGAGAGCATTATAATGTTGTTATGCTTAAAGCTTGTCCTTGATATAGGAGCATAAAGATCTCTCTCTCTCTCTCTCTCTCTCTCTCTCTCTCTCTCTCTCTCTCTCTCTCTCTCTCTCTCTCTCTCTCTCTCTCTCTCTCTATA
>CM054144.1:11659402-11669402 GCA_028751875.1 Rapana venosa | reverse complement strand
AGTCTTGTATTAGTCAGGCAGTCTTGTATTTATTTATTTATTTATTTAATTTTTTTAATGTATCTATTCATTTTTTTTATTCATTCATTCATACACGTATTTATTTATTGATTTATCTATTTATGTATGTATGTATGTACGTATGTATGTATGTATGTACGTACGTACGTACGTACGTACGTACGTACGTACGTATGTATGTATGTATGTATGTATGTAGGTATGTATTTGATTTGATTTGATTTTATACCACTTTAAGTCATGGCAGATTTCTCTGCCTGAAATTCAGGCTGCGCTTCCCGGGGAGAGCGTTTCGCCACAAGAGCAGCGCCACCCATTTTTGTTCTTTATTTTTCTGTCTGCATATGTATTTGTTTCCCTATCAGAGTGACTTTTTTCTACAGAATTTTGCCAGAGAAAACTCTATTGTTGCCGTGGGTTCTTTTACGTGCGCTAAAAAACACTTGTGTAACACACATGACCTCGGTTTATCTTCTCATTCGAAAGACTAGCACCCAGACCACCACGGTGCATAGTCGAATGGATGTGGAGAAAGTTTCGGGTCCAAACGGGATTTGAACCACCGCACACTTCCGATCCGGACTTTTCGCTTTTCTAGGCAGGCGCGTTACCTCTAGACCACCGATTCACCGTGTGGTGCCTTGCGTGTCGATATGATAAAAGCTACGTGTTCGTGACCGTCTGCTCCTAATTGAATTAGAAATCGATTTTGTTCGATTTCTGTCCGTCCGCCTGTCTGTCTGTCTGTCGGTTCGTCTGAGTGGCTGGCGGGCTAGTTAATTGTGTGTGTGAGTGTGTGTGTGTGTGTGTGTGTGTGTGCGCGCGCGCGCCCCCTCGTGTGTGTATGTGCGTGTATGTATGTCACAAGAGAAGAAATTCGCTTTATAGACCATCACACATCCAAACAATAAAAAGAGCGTACCCCCCCCCCCCAACCCAACCCATCCAGTCACACACACATACACACTTTCCATTCACATAGAGAACAGGTTATTTTGTAAACAACCAACAATCGAAGAAACAGCTAAACAGACAAACAAAAACAAACAAATGTAAGCCTAAAACAGAACAGAACGCCAGATAAATTAATAAGAAAAAAATGAAAAAAAACACCGACAACATCAAAAACTTCACACCCGCAGAAAATGTCCAAAATTTTAAAAAGCCCAAATCCAAAATTCGTGCTAAACAACAACACTGGAAACTACAGCACTCACCACCACCACCACCACCACCACCACCACCACCACCACCACCACCACCACCACCACCACCACCACCACCACCACCAGCAACAGCAACAACAGCAACAATAACAATAACAACACCAACAACACCAGCAGCATCAACAGCAGCAGCAGCAACAACAACAACAACAACCACAACAACACCACCAGCACCACCACCAACAACAATAGATCTAAGGTAACAGAACAGATCAAAGTTTAGAAAAAAGAAAAAAGAAAATGAACTCAAACAAAAAAATAGAAGAACAAGGAAACAAAAAAGAAGTAGGAAAAAAAAACAGGGAAAAAAAGACTACCCAGAACAATATGTCCCCAAGACTCTGACCCCATTTCTCCCATGTTCTCTTCTGTCTCCTGTCATCTTTAATCTCTGCCAGCCCACCCCCCACCCCCCTGACCCACCCCCCTCCCTAATCCCCCCCCCCCACTACCCCCCCCCCCCCCTCCCTTTCCTCACAACTTCTCCATCCCCATCCTGCCCCTATGCTACACCCTTCTCCCCCTCCCCCTCTCAAGCCACCACTCTTCCTCCTCCTCCTTCTCCTCCTCCTCCTCTTTCTCCTCCTCCTCCTCCTCCTACCCCTCCTTCTCCTCCTCCTCTTCCTCCTCCCCGCTTTCTGAACGAACCCCATCATTCTGGCATTGGTGAGGAAAACGAGGCTGCCACGAGCAGAATATTCGCCTCCCAGAGGGTCAAAAATGGCAAGGTGGTTTTGTCACTTTGAAAATCCTCGTGGGTTTTGTTTTGGTTTTGTGCTTTTCGTTTTTGGTTCTTGGTCTTTTTCTTTTTTTTTCTTCTTTTTTTGGTGAGTGTTGTCGTTGCGTTGTGATGTAGAGTAGCATGTAATTACATGTAGCATTTTAGTGGGCTTTGAAGGTTTGGCTGTAAGTTGTGTGGTGTGTATGTGTGTGTGTGTGTGTGTATGTGTGTGTGTGTGTGCGTGTGTGTGTGTGTGTGTGTGTGAGTGTGTGTGTGTGTGTGTGTGTGTGTGTGTGTGTGTGTGTGTGTGTAGGATGTGCCTAAGTTGGAGACACTACTGAAATGTCTGTGTGGGAGGATTATGTGGGCTTTTTGGTGGGGGTTTTTTAGTGTATGAATTCTTGTTCTTGTTGTTATTGTTATTGTTATTGTTGTTGATGTTGTTGTTGTTGTTCTTCTTATTCTTCTTGTTTTTGTTCTTCTTCTTCTCCTCCTCCTCCTCTTCCTCCTCCTCCTCCTCCTCCTCCTCCTCCTCCTTCTTCTTCTTCTTTTTCTTCTTCTTCTTCTTCTTCTTCTTCTTCTTCTTCTTCTTCTTCTTCTTCTTCTTCTTCTTCTTCTTCTTCTTCCTTCTTCTTCTTCTTCGAACGCTTTGACAGCAACTACAATTGTTGTCCGCTATATGAGCGGAAATTCGTCAGGTTGCCGTTAAACGCCTGGCAAGTGGGGACCAGCGCATCCGACTTTGACCTAAGAGAGGATTGCTACCTCTTCAGTCTTTCTGGGGGAAAAGAGGCAGAAGAATGGACCAAGAGGGCAGAAAATAGACAACGAGAAGGCGGTTATAGGAAGAAAAGGAACAAGGCAGACACAGACAGAGTGAAAAAAAAGAGAAAATTTTAAAAAATTTTCCAAAATGGGGGGGGTCATTAACAGCCGGATCCACCGGAATCCCCCCACACGGGAGGAATACAATCATCTCACTTCAAAATAATTCAGATCGCTTCGTTTTAAGATAGCAAATAAAACCAAAAGCAAGCAGTTTTACTCATCACGATCAGTCACCCCGCATAAATACGTAGCACACCATATTTAAGAAGAAAATCCTATGGAGCCCCCATCCAAAGCCATTTACAATCACCTTCCTTACCACCCATTTATCAATATGTGACCTCACGCACCGCACACGCACCCGTAGACACCACTTTTTTGATTGCATAAAAAATTTTTTCCCTTTTGCTTCTTGTCACGTCTTATATCACTTATAGGGAATATATGTAAAACGAAGGAACAGCAGCAAAAGAGCACCAATACCACCACCACCACCATAAAACAAACAAACAAACACTAACGCAGACCACCACGCACGCCGCAACACAACTCAGCACAACCACCCTCCACCCCCCCAACACACACAAACACACACCACACACCATTTCCGGTATTTTTTGCCCTACACAATCAATAATTTTTGAACATCTCAGATTCAGGGCCCAAAATGTATTTTTATTAATTTTTTCTGTCCCGGTTCCATCCCCTTTTCATATCCTCCCCCCCCCCCCCCCCCCTTTTCTCTCTCTCCCTCTTCCCCCTTCTCCTCTCTCCCCCCCTCTCTCTCCTCTCTCCCTCCTCTCTCTCACTCTCTCTCTCTCTCCTCTCTCTCTCTCCTCCCCTTTTCCCCTCTCTTCTCCTCTCTTCTCGGGCACCCAAACCACTTTTTCTTTACCCTTGCAAACTCGCGGAATTGAAAAAGTTTAGTTCACGTTTTTCAACAAAGGGCATGGGGGAAATAAACCATCTTAAAAAACTGCTCTTCGCTTTTTGTTGTTGTTTTGTTGTTGTTTTTGTTTTTTTTGTTGTTCTTTTTCTTCTTCTTCTTTTTCTTCTCTTCTTCTTCTTCTTCTTGAATTGCCCTTCTGGGGGATTAAAAGGTTTTTGACTTGACTTGACTTTACTTGCTTGACTTCTTTTTTCTTCTTCTTCTTCTTCTCTTCTTTTCTTCTTCATCTTCTTCTTCTTCACTTATTAATTTTCTTTGCATTCTTCATTGCATTCTTCTTCATCAAACGCATCTTCATCACCATCATCACTTTCATCATCTACATCAACATCACCTTCAACATTTCCATCATCATCATCGCCATCATCTTCCTAAATATCTACATCATCATCGTCATTCTCAAGAGAGAAAGAGAGAGAGAGAGAGAGAGAGAGAGAGAGAGAGAGAGAGAGAGAGAGAGAGAGAGAGAGAGTGAGAGAGAGAGAAAGAGTGAGCGAGAGAGAGAGAGAGAGAGAGAGAGAGAGAGACAGACAACAGACAGACAGACAGACAGGCAGAGAGAAGAGAGACAGACAGACAGAGAGGAGACAGACAGACAGACAGACGCAGACAAACAGACAGAGAGAAGAAAGACAGACAGACAAACAGACACGGAGAGGGGACCTGCTACATAACCCCCAGAATACTTAAAGCGGGAAGCATTCAACAGTGACAACTCCCACAGTTATTCCCAACCCGACGGACCGCTGCTATAGCCGTGTGGTTCCGGCCGTTTACCTTCAATCAAATGGGTTCATCAGGTCGTAGGTTCGAATCCCGGCGGCGTGTGGTGAATTAACAATGGGATTTATAAGATCTCCCAGGCCAACTTTTAAGAGCAGACCTGCCACTGCCCTTATTTTCCTTCGTGAACACACACGTACAGAAATATGCACGTAAACTATCCCGTGATCCATGTCCGCGCTCGGTAGGTTACAGAAATACAAACACACCTACTTTATTGTAACAAGAGTGGACATTGTTCATGTCCCATCTCTGCACAATCTCGGGGTAAATGGTACAGTTAAGATGTGGCCTCTATAAAGACGCTGCATAAATTCTACCCGTCAACCGTGAGAGTGAAGTGTATGCAACAGACGGTTTTCAACCACCACCCAAGGAAACACAGCGCTGCACAATTTGCAGGTGTGTCCCCCAAATAGTCACGCACACCACTCTGATCACACAGGAGGCCATCTAATTACCACCCCTGCCACATCCTATTCCCGAAGTAAGAGTCGCATATGTAAACTCCCACCATTGCTGAACCTCGGAGCTCTAGCCGAGGAACGAAAAAAACCAACAACACAACACATCTCCACCCGGTTAGTTCAACGCATTCGAAATTTTCAATCTGAAATTTCGAAAGCAGCATACGTACAACAGAAAAACAATGGTTATAACCGATTTAGTAAGACGTGACTACATTCATGAAGTACCTCATCTCTCTCAGTGAAAATTTTCAACTTTCTGCAAGAGAACACATCTAGCTCTGAAAGATATTCTTTTATCCAATCAATACTCACCTCTCTGTCTCTCTGTCTCTCTCTGTCTCTCTGTGTCTGTCTGTCTGTCTGTCTGTCTGTCTCTCTCTCCTCTCTCTCTTCTTCTCCTCTGTCTGTCTGTCTCTTTCCTCTCTCTCTCCTGTCTGTCTTCTGTCCCCTCTGTCTGTCTGTCTGTCTGTCTGTCTGTCTGTCTGTCTGCTCTCTCTCTCTTCTCTCTCTCTCTCTCTCTTTCTGTCTCCCTCTGTCTGTCTGTCTGTTTTGTCCCTGCCTCCTGTCTGTCTGTCTGTCTGTCTGTCTGTCTGTCTGTCTGTCTCTCTCTCTCTCTCTCTCTCTCTCTCTCTCTCTCTCTCTCTCTCTCTCTCTCTCTCTCTCTCATCCTCCCCCATGTCGCTATCTTTCTGTGTCCTGGCGTTAACAGTAACCATTGTTGTTACATTGACTATGGAAGCCCTTTAGGTACTTCGTAAGAAGTTTCAGGAGAAGTCCAATGAGGCTGCTACAGCTACTGTGACTATGGCACCATCACGCATACCCTGTAGTAACAGCCTGCAATGGTGAGACGTTTCCAGAAAAGCTGCACGAGCCTAAAATGTCAATGTGTCACTTTCGCTTCAGTCAGCTTTCAGTTTGTGCCTGTGTTAATGCCTCTGTCTCTGTCTATCTCTGTCTCTGTCTGTCTGTTTTCTCTAAGCACCCTCCCCCCCCCCCCCCCTCTCTCTCTTTCTAGTATCCATCTGTCCTCTGTCTTGTTCTCTGTCTGTCTCTCTGTCTCCCCCGTCTCTCTGTCTCTGTCTGTGTGTCTGTCTGTGTGTCTGTCTGTGGGTATGCATGTGTGTGTATCTGCGTGTGTGTCTATGTCTCCGTCTTTTTTGTCTGTCTGTCTGTCTTGTCTTACTGCATGTTTGTCTGCCTCTCTGTCCTTGTCACTGTCTGTACGTCTGACAGTCTCTGTCTGTCTGTCTGTCCGTCTCTCTCTCTCTCTCTCTCTCTCTCTTCTCTCTCTCTCTCTCTCTCTCTCTCTCTCACTCCACCTCCTCCTCCTCCACCTCCGCTTTCAATCCCTTAGGAAAACAATTTTCCGCTCATTCTTTCATAAGAAACAAGGCTTTTGCAACAGGAATCCAATTCATCGCACGTTTTGTCTTCAGCCTCCATCCCCTCCCTGCCATCCCCCCTCCCCCTTCTTCTAACACTCTACCCCTGCCTCCACCTCCACCTCTTCTCTGGCCAACTCTTCTGTCTATTCACTTCACCATGCTCTATCTCTCCCTCTCCCTCTCTCTCCCCCTCTCTTCTTTCTCTCTCTCTCCTCTCTCTCTCTCTCTCTCTCTCTCTCTCTCTCTCTCTCTCTCTCTCTCTCTCTCTCTCTCCTCTCCCCATCTCCCTCTCTCTCTCTCTCTCTCTCTCTCTCTCTTTCTCTTCCATTTCTACAATGGCTCTTGAATAATTTGATCGTGGTTATCAACACACGAACACACACACACACACACACACACACGCACGAACGAACACACACGACGCGCGCGCGCACTCAAACAAACATACATACATGCATACTCACAAACACACACGTGCAAGCCCGCATGCATGTGCACATGTATACATACACGTATGTGCACGTGCGCGCACACACACACACACGCACGCACGCACATACATACACACACGCGCGCGCGCGCGTGTACCTGCTTGCCTATCGCCCCGTTCTTTATAACACAGTGACAACTCGTTATCTTAGTATACACAATTAATGCTATCTTGCACATGGGGGCCTGGGTTTATTAGCCCATCCATAAGTCTAGCACCCAGACCACAATAAACCTTGATTGATGGACGGGAAAGAAATTCACCTTCCAACTAGAATTAAACCCACCGCCACAACCTGTTTTTGACTAGTGTACTACCCACTACTAGTGTACTACCAGTTGGATGGGTGACCGTTTGCGCGCCTTGGCTTCAGTACAGTTTCCCCAGTTCACCCAGCTGTAAATGGGTACCTGCCCTCTTTAGGGTCAGGGAAGGTAAAGCAACGAGGGAGAGGAGATGGGCGCCGCCCTCGATATGCTGGCCCTTAGAGAAGTAAGGTATCTCCCAACCACCTTATAGGTTATGGGACACCTTTACCTTGTTTGGTTTTTGTGGTTTTACTACTCACTGGGTCACCATCATCATCATCATCAGACCCGTGACCTTGGCGGTCGTGGGGGAGACACGAAAGACGATGCCGTGGTAAACTTCCTCCATCCATCTCGGTCCTCGGCTCTGCGCAGTAGTGCCGAGTCATTCATCTTGGTCCATTCTCTGATGTTGTCCATCCATAACTTGTTCTGTCTTCCCCTCTTTCTGCCACCTTCGAGTGTTCCCTGCAGTACTGTTTTTGGCAGAGTGTTGTGGCGGGTGACGTGGCCGAACCATGTCAGCTTTTTCTTCTTGACGATGGTGAGAAGAGGTTCCTGTGGACCTGCCAGCCGTGTTATTTGACTCTTGACAAATTCATTGGTCTTTCGTTCTCTCCAGGATATGCCCAGTAGTTTTCTATGGCATTTTGTTTCGAATGACTGGATTCGCTTTGCTGTTTCAGCAGTCAATGTCCAGGTTTCACTTCCGTACAGCAGGATCGTCTGAATTAGGGCTTTGTAGAGCTTTAGTTTGATTGGGAAACTGATCTCTTTACTTTTCCATATGGTGGTGAGTTTTGTCATGGAAGATGTTGCCATGGCTATTCTGACTTTGATTTCTGTCGTCGATCGCCCGTCCTTTGTGAGTGTAGCGCCAAGGTATTTAAAAGCGTCTACCTCCTCCAGTTGCTGGCCGTTCATGTAAATTTTAGCAGTGGCGTTGCTCGTGCTGTTCACAAGTACTTTACTTTTCTCCGAGCTCACCTCCATCCCATATGCTCCAGCTCTGTTCTCAAGTCTGGTCGTAAGATCTTGCAGCTCTGTGTTACTTCCGCCCATGAGGTCAATGTCATCGGCAAACCGTAAGTTGTTGAGGGGTCTGCCGCCAATGGAGATGGTAGAGTGGAAGTCATGTACAACTACCCAATAGTGGGTCACCAGTCAGTCTTATTTAGTATCGACACATGGACAATGCTGAATAGTTCTGTTATCAATGTGTGTTGGAGCTCTGTGATTAATGTTTTGGTTTGCTTTGGTGTTGTTGTTGTTGTTGTTAAAAGCTTTCTTCTGCAAATATTCATAGACGTTGCTTTACTCCTCTCTTTGTGCCTGTCTCTTCTTTTTTGTTTCGTATTTTTTGATTGGATGTGAAAAAAGCTCATAAGTACTTATTTATTATCCACAAATTGATAGAATTTGATTTGATTTGATTTGTTTTGATTTGATTTGATTATCTCTCTGTGTCTCTATCTCTCTGTCTCTGTTTCTCTCTGTCTATTTGTCTGTGTGTGTGTGTGTGTGTGTGTGTCTGTCTGTCTCTCTGTTAGAAAAAGACAGTTTGCTATGGTTTCCATGTCAAATCATTCACGTCGACTCCTATTCGCTCCTTTGAGATATATAATGCTGAACTGTACAACTAGAAAGCAATAAAAAATCTGTTTAGCTCACTGCTCTCTCCCTCTCTCCGCCCCCCCCCTCCCCCCCTCTCTCTCTCTTTCTGTCGTGCGCTTGCTCTCTCTCTCTCTCTCTCTCGTCCCCCCAAAGGAGAAAAGTTTTTATATACACTAGCCATAAAACCCCCAGCCCTGCAGACCTTGCCACACGACCCCAATACACTACCTATTATGTCCTCCTACCAACTTTCCCTCCATCAGTTACCCTCCCTTCCACCCTCCCTTCCACCCTTCCCCATCCCCCCCCCCCCCCTCTCTGTCTTTGCCTCTGTCTCTGTCTCTCTCTGTCTCTTTTCTGTTTCTTCTGTCTCTGTTTCTCTGTGTGTTTTTTCTGTCTCTTTTTCTGTGTGTTTTTCTGTCTCTGTTTCTCTGTGTGTTTTTTCTGTCTCTGTTTCTCTGTGTGTTTTTTCTGTCTCTGTTTCTCTGTGTGTGTGTGTATCTCTGTCTCTTTCTCTCTGTCTCTGTCTCTCTCTCTGTCTCTCACTGTTTCTCTCTGCCTCTGTCTTTTTTTCTCTGGTTCTCTCTTTGTCTCTGTCTGTCTCTGTCTCTGTCTGTCTCTGTCTGTCTGTTTCTGTCTCTCTCTCTGTCTCTGTGTCTCTCTGTTTTTCTCTGTCTCTCTGTTTCTCTGTGTCTCTGTCTCTCTCTGTCTCTCTTTCTCTGTATCTCTCTGTCTGTTTCTCTCTGTTTCTGTCTCTCTCTGTCTCTGTGTCTCTCTGTCCCTGTCTCTGTTTCCCTCTGTCTCTCTCTGTTTCTCTCTCTCTCCCTCTGTCTCTGTCTCTGTTTCTCTCTGTCTCTGTCTCTATCTCTGTCTCTCTATCTCTCTCTGTCTCTGCTCTCTTTCTGTATCTGTCCGTCTGTCTCCATCTCTCTCTCTCTCTCTTTCTCTCTCTCTTTCTCTCTCTCTCTCTCTCTCTCTCTCTCTCTCTCTCTCTCTCTCTCTCTCTATCTCTCTGTCTTTCTCTCTTCCAGAAGGATGGTTTACAGTAAATCTAGTGGGGTGGAAGCTATACTGTTACTTTATGTGCAAGACATAGTGTTTTCCTCGCGAGTTTGGAAAATTACACAAAACGTGGATAATGGTTTTCTTCCAGAGAGAGAGAGGGAGAGAGAGGGAGAGAGAGAGAGATACAGAGAGAGAGA
>CM054144.1:11649402-11654402 GCA_028751875.1 Rapana venosa | reverse complement strand
ACTACACTAGTCAACTTACCAACCAGAAACTACACTAGTCAACTTACCAACCAGCCCTCACAGCCACAAACCGCGATGTCAACTTACCAGCCAGCCCTCACAGAAACTACACTAGTCAACTTACCAACCAGCCCTCACAGAAACTACACTAGTCACCTTACAAACCAGCCCTCACAGGCACAAACCAGCCCTCACAGAAACTACACTAGTCAACTTATCAACCAGCCCTGACAGAAACTACACTAGTCAACTTACCAACCAGCTCTCACAGGCACAAACCACGCTGTCAACTTAGAAACCAGCCCTCACAGGCACAAACCACACTGTCAACTTAGAAACCAGGCCTCCCTCTGTGTAACAGCAACTCCCGATTTCCGACAAGGGCCTCATTTTCGCTGTGGTGGTCTTTCTCTGAGCAGAACAGGCACAAACAAGCTGGAGGAGAAGGGGAGGGCTGTGGAAGTTTTCGGAGGTAAAAGGGATAGGGGTGGTTTGTGGGTGGGGGGTAGGGGGGTTCAGGGGGTCGAGTTCGTATAATAACCGGCCGGCAAAAAGGGCTCGGTGAGGGGGTGGGGGGGGTGTAGGGGTGAGGGAGGGGTGGGGAGGGGTGAGGAGGGAAGGACAAAGGGGAGGAGGAGGAAGAGGAGGAGAAGGAGGATAATGGGGAGCGGAGACGGTATAATAATAAGAGGATGGGGAAAAGTTCAACGCAGCATCCAGTTTCCATCGGCTTGACAGGGCGTGTGTTTTTACACACACAGGCATGACGCATGCGAAGGCGCGTGCCAGTGCACGTGTGTGTGTGTGTGTGTGTGTGTGTGAGAGAGAGAGAGAGAGAGAGAGAGAGAGAGAGAGAGAGAGAGAGAGAGAGAGAGAGAGAGACAGACAGACAGACAGACAGAGAGAGAGAGAGAGAGAAAGAGAGAGACAGAGAGAGAGAGAGCGTGGTAGTGCTGTATAGCGCTCACAACCAAATGAATAGATAATTGTGTGTATGTATGCACGCGCGCGCGAACACACACACACATTAGCACACACACACGCTCGCGCACACACATATTTATCTATTCATACGTTTGTGGGTGCTACGCCAGACTACCAGGCTAGGGTAATGAATTGAAGCATTTATTCACACACACACACACAACACACACACACACACACACACACACACACACACACACACACACACACATCTGATATCACTTTTCCGAGGATGGACGTTAAGCTGAAGAACTAACACCAGGGTTACCCTGACATGCTATACAACATTTATCAACTCATTCACATTTTGACTATTTAAATTTTATTTCATAGATTTTGTCTGCAGCGCACCATGTTTGTAATATCTGTTTGTTTAAACTATTGATTATTTATCATTGATTGCATGACTGTGTAAGATTAGGTTGAATGCATGCGCTTTGATTTATCTTTGCAAGATATAGCGCTATATAAGTTCCATTTCTTCTTCTTCTTCTTATATGCCTGCGGGCTTGTTTTTGTGTCGTCACCATCATAATAGAAAATACGACACCCACACACGTTCACATAATGCAGACAAATCGTCAAGCATTATTAGAGCAGTCTTCCTACAAACATTTCGGCATTCTTTCGTTTGGAATCTGACAAACAGCGATGTCGATGAGGATTGACACTGGTAACAAAAACCAGAAACTAGAAAAGTAAATCAGTGAGCATCAGCATTATTCTGACCGGCAGCCAGGAGGTAGGCTATAAAGGGAGCAGCTGTTTTGTGTTTTTTAACACGCGCTAACAACCCCCTTCCCCCCTTCCAATCACCCGCACCCCCCTCCCCTCTGCCCCCTCCCCCCTCCCTTAATATCGAGTGCTTGCCAGCATGGTCCATTCTCGTCCTCTACCCCAACTTCTAAGCTAGCAGAAACATGTGTATGAAATGTGGTCCTTCCGCGAAGTGTTGTTAGCCTACTGACTTAAATGTTTTCAGGAAGTGTGTTTTTAACATTTTGATTCCAGCTGAGCCTATTCTGAAGTAATAATTTGTCATACTGTACTGGGTGTATTGTTATTCATATCAACAACCCTAGCTGACCTAAAACAGACAAGGGTATTTTTGGCTGTTTTTTTTTTCTTCTTGGTTTCTTTTTTTTAAATTACAAGTGTATTTTTGCTGGGTTTTTTCTTGGTTTGTTTTTTTAAAATTACAAGTGTATTTTTGCTGGGTTTTTTTCTTGGTTTCTTTTTTGTTGTGTTGTATTTTAATATTATCCATGATGCTATTGTGTGTGTACGTGAAATCTCAATGTATATTCCTATCCAAAACAATCTGCAGGAGAATAAATCCCAGATAAAAGGGGGAAAACCCTCAACCAGAATCTAGTCGGTATTATTGGCTTCCGGTACTGTTGAGGTTACGAGTTCAACACAATCGTCGGTATTACTGTACCGGTAGTGGTAGCCCTAGTAGGCTTAGTGCTGTACTGCAAGTTAATGAGATGTGCGCTCTCACATTGTCCTTGCACCAGCAGTTTCCGGTACCGTTGGGTTACAAATTCAACGATGATAATCACTACTACGATACACCGCCCGGTATTACAGTAGTTGTAGTGGTAATCGTAGTAGTGGTAGTAGCAGTAGTAGTAATAGTAGTAGTAGTAGTACTGTATTGCAGTCTATCAGATGTGCACTGTCACATTCTCCTTGCACCAGTAGTTTCCAGTACCGTTCGGTTACAAGTCCAATGCTCTAATCACTACGGTTAGTAGTAGTAGTAGTAGTAGTAGTAGTAGTAGTAGTAGTAGTAGTAGTAGTAGTAGTAGTAGTAGTAGTAGGAAGAGGAGGAGGAGGAGGAGGAGGAGTAGGAGGAGGAAGAGGAGGAGGAGGAGGAGGGGGAGGAAGAGGAGCAGCAGCAGCAGCAGCAGCAGCAGCAGCAGCAGTAGAAGCATCTATAAATAAAAGTTTGAAGTTTCACACATACACACACACCAGCCTACCCCCGCCCCCCCCCCCCCCCCACACACAACATACACTCACACACAAACTCCCACTATCCCCCCACACACACACAGACACTCACCACCACCACCTTGACGGTTGCATTCAACACCACAGTAGTTATATTTAACAAAAAATCGCTCTGAGAAACAAACGGCGATGCAGGGATCTGCTCTCTAGATGGACAAGACTAGCGAGAACTAGCTTTAATTAAGAGTGCACAGCTTCTGGTAAATAGGTACAGGTGTCCAATAACTTATAAGGTCCTAGGGGAGCGAGGCGTCAGAGACCTCACTTCTCTAGGAGCCAGTATATTGAGGGCAGCGCCCATCTCCTCTCCCTCGCTGCTTTACCTTCCCTGACCCTAAAGAGGGCAGGTACCCATTTACAGCTGGGTGAACTGGGGGGAAGTGTACTGAAGCCAAGGCGCGCAAACGGTCATCCATCCAAGTGGTAACCACGCTCGACTCTGCTTAACCTTAGCTGGGGAAGGCGAGTGCTCTTCAAATACAATGTGCAAACGGGCAGGTTTTAACAGCGAGCTCCTAATCTTCACACTACGATGACAAAAACATAGCAGATCAGATGCACTGCAGGTGCTGATTTGCATTCTTTGAGGCAAACAAGATCAGTGGCATCATGGAAGTGTTGAGGTTCCAGTGCTCAGCATTTCAAGCAGGCTTGCATCCAAGTGAGCGGGAAACAAAGAAGCACTCGCTACAGGGCATGAAGAGACCTGCTGCTGAAAGCCTTTGTCGTGCAACGTCTGACAACAATGATCCGATCCGTTAGCGTGAGCTGCTGACCACAGACATGCTGAACACAGTGGACTTCAATTCCCATAGCAGTTACAAAGAAGCCACGCTAAAAGATGTAAGCCGTGCATATTGGACACAGCGAACCCGACGCAGTGTATCCCTTTCTTCATCTTCGTCGAACACACAGACAGCAACTACTCTTGTCTGTCACATCAGTGTGAAAAAAGAATGTGCTGAGCTGCCGTTAAGCGCCTGACAAGTCAGGCACTGCGCATCCAACTTCGTCATGGGAGAGAATTTGTCTTTCTCAAATTAAAAAGCAAGATAATGGACCAAGACGGGAGTTTGCAAGGTGTTTTACATGTCATACGCGCATTGGCAACCGCGATTTTCGTGTGCAGTCTCACCCAGAGGATTCGCAAGAGACAGAATCCGTGCTTACTTCAGGACTTCAAAAACCAAACGAATCCAAATCCTATTTGATCACTGAAAGGCATCTCAGCGTCGACTTGAACCTCCGAACTCAGATAGTTTCAGAGAAAGAATCTGACACTCTTGCCATCCCGTCATGTTGCTCTCCCTCAAAAAGCTGGACACAACATCCCACTGGCTATGGCCCAGTTCAAAAATTTGTGCCAGTGATTGATGTGCGCAAAGTCCCAAGGCTTGCATTACCATGTTGTTATGCTTGAAATGTGGTTGTGCTCTTGAAACGTTATGATGAGGCTGTCTTTATCCATGTGATTACTTTACAAGATTCAGCGCCATATAAATTCCATACATTATTATTATAGTAGTAGAAGTAGTAGTAGTAGTAATTTTTTTTTTATTATTATTATTATTATTATTATTATTATTATTATATTATTCATTATTTATTATTATTTATTATTATTATTATTATTATTATTATTATTATTATATATTATTATTATTATTACTATTATCATCACTATCATCATCATCACCATCACCACCACCATCATCATTATCATCCATGACAATGTCTTGGTTCTTCAGCCAGTATTCTCTATAAAAAAAGAGAAGAAAAAAAAACACATCTGAAGTCCAATCCAATCCAATCCAATCTTCGTTGTCTACAGCCCCAGTGACCACAGAGGCTCTGCAGTCGGAGTACGCCTGCCTCTATTATGGCGATGTACTTGAAAGCAGCCACACAGCTGAACTCCTCATCCGCTGAGTGCTCACGGTCTCACTACGATCCCAGGTGGGATGTGTGAGACAGAGAGATCATTCCATACAACCCAT
>CM054144.1:11621902-11641902 GCA_028751875.1 Rapana venosa | reverse complement strand
TATGTCATTTTATTTGTTTGAAATGTTTCTATCACAAACATGTGAATGACGAGAGAGAGAGAGACAGAGAGAGAGAGAGAGACAGACAGACAGACAGACAGGCAGGCAGAGACAGAGTCAGAAACAGAGACAGTGAGACAGACAGACAGAGAGAGATATATAGATAGAGACAGGCAGAGGCAGACATATACATACATACATACACATACATACATACATACATCATACATCATCATACATACATACATACTACATACATACATACATACATACACACAGAGAGTGAGACAAACATAGATTGAAAGACAAACAGGTAGAGAGACAGACACAGACACAGAAACTGGGGAAACATATCACAAGATCAATCTATTTTCTTGTTTTCTTTGTCTGGATGGTTAACTGCTCTTTTCACAGCCAGAGGGGGGGGGGGGGGGGGGGGCAGAAACATAATCAGAGACAGAAACAGAACACACAATTGAGTTTTGTTCGTCTATTGGTTTGTGATTTTCTTTTTTTTAAGTTTTTGCTTTGTACATTTAGCTTCCTTTATTTTTAAGCTTACCCAAAGTAGATGTTCAACATCACAAAAAATCCACTCGTCAGTTTGAGTCTGCCTGGTATTCTGGGTTATTTATGCAGTAGAATTCTGCAGTGTTACAAGGTTCTTACTTCTGTACAGGTACAGAGGATCAAAGTGAAGAAAATGACATTACTTGCAGAGACAATGAAAAGGTCACAATGGATTCAGATGCCATACACGATTTCTTCCTGTTGCTATTTGTGTGGATGAAAATTGCTTTGTGTCATAAGAAAATCGTCATCAGTTGAATTGTTATTTTCTAAAGATAACAGAGAGGTACAACATTTTGTTTGTTTTTCTTTGTAGGACTTAAAAGTGCATAGCTCAATAAGAACGCCTGTGTATGTTCACATACATGTGCTTGCCTACGCATGGACGCACACATAATATTGATGAACAAACACACACACGCACACACGCACATACACACATACACACACACATACACACATTCTTTAGCTTACCCAAAGTGGATGCTTAACATCACAAAAAAACACTCTTCAACTCGAGTGTGCCTGGTATTCAGGGTTATTTATGCAGTATAATTCTGCAATGTTGCAAGGTTCTTTTTCTGCACAAGTACAGAGGATCAATTTGAAGTTATTCTTGTCCTATGTTAGTTACTGTCGCTGTTGTTGTTGTGTACTTATGTTTGTGTTTGTTTGATTGTTTATTTCCTTGTTGTGGTTGTTCTTGTTGATTCATCTTTTTGTTGTTGTTTTATTCAGTTGTTTGCTTGGTTGAAGGTTTGTGTGTATGTGTGTGAGTGGGGGGAGCAGTTGGGGTTTTTTTAATTTTTAATTTGTTTTGTCTTCTTTGTTTGTTTTGGTTTGGTTTTTCTTTGTTGCTTGTTTGTTTGTATTATGACGGATATTTTTTCAAGATTTTTGAATTATTTGAATTGTATGGTTTAATATTTTTCTGGGGGTTTTGTTTTGTTTTTAATTCCATATATGCATATGTTATTGTCTTTTCTTGTTTGATTTGTATAGTTTACCATATATTAGGTTTTTTATTCTATGTCTGCATATAGATTATCTTTTTATCGCTTTTTTTTCTTTAGATAGATGGCTTGATGAGAAAAAGCAAATACACTGCTTATTCAATGTACCATCTAAAAATAAAAGTTTGACGTTGACTTTGACACACACATACATACACACACAGTACTATCATCATCATGTGTGTAATCCCCACCTCCAACACGAAAACTCCCATGCCAATTCACAGCATTAAATCTTGTCACGTATTGCGAATCTCATGACACACACTGTTATCATACAAAACACAGGGGTGTCTGCAGCATGTGGACACCACATAAACTCGTCCCCCGCAGAGGAACCGGCCAGTAAATCAATGAATATGATATGAATTACAGCCAATAAACTCTGCTCTTCTGTCAGCCGCAAAAGCAAGGAACAACGACCAACATGTTACAATAAATTACATTGGTAATCACTTCATAACGGGATTCCAAAACACACTTTGGAAATTGCTGTTCAGAATATGATCATGGGAATAAATCAAGTTATTTGTGTTATGATAAGGTCACTGACTTATCATGTGGAAACTATCAGGAACCTTGACGGAAAGGATGCACCAGTTGTAATAAGTGTGCACGCTTGTGTGCGTGTGTGTGTGTGTGTGTGTGTGTGTGTGTGTGTGGTGTGCATGTGCGTACGTGTGTGTGAGTGTGTCTGTATATGTGTGTGTGTCTTATGTGTACATGGTGCATGCAGGGTAGTATGTTAATTTGTGTGCGCATGTGTCTATGGGTGCGCGTGTGTAGTCACATGTGCGTGCACACACATGTGCGTGTGTATGTGTGTGTGTGTGTGGGGGGGGGGTGTAATTAGTTAAAGTGGTTTAGAATGAACTAACTCTGTGTGTTGTTGAATATGAACGTGAAATATTGATTTTCATGGCAGCTATGAATCTCATTGTTTCTCGATATATTCACTTAAAAGAGACATAACCCTCCAACCCTATGCAGACATCGACTGTGTGTGCAATTAAAGCATGACATTTTGAAATACGTATTTCACCATGTGTAGAGCACTCTGAGAGCAAAGGATTGTTCTTATTCATATCTTTTTCAAGTGATATGTTATGATATCTTTAAAGAGAGATGGTTAACATTATAAATGTATTAAAGGATATGAAAACTAAGTGATCAGAGTAGTAAAGACAAAATATCCAATATCTTAAAGAATCACAACAAGCAGCTGAATACAATTACTCTGAATGTATTGATTGAACATGTAATTGTTTGGGAACGACGATTTATTTGCTGCTGGATCAACATTTCCTCCTGTTGTTACTGTTAGAACAAGGCTCCATGAATGAAGACAGTCGCTGTTATCTTTGCCCCCTCTCTCTGCCATTTCAATGCTGACGATATAGTGCTTTGTCAGACAAAACCAAGGGAGGCTATGTGTATCCAGGGACCATAACTCTAGCTTGATAAGCCCAGTGTCCACAGAAGCGTCACACAAGAGGGATCCCTTTGTGTCAGATAGTGTGTACAGTGCATTGCCCTTACTGTCTTCTTTCATCTGAATGATGGCTTTCTTGACGGGTACGGACTGTTTGTTGTTGTTGTTGTTTATTTCTGTCATCATACTTTTCATTCATTCATGTTTTGTATTCTCTCTCTCTCTCTCTCTCTCTCTCTCTCTCTCTCTCTCTCTCTCTCTCTCTCTATATATATATATATATATATATATATATATATATATATATTATTTATATTATATATCTTATTTATAAACTGTGTTATGTAATGACTTGACATCATTTATAAAACATAACAAAAAGAAGTTGCCATGAACCATGTGTCATCTTACACGTTTTTAGTGTTTTAACCACCAAAGAACAATGAATGGCTATGAATAAGAGAGACAAAGGAACAGAGAGTCTAACAGACAGACAACTATAATCAAAATAAACTAACCAAAGGAGATACAGACAAATCAAAGAGACAGAGACAGCAGGACTAACATGCATACAGAAAAGAACACAAACATACATAGAAAAAGATAGACAGACTGATGGATATAAACAGGAAAAATACCAGCATAATGTATATCTTTACAAGAATTTGTTGTTGTTATTGTTATTTTTCTATAGACGGATCAACAGAGACACAACAGAGAAATAAAATAACATGAAGCTTTGTTTGTGCTCTTTGTGTATTTGTTTATCTGTTTCTCGAGCCTATCCTCCGTCATTTCCTGGTAAAGAAGAGTTAACGTTTAGGATCCTGAAAAGTACACACACACACACACACACACACACACACACACACACACCACTCCTATTCCAGCTGATATTCTACGTTACGAGAGCAATAGAATTCTGCGATGTGGCAAACTCCTCTGTTGGCCCAATATCCATGATCCATTTGAAGACAATGGCACTGCTTACCGGGAAACTGAAAAGGTCAAAATAGATTCTAATGCCCCAAACTGCCTCTTTCTGTTGCTACGTGTTTATATCATAGCCTGATGCTGTGTTCAGAAAGCAGTCATCTACAAGATCATTATTCTCTCACAAACAAAGCTGTATGTCATCGAAGGCTCCTCAAGGAAGTTTAACTGTTTTCAATAAGTTACACTTGTTTAAGCCCACACTACTGCATGTGACCTTGCAAGTTCGCATACAAACATATAAAACTCACACATACATTTACAAAACACATGGAACACACACACACACACAACACACACACACACACACACACACACACACACCACGCACGAGGACTCATGGACTTATTTGTTATCATTATTGCAAGCGCAACCTTGAACAAGAAAACTCACACGTCTGTGTTCACACAAATTTGTATACGTATGACACACCTCGAGCTGTTAACATAGCTTACAACAGAGTGTCAGCAACATGTGCAGACCACATAAAACTGCTTTGCAGACGTCACAAGCGAATGTTGCAATGAATATAATAAATATAAACTATAGCCAAACCATTCCGCGTTGTTTCTAAGAAGCAGATGCACGCGGTAGTCGATATAAAATTAGCAATTGTTTATCTCAAAAAAGATAAATGTATGCAGATTACAAGCCACACGAAAATCAATAAACAGACAAACAAAAATGGAAAGTAGCAGAAAGTAACGAAATGCAACCCTAAAAATGCACACACGCGCGCGCGCGCAGGCATACACACATGCACACACACGCGCGCACACACACGCACGCACACACGCACTCACACAAACCCCTACACACATATACACACACACTCACACTCACACACCTTGTCCCTTAACTAACATGCGCGTGACTGCGAGTATGTGCTTACATCACTATGTGCATACATATATACAAGCATCCACACATACATACATACATGCAGAGCGGCAATCAAGAACACATACAGACACACTGACACACACATACACACACGCACACACACACACACACACACACACACACACACACACACACACACACACTATGCCATTGGATTGTAAGCCCTGCCTGCCCTAAACAAGAAATCTCTGATACACAGTCACACAAATCTGTTCACGTATTACAAACCTCATTGAACGGGATGCTGTGATACATAAACAATATGACGGCAACATATGCAAGCTACATAAACCTGTATTGCAGAGGAACAAGGAAGTAAATCAAGAAATATAATCTAAATAACAGCCAGTAATTCTTTGGCTATCCGTCAGAGACAAATGCAGGTGACAGGCAATATGGTACCACAGTTAGCATATTGTTCATCACCTTATTACGAGATAAGAAAGTATGCTGCTACGAGAAATGAAGTTAGTAATTTTCCACTTTATAATGTCATGGACCTATTGTGAGAATCCGTTCGAAACTTGAAGAGAAAGAGCCAAAACTGTGTGCACATGCATGCATGCATGCACATGTGTATGTGCCTGTGTCTGTGTCCGTGTGTGTGTGCGTGTTGGTGGGGGGGAGGGAGGACGGGTTGTTGTTGCTGTCGTTGATGTTGTTGTGTGTCTGTCTGTCTGTCTATATTTGTGTTTTCATAGTGAGAAACACACTATTTTGATGTCAGTAAATATTTACATTAATATGAAATATAGCTGTGTAGCGTTCCCTAGTCTAACATCATACGCATTCTATCCCCCTCACCCTATCAAACACTTATTGCTAGTGCAGAAACACACCGCATACATATTTTTAAGGTGTATGACACTGTTTTGAAAAACCTCAACCCATAGGTAGCCATACCCCTACTTCAGACGAGTTGTTTTGACTCCTGTGAAGAAAGATACATTTTGTCATTCTACGGGCTAAAACGTAACATTTCAAACACAACATTTCAATACTTGTTTTGGCATTTTGGTGGAATCAATAACGGTCAGCGTTTCTGCCTTGGACAGCAGCATACAAGAGATGCTGGAATACTAAATGTATATGGGAGAGATTGCAAACACAGACAACACATAGAAACAAAGAATGGGGCTTCTATAAACGACATTGACGGACCATTGCAGATTAACTGAATGACATATACAAGGTATATTATATGGCTAGATGTAAAACACACACACACACACACAAACACACACAAACACATTAATCTCACACATTTACACACACATACATTTACACACAGACACATACACACTTAATGTACATATACACATACACAAACATGCCACACACCAGACACATACACATTTACACACACAATTACTCACACACTTGCACACACACAAAACTTCCACACACATACACACGCACAACGCACACACTAACACACACACATTACACACACACCACACACACACACGCACACACCCCTTCTGGAGTACAACAGATCCGCTGTAAAAGACAGCCATAACATAGTGGGCGACCATCAGAGGAAACAGGGGGGCACAGTTTATCTAGGGGCCATAACTGCGCCTGAAAGCTCCCTGTCAAAGCGCTAGACATGATCAATCCATCAGTGTCAGCACAATGGACATCTCTTATGCCTATGTTATGTTCTAGAGCTATTTCTCTTTAAAAAAAAAAAATCACCCCCCCCCCCACAATATTTATAGCAATTCATTGCCCGTTTGTATATTTTGCCTCATCGCTTTTGTAAGATCGCCTGTCCATAGTCTCTGCTCCTCTAGATGAACGGGCCAGCTACTCTTTCTTCAGGTCCCATACCTGCGGTCTTATCTCCCTCTCTCTATACTCCCTCTAACAATCAATCCCCACGTCACACAATGACATCACTTTACCTATGTATGGTTTGTTAGAGTATTTCTCTTTTAAAAAACTAAATTTAGTAGGCCCCCCCCCAAGTTGTTGAGTTGAAGATGACAAATGTGACAACAAATAGCACTATTACTCTGATCAGTGACTCAAACTCCCTCGTCTTTCTCTCTCTACTCTCTCATCATAAACGTCCTCCATCTCATCCTCCTCTCCCTCTCTCGTCTCCACAACACACACACACACACACACACACACACACACACACACACACACGTAACCACATCACTCACACACATCACAGAACATCTTGTGCACACGTTAAAAACCCCTTCCGCTTTTCGGAAGAGTAGGCCGTAGTCTGTTGGTGGAAACGAATGACAAAAATCTACAACAAAAACTGCACGCACACGGTGACTGGAAGTGGAAAAAACCCACACGAGTGCTTATTCCGTTATTATCGAAATAAAAGAATAAAGAGTAGACACATACACACACATACACAGCGCGCGCGCGCGCGCGCGCGCACGCAACAAACACAACACACACACCACACACCACCACTCACACACCACCACCCACCACCATCATCATCATCACCACCACCACCACCACAGACAATCGCCTCCTGTCCCACACACATGCTCATGCGATGCTATTGCTGATGCTGCTGCTGCTGCTAATGTTGTGCTGCTGCTGCTGCTGCTGCTGCTGCTATCACAGGTGACAATTGAAAAAACGCTGCTGTTACCATAAACATCACAGACGCGTCAGTCGCACGTGTGAACACAATGAACACGTCATTCAGCATAGACAGCTCATACATGCATCAGCAAAGGGTTGAGAATGAATAAAGATCTAGTGTCATTCAGAGAGAAACCAAAAATAATCATCATTTCAAATACATGGTTTCTGACATTTGATAACAGCAGGAATGTATATGTATGTATGTATGTATGTATGTATGTATGTATGTATGTATGTATGCATGTATGCATGTATGCATGTATGTATGAATGTAGGTATGTATGAATGTATGTATGCATGTATGAACGTATGTATGCATGTATGTGTGTATGTATGTGTGTGTGTGTGTGTGCGCGCGTGCGTGCGCGCACGTACGCACCATGGCTGTATCTATCTCAGTATAAACCACTGTTCTGTTTTATCTAATATGGCTTTTTATAACTGCATTGTATGTTGGCATTGTGGTGCTGTTTGCTGTTATGTCTTTGTCTGAGAAGTGTACGTACTATTATACTGACTTCCAAATACATTTGTTTGTGATTTTTTTTAAAGCTAACTGCCCTCTCCCCTTCTACACCCACCCACCCACCCGGTAAAAGACCCAAGCCGAAACGACTGTTTTAAACCATCACTGCACCAGAATTGATGAATCACTCTAGCTTGCATCATTATCTAACAATTATTATATTTTGAATGCTGGAGTCGCATGTTCATGTTGGTACTGTTCATTTGTATAGTTTTGATCATGGCTTGTTTCATTTAGAATTGTATGATATCCCATATGTCTATTATTTTCCTTATGATTAGTAAGACAAAAGAATAAAGATAGAAGCTGAAAAAAGGTTAAAGCAAAGAAAATTTAAATAAATGTCGCAAAAAAAGAAAAAAAGATACACAGGCAGAGAGAAAGCAAAGGAGACAGAAAGAGAGAAACAATGAAACAACAAACGAATAAACCAACAAAAAAATAATATCGAACCAACCAAACAAACAAAAGCAAGAAAGAAAACGAAACAATCAACAACGTTCTAAATTTTCAGCAAAAAGAAAATAAAACCCTCCAGACCATTTTAATCAATTCTCTAATAATCTTTCTCATCTAAACCAATAACCGTCGATAAATTCATACCTACTTCCCAAAACACACGAAAACAAAACCCACCGAGGTAAACCGTTAATAATATTTCGCCCTCTGTTTCAAGTACTTGCAACCAGGACTTCCAAGGTGTCACCCATGCCAGCCTCCTCACGCAAGTCATCAATGATGAAAGGCTTCCTGCTTGCCACACACGTCTGCCATTCCACCCAGTCATGCGTGCAACAAGGGGGATTTTCAGTGTCAAGACAGATGGCCGGGTCAGAATGAAGACTAGGCATGCTTCAGATTCCCATCTCCATAATTATTAGAGTGACACCAATCATCTAGGGAATTTCAGGATTTTAAGGCTGGCCAGTCAGGTTAGTCTGTAGCATACATTTATTTACTTATTTATTTATATTTATTTATTTCTTATTTCGTTGATAATGGAAATTAGCGCTTATAGCGGTTTTGTTAAATCCAATCCCGTGTGAATACGGTTTTGTGAATGTTGTCATCCGTTTTTACCGGAACACACCGGCCATAAGGTGGAACAGATTCTAACGTGTGCGCAAGGTGTTCTGGATGTGTTCCCTCACAGGCCTTCAATTTTAATACTCATCGGGAAGGACTTTCCGGGGAATGACGTCAGCACTGATGTTAACTCTGAGACCCTGAATGACAGTTCAATTACAGATTTGCAGATTAGGTAATGTTCCTGGATCTGTAATCGGAAATTGATATCTCAAAAGTAATAGGCTTATGACAACAGATTTTAAACAATGTGACCGTTTTTAATGATGATGAAGCAGCTGTGTACACCAGTGTCATAAAGCCTGATTATGCAAACAGAATTTAAAAACAAATATGCTGCTTTATCAACTAATCGTTGATTTAGAGATAAGAACTACACATTGAATGCATAATGAGGTTTGCACCATCTGTATTGTATCTGCTTGCCTGTCTAGCCCTGTCTCTGTCTGTATGTTTGTCTGTCTCTCTCTGTGTTTTTATTCATCCTCTTTTCTCTTTTTTACCCTCTTTCTGTGTGTGTGTGTGTGTGTGTGTGTGTGCATGCGTATGTGCACGCGTGCGTGTGAATGAAAGATAGCTTCACAATCTGAATTAAAACTGTCCAAAAGCTAGCATTGTCATACCGAATCATGGAGTTGACAAAAACCCGCAGTGATCATAAACAATACAAAATAATTATACACACAGTTAGAAACTGGAAACACACACACACACCCACACACCCACAAACACACGCAAACGTACACACACACACACACACACACACAACAAACAAACAAACAAACGTACACACATACACTCTGGTGGACAGAGAAAAAACACTGAAACAAAACCAATCAGACAGACATCCATACACAAAGACCGACAGTCCTAAACGATGACAGATCGCTAGGATTGTACAGACAGCCAGGGACACTGCGCCCTGACCCCTTTAGTGGGGGAAAAAAGGGGGAGACAATATTTATCTAGGGACCCTAACTCGAGCCTGATAAGCCATGAGGCACGAAGCCTTTACAGACAATAAACTCCCCTGTGTCATATAGGATGGATAGTTTTTCTCCTTTCCAATATTGTCATATTTCGTCAGGATAACGGGGTTTTTTGGGGGTCTAATTCCTGCTAGCTGACAGCTAGCTCAATTGTGTTGTGAGAACACGTTTGTTTGTTTGTTTGTATTTTGGTTTGTTTTCCTGTTTCTTCTAAAGTCAAGGCAGGTCAAAAATACTTTTGGTCATCTCATGAAGGGTAATTCTAATATGTAATAAAACCTACCCAGGCTGGACAAAAAGCAAAAACATAACAGATAAACACTTGCAAAGAAAAATAAAGAGCAAAAATACAAGAACTCTGTGTTATTCTTATCAAACGAAGTGTGTGTTTGTGTGTGCGAGCAGGGATGATTATGTGAGTGTGTGTGTGTTGGGGGGGGGGGAGGATTGTTTTGTTCTACACTATATTTTTTTCTCAATTCTATCTATCTATCTGTCTATCTATCTATCTGTCTATCTATATATCTGTCTGTCTATCTATATATCTATCTATCTATCTATCTATCTATCTATATTCAGTAAAACCAATATTTAGCTAGAACACAAAAATGGACAATTTTTATATTATATCATCTACACATTCTTTCTTCAAGGATCATGAGATACCCCAAAAAGTATAGTCCTGAACTTAAAGACATACTATGCCGATATTTAAACCCTTGCACAGAAAAAACAATGAAGTCCCTAATCAGCAACTGCACATTCTACACCAAATGGCACACTCTCTGCTTCCAAGCTGCCACCCTTACTAGTCTGTACATGCAACCATCAATAACCAAAAGCAGTCCAGATTGAGACACAGACTGTCATGTTCTCTCAGTTTACAACACAAGGGGATTCTCTGTGTGAAAACAGCTACTGGCATCGAAATGAATGAATGCGTTCTTTCTTTCTTCTGATTCCCATCTCCGCAAAGACGTGGCGATGACTAAGGATTACAGTTTCCCCGTCTGACCAATCACATTAGCCTCTATTGTCACGCGCGCGTGATAGTCCAATCACTGATTTGCATGTTAGTCATTGCGCGTGACTCACCAATCGGAGATTGGTATCTCAAGTGTATGTATAACTATACTCCTGCAGGTTTTGAAATACGTGACAGATGGTGTGATGAAGTTGTAGAATTATGCACATGCCTAGTTTTGTCCAGTATCCTAATGTCAAATCATGCAATGATTGTATGCTTTTGCAGCAGGTGTATTTGGATATAAGAGTGAATGATGATTAATGACATCGATAGTGGTTTTTTATACTATCTTTGTATCTGTCATTCTGTCTCTCTTTCTTTGCCTCTGTGTGTGTGTGTGTGTGTGTGTGCATGTGTGTGCATGTGTGTGTTCGTGTGCGTATTGTGTGTGTCTGTATATCTGTCTGTATGTGTGTTTATCTGTCTCAGTCTCTGTTTGTCTGTCTCTCTCTAATTTTGCATCTCCTTATCTCTCGCCATCCTACTCTTCGACACTGTCTTTCCTCGTTCTTCCTGTTTCTATGTTCTTCCCTCTGTGTGTATGTGTGTGTCTTTTTGTGTGTGTGTGTTTCTGTGTGTGTGTATGTGTGTCTCCCTAGGTTTGTGCGCATGTTCCTGCATGTGCAGAAAATACTTCCAAAGACTGAGACAGACCCACTTACATATAGAGAGGCTCACCAATTTAATTCCTGAAACTAACAGCAATTTCGCCTCTATTTCCCCCAAAGGTCTCTCTAATGAGATTATAAACAGAGATGTATATTGTGCAAACGAACCTAGAACATTTTGAGCACACTATAAAACCTGCTCCGCCTTTTCAGAAGCGGAGACCAGTGTGTGCCAATAGCAACGAGCGACGAAACATAGAGGTGCATTCACACTAGTGTCCTGCTTAGACATCATCCACGTGCTTGGTATCTGGCTATGTGAATGGTAGGAAAACGGTTGCATATGGAAACTCCCATCATTGGTGAATCTTGACTTTCAAGTCGAGGAACGAAATAAAAGACAAACATTAGAAACAAAACAAACAAATAACCAAAACCAATATACCTAGGCATTCGATTTGGACTCAGTAGGATTTCGTTAAAATGTCAGGCTTTATAAATCAATGATCAAACATACTATAAAAGAACAATTCTGAATATTACAATGTCTTATTAAAATTAATGAAGAAGTGTATGTATGAGAGAGATATATATATCTTTTTAAACCCACTATTCTTGTATATCGAGGATAATGGAATAAGCACTTATGTGCTTTTTTACATCCAGTCCCCGTGTGTATGCGTGTTTGTAAATTATGTCATCTGAGAGAGAGAGACAGACAGGCAGGCAGACAGACAAACAAACAGAGACAAAGAAAGAACGACAGACAGGCTGATATATCGGCAGACAGACAGTTAATTGATGAGAAAGAGACAGACAACCCAACCCACGGACAGTTATAGGCAGACATCTTATTATACAACCGAGACAAGAACTGAAAACAAAAACCACACAGACAGGAAAGCACGGACAATCTGACACACAGCCAGGTAGACCTCAACACAACACTGGATGATAAATTGCTATACATGTACAAACAACTTGCAACAAACTATACCGACCAATCAGAGGACGGATCGGGGGACAACATCTATCCAGGGACCATAACTCCAGCCTGATAGGCCACGTGCCTTGCAACGACCAATGGCCCAACGACCAATGGCGGAAGATAAACTCGGGTAGGTATGTCCGATAAGACAGACAGAGCTTAGTCATTTGGTTATTCAGCCAGTAAGCTAATGGTCTGTCTACAATCGTTTAGTGTTCAATCTGATTTCCAAACTGCAATATACATTTTTTGCATTTCTCTCTCTCTCTCTCTCTCTCTCTCTCTCTCTCTCTCTCTCACTGATAACATGAGCACACACACACACACACGCGCGCGCGCACGCACACGCACACACAAACACACACACAGACGCACACGAACGCGCATGGGTCAGCAGGTGGACAAAAAACACGAACAGTCTTAGGTTCAATTCCACCCCAACACACACTCTCTCTCTCTTATACATATATATCCCCAAGGGCGGGGACTGGATGTAAAAAAGCACATGGGTGCTTCTTCATGATCCTCGAAATAAAAGAATTTGTCATTGTCATTGTCATTGTCAAGATAGCTTGGTGGTAAGAATGTTGCGCATTACGTTGGCGATCTGACGTCCTAGCTTCAAGCCAAGGTTCCAGTCACCTTCCAGACACCCGTTCAAGGTGACTTTTAATAAAACATCATTATTCCCTCTAGAGTTGACATCAGTGCCGATTCTACTTCCCCAAAAGTCTTTCAGGTGAGATTACAAACTGAAGTCCCGTGTATGAACACAGGCAGAACATAAATATGCACACATGTTAAAACCTGTTTCAAAGTTTGAAACAGTAGGTTACTGCGTGCCGGCAGGAATGGATGACAAACTTCATAAACAAAGCTCATAAACTGCATATGCAAGGTACCTGGATGTAACAGACAACCAAACGTATGAGTGCATACTCCAGCGCCCTTGGGGAAAAAAACACAACACACGATTAAAATACATACATCGTGCGAGCAACCACACATTGATACCTCTATCCCGCATATCTACTTATCCATTTGTGATGTGGTTTTTATGTGGTTAAATATTAACAGGGTTATTGTTTTAAGGCCAGACCACTGGAGTGCTGGACAAGGTATTCAAAATAAAAATGTCTCCATAATTGATCAGACACGGGTAAAATCCTGGCAGACACACTGTCACTCGGAAGCATTGTGTGTACATGGGCAATCCATCTGAACATAGTGAAATCAAAGCAAAGGACTTAGAATAACAATCATGAAATGAATGAGTAGCTTTTTCCTGCAGCTATTGCTATTTCTTTTAAATTATTTATGGGTTTTTTCTGCTTGTATTGCTATTTTCTTTTGAATTATTGGTGTTGTAGCTGTTCTTACTGCTGGTGTAGTTATTGCTTTGAACATTTAAAATTGTGATTCATTTGCACTTGCAGTTGTGTATGCATTTGGCAACGTGTATGAGTACCAAATTTTTGTCTTTAAAAGCATACAGTTTATAACTCTAACATCCCTTAAGTCGAATGTGGCTACCTTAATGGTGGGTAACGATTGCATACGCAAAATCTCACCAGTGGTCTGCCTCATAGTTGTAGATAAGGATAAAAAAAAAAGATAGAATAAATATAAAAATTGTAAATCTGGTTTTTGTCTTGATATAGCAGTTGTATAATTTTAGCATGTTTTACAAACAACAATTATAACCATTTCCTTCATGACAATCCCACGCCAGGTTTACTTGATGAGTTCACTTTTTAAGTAGATAAATCAAGGAAGAAGGTATGATCAAAATAAGGCCTAAATAGAGACAAAGTGGGGAAAAAAGGAGACAGAGAGAAAAACAGGAGGAAATAAACATAGTCTTCTTTGTTTAGAAAACAGAGAAAGGAATGGCTAAGAAAACAAACATTGGTTTACAAAAAGAGAGAAAAACGAAGGAAATATTAGAAGATTGAGAGAGAAATAAAGAAACAAAGAAAAATACAAGTGAAACAAAAAACAGAAACGAAATTGACCATTGATGTTCACTCAAGATCTTCTTCAAAATACATCCTCTAAAAAATCAGAGCCAATACTTGTCTGAAACAAGACCTCTTGGATAAACGATGCCGAAACCCAACGAAAAAAGTCAATACTCAAAGGATTTCACCTTCCACAGCAACTCTCACACTCAGATTGCAAGGTACCCCTCCCCTCCTCCTTACCCACCAGTCTTCTCACGCAACCATCAATAATCCAAACGTTCAGTGCCGGCCCACCATTGCTCCATGTCATGCACACAACAAGGGAGTTTTGGAGTGTGAAGACAGATGGCTTCGTCCCAACCAATACATTCTCCAGATTTCCATCTCTGCAATAATTAGGGGATTTTCGTGTCCAAGGCTGACCAATCACATTTAGCCTGTATCATCACGCGTGCATGATAGTCCAATCACATATTTGCATGTCAGTCATTGCGTGTGGTTCGCCAATCGGAGATTAGAATCTCAAGTAGTCTTGTGGTGGCTGTGGGTTTTGAAGGACGTGTGGCAGTTGTTTTGAAGGAGTATGTGTGTGTGTGGGTGGGGGTGGGGGTGGGGATAGGAATGGAGGTTAGGAGGCGATTATACAATCTTGGAGCTTGTTGTTGGTGTTGAGTATGGAGCACAGCTCTCCTGGTGCCTTGTGGATAGTACTGTGATGTATAATTATCATACTTAATTAAAGTAGGCCAGGCAGTGATTGGAAATGGTTATAACATTTCTGTTTCTGTGGTTTGGTCTGTTTGCCTGCCTGTCTGTTGCCCCCCCCCCCCCCCCCCCCCCCCCCCCCCCCCCCCCCCCGTGTATGTCTTTTTATCAGTCTGTGTGTATGTGTGTGTGCGTGCGTGTGTGTGTGTGTGTGTGTGTGCGGTGTGGTGTGGTGTGGTGTGTTCGAGCGTGGAAGTAGGAGATGTGGACCGCCCGTGTATGCATCAACAAGGTCTTCATCTTGTGCACTGCACATCCATCATAGTTCACTCATATGACAGAAAGCAGTAGTTGTTGCCTGAACATTCCAAGAAGAAGAAGAAGAAGAAGAAGAAATGAATGAAAGAAAGAAAGAATGATAGAAAGAAAACAAAAGAAAGAAAGACAAAATATACTGACTTCTGAAGTATCATTTTCAAAAGTAGTCCTATATTTCCAGCCTAGGATGAAAAAGAACACACAACCAACCATGTTTTATGTAATACTAGTCATTTGCCCAATCAGTGCCAAAGCATAATATTCCTCATCCTTGAAAATCGAATATACTGACTTTTTAAGTATCTGTTCAAATACAAATATCAAGCTTCTGCTAAAACAGAAAAAAAACCGCAAAAGAACATTATCTTAATAATGTAAACCTAGTCACTTCCCTCTCAGAACCAAAAAATGCATTATTCCACGTCTTTGGTAATCGATTATACTGCCCTTTCAAGTATATTTTAAATGTACATTACAAGCCTCTGCACACAAAACAACGAGCATGTTTTATGTAAGCCCGATATTTTCCTTCTCAGTACCACAGCAGGCCACGCCAGGAAACTGACACCAGGGTAGGTGGGATTGCACTGGAAGCGTCAGTAACTCTGGCATCACGATCTGCATAATGGATCCACCCTATCTCTCACCTGGTCACACAGCCATGCCTTTGAAATGTGAAGACAGAAGCACGATGCTATTGACGGCACAGAACACATGCTGATGCTCATCTCCACGCAATGACAGCCACAATTAAGGTGTTTCTTTCTTCGTTGTCGTCGAACGCTCCGAAAGCAACTATTGTTGTCTGTCAAATAAACGGAAATGCGTAGCGCTGCCGTAAAGCGCCAGGCAAGTCAGGCCTAGCGTGGAAGAAAATTGATATCTTGTAAGTCTTTCAGGGAGAAAGGCAGAAGAACGGACCTCGAAGGTGAAACAGAAACAGACAAAAGACAAAACAAATAAGGAGAAGACAGGAAGAAAAGGGACAAAGCTGAAACAAAGAGAGGAATAGAAAAGAGGGAAATCCTACCAAATAATTTCCAGAAGTAGGGGATTTTATTTATACTGAAAGGTCCCGGGCATCCCCACAGGGACAATTGTAGGGGTGTTGTTAAGCTTGTAGAGCTGCGCGTATTGCATTTGTCTTCACCTGTTCCATATACTTGATGTACATGGTCTCACACACACACATGCTTTTCCAGTCACGTCCTAATATTTTAGATACAGTACACAGTGACCAGCTTTGAAGAGAGAGAGAGAGAGAGAGAGAGGGAGAGAGAGATGAGAGAGGGAGGAGAGAGAGGAGAGAGAGGAGAGAGAGAGAGAGAGAGAGAGAGAGAGAGAGAGAGAGACAATGACAATGACAATCAAATTCTTTTATTTCGAGGATAATGAATAAGCACACATGTGCTTTTTTACATCCAGTCCCCGCCCGTTAGGGATACATCTTAATAATAATAACCCAGAGAGAGAGAGAGGAGATCTAGCAGGTTTGTCAGCTAGTGGTAAAATGTGTGTACATACCACAGTACTTTCTTCCTTAGTAAGCTTAATGCGTATTCAAACAAAATAGGGCTAGCGTCTGTTTCTTTCCTCTTTTTTATTACTGAAAGTCACGTATTTTAACACCAAGCTTGTTTTGTTTTGTTTTGTTTTGTTTTTTTCTACATCAGATCTCGAGCAGTAGGGAAAAAACAACCATTACACTTACATTCAGCGCAGCCATTGCTGTTCTTAGTGCCTTACTTGCTGGCTACATAACTATTTCAGTAGAGAGAAAAGGTAGAGGAAGAAAACAACAGGGATATAAAGTTGACACCAAACGAGGAATCTGCCATCTATCAATCACCCATCGACAAAGCCTTGCGAAAGAGAAGCAGTGCCTTACTTGAGGGAACAGCTAAGTAAAAGTTGTCTTTTCTGCACATCATGTGGGGCGTAAACTTGTCTGCTGGCGTCATCA
Source organism: Rapana venosa (assembly GCA_028751875.1). NCBI lineage: Eukaryota > Metazoa > Mollusca > Gastropoda > Neogastropoda > Muricidae > Rapana > Rapana venosa. The sequence continues at coordinate 11,624,189 of CM054144.1, read as the reverse complement.
GCCTGAAATTGCAGGACATTTAGCGGCAGGAGGTGCCTGCTGATTACAGCCAGAAGACAAGAATGACTTGCTGCTGCTGCTGCTGCTAGCTAGTTTTCGCGATCGTGATGTTGTTGTTGTTGTCGTTGGTGGTGGTGGTGGTTTTGTTGTTGTTGTTGTTGTTGTTGTTGGTGGTGGTGGTGGTGGTGGTAGATAGTGATGAGTGTGGTAGTGGTGGTGGTAGTTGTGGTAAGTCCTCTGGCTAGGTGATTGTGGTAGTGGGATTACTGTGGAATCTTTTCAGTAAGTTGCATGAGGAGAGAAGAAGGAAGAAGAAGAAGAAGAGAAGAAGAAGAAAAGAAGAAGAAGAAGGAAGAGAGAAGAAGAGAAGAAGAGGAAAAAGAAGAAGAGAAGGAGAGAGGAGAAAAGAAGAAGAAGGAGAAGAAGAGAGAAGAAAGAAGAAGAAGAAGAAGAAGAAGAAGAGAAGAAAAGAAGAAGAAGAAGAAGAGAAAAGAAGAAGAAGAGAAGAAGAAGAGAAGAAAAGTAGAAGAAGAGAAGGAGAAGAGGAGAAGAAGAAGAAGAGAAGAGAGAGGAGAAGGAAGAAGAAGAAGAGAAGAAAGAAGAAGAAGAAGAAGAAGAGAAGAGGAAAAAGTAGAAGAAGAGAAGGAGGAAGAGGAAGAAAGAGAAGAAGAAGAAGGAGAAGGAGAAGGAGAAGAAGAGAAGAAGAAGAAGAAGAAGAAGAAGAAGAAGAGGAAGAGGAAAAAGTAGAAGAAGAGAAGGAGGAAGAGGAAGAAAAGAAGAAGAAGGAGAAGGAGAAGGAGAAGAAGAAGAAGAAGAAGAAGAAGAAGAAGAAGAAGAAAGAAGGAAAAATGAAGAAGAGAAGAGAGAAGAGAAGAAGAAGAAGAGAAGAAGAAGAAGGAAGAAGAAGAGAAGAAGAGGAAGAGAAGAAGAAGAAGAAGGAAGAAGAAAGAAAAGAAGAAGAAAGAAGGAGAAGAAGAGAAGAAGAAGAAGAAGAAGAAAGAAAGAAGAAAATAGAAGAAGAAGAGGAAAAAGTAGAAGAGAAGGAGGAAGAGGAAGAAAAGAAGAAGAAGAAGAAGGAGAAGGAGAAGAAGAAGGAAGAAGAAGAAGAAGAAGAAGAAGAAGAGGAAGGAGAGGAGGAGGAGGAAGAGAGGAGGAGGAGGAGGAGGAGGAGGGAGGAGGAGGAAGAAGGAGAAGGAAGAAAGAAGAAGAAGAGGAAGAAGAAGAAGAAGAGGAGGAGGAGCAGAAGAAGAGGAGGAGGAGGAACAACTATAAACACAGGAGCAAAAAAATGATAACGTTGATGATGATGATGATGATGATGATGATGATGATGATGATGACGATGACGATGACGACGACGACGGAAACAATGATGATGATGATGGTATTAATGATAGTGATGATGGGGGGGGGGGGGGGGTAATGATAACGAGTAGTAGGCGGGGGAGAGGGAAAAAATGAAAAGAGTTTGCTAATGTTGATGTTGATGAAGAAAGAAGCATGAAAACCTCATTTGCAGGCTAATTTATAGGCCCTATAAACAAGTCCGTCCCCATGATAATTACACTGATGCTACAAGCAACGATAGTGACGATGACTGATGAGAATGATAGCAGAACAGCCACTGATAACTACGACGCCGACAACGACGACGACGATGATGGTGATGATGATGATTGTGATGATGATGATGATGATGATGATGATGAGATGATGATGATGATGATGGTGCAGGAGTAGGTATGCACACACGCGCGCGCGCTCGTGTGTGTGTGTGTGTGGTGTGTATGTGTTGTGTATGTATGTGAGTGTGTGTGTGTGTGTGTGTGTGTGTGTGTGGTGTGTGTGTGAGTGTGTGTGTGTGTGCATATGTGTTTGCACCTTTTGGGAGCACATGTGTGTGTTTTGAGTGTGTGTGTTGCATGCGCGTGCACGCACATGCTCACTCTGTATCACGTGTGCATGCACGCACGTGCACAAAATTACAAACAGTCGAATAACAGCACATTCAAGCTAACAGAAATAAACAATCCAAACTTTTAAGGACATGAACAAAACTATACATTTCACAGTTAATCATCAATATTACTTCAACCACCACCACCACACCACCACAAACCACCCTACAACCCCCAAACCTCCACCCCCACCCACCACCCCACCCCCACCCCAATCCATCCCTCTCCCCCACCCTCACATTCATTCCGATCGCATCTCCAACAGATGACTACGCCTATTACACCACAGGTCCAGCGAGTTAATTACAAAGACACGCCGACACTCTCAT
>CM054144.1:11614402-11616902 GCA_028751875.1 Rapana venosa | reverse complement strand
TTTCTGGGTCGGAGTGGAAGGAATGTTTTCTATTGATGAGTTGAGTTGTTTTCGGTTTCCTCTTCTTTTGTGTTTGTCTGTTTGTTGTTGTTGTTTTACTGAACTACTATTTCTTTGTTATAAACCAGAGACACTCCCAGGAACTCTAACTAATGGAATTGTCTGAAGAAGGTCAGGTAAGTAAATAATTTGGGGGAAGGCAGGAAACAGTAAACATTTTGGCAAAGTAAGAATTTGTTCAGTGGCTAAGGAGAAAGAGAAAAAACCCGGATTGGTTCATTCATCCATCTATCCATCCATCTATCCATCCATCCATCCATCCATCCGTCCATGCATCCACCCAACCACCCACCCATCCATCCATCCATCCATCCACCCACCACCCCAACCATCCGCCTGTCCATCCATCCATCCATCCATCCATCCATCCATCAATGTACCAACACCCCAAGCAATCCTTTTTTCCATTCATTTTTGTTTTTGATCACAAAGATGAATCATTTATAAACCTGTGACCCTAGTTTCTATGCTAGGACAAACGTTGAAGGATTCATAACTTTTCAAACAAGAACCCAAACCAAAACAAAAACACCATAAATAAATAACACAGTCCCCCCAAAATCACTTTTCACCTCGAAAACAAAACAGCACAGCAAAAAAACAACACTACCGTCAAGGTTACACCCGAAATAACGCCAACATCAATACCAGGTACTATGACAACAACAGCAACAACACAGCAGCCACTCCACCACCGCCATCATCATCATCATCATCACTATCATCATCATCATCATCATCACTATCATCATCATCATCATCATCACTATCATCATCATCAGCAGCAGCAACAGCAGCAGAAGAAAGCCTAGGCCATCCTCAGCATCAATGTCACGGAAAATACGGAGAAGACACACAGCAGACATCACCCCCCTCCCCCTCCCCCCCCCCCCCCCCCCCCCTTCCATCCAAAGGACGCCCACATGCAGACATCATCAAAGAGGACGCCGGCAATGGGGTCGACACACTAGCCAGCCAAAACAGCCACTAGACAGCAGTGAAGACAGAGTTGTTGTTGTTGTTGTTGTTGTTGTTGTTGTTGTTTTCATTGCCAGCCAGACAGTGTGTCGAACACATACATGAAAACGCAAACACACACACTCGCGCGCGCACACACGCACACAAACACATACACACACGAGCGCGCGTGCGCACATGCACACACATGATTAAAAAGCACGCAACACCACACACACACGCGCGCGCACACACACACTTACACACACACTTAGTCACACACACGCACTTAAACACACTTACACACACACACTCTCTCTCCCTCTCTCTCTCTCTCACACACACACACACAAACGTCCAATATCACTTACAGTGAAAAGATGTTAATTCGAAAGAACAACAATAACACACCACACACACACACACACACACACACACACAACACCACACACACACACACACACCACACACACACACACACACACACACACACACACACACACACACACACACACACACACACACACACACACACACACACACACACACACACACACACACACACACACACATATCCCCCACGGTGGACGGGATAGCCTAGTGGTCAGAACACTGCGTTCGCAAGCTGACGACCCGGGTTCGATTCCCGTTCAAGGGGATATTTTCCCCTGGAGTTAACATCAGTGCAGACTCCACTTTCCCCAAAAGTCCTTCGGATGAGACTATAAACCGAGGCCCCGTGTGCGAACGCACGCAGAACATCTTGCGCACACATTAAAACCTGTTCCGCTGTTCGTAAGAGTAGGCTATTGTGTGCCGGTGGGAACAGATGACAAATTTACAAAACCGCATACAGACGGGGACTGGATGTAAAAAAGCACATAAGTGCTTATTCCATTATCCACGATATCAAAGAATTAAATTTAAATTAAAAAAAACTCACTCATTCACTCACACACACACACACACCACCCACACACATACACAAAACTACCCACCTGGAACTTTGCACCTACACATACCAAAACACACACAACAAACACACACACACACACACACACACACACACACACACACACACACACACACACACACACACACACATACACACACAACCCACAATCAAAAACTGTTAGCGAAAGTCAGAAAAAACCAACAACCAACAACTAGGCACAGTTTCTGCACACTTTTGTTTTCAATTCTCTTTCGTCTGTAAAAAAACTGTCAACAATCCGAACATCACATAGCCCCACTTGCTAGACATTTGATCTAGTGCACCACACCACAGGCTTGTTGGCAGCCAGTGCATTTGCTGAAAGTCCTTGAGCTTTGTTTGACAGAAGCTACAAAAACTGCTGGGTAAAAACAACACACACAAAAAACAAAAACAAAATCAAAAGCAAAATCAAAACAGAGAAGAAAAGGGAAGCAACTTAGGTGATGGAACAAGAACGATCAGGTCAGAAAGGAGTGGAACAGAATA
>CM054144.1:11606902-11611902 GCA_028751875.1 Rapana venosa | reverse complement strand
ACGGTAAGTATGCAACAGAAAAACAACATACATACAGCACAACATACACACAAAACACTGGCACAACACAACACAAAACACACACACAACACAACACAAAACACACACACACAAACACAACACAGAACACAACACAAACACAACACAAAACACAAACAAAACATAACACAAACACACAAACACACAGAAAAACACACAAACACAACACAAGCACAAAACACACACAAAACACAACACACACACACACACACACACACACACACACACACACACACACACACATACTCACAAACACAAACACACACACCAAACAAACAAACAACACCGACCCCCACCCCACCCCCCCACCCCACCCCATCCACTCCCCCACCAAAAAAAACACCCAACACAACCCCGCACCAAAAGAACAATGGCTGGCAGTCTGTGGACATAATATCAGTGTCCTCCCTCTTGTTCTCATAACTGTCAATGATGTGTGGCCTTATCCGCATCAGGAGCTGTTGCCAGGCTTCAGCCAGTGAGCTGGTGATCCTTCCACCCCCACCCCTTCACCCCCACCCCCACCCCTGTGGGGGATGCCTGGAGCCTGTCAGTATATAATAATAATAATAATAATAATAATAATAATAATAATAATAATAATAATAATAATAATGTATGGAACTTATATAGCGCTGAATCTTGTAAAGCAACAAATCAAAGCGCTCAGATGACTTTTTTTTTTATATCGAGGATAATGGAATAAGCACTCATGTGCTTTTTTTTTTTACATCCAGTCCCCGTATGTATGCGGTTTTGTCAATTTTGTCATCTCTTCCCACCGGCACACAATGTCCTACTCTTTCGAAAAGCGGAACAGGATTTAACGTGTGCGCAAGATGTTCTGCATGCGTTCGCACACGGGGCCTCGGTTTATAGTCTCATCCGAAGGACTATAAGAGGACTATATAAAAACAAACAAACAAAAACATCCCCACCTTCTGGAAATTCTGTGCTAGGAACTCCCTACTTCTCTATCCCTCTCTTTGTTTCTGCCCTGTTCCTTTTCTTCCGGTGTTTGCTTTTCTCTTCTTTTTTTCCTTCATTTTTTTGTGTGGTGGGTCTTTTTGTTGGATTTTTTTTTTTACTTCTGTTTGTTTTTTGTTTGTGTGTTGTTGATGGGTGGGTTTTTTTTTGGAGGGAAGGGGTTGTTTTAGGGGTTTTATTTTATTTGTTTGCTTGTTCTTTTCTTTACTGTGTGAGAGTATAAGTATTGGGTTATTATTAAGATGTATCCCTACGGGCGGGAACTGGATGTAAAAAAGCGCATGACTGCTTATTCATAATCTTCGAAATAAAAGAATTTGTCAGTGTCAGTGTCATTGTCTTCCTGTCATCTCCTTCTTGCCTTAGCTATACACAACAGGATTGGATTGGGATTGGGAAAGATGAAAGAACTATACCAAAAAATTCACAAAAACCCGCATGCACAATTAATTGTCGTGTTCAGACATCGTTCTCGAAGTCGGAATACAGATACCTCCTCAAAAGGTGGGAAAAAAACACGTTACAAGCGCAACAATCTTACAATTGGTAAATCTGGAAATGCACAGCCGGGAAACAACTAAAGAAAGAAAGAAGGAAAGAAAGAAAGGAACTAAACACCAGCAGAAAAAACATTAATTCAGTGGTGAAAGACCTGCTCCCTTCGCGTTTGCTAACAGTCCTTGATGCTGTGGTCAGGAACACTGTCTTTAAAGAAGCCAGGGCAAAGAGAGCAGATGAGAGATGGAGACAGACCATCTGAAGTAAAAACGGTAGAGGAAGGTCATAACAGAAACGCGCTTGCGCTCCTCTGTTTGTGTGTGTGTGTGTGTGGTGTGTGTGTGTGTGTGTGTGTGTGTGTGTATGTGTGTGTATGTGTGTGTTTGTGTATGTGTGTATGTGTGTGTGTTTGTGTGTGTGTGTGTGTGTGTGTGTGTGTGTATGTGTGTGTATGTGTGTGTTTGTGTATGTGTGTATGTGTGTGTGTTTGTGTGTGTGAGTGAGTGAGTACGTGTTTGTGTGTGTGTGTGTGTGTGTGTCTGTGTGTGTACGTGTGTGTGTGTGTGTGTGTGTGTGTGTGTGTGTGTGTGTGGTTAGTGTGCGCGCTTGCGCGCGTGTGCGTGTGTGTGTGTACGAATGCGTGCACGCGCGCGCGCTTGATAATGAAGATAACTGGGAATCAGAGTGAATTGAATCGAGAAAGGGAAAATGGAAGAAAGAAACAACAGGCTGAAAAATAACTGTGACAAAGTACGCATTCATATTTATTTCCTCCTTTGCAAAAATTAAATAAACAAAAACAAAAAAATACCCCCAGAACCCCGATGAGATGACGAAATGGATGGAACCGAATTAGATAAGAAGAAAAGAAAGAGGGAAAAATGACAGAACAAAAAGTGAAACAGAGGCCAAACAAAACTGTGTGGGTAGCTGTTTCTGATGAAGTTCTACAACTTTTAAAGACTTGCAACTTGACACAACACTGAAAAGACAGACAGAGAGAGAGAGAGACACGGAGACACAGAGAGGGAAGAGAGAGAGAGGAGAGAGAGAAGAGAGAGAAGAGAGAGAGAGAGAGAGAGAGAGAGAGAGAGAGAGAGAGGAGAGAGAAGAGACAGAGAGAGAGTGAGAGAGACAGACAGACAGAGAGACACAGATAGATTTTACAGAGAGGGACAGAGAGAGAGAGGCTCGTGTGTTTGTGTGTGTGCGTGTGTGTGTGAGAGATAGAGAGTGGAGAGAGAGAAGACACAGAGACACAGAGAGAGACAAAGAGAGAGAGGCTCGTGTGTTTGTGTGTGTGCGTGAGAGAGAGAGGGACAGAGAGAGTGAGAGAGAGAGAGCCCAGACAGACAGAGAACAGAGAGAGAGAGGCTCGTGTGCTTGTGTGTGTGCGGTGTGTGGTGTGTGTTTGTGCGCGCGTGTGTGTGTGTGTTTTGGGGTGTGTGTGGTGTGTGTGTGTGGTGTGTGTGTGTGTGCGTGCGTGTGTGCCTGCGTATGAAATCATGGTCTATTTATCATCTTTTGTATATGTTGGTCCTGGAACAAATGTCGATTCATTTATCTTTGCTCCAGTAATGACCATGATTTGTAATGTTATCGTTATCAAGATCATTATTGATATTTTAAACTTTGAAGGATAATGATGATAGTACGTTTTCAATCTAAGGGCTTCTGTTTAAAAAAAAACCCACAACATTTTAAAGAAGTCTTACCAACAATTATGATCTTAATTGTTACAATTACCTGGGTGGATGTGGCAAAAACTGTATAACTATTACGAGGATGTGCCGTGTGGGTTGAGAGGGTTAAGAAATGGGAATTGCGACACACACACACACACACACACACACACACACTTATACACAGACACACGCACCCTCCAACACCAACCCCCCTTTTCCTCCGCACACACAACAAACACACAGGCAGTCAGACAGACAAGAAGTCAGACAGACATGCAGAACTAAAAATAAAAGGTAAAACACAGGCAGTGGCATCGACCTTGGAAGAAGACGAAGAGAAACAGAGACAGACAGGAAACTAACAGCAGGAAAAACGGTATCATGTTCCCGACACCCCCCGAACAGCTCACCAAGGCTTGATACACGTTACGTGATGCCAATATTCTGAGAGACACACTGGGACATGAAGCAAATCTATATATCCAATTTCGATCTCTTTCTGCCGTCTCTGAACCGTGTCTCGAAGCAGTAAGATGCTGGGAAAAGCAGTGCTTTTGGCAGAGGTCTTGAGCTTGTGGTGTGCCGATGGCTGTCTTAAATCTTGATGTTAGAGGGACGCTGTGGCGGAGTGGTTAAGGACGTTCGACGTCAAAACCACGGGTCCATGGAAATCGCGCGTTTGAATCTTGGCGGTGTCTGGTAAGTGAAAGGTTTGGGATTTGGGTTTTTTTTGTTTTTTTTTACGATCTTCCAGGTCAACTTTAAGTACAGACCTGCCATTGCCTTTTGTGTATATGCACATGCAGAAGATCAGATATGCACACTTAAAGATCTAGTATTTCAGTCAGGTGGGGTAAGCAAACCCCGAGCATCCCCACATGCTCCCCGAATCGAGTGCAGCTCCCTTTACGGGGGCTAAAAACCGTTACATAATTAAAAAAACCCCAGAACACCTCGGAGCTTTAGCCGATAAACAAAAAAAACACCCAAACAATTAGGGCACATTACAGCCACAAAGGGTTTTACAGTTAACGTTAGCCAAATTTTGAAAAAATGAATCGGATGGGAAAACAATCACCCAAGCCCTCCTTCTGACCCCTATTACGATGCAAAAACCTTGTCCATTTATCATGTTGTCACTTCCCACAGCAAAAAATTTTAATCTGAAAAAAACCTTTTTGATAGAAGTGCCGATTTTCAGCTGTTTTTCGTATTAATTACCCTTTTTATTGCAGAAAATAATAATTGATATCTTAAAAAATTGACCTCCAAGCTACGACTTTTAAAGCTGGGGCGTCATTTCAAAAAAAAAAAAGAAAGAAAAAGCAAAAGGACATAAAAAAAAAAAAAAAAAAACAAAAAACCCAACCAAAATCGATACTCAAATCCTCTTGCTTTTCCCACAACACTTACTCACTAGGAAAAACAAACCCAAAAAAAAAAAGAAAGAACAGTATCGACCCCCACCCCCCAAAAAAAAAAAACCACCAAACCAAAAACCCAAAAAAAAAAAAAAAAACAAAAACACCCAAAAGGAAGCGGGGGAAGCTATAGAAATCAGACGGTCAGGAAAAAGATGAAAAATGAGGAGAGGTAAGACGACAGAACAGAGAGAGAGACAGACAAAAAGAGAAGGGAGATTTGAAAGGGAGAGAGAGAGGGGGAGAAAAGAGGAGAGAGAGAGGGGGGAGAGAGGGGGAGAGAAAAAAAGAGGGAGAGAAAGAGAGGGAGAAGAGAGAAGAGCGACAGAGACAAAGATCACAGAGAGAGAGAAAAGACGAGAGAGAGGAG
>CM054144.1:11599373-11603902 GCA_028751875.1 Rapana venosa | reverse complement strand
GAGTGGGCAAGGGGGAAAGGCAAGGAAGGTAAGGGGAGGAAAGGCGGGCAAGGTTTTGGCAGGGCAGGGTAAGGCAGGGCAAGGTAAGGCAAAGCAGGGCAGGGCGAGGTAAGGCAAGGCAAGGCAGGGCAAGGCAGGGTAAGGCAGGGCAAGGTAAGGCATAGCAGGGCAGGGCGAAGGGTAAGGCAAGGCAGGGGCCAAGGCAAGGCAAGGTAAGGCGAGGTAAAGGCGGGGCCCAAGGGTAAGGCAAAGCGGGCAGGGCGAGGTAAGGCAGCGGAAGGCAAGGCAAGGCAAGGCGGGGGGGGGCAAGGAAAGGCAGGTAAGGCAGGGGCGAGGTTAGGGCAGGGCGAGGTAAAGGCAAGGTAAAGGTAAGGCAAGGTAAGGCAAGGTAAGGCAGGGGCGAGGTAAGGCAGGGCAAGGCAAGGTAAGGCAAGGAAAGGGCCCAGGGCGAGGTAAGGCAAGGAAAGGGGCAAGGTAAAGGCAGGGCAGGGCAAGGCAAGGCAGGGCAAAAGGCAGGGCAAGGTAAGGCAAGGCAGGGCGAGGGTAAGGCCCAGGGCAGGGCGAGGAAAGGGGCAAGGTAAGGCAAGGTTAAGGCGAGGAAAGTAAGGCAGGGGGGGCCAGGCGAGGTAAGGCAAAGTAAGGTAAGGGCAGGGAAAGGGGCAGGGCGAGGTAAGGCAAGGTAGGAAAGGTAAGGCAAGGCAGGTAAGGCGAGGGTTAAGGCAGGCAAGGTAAGGCAGGGCAAGGTAAGGCAGGGGCAAGGTAAGGCAGGGCAAGGTAAAGGCAGGGCAAGGTAAGGCAAAGCAGGGCGAGGGTAAGGCAGGGCAAGGCAAGGTTTTAAGGCAAGGTAAGGCAGGGCCCAGGGCGAGTGTAAGGAAAGGGCGAGGGGTAAGGCATGGCAAGGCAGGGCAGGGCGAGGTAAGGAAATGGCAAGGCAAGGCATGGCCCAAGGCAAGGAAAGGCAAGGTAAGGCAGGGCAGGGCGAGGTTAAGGCAGGGCAAGGCAAGGTAAGGCAGGGCAAGGTAAGGCAGGGCAAGGTAAGGCAGGGCAGGGCAGGGCAAGGTAAGGCAGGGCAGGGCAGGGCGAGGTAAGGCAGGGCAAGGTAAGGCCCAAGGGCAAGGTAAGGCAAGGCAAAGGGCGAGGTTAAGGCGGGCGAGGTAAGGCAGGGCGGGGTTTTAGGGGGCAGGGCGAGGTAAGGCAGGGAAAAGGAAGGTAAGGTAAGGCAAGGTAAGGCAGGGCCCAGGGCGAGGAAAGGGGCAGGGCAAGGTAAGGCAGGGCAAGGCAAGGTAAGGCAGGGCAGGGCAGGGCAAGGTAAGGCAGGGCAAGGTAAGGCAGGGCAGGGCAAGGTAAGGCAGGGCAGGGCAGGGCAAGGCAAGGCGAGCGAGGTAAGGCGAGTTTTGTTATACTGAGTTAACGAGATGAGCACTGACGTGATATTATGAGTCCATAATCGACTTTTTAAGGATAATAATGTACACACAAACACATGACACACACAATATCAATTATTATATATATATATATAATATATATTATATTTTAAAATATATACATATTATATTATATAATATAATTATATATATATATATATATATATATAATAAAAAATTAATCATTTTTATACATATAGAGAGAGAGAGTGAGGGGGAGAGAGAGGAGGAGAGAAAGAAAAAGAGAGGGGAAGAGAGAGGAGGAGAGAGAGGGGGAAGGGGAGAGGGGGTGAGGGGAGAAGGAGAGGAGATGAGAGGGGGAAAGGGTAGGAGAGGTGAGAGAAGAGAGAGGAGAGGGGAGAGGGAGAGGGAGTGAAGGAGAGGGGAGAGAGAGGGGGGGGAGAGAGAGGAGAGAGAGGAGAGAGAGAGGGAGAGAGGGGGGAGGAGAGAGTGGAGGAAGGAGGGGAAGAGAAAATGAGAGGGTGGGGAGAGAAAAAAGAGGGAGGGGGAGAGAAAAGGGGAAGGTGGAGGAGATGTGGGGAAAAGGAGAGAGGGAAAAGAGTGGATGAAGAGAGGGAGGAGAGGAGAAAAAAAGTGAAAAATCCGAAAGTAAAGGGAAAAAAATGTGTGGACACTCTTTTGATTAAATCTTTTTTAAAACCCCAAACCCAGAGTGAAAAAGCTTTGTCAAAAAAAACTGTGAGCGGACGGTGTGTGTGTGTGCGGTGTGCGTGTGTTTTGTGTGTGTGGTGTGTGTGTGTGTGTGTGTGTGTGGGACTATGTGACTTGTGTGAAATGTGTGTATGCGCTTGCATGGATGCACACACAACACACACACACATACACACTCACACACGCACACCCTTGTGTGTATGTGCATGTGCATGTTTATATGTGTGTATGAACACATGTCTGCAAAGCAAGAGTATACACTTTATTAAAGAGAAATTGCGCAAACATTGGCCAACAGACAAACAACTTTCAAAGCTGGAGGAATCTACATACTTATCACACATCTTCTACGAAAACAGACAATTCTGCGGCAAGAGAGAGAGATAGATAGAGAGAGAGAAGGGGGGGGGGGGGGGGGTGGGGAGAGACAGACAGACAGACAGGCGGACAGACAGACAGCAAACAGACAAACATGCAGACAAACATACAGAATTAGGACAAGAAACCCCAACAATATAGTTACATTTAAAGTTATCTTTCGACTTAGAAAAGTGGAAAATAGACACGATGCAAAATTGTTCAACAACATCAACAAAACCACCACCACCACCACCACCATAACAACAACAATAACAACAACAACTAAGCAACAAATGACCGGGTTTTTTTTAGTCAAACCTGTTTATATAAAATGTTGCTTTAAAAAAGTGTGGATTTTTTATCTTTTTAAATACAATTGGCACTTACGGTTAAGAGTGGGAGGTTTTGTCTGTTGAAAGTACGGAGGGTTATCCTGCAATTAAAAGCTTAACCTTTATTTTTCTTTGGCGTTGGACTCAAAATTCTCTCTCTTTTATACACCATCATGATCTGACATTTCTCGCCGTGCAGTAATAACACTGATAATCACACAAACGCTTAACGTAGTCACAAAAATAGGTCAGAGTCAATCTTCCAACATTTTTTTAAGAGTAAAAAGGGACTTGAGAGTTCAGGCAAAGAGAATGCGTTGTTGACTGTTCAATAATAAGGCATCTTGAATACTTTTGTTTCATTTATTCTTTAAAACGTTCGAATGATGATAACCTGTCATGCTGGAGTGCCAGGGAGTGCTCTTTCAGTATCAACTTCATCACCACCTTTAGGATATTGTGTGCTAGGAATCGCCCCCCCCCCCCCCCCCCACACACACACACACAACACACTACAACTTTGTTTCCACCTTGTTCCTTTTCTTCCTGTCACCACCTTCTTGTCCATTTTCTGCCTTCTTGGTCTATCCTTCTCTCTCTTTGTTTCCCTAGAAAAACTTCAAAGATAACAATTCTCTCTTATGCCAAAGTCGGATGCGCTGGGCCTGACTTGTCAGGCACATAACGGCAGCGTGACGCACTTTCGTTCATATAACGGACGACAATAGTTGCTGTCTGAGTGTTCAAAGACGAAGAAGAGGAAGAAGAAGAAGAAGAAGAAGAAGAAGAAGAAGAATGCGAAGAAGAAGAATGCGAAGAAGAAGAATGCAAAGAAGAAGAAGAATGCAAAGAAAAAGAAGAATGCAAAGAAGAAGAAGAATGCAAAGAAGAAGAAGAATGCGAAGAAGAAGAATACGAAGAAGAATGCGAAGACGAAGAACGCAAAGAAGAATGCGAAGAAGAACGCGAAAAAGGCGACGACGACGAAGAAGAAGAAAAATGAGAAGAAGAATGCGAAGAATGCGAAGAGGAAGAATGTGAAGAATGCGAAGAAGAATGCGAAGAAGAAAATTTCTCCATACCTGATGAAAACAACTAACAAACAAATAATAAAAAAACACCCAGGAATTGAGGGGAGACCATGGGCAAAGAGTGAGGTAGAAGAAGAAACAGAGTGCATCAAAACTTGTTTTAAAAATACTGTAATTTTCAAGAGGTTATCTAAGAGGCAGGTTGCAAAAAGATGAAAAAAGGAACAAAAAAGAAGGGCGAGAATTTTGACAGCGCAAATAATGATAATTCCTCTTTCGTGTGTTTCTCTCTCTCTCTCTTTCTCCTCTCTCTCTCTCTCCTCTCTCTCTCTCTCCTCTCTCTCTCTCTCTCTCTCCTCTCTCTCTCTCTCTCTCTCTCTCTCCAAAGGATACCCCAAACCGAACTAATGAAGCAAAAAAAACAAACAAACAAAAGAAACCACAAACGACCCCCCCCCCCAAGAAAAAAACAACAACCCCACAACAACAAACAAACAAAAAACACAACAACAAATGTTAAAAAACCCACAAAACCACCCTAAAACCAAATCAACCCCCTCCCCCCAAAAAACACACCAAAACAATCCCACAAAAACTTCGAAGAAGAACAAAATACTAGAAGAAAAGGCTTGAAAAATAAATGGAAAGGAAAAGGAACAAAAAATGGACCAGAAGAGGTGGCTTAGAAAGAAAAAAAATATATAAAT
>CM054144.1:11591873-11594373 GCA_028751875.1 Rapana venosa | reverse complement strand
AGAGAGAGAGAGGAGAGAGAGAGAGAGAGAGAGAGAGAGAGAGAGAGAGAGAGAGAGAGAGAGAGAGATAGCGGAAGAGAGACAGAAGAGAAAGAGACAGAAGAGAGAGACACAGAGACACAGAGACACAGAGACAGAGAGAGAAAGAGACAGCGAGACAGCGACATAGACAGAGACAGAGACAGAGAGACAGACAGACAGAGAGACAGAGAGAGAGCGACAGAGACACAGAAAGAGAGAGACCGGGAGAGAAAGATACAGAGCGTGGTAACACTAAAAGGCGGTATTACGTTACCGCTACATTAACGGCCCAATCCAGTTGTGAGCGTTACGTGATCCCCGCATCCCTGCATTCCCATCTGCTCTGACCTTTGGGGGACTCTCTCTACCCAATGCCCGGGCTGCTGTCTACATCACTGGGCACTGACTGCTGATGCTAAGAGTCTGCCAGGCACTCTTGAAATGAACCCAGGCCTAGATTCTCTTGTTCTTTTTTCTTTTTTTTTATAGTTTTTTTTCCCCATTCTATAGCTTAACCGTTTTTCGCTAAGGGTTGGCGATTTTAGGTTTCCGGTTAACTTTGCATCCTGCTTCTACGTTGGTGTTGTTGTTGTTGGTGTTGTTGTTGGTGGTGGTGGTGGTGATGTTGTTGTTGGTGTTGTTGGTGTTGTTGTTGGTGGTAATGGTGTTGTTGGTGGTGGTGGTGTTGGTGTTGGTGGTGGTGGTGTTGGTGTTGTTGTTGGTGATAGTGTTGTTGTTGTGTGGTGGTGGTGTTAGTGTTGTTGTTCTTGTTGTTGTTGCTGATTTTGATGATGATGATGGTGGTGGTGGTGGTGGTGGTGGTGTGGTGGTGGTGTGCGTGTTGTATTTTTTGCGTTCTAATTTACCGTCGTTTTGGTCACAAATTATGTACTGTCTCACATCCATTCAGCAATTTAAAAAGTTTAATGTGTCTTTAGGTACTTGTTACTTTGCTAGTACTGGTTAAGCTTTTTGTTTTTTGTGCTTGTTTGGTTTTTTCTCCAGAAATCGACATGCGAACACAAGTAACGCCAACCAACAAACATCACTATTAAGAAGGGTTGTTATCTTGACCACAAAATAGAACAGTACCAGCGTCACTTTAATAATTATAGTTACACAACAGTTGCAGTACCAGATAAACTACATGTGACAAAGACAACAAAAACACATATCATCAATTTAAATCGACAACATATGAAGAACAACAGCACACAAAAAAACACAAACAGCTCACCAAGAAACACACAACAAACACACACATACACAACACAACACACACCAAACGTCACCGATATACACTATTAACACTACATTACACTTACAGTGGAAAACAAAACGACTACTACGAACAGACTCACCCACACACTAGCATCGTATTACACTAAAATATTACTATGAAAACAATTGTTAACGAAGAAGCTCACTAATCACAAAAGCAGAAAAGTACAACTAATACTAATAATTATGAGAATAAACTTGACAAGCAGGATCCCCAATCATTGTAATGCTCAGAAACTGACAGCACACACTAGGAAAACAATGCCACACACGGGAACTAGTAACTCATCATCGGAAGATTCCTCTAGGAAGTCGTTTAAACAACGGACACAGATACACACAGGCATCTCTCTGTCTGTCTCTCTCTGTTTCTCTCTCTTTCTGTCTGTCTCTCTCTCCCTATACGACAGTCATTATTTAGGCATGATGTTGGAATATGCATATGCAAGAGTATAGAGTTATGAGTGCACTCCAGGGTATTATGCCAAAGTCTTTTCAAACTTATGTGAATTTTTTTCATCTTCAACTTTTCATCTTCAGTATTTTGCCCCTCAATGTGTATTGTGGCCAAAGGCCGATGTACATTAAACAATTTCAGAGTTCAGAGTTCAGAGTTCTCTCTCTCTCTCTCTCTCTCTCTCTCTCTCTCCCTCCCTCCCTCCCTCTCTTTCTCTCTTTGTCTCTCTGAGAGATTCATACAAATGCTGTCAAAGAAAGACAACCCAAAGCCTTATTTTTCAGGCTAAGATGAAAGGCATTTACAGGCAAAATTCAGCGAAGATGTTAAATGTTTATGTGCTGAATATATTTCAAATACACATATTACTATATTTAAAATTTAAAACCTCATCTCCCTTCCTTTTTCTGAGAATGCCATTGAGGAAGTTTTGAACAATGTAAAGCTAACGTTTGACGTTGCTAAAGGTTTCGTAGCTAAGTCCGATAGGACATTTATTGTAGTTGTAGTTCTCTTTGAAATTCATTTATTTATGAAGAAAAACTATGTTGTTCTTAACCTGTTCATGTTGAGAATACTATTTTGCATTTCCCTTGTTATTACTCTTTATTACGCATTCACACACACGCGTGCGCACACAAAAAACCAAACACAACAAAATATTTTTAAAAAGTGTGTTGTCAGATGGAAGAAAGACAATGCCTCAAAACTGTCAATGATGTGGAACAGTATCTATACCAT
>CM054144.1:11571873-11581873 GCA_028751875.1 Rapana venosa | reverse complement strand
GTAAAGCACGTAGACAGAGACACGGGCAGAAAGATAGACAGACAGACACACAGAAAGAAGGACGGACAGACAGATATGCAGAGAGAGAGATAGGCAGACAGACAAACAGACAGAGAGACACCTACACGGACAGACTGACAGACTGATAGTCACACAGACAGACACACACACAGAAAGAAGGACGGACAGACAGACATGCAGAGATAGATAGATATAGGCAGACAGACAAACAGACAAAGAGACAAACAGACAGAAAAAACAACACAGTCAAAAACAGAGAGACACAGAGAAAAACAGAGTAGTGTAGACAGGAACAGAGAGAGACAGACAAAGACAGACGAAAAGATCCCCCCAAAATAAAACACACAACAAAACAACAACAACAAAACAACAACAACCAAAAAACTAACAACAACAACAAAAAACCAACAAAACCCCCAGAGAGATACAAAATACCCAGTACATCAATTGTATAGAGGAATACATATGTGTGCGTATGCTTACAGCTTCCTTGCACCATGCCGTCAACCTTATCCCACCCAGCCTACCTATACCCCTCTCCCTGTTCATTTTTATTCATTTTATTTATTCTATACCGCTTAAAGTCATGACACATTTCTCTCCATGAAATTCGTGATGCTCTCCGCGGGGGGAGCGCGTCACCACAAGAACAGCGCCACCCAATACACTTTTTTTTTTTCACTGTCTGCAACTGTATACATAATTTTTTTCCAGGGACAACTCTCTTGTTGCCGTGGGTTCTTCTACGCGCGCTAAATAATTGTGTGTTAACACACGGGACCTCGGTTTATCGTCCCATCCGAAAGACTAACACCCACACCACCCACCACTCATGGTCTAATGGATTGGGGCAAAAAAGTTTCTGGCCCAAACAAGATCCGAATCAACCGCACACTTTCGACTAGGATGTTTTGCTTTCTAAGCACGTGCGTTACCTCTAGACCCCCAAAGAAAACTAACTGAATATTATGTATGGCCACAGGAAAACAATGGAGAGAAAAGGAGACAGCACACTCTCTCACTCCCCTCCCCCTCTTACCCTGTTTACGGCTCAAGATCACTTTTCCCGAACCCTTTTCTCTGACTGTGACTGTGTGTTATGCTATGATCATCTATTGATCAATCTGTGTGTGGTGTGTGTGTGTGTGTGTGTGTGTGTGTGTGTGTGTGTGTGTGTGTGTGTGTGTGTGTGTGTGTGTGTGTGTGTGTGTGTGAGTGTGTGTGTGTGTGTGTGTGTGTGGAGAGAGAGAGAGAGAGAGAGAGGAGAGAGAGAGAGAGAGGAGAGAGAGAGAGAGGAAGAGAGAGAGAGAGA
The DNA here is from genome assembly GCA_028751875.1 of Rapana venosa. Taxonomy (NCBI): domain Eukaryota; kingdom Metazoa; phylum Mollusca; class Gastropoda; order Neogastropoda; family Muricidae; genus Rapana; species Rapana venosa. The sequence goes on along the minus strand of CM054144.1, from coordinate 11,580,540 downwards.
TGAGAGAGAGAGGAGAGGAGGAGAGATGAGAGAGAGAGAGAGAGAGAGAGAGAGAGAGGAGAGGATATCTATTTCAAACAAATTGTATTCTTTAATATCGAGGATGATGGAATAAGCACTCATGTGCTTTTTACATCCAGTCCCCGTGTGTATGCGGTTTATTAAATGTTGTCATCTGTTCCCAACGGCACACGATGGCCTACTCTTTCGACAAGCGGAACAGGATTTAACGCGTGCGCAAGATGTTCTGCATGCGTTTGCTCACGGGGCGTCGGCTTATAGTCTCATCCGAAGGATTGATCGATTGATCTATTGATTATTGATTGATCTGTTGTGTTGTGTGTGAGAGAGAGAGAGAGAGAGAGAGAGGAGAGAGAGAGGAGGATGGAGAGAGAGGATGAGGAGGGAGAGGAGAGAGGAGGAGGAGGAGGAGGAGATGAGAGAAGAGAGAGAGAGAGAGAGAGAGAGGAGATGAGAGAGAGAGAATCAGAATCAGGAAATCAGATTCAGAATCAGAATCAGAATCAGAAAACTGTATTGCCATTAAGTCAGAACAAGACTTACTTGGCACCACATTAATACAAACGTATTCAACAAATGTAGATTCTTAGATGTATGCATTTTGTCTATGCTCTGGCTCTTCCGTGTGTGTGTGTGTGTGTGTGTGTGTGTGTGTGTGTGTGCGCGCGCGTGTATGTGCGTGGTGTGTGTGTGTGTGTGTGTGTGTGTGTGTGTGTGTGTGTGTGTGTGTGTGTGTGTGTGTGTGTGTGCGTGCGTGTGCACGCGTGTGTGTTTTTCTTTCTTCTTTTATTTCGAGGATAATACAGCAAGCGTGTGCTTTTTTACATCCATCCCCCGTGTGTATGTAGTTGTGTACATTTTGTCATCCGTTCCCATTGGCACACAATGGCCTAGTCTAACAAAAAGCAAAACGGTGTGTGTGTGTGTGTGTGTGTGTGTGTGTGTGTGTGTGTGTGTGTGTGTGTGTGTGTGTGTCCTTTACGCGATATTATAGCAAGTCAGATGGACCCCCCCCCCCCCCCCCCACACACACACACACACTTATCAAATCGAACACACTGGTTTCTGATTTCCTCTCTCTCTACCCATCCGTTGACCTATCTATGTCTGTGTGTGTGTATTGTATTCCAGATATGCTTGGTCATTATTCAGCAGAGCAGACAGACAGAACCCATATATCATCAATATAACGCGTACCGTCTGTGTCTGCTACCTCCTCCGTATATATTTTATTATCTACATCTGCCTCCGCTCCCCTCTAACCTCCAAATATCCTACATACTTTTCCCCCAACGGCCTGCTGTATATTCTTGTCTAGTTGTCCATTGGCTTTCGTGTCTCTCTATTCTTTTTGGAGATATCAGGGTGACTCAGATGGACAGAGAAAAACATTATCATCAATTGTCTGTCTGCGTCTGTTTCTGATTTCGCCTACATCCTCCTCCCCCTCCCCCAACCACCTCCCCCCTCCCCAATCCCCTACTGTCCATCTTTGTACCTTTCAATGGCTTTGTGTTCTTGTCAGTGTGTGCATTTCCACATGTTCCTATGTGGCCCACAGGCGAACCGCCCCCCACCCCCCCCCAACCAAACGATAGAAGGACGACATCAGAGAGTGGACTGCCCTTGAGTGGAAGGACTTGTTACTGAGAACTGCCACTATTGTTGTTGTTGTTGTTGTTGTGTTGTTGTTGTTGTTCTTCTTCTTCTTCTTCTTCTTCTTCTTCTTCTTCTTCTTCTTCTTCTTCTTCTTCTTCTTCTTCTTCTTCTTCTTCTTCGCGATTCTTCTTCGCGATTCTTCTTCGCGATTCTTCTTTGCACATCTTCTTCTTCGCAATTCTTCTTCTTCTTCTTTTTCTTCTTTTTCTTCTCCTTCTTCTTCGCAGTTCCTCCTCCTCCTCCTCATCATCATCATTTTCATCCTCGTCATCGTCATAATCATTATGTTTAGTAGTAGTAGTAGTAGTAGTAGTAGTAGTAGTAGTAGTAGTAGTAGTAGTAGTACTAGTAGTGGTGGTAGTAGTAGTAGTAGTAGTGGTGGTAGTAGTAGTAGTAGTAGTAGTAGTACTAGTAGTGGTGGTAGTAGTAGTAGTGTTGGTAGTGGTAGTAGTAGTAGTAGTAGTAGTAGTAGTAGTAGTAGTAGTAGTAGTAGTAGTAGTAGTAGTAGTATGTACAGGAAAATGAAAAAAAAGAGAAAAAAAAACACAATATAATTATTCAACCATGGAGCCTTGGGTCAGTGTGTCTCTCCATTTAACTATGGTCTTGTGTGTCAGGGTGTCTGTCCATTTGACACAGGACCTACAGTGTCAGAGTGTCTGTCCATTTGACACAGGACCTACAGTGTCAGAGTGTCTGTCCATTTGACACAGGACCTACAGTGTCAGAGTGTCTGTCCACCTGACCCAGGACCTACAGTGTCAGAGTGTCTGTCCATGTGACCCAGGGATACCGTGTCAGTGTGTCTGTCCATATGACTCAGGACCTACAGTGTCAGTGTGTCTGCCCATGTGACCCAGGACCTACAGTGTCAGTGTGTCTGTCCATGTGACTCAGGACCTACAGTGTCAGTGTGTCTGTCCACCTGACCCATGACCTACAGTGTCAGTGTGTCTGTTCAATTGACCCAGGACCTACAGTGTCAGTGTGTCTGTCTATTTGACCCAGGACCTACAGTGTCAGTGTGTCTGTCCGTGTGACCCAGGACCTACAGTGTCAGTGTGTCCATGTGACCCAGGACCTACAGTGTCAGTGTGTCTGTCCATGTGACCCAGGACCTACAGTGTCAGTGTGTCTGTCCACTTGACCCAGGACCTACAGTGTCAGTGTGTCTGTCCACTTGACCCAGGACCTACAGTGTCCGTGTGTCTGTCCATTTGACCCAGGACCTACAGTGTCCGTGTGTCTGTCCACTTGACCCAGGACCTACAGTGTCAGTGTGTCTGTCCACCTGACCCAGGACCTACAGTGTCAGTGTGTCTGTCCATGTGACCCAGGGCCTACAGTGTCAGTGTGTCTGTCCACTTGACCCATGACCTACAGTGTCCGTGTGTCTGTCCACGTGACCCAGGACCTACAGTGTCAGTGTGTCTGTCCACTTGACCCAGGACCTACAGTGTCCGTGTGTCTGTCCATGTGACCCAGGACCAACAGTGTCAGTGTGTCTGTCCGGGTGGGGGCAGGCTGGGAGGGAAGGAGGGAGGGAGGGAAGGAGGGAGGGAGGAAGACATTATCACCAGCGGTAATGGGCAGGTAGCCAGGCAGTGGGGGGAAGAGGATGGAGGACAATTATCGCTGTGCCCTTGTAATAACTCCGTCTATGTCTCTCTCTCTTTGTATGCCTCTCTCTCTGTCTCTGTCTCTGTCTCTCTCTCTCTCTCTCGCTTCGCTCCCCCCCCCCTCCCCTTCCTTTGTCTCACTCTCTTCCTTATAGGTTTTTGGCCTAAGGACTAAGTACAATTAAACCATGTCAAAGCTCTCTCGCTCTCTCCTCTCCATCCTCCTTCCCTCCCTCTCTCTCTCTTCCCCACCCCCCTTCACCCCACTTCACTCTCCCTTGTCACCCCTCTCCCTCCACCTCAACCCCCTCTCTCTCACTCCCAAGCTTCTTTTGTTGTATAGACGCCCCCCCCCCCCACCCCCCACCCACAACCCCCCCTCCTCCCCCCCCCCTCTAGCCTTTTTCACTGTTCACCATTCAAGTCTTCATAGATCATAGTCAACAAGCCCTTCGCGAACAATTACTATGAATTACTCATCCATCGTCGAGTTGATGGCGTCCATTGATTCTGCCATGGTTTTCGCTAGTCGACCCCCTTTTTTTTTTTGCATTATGCACAAACCTTTCGTGTAAAGGTGCCAGAACACTCCCATTATGACTATACTACCTGCCTTTACCGCCAGAAAAGGCAGACAAAGAGGAGAGAGAGAGAGAGAGAGAGAGAAGAGAGAGAGATGAGAGAGGGAGGAGAGGAGAGATGAGAGGAGAGAGAGGTGAGAGAGAGGAGAGAAGGAGGGAGGAGAGGAGGAGAGGAGTGGGTGAGGGAGGAGGGAGTGAGAGAGGAGAAGAGGGGGAGGGAGGAGGAGGGAGGGAGGAGATGGGATGAGGGAGGGAGGGGGGGTGGAGAGGAGGGGGAGGGAGGGAGGAAGGGGTGGAGGAGAGGGAGGAGAGAGGAGAGGGGAGGGAGGGTGGGGGAGGGATGGGGGGAGGAGGGGGATGGAGAGGGGGAGAGGAGAAGGGGAGGGGTGGAGGGAAGGGTGGGGAGGAGAGGGGAGGGAGAGAGGGGGGATGGAAGGGTGGAGGGGAGGGGAGGAGGGGGGAGAGGGAGGGGAGAGAGGAAGGAGGGGAGAGAAGGAGGGAGGGAGGGGAGGGGAGAGAGAGGGGAGAGAGGGAGAGAGGGGGGGAGAGGGGAAGGTGGGGAGAGAGACAAGGATAATACTGATGATAATGATAATAATCTTTATTTATTTATTTATTTATTAATCTATCTATTCATTTATGTAATCTTTTATTTCAAGGGTAATAGAACAAACGGTCATGCGCTTTTTAAAATCCACTCCCCGCCTGTATACAGTTTTGTGATTTTTGTCATTCGTTCCCACCGGCACACAATGGCCAACTTTTCCGAACGGGTTTTAACGTGTGTGCAAGATGTTCTGCGTGCGTTCGCACATGGGTTCTCGGTTTATTATAGTCTCATCCGAAGGACTTTTGGGGAGAGTGGAGTCGGCACTGATGTTGGCTCCAGGGGAAAAATCCTCTTGGGCGAGATTCGAACCCGGGTCAGCAGATCACGAGCGATTCACTCTAAAGACCAGGCTATCCCCCCACCCCCCTCTAGAGGTGAATGGGAGGTAAAACGAGAGGGAAGGATGGATGGATAGACAGAGAGAGAGAGAGAGAGAGAGAGGAGAGAGAGAGGAGAGAGAGAGAGAGAGAGAGGAGAGAGAGAGAGAGAGAGAGAGAGAGAGAGAGATATCAAATCAAATCAAGTCAAATTCAATTAAATAAATTCAAATGAAATGAAAGGAAAGGAAATCAAATCAAATCCTTTCATTTGGAGGATAATGAATAAGCCGTTTAACATCCAGTCCCCGCCCTTTAGGGTTGCTTCATGATAGGAATATAAAAACAAAATTTTACACACGCACACAGACACATACACGCACATACACGCACAGACATACACACACGCGCGCGCGCGCCACTATTCCCGAAAGAAACCACATTCAAAACTTTCACAATGTAAAGGAGTAAAAAAAAAAATCAATGTAAATAGTATCAATTGGCAAACGGAGAGAGACAGACAGACAGACAGAATACAGAGAGAGACAGAGACAGAGAGACACAGAGAGAGACAGAGACATAGAAAAGAGACAGGAGAAGAGAGACAGAGGAGAAGACAGGAGAAGTAGAGAGAGAGAGAGAGAGAGAGAGAGAGAGAGGAGAGAGAGAGAGAGAGAGAGAGAGAGAGAGAGAGAGTGCGAGAGAGAGAGACAGACAGACAGACAGACAGACAGACAGAGACACAGAGAGAGATGTTCTTGTCAGTATGTCGGGGTTTGTTTGTGCTTTGTCTCAAGTTTTGTTTTGTTTGTCTTGTTTTGTATTTCAGCTTTGTTTGTGCTCTGTTGATATCTCTCTTGTCCAAGAAGCAGCAAACATTGTGTGGGCATAGTTACATGGATTCACTCACACACGGGTCCTCCACACAAATCTCACGCGCATACGCACACACGTAGTGAACGTGTGCACATGCGTGTGCGCGCACGCTCGCTGGTACGTACGCACACGCAGTCTGTTTTTGTATTGAATTGTCTATCGTTTTGATTATAAACGACATGTATATTTGTATTTATGTATGTGTATGTCTCCTTCACAATTCCTGTCTTTCTGTCTCTGTCTGTATCTTCTCTGTCTCTTTAAATTGTGTAACTCTCTGTTTTTTCTGTCTATCTGTCTGTCTGTCTTGTCTCTCTTTCTCTGTCTCTCTTCTCTTTCTCTGTCTCTCTCTTCTCGTCTTCTCTGTCTTCTCTCTCTTCTCTTGTTGTTGGATAGGTTCCTGACAGTACAGTGCATCAAGCCAGGCATACGGCAGTTTTGCTGCAATCTTAATCAGTTTTCATTTCGTATTTTTGTTTGGGTTCACGTGTTGTCATTATATAATTATACAATTATCCTAAGCCCCTGCAGCGGCAGTAAATTCAAAGCTTCATTTCCAGTTGGGGGCTTTTTCCACCATAAAACAAGACTCAACTAAAAACAATGTTTGGAAAATGTTGGTAAATAGATACATCTTTTTCGGCGACAAAGCTGGGTTAATACAATTTTGTTTGGGGCTGGGATGAAATCTAAATGAGATTTTCGAAAATAGAAAATTAATTACGTTGAAATTAAAAACCACTCTCTTTTGTGTCTCAGCCTGCTGGTTTGTTCTTCTGTGATTGCCGCTCCCTGACTCTGTCTCTGTGTCTGACTGTTGTTTGTCTGTTTTCTCTGTCTGTCTGTCTCTCTGTATGACTTTGTTTCGTGTTTTTACTCTCTCCTCTCTCTCTCCTCCTCCTCTCTCTCTCTCTCTCTTTTTTTTATACGCTTTCTCTTTTACTTTCTACTAGCTCTTTGGTAACATCTCTCTCTCTCACTTTCTTCTCAATGACGCAAGGTGTCATTTTATCCTAGTCCATCCACTAAGCTCTTTTGGCATATTATTTTTTTTTTTTTTGGAGAGCGAGGGGTGTGCGATATTGTATGGTTTCTATTTGTGTTTAACTAACAGTTTTCATTTTTAAGTGTTTATTAGAACGACAAACGAAAGATGCTCTGCGTTATCTTCACACTGTTTTAGTTATCAACTTTTCAACTCAAAACTAAAGGCGAGATGGAGTAGCTCATTGACTTAACTTCAAGGACAATCGTTTGAAGTGGAAATTTTAGTGGAAAATGCCCATGCACACGTGATTATAGTTACAATTTCACAAAGAACACTAAAAGGTCGATTGACACACCATGCTTATAACTCATAGTCCATTTGATACTTTTTCCCTTTGGCGATTGAATAATAGGCATCCTTCAGTCTCAGAAGACTATGGAGTTACTTGTGCTTTAGGTGTTTATTCTGGTACAGCGTCGGGTGTGGCTGGCCAGTCCGACACAGGAATGACAGACAGTGCCTATAGCAGAGGAAGGCACAGATGAAGTCTGACAATGCTGGTCTGTCTGTCTGCCTGGGCTGCAGCCTTTCTTCTCGCTCTCTTTGCCTCGTGCTGCTGAACAAGTGTCTCTTCGAACTTGGACAGACCTTTGTGCACAGTCTGTCTCCAGGCTGACCGTTCGGGGGCTTTGCTTCCTAGTTGTTCTGGTCGATGTCCAGGGCTTTTAAGTCCCTCTTGTCTTTGAATCGCAGCTGTGGTGGTCTGCCTGTGGGACGTTTCCCCTGCACAAGTTCTCCATAGAGGAGGTTTTTTAGTAAATGCAGTAATGGCATCCTTTAACTCTGCTGCTAATGCTATTAGAAGTGGTTATAGTGTTATTCAGGGCAGAGAGAGAGGGGGGAGAGAGAGTGAAAGGGAGGAGAGAGAGAGAGAGAGAGAGAGAGAGGGAGAGAGAGAAGAGGGAGAGAAGAGAGGGAGAGAGAGAGAGAGAGGAGAAGAGGAGGAGAGAGAAGAGGGAGGGAGAGAGGAAGGAGAGGAGAGAGAGAAAGGAGGAGAGGGAGGAAGAGAGAGGAGGAGAGGAGAAGAGAGAGAGGGGAGAGAGAGAGAGAGAGAGGAGAGAGAGAGGAGAGAGAGAAGAAGAAGAGGAAGAGAGAAGAGAGAGAAAGAAAAAGAGAGAGAGAAGAGAAGAGATGAAAGAGGAGGAGAAGAAGAGAGGAGGAGGATGAGAGATGAGAGAGAGGGGAGAGAGAGAGATGGAGAGAGAGAGAAGAGAGAGAGAGAAGAGAATTAAGTACCTAAAGAAAGTGTAAAATGACAACAGCAAAAAAACCCCATTTCAAATGATTCGTTCAGACTATCAGATATTGTTTTATTCTCAGAAAACTGATAGCGCGTGCATCTACATATCAGAGCGTATGTCTGCAAGCTAATACAAACTATATATGGATGGTTACAGGTGTGGTGTGTGTGGGGTGTGTGTGTGTGTGTGGTGTTGTGGTGTGTGTGTGTGTGTGTGTGTTGTTTGTGAGAGAAGAAAGAGGGGAGAGAAGAGAGAGAGAGAGAGAGAGAGAGAGAGAGAGAGAGGAGGGGGGGGGAGGAGAGAGAGAGAATAAAGAGAGATAGAACGAGAGTCTTCGCGCGCATGTGCATATTGTGTGTTGCGTGCGTGCTTGCTTTCGTGTGTGCGTATCGTGCGTTAGTGTGTATTGTGTGTGTGCGTGTGTCGTGTGTGCTGTGTGTTTGGAGAGAGAGGAGTCTGCGCACGTATGCTAGTGTGTGTGTATGTGTGTGTGTGTGTGTGTGTGTGTGGTGCGCGGCGTGGGGGTGGGCGCGCGCGCGCGCGGCGCGCGTTTATTAGAATATAGCTTCTAAGTAAAATAACGATTTTCCTTCAGTAATTTGTTCATGAAGAAATATTGCAAATTTGAATGCTTTTTGTTTTCGCTCTTGTTTTCCCTTTTTTGTATTCAGTAAATGTTTATTAAAATATATTGT
>CM054144.1:11564373-11566873 GCA_028751875.1 Rapana venosa | reverse complement strand
TCTAGAAAAAGGAACGGAAAATGAATCACATCATCCGAGCCACCCATACCACATGGCCTACTTTACAGCAATCCCCCCCCCCCCACCCCCACCCACCCCCACCCCGCAATCCCCCACCCCGAAAATATCAGTATAAACAAAACAACAACTTCTGCCCACGTTTGCAAATAGGATATAGGTTTCTAGTCAGTCCCAGCAGAAAGATGTTGGCGGGGAGGGTATCCCTGTCGACAGTAGAGGAAACAGCCCCGGAGACCTCACAGCCTAGACACAAACCCCACGCCCTCACCTTGCCGTCAAAACACGACTGCGACCGTCGCTCACCACTGTCGCTAGGCCTAGGCCTACTACCGAGTAGTTGTTTGTTCCCAGGGAAATGACCCATGGCGGATTGTGCAATATCAGACACTCTGGGTGCTAGGAATGCATTGAACGTGGCTAACTCGATTACCCATTACCGTAAAGCAGGAACGACCCAACATTGATGCTGAACCAGACAGACAGGAGAGAGGGTGAGACAGAGAGAGACAGAGAGGGAGAGAGAGACAGACAGAGAGAGAGAGAGAGAGAGAGAGAGAGAGAGAGGGAGGGGGGGGGGGGGAGGGGGGGTGATTGCAGCGAGATTTGTATGACGGAGGGAGAGTGATAAGTTTTAGGAAAAAAAGGGGAAAAAATTAAATTAAAGCTTCCTATTTTTCGTCACACACCCACCCACACGCAACACACACACACACACACACACACACACACACACACACACACACACACACACAGGGTTTAGATATTAAATTCTCTCTCACACAATTCTAGTCTTCTCTCCATAAAAGATTACCAGGATCATAATTATGACGCCGTTTGGCGAGACAAAAACATTGACACGTCATGTCAGCTATCAAACCCTGAGTGAAGCATACACAAGACAATGGAACAATTCTAAGCACTCAACGGATATGCGTGTCCTGCCATTGCCACGATATAGCACAATCCAAACGTGCCTTAGTACAGTAAGTGATCTGTTGACCCGGGTTCGATTTTCGGTCAAGAGGATTTTTCCTATGGAGTTAACCTCAGTGCCGACTCCACTCTCCCTCTAAGTCTTTCGGATGAGACGATAAACCGAGGTCCCGTGTGCTGCGAACGCACACAGAACATCTTGCGCACAACCGTTCCGATTTTCGAAAGAGTAGGTCATTGTGTGCCGGTAGAAGCGAATGACAACATTGACAAAAGTGCTTACACACGGGAACTGGATGAAAAAGGCTCACGAATGCTTATTCCATCAAGTTGATTTTTTGTTCCTAGATAGATGGGTTGATGAACAAAAGCAAATGCATTGCTTATTCAATGTATCATCTGGAATGACTTGACTTGACTTCCATTATCCTCGAAAGAAAAGAATACGAAAAGAGAGAAAAGAACGGACATGCATTTCCTGCCATTAGCGATAATTTGAGCCAAGCCACGACGCAGCACGATTCAAACTTGCCTAGCCTTGGTACTTGACTGGTCAATTACACTCTGTTAGCCACTCTATGCAGATATAACAGAGGAAACAATGCTGCTCCTGAAAATTAAACAAGTCAGAAACAATATAACAGATATGGAAATTAAGATGCGGGGAGCGCCAGTGAGGGAAAAGATATGAGGAACGCACACGAACACACACACCCAAACACACGCGCGCACGCGTATGCAGGCGTAAACACACGCCCCGCACGCACACACAACACACACACACACATCTGGAAGTAAAAAGTTGACTTCACACACACACACACACACACACAACACACACACACACACACACACACACACACACATCCCTACTAATCATCACCACAAAATTGTATCTGAAATCCCAGCTTCTAAATTTCCTAAGGAATTTTTTTGTTGACTTTTTGTTTTGTTTTCATAGACCGGGATTCGAACCCACGCCCTTTAGAACGAGACACCACACGCCAACGTCGCTTTCTTCTGTCAGATGACTTACTCACCTGGCCACTGCCCCTTCTTCTCCTATTTCTGAAATATATTCCTTCCAATGTCCACTCCTCTTCATTTTCCAAGGTAAACATGACACTCGGAGAACATCAAAGAAGAATTGCAAAGAAGAAGAAAAGAAGAAGAAGAAGAAGAAGAAGAAGTGCAATTGCAAAGAAGAAGGAGAAGAAGAAGAAGAAGAAGAAGAAGAAGAAGAAGAAGAAGAAGAAGAAGAAGAAGAGAAGAAGAAGAAGAAGAAGGAGGAGGAGGAGGAGGAGGAGGAGGAGGATAATTGCAAAGAAGAAGGATTACAAAGAAGAATTGCAATTGCAAAGAAGAAGAAGAAAAAGAATTGCAAAGAAGAAGAAGAATTGCAAAGAAGAAGAAGAAGAACTGCAAAGAAGAAGAAGAATTACAAAGAAGAAGAAGAGATGCAAAGAAGAAGAAGAAGAAGAAGGAATCATTACATGTCGTATTGTCTCTGATACTTTCTTCGCTTTCCTTCTTTTCTTTCTTTCCT
>CM054144.1:11551873-11556873 GCA_028751875.1 Rapana venosa | reverse complement strand
ATTTTTTTTCTTTCTGTTGGTTGAAAGTCTGTTTATCCATCCTAATTACAAGTGTCTTTTTTCCTTTTTTTGTTTTCCTTTCTCCCTTCCTTCCTTCTTTCCTCCCTTCCTTTTTTCTTTCGTTCTTGCATGGTCTATTTTCTTCTGGCTCTCTTTCTTTCTTACTATCTTTCTTTCTTTCTTTCTTTCTTTCTTCTATTCAGTCTGTGTGGCTTACTGTCTTTCTTCTTTGGATGTGTTCAATTCTTTCTTTCTTTTGTCTGAAAGTCTGTTTAACCATCTTAATTACATGTGGCCTTTTCTTCTTTGTTGTTTTTTCCTCTCCTTTTCTTTCTTTCTTTTCTTCCGATTTGTCTTTCTTTCTTTCTCCCCCCCCCTAAATTCAATTCACTGTCTGTGTGTGTCTGTTCGCAACATCTCTTTCAGGTTTTATTTTTTCTTGGTTTGTTAATTTTCTGTGATTGTTTTGTTATTCTAGCTCTTTATTTCATAGTCTGTTTTACTTTTTACTTTTTATTTCTTCTTTTTTATCGTCGGTCTTTCTGTGTATCTTTTTGTCTACTTAGTCTGTCAATCGTCGCAAATACTTTTGAATGTCTAATCTTCAAGATCAGAATGAAATCCAAGCACCACCATGTTTACAGCAGTATTCAGACAACATTCATTCTTTCTTCGTTTCTTAATTAAAATATTGGAACCGTATCACTTTTCAAAAAACCCAAACAAACAAAAACTTTAAGGCAATTTCACAAAAAGGTAGAAAATTCTCTTTTACGCGTGCAAAGATCACATAAGCTATCATTTGCAATAGTTCTTGTATGTCAACCAATATAGTTTATATGGCAAGAGTTTTGGTTGTGTATGTTAATGGACAAATAACCGTTATTCCACATTTGTAATCCGTAATTGTATTCATCTATTTGTTTTAATTGCTTATGTGTATGTTTATTTGTTTTCAGTTGTTTGTCCTTACCTTCTTTTCTAAATTAGCCTCCTCCCTCTTCTCCATTTTCCCCTCTTCCTCCTTCTCCTCCTCTTCTTCCTCCTCCTCCTCCTTCTCCTCCTCCTCCTCCTCCTCCTCCTCACCCTTCTTCTTCTTCTTCTTCATCGTCGTCGTCGTCGAACGCACAGACAGCATCTATCATTATCTGCTACAGAAGGAAAAATGCGTCACGCGGCCGTTAAGCGCCTGACAAGTCAGGCCCAGCGCATCCGACTACGGCATAAGATAGAATTGTTATCTCTAAAATGTTTCTGGAACAAACAAAAAGAACCCAGGAGAATGGACCAAGAAGGCAGACTATGGACAAGCAGGAGGTGTCAGGGAGAAAAGTAACAGGGCAGAAACAAAGAGAGGGATAGAAAAGAGGAAATTACGAGCATACAATTTCCAGAGTGTTGGGATGCTATTTATACTGACAGGCCCCCGGCATCCCCATGGGGGAATTTTAGCCTTCTTATGGTGGGAAAGATTCACATCCTCTCTTTGTCCTTTTGTTGTTGCATGACCACCATCATTAACATCTTATGCCAAAAAGAGTTAGTCACGCCAAATAACCAGCTGCCATAGTGGAGTGGTGGACATGTTGAGTCCCTGACTAAGGTCGTGAGTTCGAATCCCATACAAGTCATAGATTTGGTGTGTGTGTGTGTGTGTGTGTGTGTGTGTGTGTGTGTGTTGTGTGTGTGTGTGTGTGTGTGTGTGTGTTGTGTGTGAGGTGGGGTGGGTGGGTCTCTTTCCCCCCAAACTCTGGCTGCCTCCCAGGGAGACTGATTTTGCTATGGGCGCATTGGGAAGACTGACTAAACAATCGACCATCATTAATGTTACAAAAGTGATTTTCAGAATGCTTTTCAGATTATCTGACCAACACTGCAGGTGTCTGTATCTCTTTGGCTCTTTTGCCCTGGCGCCGAAATAATATAGTATGATGAGAAGGGTTAGTATAGTCCTGTCAATTAGTCACAAAACAATAGCAGCAACAGCAGCAACGGAATCGACAGTAACAACACCAGCAGCCCAACTAAAAGCAGCAACAGGAGCAGCAGCAACAGGAGCAGCAGCAACAGCAGCAGCATCAAACTACAGCAGCAACAACATCAACTGCAGCAGCAGCAACAGCAATAACATCAACTGCAGCAGTAGCAGCTGCAGCAAAATCGTCAACTGCAGCAGCAGCAACAGCAAAAACATAAACTGCAGCAGCAACATCGACAGCATCAACTGCAACACCAGCAGTATCTGCGGTAAAAGCGACAACAAGGCAAGCGGCACCATCCGTAACAACAGCAACAACAAACAAAATACAGAACACAAACAACAGTGAACGGGTCTGCGCTATTTTCAGGAGTAAGGACACCCATAAATCATGCCACCAGTTGGCTCCAAAAAACCACAGTGCAGACCCTCACCCCCACCCCCCACCCTCCAATCGAGCTACCTCCATCTCATCCGACCCCTCGGCCCCCTATCCCCCCCCCCCCTACCCCGCACTTTACCGTCTCCACCCACAGCCCCCACATCCTCCTCCCTTCTCCTCGTTCCGCCATCCTATCTCCTGTATGAAGCGTGTGTCTGTTATCATTAGAGGGGAGAAGAGGAGCAAGATTCTCGGATGATATCAAGGTTCTGACATTCAACACAACATTGAATTATTGAAACGTACACAGCATTTCATTTATAGGAAAAGCTCGTCCCACGAATGTACGCGTTACAAGGAGGAACCAAGTGCATGCTACCCTGTCAATATAAATTAATAGCATCCACACCTTTTTTGTGTGGGACAATCTGAGCTAGGACATCTGTTGAGAGAGAGAGAGAGAGGAGAGAGAGAGAGAGAGAGAGAGAGAGAGAGAGAGAGAGAGAGAGAGAGAGAGAGAGAGAGAGAGAGAGAGAGAGAGAGAGATGAAATGAAATGAACCTTCATTTTTCAAGGGTAACAGAATAAGGAGAGTGGTCGGAGCACTCGCTTTCCCCCAGCCAAGTTAAGCAGCGTCGAGCGTGGTTACCAGTTGGATGGGTGACCGTTTGCGCGCCTTGGCTTCAGTACAGTTCCCCCAGTTCACCCAGCTGTAAATGGGTACCTGTCCTCTTTAGGGTCAGGGAAGGTAAAGCAGCGATGAGAGGAGATGGGCGCCGCCCTCAATACGCTGGCCCTAGAAAAGTGAGGTCTCTGACGCCTCGCTCCCCTACGACCTTATAGGTTATGGGACACCTTTACCTTTTTTTTTTTTTAACAGAATAAGTCTACGCATACTCGTTTTTTTTTCCATCCGGCCCTTGCCCTGATTAAGGACTATCAACAAAACAAAGGAAATGCCATGAGAGAGAGAGAGAGAGAGAGAGAGAGAGAGAGAGAGAGAGAGAGAGAGAGAGAGAGAGAGAGAGAGAGAGAGAGAGAGAGAGAGAGGAGAGAGAGAGAGAGAGAGAGAGAGAGAGATGCTAATTTTGTGTAAAAAAATCTGCAGCACACTCACTCTTGGTAGAAGCTGGCCAGAGTTCGGAAAATCCCTTTGACTCTTATGGGAATCGAACAAGCCGGTGACCTTCCGCTTTGTGACGGTTCTCCTTTTTACTCTGGTTGTGGTCATTGTTGTTTGTTCTTCGTTTAAAAAACAACAACAACAACAAAACGTTTTTGCCCATGATAGGTGCTGGGACTAGTTGAAAAAATACACATGAATGCTAAATATTTATCCTCGAAATAAAATGATATGATATGATATGATATGATTTGATTTGATACATACATACATACATACATACATGCACACACACACATAAATATATATATAAATATATAAATATATAAATATATATATATATATATATATATATATATAATATATATAATATATATATATATTATATATATATATATATATATATATGGGTGTGTGTGTATGGATAGATGTATGCATGTGTATGAGAGTCAATGGCGATACAGAGAAACGGTAAAAGGCATAGAGAAAAAACACAGGATCCTCAGGACAAAATGAAGCGACTGTACACGCGCACACGATGTCAACCCATCCTGTGGCTGTTAGGCCTAATGCTTTGATGTAAGACAACATCATGCACCCCAAACCACCCCCCTCCTCTCTGACTCTATCACCCTCTCCCCTCCACTTTCCCCCTATCTCTCACATCACCTCATTCTTCATCCAACCTCATTGCTTTTCTATATATCCACTCACTCATCTACAGTGCATGTTTCATCACGTGTGTACTGTTGTAGTAGAGGCTTCTTCATGTGTGTACTGTTGTAGGAGAGGATTCTTCGTGTGTTTATTGTTGTAGTAGAGGCTTCTTCGTGTGTGTACTGTTGTAGTAGAGGCTTCTTCGTGTGTGTACTCTTGTTGTAGAGGCTTCTTCGTGTGTGTGTGTGTACTCTTGTAGTAGAGGCTTCTTCGTGTGTGTGTGTGTACTGTTGTAGTAGAGGCTTCTTCGTGTGTGTATTGTTGTAGTAGAGGCTTCTTCGTGTGTTTATTGTTGTAGTAGAGGCTTCTTCGTGTGTTTATTGTTGTAGTAGAGGCTTCTTCGTGTGTGTGTGTACTGTTGTAGTAGAGGCTTCTTCGTGTGTGTACTGTTGTAGTAGAGGCTTCTTCGTGTGTGTACTGTTGTAGTAGAGGCTTCTTCGTGTGTGTGTGTGTGTGTACTGTTGTAGTAGAGGCTTCTTCGTGTGTGTACTGTTGTAGTAGAGGCTTCTTCGTGTGTGTACTGTTGTAGGAGAGGCTTCTTCGTGTATGTATTGTTGTAGTAGAGGCTTCTTCGTGTGTGTACTGTTGTAGTAGAGGCTTCTTCGTGTGTGTGTGTACTCTTGTAGTAGAGGCTTCTTCGTGTGTGTATTGTTGTAGTAGAGGCTTCTTCGTGTGTGTGTACAGTTGTAGTAGAGGCTTCTTCATGTGTGTGTATTGTTGTAAGAGAGGCTTCTTCGTGTGTGTGTACAGTTGTAGTAGAGGCTTCTTCGTGTGTGTACTTTTGTAGGAGAGGCTTCTTC
>CM054144.1:11536873-11544373 GCA_028751875.1 Rapana venosa | reverse complement strand
CCCCTCTCTCTCTGTCTGTCTCTCTCTGTGACTGTCTTCTGTTTAGCAGCCCAGGACAGACACATCAGTGATGCTCTGCAACCAGATGCACCCTGTACACATCCTCTGCTGCACGCACACCTTCAATTTAGGAAATGGGGATAAAAGGCGCTTGTAAAAGAAAGAACAAGAACAATATAAAAACAAGAAAAGAAAAGGTTTTGACATAGAAGCAAAATGGAATGTAGCTATTTCTGTGTATCTGTCTCTTTCTATTTGTCTGTGTCTCTGTCTGTGCTTTTCTCTGTCACCAACCCCTTCGTGAATGGCGGTGGCCTAAACATGAATAAATAATCCGAATCCGAATCCGAATCTCTATGTCTCTGCGTATTTCTGTCTGTTTCTCTGTCTTTCTGTCTGATTGTCTGTCTGTGTTCATGTGTCACTTCGTCTGTCAGTCTGTCCTTTTCATTCTCCTTCTCCACCCCCCACCCCCCCTCTCTCTCTATTCAGCTTTGTCTCTGTTTCTGCCTCCCCTCACACACACACACACACACACACACACACACGCTCAAACACACACACATACACGCACGCACGCACGCACGCACGAACTCACCCCCCTTTCACACACACATATATGCACAAACGCACGCACGCACACACACATACACAAATGTATGGTCTCATATTTTTCTGGGTTTTTTGTTTTATTTTAATTCCACATATGCATATGTTATAGGTTTTTTTGTTTGATTTGTATGGTTTACCATAGATTAGGTGGGTTTTTTTATTCTATGTCTGCATATACATTATCTTTTTTTTCTCGTTTTTTTTCTTTCTTTAGATAGATGGCTTGATGAAAAAAAAGCAAATGCACTGCTTATTCAATGTACCATCTGAAAATAAAAGTTTGACTTTGACTTTGACTTTGAAAACACAGATCACACAAACAAAATACCTCTTTGTTGTCTCTTTGCGGCACCAGACTAACATGTTTTCAGCTTAATTAAAATACTAGTAATTAACTGACTTGCACTTGAAAGCATGTGTCATCACGTGCTAGCGTGCAAGAGAAAACTCGCGCGCGTGCACGCATGTGTGTGTGTGCGTGTGTGTTTGTGCATGTGTGTATATATGTGTGTGTATGTATGTGTGCGTGCCTGCCTGCCTGCGAGGATTAGTGTGTGCGTGTGTGTATGAGAGGGGGAGGGGGGTGGTAACCCACATAAGATACTAAAGTACTTGTATTCGCGCGCGTGCGCGTGCGGGTGTGTGTGAGTATGTGTGTGTGTGCGTGCGTGTGTTTGCTTTCCGTGAGCAAGAGTAAAACAAATAAGAGACAGTGTGGGAGAGAGAGACAGAGACAGACAGACAGACAGACAGGCAGACAGGCAGGCAGGCCTGCAGACAGACATACATACAGACAGAGACAGAGACAAAGAAATGAATAGAGAGAACGGGACTGGGAAGGACAGAGACAAAGTCAGGCAGGCAGAGATAGATACACAAATAAACAGACACAAGACATTTGCCAAAGACACAGACAAAATAACAGAACAAGAAGAAAGAAGAGAGAGAGAGAGAGAGAGAGAGAGAGAGAGAGAGAGAGAGAGAGAGAGAGAGAGAGAACTCAAACTCGGACGAGTGAGAGACAGAGACAGAGAAACACAGGCAGACAGGGTCTGACACAGCAGACCGAGACAGAGCGACGCAGAGAGACAGAGAGTCAACCAAAAAGACAGACACAGGCAGAGACAGACCTACAGACAGAAGAACAGTGAGAAAAACAAGAAGACAGACACACGAAAACACACTCACACATGGACAGACAGACAGAAAGACAGACACAGGAACTAAGACACACAACCAAACATACAATCCAGCAGACAAACAGTGTAAATTTGGAATTTCGAGAGACAGAGAGAGAAAAAATGACAGGCCCAGAAAGAAAAAACAACACACACAATTTCTTCTAGCCACAAATTGGATATGCAGTACAAACAGTCAGCAAGGGACAGCGATAAACAGAAAGACAGACAGACAGACAGAAAAAGCGACAAGCAGACAACAGACAGAATGGGATCGAAATAAAATGCTTACGACAGACGAAAAACAACCCCCAATGTCCTGAATGGGAACACACACATCAGGAGAGTGAAGGGAACGCTCTCCCTGGGCATGTCCCATCGACGTGTGCAGTTATTGCCACAGGAAAGACACTTTCTCCTAGTGCATGGCCGAAAAGAAATATTGCGTGAGACGTGCAGTAATTTGAATATTCTAATCTGTCAATGGTACAGAATCTGTTCAATTTTGAGAGAGAGAGAGAGAGAGAGAGAGAGAGAGAGAGAGAGAGAGAGAGAGAGAGAGAGAGGCAGAGAGAGGCAGAGAGAGGCAGAGAGGGAGAGAGAGAGAGAGAGAGAGAGAGAGAGAGAGAGAGAGAGAGAGAGAGAGAGAGAGAGAGAGAGAGAGAGATAGAGAGAGAGAAACAGAGAAACAGAGAAACAGAGAAACAGAGAAAACGACAGAGACAAACAGACAGAACAGAATAGGAATACAATACAATGCAAGACGCAAACAGACATATTATTAAGCAGAGACCTAGAGATAGTTGAAGAGTGACAAAAGACAGACAGGGACAGAGAGAAACGCACCGAATGAAACAAACTCAGACAGACAAACAGACACCCTTACACAGATTCAACAGTAAGTTAGAGAGAGAAGGCCCCAAGAAAAATGAGGTTCACAGACAAAGTCAGAGGAATAAAATGTAACACAGAGACAGACAGACAGACAGATAGACAGAGACAGAGACATACAGACACATATACAGTGACAGACAGAGAAAGAGACAGACGGAGACAGACACAGAGACAGACAAACAGACAGATAAACAGAAAGAGACAGACAAACACACACACACAGTGACAGACAGAAAGAGACAGAGACAGACGGAGATAGACATAGAGACAGACAGACAGACAGAGAAACTAAGACACACAAGCAAAATCAATTTATAAACAGACAGAGACAGACACACACAGACAGTGACAGACAGAAAGAGACAGAGACCGATGGAGACAGACATAGAGAGAGACAGACAGACAGGCAGAGGAACTAAGACCACCAAGCAAACACGATTTTCTAGCCACAAACAGAACGGTAATACAAACAGTCAGAAAGAAGCAAAAACACATTGTAAAACAAACTACACACGACAGATGAAAAACAACCCCCCAATGTCTTCAGTGGAGACACACACACATCGGGAGAGTGAAGGGAACACTCTTCCTGTTGATGTTCAATCGACGTGTGCAGTTATTGCCACAGGAAAGACACTTTCTTGTAGTGCATGGCCGAGATAAAACAGCGTGGGAGACGGGAAGTAATTTGAATATTCAAAACTGTCAATGGTACAGAATCTGATCAATTATGAGAGATAGGGAGAGAGATTGGGAGAGAGAGAAAGATAAAGAAAAAGAGAGGAAACATTTTTGTGGTGTGCGTGCGTGCGTGCGTACGTGTGTGTGTGTGTGTGTGTGTGTGTGTGTAAAAGAGAGTAACAGCAATAGACAGAAAGAGGCAGTAACAGACACATAGACAGACAAACAGGCAGACAAAGCCAAAGAGTAACACAAAACAATGCAAAGCACATGCAGACGTACAAGCAAACAGAGACAGAGGGATAGATAACGAGAGACAACAGTCAGACAGGGACAGAAAGAGACACATTGAAAGGAAGCACACAAATTCAGACAGCCACATAGACAAACAGTCAAAGATCTGACGGTAGGTTACAGAGACAAGAAGAAAAACGAGGGTTAGAGGTGAGAACAGAGGAATGAAATAACTCAGAGAGAGAGAGAGAGAGAGAGAGAGAGAGAGAGAGAGAGAGAGAGAGAGGACAGAGACAGAGACAGAGACAGAGACAGAGACAGAGACAGAGACAGAGAGACAGACAGACAGAGACAGAGACAGAGTAAAAAGACAGACAAAGAAGCAAAACACGATTTTTAGCCACAAGCAGGACGGCAATACACACAACCAGAAAGAAACAAAAACAAAATATAAACAAACTACACAGAACAGATGAAAAACCAGCCCCCAATGTCCTCAGTGGACAACACACACACACACACAACACACACACACACACACACACAACACAACACACACACACACACACACACCACACATCGGGAGAGTGAAGGGAACGCTCCCCCTGTGCATGTCCCATCGACGTGTGCAGTTATTGCCACAGGAAAGACACTTTCTTCTAGTGCATGGCCGAGAAGAAAGATTGCGTGAGGCGTGCAGTAATTTGAATTTTTAAAGCTGTCTGTTACAAAAAATAATGCTTCGCATCTCTCTCTCTGACTCTGTCTCTCTTTGTCTCTCTGTCTCTCTTTCTGTGCGTGCGTGCATGCATGGTTTTTGTGTATGTGTGTGCGTGTGTGTGTTACAATGCAGATGTCATTTAGAGAACGTTGTTCATATTACCTATCACCTGAATGTCTATTTCTCTGGCGTGAGAGAACTGATATACATATATCATGATAACAAAGTTCAGGGCCATTTGAGGGTATTTTAAAGGTTGTGAATCTCTTTAGTACTACTGTGATATTAGTATATGTACGTCGTTGCCTTAAGCTATTATAAAAAAGTATGCCTTTAGCTTGGTAGCTTCTCACAATCTGATCTCATGATGACCTCAGTTTTAGCTTCCAGTACATATCTATGTGCATTGACCTTGCGCCAAATCTTCAGGTTCTGGAAACTTAGAAGACATCGTCATTGAGGACATACAGACTGTCGCCACTATAGTCAAAAATAGCTCATGTAGTCTGACTTTGTTATTAAACTAATATCCTTGTCAGACTGTGGTTTTCCAGATGACATTCTGACTATGTTGAATCAGTACAAGAACCATTGAACATCACCAAATTGACCACAAACAGCTGTGCAGGGTCCTTTCTGGATGGTGGCCTCAAGTACGGCCTAACAATAACGTTGGTAAACTCCTGCCTCAGAAGACTTGACAAGACAAGCCTGTGTGTGGGTGTGAGATGGGATTGGGGTGAGGGGCGTAGAAACAGCAGGACTGATACAGAATGTCGCAGAGCTGAACGAAGAAAAAGAAGACAGCAGAAAACAGAGGAGATGATTTTGGGGAAAAAACGAAGGTAGAAATCATGATAAAAGTAAAACACACACAAAATTGAAGGTAAGCACAAAGGTAAACATGTTTCTTAAAGTAAAGACGAAAAAAGTATTTGCAAAAGAAATACGGGAAAACTCACATATAGAAACCGAAAAGCATAACAAATGAAAATAACTTCCAACATTTCTACATCATACAAAGAGAGACAAACAAACAAACAAACAAACAATAACAAGCACGCAAAAACCCAAACAAACAAACTAAAAAACAATCTCAAAGTTGGAAAAGGCATGTTTCAAACGTTCAGTTTCAATCAACTTCTGCACTTAAAGTTGTAGAAAAAAACACCTCTTCCAAAGAGTACGTATAATTCAAGGGCAAAATCTATGATACATGCACTTTAAGATATATTCAGAAGTATGAATTAAAAATTAGAAAGTTCTGATAGAGGTTCACGCGCGCCTTTTTGTGTATGTATGCGTGTGAGATTTTTGTGTATGTATGTGTGTCCCGTCTAATATCACTGAGAGTGAACAGACGTAAAATCGAAGACAACAACATGTGTGTGTGTGTGTGTGTTTTGTGTGTGTGTGTGTGTGTGTGTGTGTGTGTGTGTGTGTGTGTGTGTGTGTGTGTGTGTGTGTGTGTGTGTGTGTGTGTGTGTGTGAGGTGAGGTAAGTTTGTGTGTGGTAGTTATTGTTGTTACTGTAGTTGCTTTGTTTTTCTTGTCTGTTAACTCTAAGTGACATTGGACAATGGAAAGACCAAGGCCGGATTGGGTGGATGGAATGAAGTTAATGGATGTGTACAGTAAAGCACGAACCTCCTTGTAAATAGTATCTAATACAGTACTCAGAAAAAGAGTTTAACAACGAGAACAATAATAAATGATAAAGAGATAAGACATACTAATTAAAGCTGTGGAACAATTACAAGAAGTGTCCTATAGGACTGTTGAATGACAAGAGCATTTTGAAAAATACTTGCGCATTCGTGCGTACGTGCGTCTGTCCGTATGCGTGCGCGCGCGTGTGTGTATGCTTGCTTTTGTGTGTGTGTGTGTGTGTGTGTGTGTGTGTGTGTTGTGTGTGTGTGTGTGTGTGTGTGTGTGTGTGTGTGTGTGTGTGTGTGTGCCTACCATAGGTAGAAACGAGACAGACATAGATAGATAGATAGGTAGATAGATAGGTAGATAGACAGACAGACACACAGACAGACACACAGACAGACACACAGATGGATAGAGATAGAGACACAGATACAGAAAAAGAGACCGAAACAGAGACAAACAGAAAGAGGCAGAGAGACAAAGATACAAGCACAGACAGAGAAAGGCAGAGAGTGTTCATAATGAAGTCTTTTGAAAAAAGAGAATGTTGACGCTCTCACCATGATTTGTTTTTAGTTAAGATAAAACAACCGTTTATTTAGCTTCAGAAAGACGTCGATTAATCACCTGTTGAAACGCTTTCTGTTTTGGAAACTGGTTTAATCACGCAACGATTCGATAAATACAGCGGGAGAAACATCATTCAATATATTTGTTCTAATGTCTTTTTGTGCCGATTGTTTTATACAATGAAAATGAATATACAATTAATTGTTGGCATTGTTTGGCGTTCCAGATTTTAACACCCTGTTGGGTCATGAACAAGTATGCACTAAACTCTTACTCATCACAGGTGTGCGCGTGTGTCTGTTAACTCTAAGTGACATTGGAAGATGGACAGAGGAAGGCCCCATTGGGTGAAGTGTGCATAAGTACGGGTGTGAGTAAATAAGTGCGTACACGAGCAAGTGTGTAGGGGGGGGGAGGGAGGGAGGGGGCAAAAACAAAAGAGAAGAATAGGCAGACAGACATACAGGCAAACACAGGCACAAACAAAGAGACAGAGCCAGAGATGTACAGGAAAGAAAGCAGACAGGCAGACAGACAGACAGAACAATAGAAACTGAGAGAGATAGGGATAAAGGGACAGGGGGCAGAATGTGGGTGTCATAATGTCTCATTAGCAGAGTATTAACAAATATATAAAGACTTCCAGAAAGACTGACGTGATTAAGACCTTGCAAGAGAACTGTGTATGTATGCATGTATGTATGTATGTATGTATGTATGTATGCATGTATGTATGTATATATTTATGCATGTATGTATGTTTGCATGTCTGTTTGTCTGTATGTCTGCATGGATGTCTCGATGAATGGATAGATTGATGGATGGATGGATTGATGGATGGAAGGAAGGAAGGAAGGGAGGAAGGAAGGATGAAAGGAAGGAAGGAAGGATGGATGAATGGATATCTATGTATGTCTGTATCTATGTATCCATGTATGTATATATGTATTTATGCATC
>CM054144.1:11526873-11531873 GCA_028751875.1 Rapana venosa | reverse complement strand
TGTGCTTCACAGCAGAAGCCTTGGGCACTTCCAGCTGCAGGCAAAGGGAAGCTCTGGCACCGTACCGTGCATGTGCAAGGAGAGAGAGGTCTGCAAGAGATATTGTCAGAGACATGCACAAAGCCTAACTGGGTTACAGCGGCAGGAATAACAATGAAAGCCTGTCCTACGCTCCATGCCGCACAAGCGTTTTAGGGAGAACAAACAAAAAGTGTAGTGTAGTGTGGTGGTGTGTGGTGTGGTGTTGTTTTGGGTGTGGTGGTGGGGTGTGGTGTGGTGTGGTGAGATGGTGTGTGGGGTGGCGTGGGGGGAGGTTGTGTATGGTTGTGTGGTGTGGTGGGGTGTGGTATGGTGTGGTGTGGTGTCGTGTGGGGTGTGGTGTGATGGGGTGTGGGGTGGCGTAAAGGGAGGTTGTGTATGGTGGTGTGGTGTGGTTGGGTGTGGTAGGATGGGGTGTGGTCTGGTGTGGTGTAGTGTGGTATGGTGTTGGGTGTGGTATGGTGTGGAATGGGGTGGGGTGGGTTGGTGTTGGTTGGTGTGATGTTGTGTGGTACGGTACAGTGTGGTGTGGTGTGGTGGGTGGTGGGTGTGTGTAGTGTGGTGTGGTGTGGTGTGGTTTAGTGTAGTGTGGTGTGGTGTGGTATGGCGTGGTATGGTGTGGTGTTGGCTTTGGCGGTGTTTGGTGGTGTAGTGTGGTGTAGTGTGTGGTATGGTGAAGTGTCGTGTAGTGTCGTGTGGTGTTGTGTAGTGTACAGGTACAGGTACAGGTACAGGAGTCCCATAACCTATAAGGTCGTAGGGGAGCGAGGCGTCAGAGACCTCACTTCTCTAGGGCCAGCATATTGAGGGCGGCGCCCATCTCCTCTCCCTCGCTGCTTTACCTTCCCTGACCCTAAAGAGGGCAGGTACCCATTTACAGCTGGGTGAACTGGGGGAACTGTACTGAAGCCAAGGCGCGCAAACGGTCATTCATCCATCTGGTAACCACGCTCGACGCTGCTTAAACTTGGCTGGGGGAAAGCGAGTGCTCCGACCACTGAGCTATCCCGTCCCCATGCGTTGTGTAGTGTAGTGTAGTGTAATGTAGCGTAGTGTAGTGTGTGTATGTGTGTGCATACATGTGTGTGAGTGTGTGTGAGCGCGTGTGTGTTTGTGTGTGTGTATTTGAGTGAGTGAGTGGTGTGTGTGTGTGTGTGTGAGTTAGTGGTTCTAGTGCAGTGTAATGTAGTTGTGTGTAATATAAATGGGTAATAATAAGACAGAGAGACAGAGAGACAGAGAGAACAAGAAAGACAGAGACAGAAAAACTGAGAAACTGAGAGAGAAATAGACAGACAGACAGATAGACAGACATAAAGACAGGCAGGCATACGAACAGAATGAGACAGAGAAAGACAGAGAAAAAGGTATAGACACACTGGCATAAAAAATACAGACAGGCAGATAGACAGGGAAACATAAATATGTACATACATACACACATACACACACATACGTACATACATACATGCGTACATACATACATGCATACATACATACATGCATGCATACAGATAGACAGCCAGACATACAGAGAGACGGACAGACAGACAGACAGACAAATAAACAAACAGAGAGGCGTGTGCAGTCCATTGTGGTAAGAATACCCAGAAGAAAGGATACCTCTTTTGAATATACTTTAAACTTTTATTTCCACGTGGACATTATGTCAATAAAGCATTGACAAAGTATGCACAATACTAACATAAGGAAGACATTGTTGACATCTCAAATGGAAAAAAACCCAGTAGTGATAATAATTAGCATGCGCGCGTATCCAGACATGAATATGTAAATTTGCATTCATCGTGGGGATTGATAACAAGAGTTTTAAAGCTACTTGAAAGATTAAGGGCATTTTATACGAATGCACATTGAACGATGAGAAGGAAAACGAAAAGAGACACGAACGCATACGTAGAAGCACAAGAAGAATTACCGCACACTTCCCAATGCATACACACCAACGCACGCGCACGCACGCACGCACGCACACACACACACATATGCACACACACAAACACACACTCTCTCACTCTCTCTCTCTCACTCAAATACTCACGCGCTCCCAACAAGCACACACATATGCATGCATGCGCACTTGCATTCAAATACACACATACACGCGCACGCACGCACACACATGCACACACAGATAATTACAGAGATAGAGATAAGGAGAGAGGAAGGTAAAACACACACACACACACGACACACACACACACACACCACACACACACACACACACACACACACACACACGTACACACATACACACATGCATAGACACGTACATACACATAACACGTACACATGTACACACATACACACACACACACACACACACACACACTCAAACACGCACAAATTATTCTCGTTATGAAATTTAATTACTCTTGAAATAAAAGAAGAAAACACACACACACACACGCGCGCGCGCGCGCACACATATACACACGTGCACACACACACGCACGCACGCGCACGGGTGCACATACAATTATTCACGAAATGAAATTTCATTTATGTTGAAAAAAGGGAAAAAAATCAACAACACAACACAAACACACAACACACAACACACACAACACACACACACACACACACACACACACACGCACACACACACAACACACACACACACACACAGCGCGCAGGTATGTGCTTTGACGCACATACACACGTATACGAGGAGGCAAGGAAACTAGACGAGGGAGATGGGCATTGATATGAGTGCAATTTCCTGATTTCACAGGCAAAAGACAGAGCACAGAGAGATGAAGAGAAGAGAGAGAGAGAGAGAGAGAGAGAGAGATGAGAGAGAGAGATGACAGAGAGAGCGAGAGAGAGAGAGAGAGAAGAGAGAGAGAGAGAAGAAGAGAAGAGAAGAGCAGAGAGAGCAGAGAGACGAGAGAGAGAGGGAGAGAGAGAGAGAGAGGAAAGAGAGAGAGAGAGAGAGAGAGAGGGAGAGAGGAGAGAGAGGAGAGAGAGCGGAGAGAGAGAGAGGGAGAGAGAGAGAGAGCGAGAGAGGAGAGAGAGAGAGAGAGAGGAGAGAGAAGAGAGAGAGCGGGAGAGAGAGAGAGAGGAGAAAGAGAGAGAGAGCGAGAGACAGAGAGAGAGAAAGAAAGAGACAGACAGAAGACATACACACACAAAGACAGAGACAGAGAGAGAGAGAAAAAAAGAGAGAGAGAGAGAGAGAAAAAAGAGAGAGAGAGAGGGTGGAATTGGGGTAATAGAGAGACAGACAGACAGTCAAAGACAGAGATGGGGGGGGGGAGTTATTGGGAGATGTGAGAAGAGAGAGAGAGAGAGAGAGAGAGAGAGAGAGAGAGAGAGAGAGAGATTGGGGAGACAGAGAAAGATAGGGAGAGTCAGACAGAGAAAGAGACAAATACAGAGAAAAAGAGGAGAGAACATTGGGAGATAGAGAGAGGGAGGAGAGAGAGAGAGACAGGATACAGACAGACAGACAGAGGGACAAAGAGAGAGAGACAGAGATATAGACAGAAGACAGAGGGACAAAAAGACAGACAGACAAAAGCATAATGAAAGAGCCAAATCAAACAGACTAACAGCAATATCGACCCAGATGGACAGATTCAAAGAGACAATGATGGAGTGGGGCAGATTAATGTAAAATAGATGTTAACTACATAGATAGATTTTTTTTTTAATAAAAACAAGGGTGAAAAAGAAGAAGAAACGGAAGGGGAAGAGAAAAAGGAAGAAAGTGAACAAAGGTGAAAGGAAGGAAGAAAGAAAGAAAGGGAGAGAAAAGAATGGAACAAAAGGTGAAAGGAAGGAAAAGAAAGAAAGAAAGAAGAGACAAAAGAAGAAAAAAGAAAGATTAAAAGAAAGAAAGGAAGAATGAAAGATTGAATGAAATGAGAATGAATGAACAGACAGAAAATACAAAAGATGAGAAGAGACAGAACAGACAGAACGACATGGAACAGAAGATATGAACAATGCATAGAATTGAAAAGACGAGCAAAGAAGAATACAGAACACAAGAGAAGAGACAGACAGAAACAGACAGAAACAGAGCAGCAGACAGAGAGACAACAGATACAGAGACGAATAGAGACAAGACAGTTAGAACACAGAGACAGAGACATAGAGAAACAGAAACAGAGAGATATAGACATAGAAGACATAGACAGAAACAGGACAGACAGAGACAGAAACAGACAGAAACAAACAGACAGAAAAGACAGAAAACAGACAGAAAGACAGGCAGAAACAGAGACAGACATAGAGACAGATAGAAACACAGATATACAGAGACAGACAGAAACACAGACAGACAGAAACACAGACAGACAGAAACATAGATAGACAGAAACAGAGACATACAAAGAGACAAACAGAAACAAAGACATATAGAAATAGAGACACAAACAGAGACAGACAGACACACAGGCAGACAGAAGCATAGACACAGACAGATACAGACCGAGACACAGAGCCTATGTGGGGCAGTGGCTTAGCCGTCCTGGGCGATGCGTGGAAACAACTGCCTGCCTTGATTCAATTGGCGCTCTCCACACTGTCTGCACTAGTGGCCCACAGAACCCCTGTCTGATAAAACTGACCTTTCAATGTCAGTCTACAGGACAGAAGTGGCGGAGCGACAGCAATAAGCTTCTGGCAAAGATCTCTGAACATCTTCTCCAGTCTAGTTTTTACTGCACATTCCTACGTTTTCTTCTTGTAGGGGAATGATATGTATAAGTATAACAGTCCTGTAGAACATTGTTCTCTTGAATTGCAATTAGCGAGACATGGCATAAAGAACAGGACATATTTTGTTAGGATTTAAAGGGAACAAGCAGTGAATTGAGTTATAATATAACATGTTATGTTTCTTATTGGCATATCAACTTTACAATGTAAAGCAACATTTCGACCATTTTGATGGCGGTAGTGATGATGGCGATGATGATGATGATGACGAT
>CM054144.1:11501873-11519373 GCA_028751875.1 Rapana venosa | reverse complement strand
TAACGGCAGTGTGGTACATTTTCGCTCATATAACAGAAAAAAACCCAGCTGCTGTCATAGCATTCGTCGACGACAAAGAAGAAGTAAACGGTACATGATAATATAAGGTTTTGTTTTACAAAAATCGATAAACTGTATAAAGCAAAACTGGGCTAGTAACCGAATATTTTACATGTGAAGAACGTGGAGTTTATTTTTGCAGCTTTTGTGATTTTACAGTTTTCAGTATTTGAAATAGCACAACACTTGAAATACATCGTTACCAAAATTCATCCTTTGGGGTACATAAAAGTTCAGCATAATAATATGAATTTGTTATGCCCTTAAGCCGAGATGTAAAAGCACATGACACCATTACATTTTTTGTTTTGCACTGACCAGGATTGAGACACGTTCAAGGACATTGGAGAAGATTCACACACTTGTAATATTCGTTAATTCTGAGATTGATTTTTGTTAAAGGTTTCAACATATCCGGTGTTGCTAAATTGATGTTTGGAATGGTTTGCTGCCATTTTTTAAAAATTTAATAATAATAAATGGAACTTATATAGCGCTATATCTTGCAAAGACAAATCAAAGCGCTTGCATTCAACTTAATCTTACACAGTCATGCAATCAATGATAAATAAGCAATAGTTTAAACAAAGAGGTATTTACAAACATGGTGCGATGCAGACAAAATCTATGAAATAAAATTTCAATCGTCAAATGTTTTTCAAAAGCACACACACACTCACACAGGTCATATACTTTAGCAGGGTGATAGGACATGGGTTAGTGAAGGTGGGATAGCTCTGACAGGAAACAGGAGGTTAAACTTATCAAATACTGTGGCTCATGCAAGGGCCTCTATGGTCGGCGGGCTATAAACAAGAAGACTGGATTGAATAGCCACTTACTTTACTTCACTAGGGCTGAAAGATTACATGTTGGAGTAGCACTACCCTTCCGCCACCCCCCTCTCCTCTCTCTCTCTGTCTCTCTGTCTCTATGTATTTATCTATATCCCTATCTACATCGCTTCCATCTCCGTTGGTGGAAGACCCCTTTGCAACCTCAGATTTGCAGATGACATTGACCTCATGGGCGGCAGCAAACAAGAACTGCAAAAACTCACAGATAGTCTATCAGATCGAGCGAGCGCATACGGCATGGAGGTCAGTACAGAGAAATCAAAGATCATGGTCAACAGCGCAAGTAATGACAGCACGGAAATAAAGATGAATGGAGAAATACTGGAAGAGGTGAGCCAATTCAAATACTTAGGCTCCATCCTAACAAAAGATGGCACATCAAACAATGAAGTGAAAGCTGGCATTGCAACAGCAACATCTGCTCTAGCCAGACTCGAGAGGATCATCAGAAGCAACAACATCAGCTTCTGCACCAAATATCACCTTTACAAATCCCTCGTGATATCTATCCTTCTATATGGCTGTGAATCATGGACTCTGTCAGCAGAGCTAGAGAGGAGAATCCAAGCATTCGAGAACAAGTGCCACAGAAGACTCCTCAAAATATCATACAAAGAACACAAGACCAACAACTATGTGAAAGAAGAAATCAAAAAGCGTGTGGGCCCCCAAGAACCTCTGCTCTCCACCATAAAGAGGAGAAAACTGATGTGGTTTGGTCACACCACAAGACACAACACCGTAGCAAAAACCATCTTGGAGGGAACGATTGAAGGCAAGAGAAGAAGAGGCCGCCAAAAGAAATCATGAGTTGACAACATCAAAGACTGGACCGCCCACCCCCTGCAACACCTTCTTCTAGCCACACAGGATCGTGAAGCATGGAAAACGATCTCTGTCGCGTCTTCTCTCATGTCCCCCCTACGTCCTTTGAGACATGAGACTGAGTGAGTAAGTGAAGTATCTATATATCTCTCTTCTTCTTCTTCTTCTTTGTATGTCTGTCTGTCTGTTTCTCTTTCTCTCTCTCTCTCACTCTCCCTCTCACTGGCTGCCTCCCCCCCCCCTCCCCGTCCTCTCTCTCTCTTTCTCCCTCTCTCTCTGATTGCCCCTCCCCCCCCTCTCCTTTTCCCTGCATTTCTCATTTCTTCCTCTAACTTCCACAGCTGAAGAGAAAACAAAAGCTGCAGAAAGCCCGTGTTTATTCTGTCAACTGCTGTGGGAAAGGAAGACAAAGTGAGCGGGGCCTGTGCCGCTTCAACTCTCCGCCTGCTGCTGAAGACAGAGTGTGGCTGACACTGGCGGAGATGGAGTCAGTGTGATGGAGGCTCTGGCAGGGCAGCCTGCTCCTCTGGACAGTTCTCCCTCTCTTCTCTTCTCTACACTTTTTCCTGTTGATCTCTCTGTGTCTCTCTGTGTCTGTCTGTTTGTCTGTGTCTGTGTCTGTCTGTCTGTTTGTCTGTCTGTCTGTCTGTCTGTCTGTCTCTCTCTCTCTCTCTCTCTCTCTCTCTCTCTCTCTCTCTCTCTGTGTCGCTCTCTCGTTCTCCCCACACTTTTCCTGCTGATAGCTCTGTCTCTGTATCTTTCTCTGTCTCTGTTTCTCTCTCTCTCTATCTATCTCTATCTCTCTCTCACCCCCACACTCTCCCTGTTGGTATGTCTTTCTTTTATTGCACTCTTCCTTTTAATATAGATAGCTCTTTTATTCATACTGTTTCTGGTGATTGGTCTCTTTCTGGGTCATTCTTCCTGCTTTTATTTCTCGTTCTCTCTCTTCTCCAGACTCCTTTCTGTTCATATTGTTCTCTCTTATCCACACTCCCCCATAAAACAGTAAGGCTCTCCTTGTGGCACAGACTGCAGACTGCTTTCTTGAGTTAGCTTTTGATCTCAACCTTACATGCGTTTTGTATGCATCTATCTCTCTCTCTCTCTCTCTCTCTGCTCTCTCTCTCTCTCTCTTCTTCTCTC
Source organism: Rapana venosa (assembly GCA_028751875.1). NCBI lineage: Eukaryota > Metazoa > Mollusca > Gastropoda > Neogastropoda > Muricidae > Rapana > Rapana venosa. Next base: position 11,516,485 of record CM054144.1, on the reverse strand, counting down.
TCTCTCTCTCTCTCTCTCTCTCTCTCTCTCTCTCTCTCTCTTTCTCTCCCTCCCACCCTCCCCTTCCTCGTCTGACAGCCAGCAAGACGTGTCACTCCTCAGCTCTTACAAATGTTGTAATCTTTCCATCATAGTTCACTCTAGATGGCTGATGAAGGACTCCCATCACTGGTAGAAGGCATGCTGAATGCTGTGCTGAAAGAAATGTCTGTGTCCTCTTTGAAAATCGCCGGTAGAGACATCCAGCCTGTCGTTACTCTAAGCCTGTTGCTTTCAACTTCAATGTAGTGCCCTTCAACTCAGGTCAACATTGTCTACAGAGAGAAATGTGTGTCACAAGCCAAAAGAGATAGATTGAGAGCTGAAAAGCTCTGGGCAAGTTGAGAAAAATCATTTTGCTTAGTTTTCTCCATCCCACAGCGTGTTGATTATCATGATGAACTTTTTTTAAAACCATCGTGTGTTATCTGAACCATAGGTATGCACCCCAAGTGTTTCTGCTGTGCTTGCAACATGGAACAATCCACCAGAAGAATGAGGAATAAACATGTTCCATTGTGAAGTTGATCCTAAGGCAGTGGCTGTGTGCTGTGGACAAAACTGCCACTGTAAAGCATTAGCTAGCTTCGAAGTACGTGGGTAGAAAAGCCTGTGTATAGTACCTGGCATTGCAGAAGACGCGAGTTGTGCTGATTGTTGGACAAGTGTGTCTGAATGAAAGGCTGTGTTGGAACATGAACGTCAGTGCCATGAACCAAGGCAGAGCGATGCATCATCTGAACTTACTGTGTATGTCGTTATAGTATGGCAGTACATTGACAAATTTACAAGAACACATACATGAACTTCAAATACACATACACGACATGGCAAACCTACAGCAGCTGTTAATGGAGGAAATTCTAGCATTTGTATAATTATGATTAATTCATTCTGTGGGAGATAAACAGTATGGCAAAGGTGGTGTAGGAATTAGCTAGTCATCCCTGCGTTGACTTTGAAGGTTATGTTGTAAATTATTCCATGATGTCGTGATTATGTCATAACCATCACTGCGTTGCAAGTGTTTCTGAAAGCTTCTGGAATGCTTTTATCTTGACTAGATGGTGTGTCTCTGACCCTCTGTCCCTATGGGGAAGGGCATAAAGCATACTTCATTACAAACACATTACACTGACGTGGTTTCATATCCAATTTTAGGTTCATGGCCGCTTTTACATGTGGGTTAAATTCTCAAAAACAGTGTATTCAAAACTCATTGGACGCTCTACTTACTGGCTTAAGGAGCTTTAGCAGCAAGTTCGCTGTTCTCTCTTTTGCTAGGAAAGACAAGAAGAAAACCAGTTCCTCTAGCTTACAAGTTCTGTGCTTGCTGCAGCTGTTAGACCAGGCTACGAAACCCATGCCATGGCAGTTATGAGAGCTGTTGTCTGTCGGTGTTATTCTTTATAGTTGGGTTTGTGATGTGTGCCTAGTTCGCCTCCCTGTGCTCCATTGTGAATAGGCTTCAATCTGACCACGCTCAGATAGTGTTGTCACTATTGCCATTATCCTTGTCTCTCTCTGTCTGTCTCTCTGTCTGTCTCTCTCTGTCTGTCTCTCTGCCTGTCTCTCTGTCCCTCTCTGTCTCTCTGTCTGTCTGTCTGTCTGTCTCTCTCTCTCTCTCTCTCTCTCTCTCTCTCTCGCTCGCTCGCTCGCTCGCTCTCGCTTTCTCTCTCTGCCCCTCGGCTTTCGTCATCTATGTATGTAATAGTGTAAGTCTGTGTTTTTGAACGAAGAGGTGTGTACGCATACGCCCGTCCGCTCTCTGTGTGTGCATGGTTTTTTTTGTTTTTTGTTTTGTTTTTGTTTAATGTCCATTCACTACTTGGTGATAAGGACACACCCGCATTCAAATCAACATCTCTCTCTCTCTCTCTCTCTCTCTCTCTCTCTCTCTCTCTCTCTCTCTCTCTCTCTCTCTCTTTAATGTACGTATATTTATATTATCACAACTATCTACAGTAGTGGTCTTACTGGGGAAGAATATATAATCTCAGCAACTGATGTTATGAACTGCTGAGAGTCATATAAAACTTCTTGAACAGTGGCATATTTTTTATGAATATCTATTCCTTTCCTTTTAAACAGGTCAGTTAGGATTGGGCAATCAAACAATAAATGGTGGATTGAAAGAGATTGAGAACAGCAACATGTCATATTTTTAGAGTATTTGGTGTTCCATGCATTTAGCCTCATTTTATATATTAAAATGTCTACTTTCCGTGAGGAAGAAATGTTTTCAAAGTGTGTTTTCTTCATTTTGGAATGCATGCAATTCATCAATTTAGCATTAATTTCATGGGAGGACAGTGCGAGATTGGAATCAAACGTTTCATTGTTGCAATCAGAGGCACCTTGTTTTGCTAAAGAATCAACCAACTCATTCCAATAGATTCCACAGTGAGAAGGGACCCAGCATAAAGTTATTTGTATGCCTCTGCTTGCAATACAATGTATCAAGAATTTTATCTCAAATACAATATCTTTCCTTATGTTCCCCTGCCAGTGCTTTAGTGTCATCAATACTGCTTTTGAGTCGACGCAAAAAAGAATCTGACGAATATCAAGCGCAGTATTTGACAATAAATTCAAGGCCATAAGGATCGCAAACAATTCACACGTAAAAATAGAAAAATGTTTTCCTAAATGAAATGATTTTTGTACTTTTAAAACAGGAATCACAAATGCTGCCCCATTTCTTACTGATTCCAGTACAGATCCATCAGTATATACTTTTAAATAATTAGCATAATTGCTTTCAATGTGACTTTTTACATCAACAGTGAGCAAGTTTGGATCTTCATTCTTTTTTACATCCGTGTAGTCAGTGTCAAAGTTAGCTGATATATGTTCCCAAGGAGGCATTTGGGGAACCATTGGAAAAATTGGAATTGTTGTTAGGTCAATACCAATGTCTTTCATTAATGAATCTGTATAATTTTTAATTGGCAGAAGAAATGAAATATTGCTTGCTCGTTTTGGATAATCAGTGTCTTGATTCATAAGAATTTCCCCTTTTACTGAATTTGGAACAGAGAGACTTCGAATCACATACTTTGATATGGCTAATCTTCGTTGATCAGAAAGAGAGAGTAGCTGTGCTTCTTTATAAGTATTAGTTATGTTAGCATGGACTGGAACACCAAGTGCTATTTTTATGGCTTTACTGTCTAAACTTTGTAATTTTTTAAGAAGATATTCTGCAGCAAAAAAATAAACTTCTTGTCCATAGATTATTTTTGAGCATACTAAAGATTGAGCCAAATGTATCAGTGTCTTGGTATTTTGGCTCCATGCCTGAGAACTTATTATTTTTAAAAAGTTAAGTCTTTTTCTAGCCTCAGATATTAACTGGTTGATGTGCAACTTCCAACTCAGCTTTCTAGTTAAAATTACACCTAAGAATTTGACATCTGGTTTATACTTAAGCACTGTTCCCTCTAATTTCAGGATTGGTAATTTTGATGGGTTTTCACCATTATTAAACAGCACCAGACATGTTTTTTCTGCAGATAATTCTAACTTATTCTCATTCATAGAGCTACAGAATTTATTAAGCTCGTCTTGATATATTTTTTCAACATGATTGATTACTCTTTTTGTGGTGTTTTTCCGAACTGAAGTATTTATCCATATAGCAATGTCATCAGCAAACTGGACAACTTGTGTATCAGTTGACAAACAACTAGGAAGATCATGTACAAGAATAGAGAACAAAATCGGGGCAAGCACTGATCCCTGCGGAATACCTAAATCAATAGACTTTAAGGATGAGTAGACTGGACCCAGTTTAGTACAAATTGATCTATCAGATAAAAAATTTATAAGATATTTATATAACAATGTGTGTGCATGTGTAAGTGTGTGTGTTTTTTGTTTTGTTTTTGTTAAATGTCCATTCACTACTTGATGATAGGACACACGTACATCCGCATTCAAACCAACATCTCTCTCTCTCTCTCTCTCTCCTCTCTCTCTCTCTCTCTCTCTCTCTCTCTCTAATGTATGTATATTTATATTCTTACAACTATCTACAGTAGAGGTTTACTGGGGAAGAATATATAACCTCAGCAACTGATGTTACGAACTGCTGAGAGTCATTATAAAACTTCTTGACCAGTGGCATATGTTTATGAATATCTATTCCTCTCCTTTTAAACAGGTCAGTTAGGATTGGGCAGTCATACAATAAATGGTGGATTGACAGAGATTGAGAACAGCAACATTTACTATTTTTAGAGTATTTGGTGTTCCATGCATTTAGCCTCATTCTATATATTAAAATTTTTACTTTCCGTGAACAATAAATGTTGTCAAAGTGTGTTTTCTTCATTTTGGAAAGCATACAATTTATCAATTTAAGCATTCATTTCATGCGAGACCAATGCGAGATTGGAATCAAACGTTTCATTGTTGCAATCAGAGGCACCTTGTTTTGCTAAAGAATCAACCAACTCATTCCAATTGATTCCACAGTGAGAAGGGGCCCAGCATAAAGTTATTTGTATGCCTCTGCTTGCAATACAATGTATCAAGAATTTAATCTCAAATACAATATCTTTCCTTATGTTCCCCTGCCAGTGCTTTAGTGCCATCAATACTGCTTTTGAGTCAACGCAAAAAAGAATGTGGCGAATATCAAGCGCTGTATTTGACAATAAATTCAAGGCCATAAGTACTGCAAACAATTCACACGTAAAAATAAAGAAAAGTTTTCCTTAAAAAAATTAATTTTTGTACTTTTAAAAGAGGAATCATAAATGCTGCCCCATTTCTTACTGATTCCAGTACAGATCCATCAGTACATACTTTTAAATGATTAGAATAATTACTTTCAATGTGACTTTTTACATCAACGGTGAGCAAATTTTGATCTTCATTCTTTTTTACACCCGTGTAGTCAGTGTCAAAGTTAGCTGATATATGTTCCCAAGGAGGCATTTGAGGAACCATTGGAAAAATTGGAACTGTTGTTAGGTCAATACCAATGTCTTTCATTAATGAATCTGTATAATTTTTATTTGGCAGCAGAAATGAAATATTGCATGCTCGTTTTGGATAATCAGTATCTTGATTCATAAGAATTTCATCTTTTACTGAATTTGGAACATAGAGACTTCGAATCACATACTTTGATATGGCTAAACTTCGCTGATCAGAAAGAGAGAGTAAATGTGCTTCTTTATAAGTATTAGTTATGTTAGCATGAACTGGAACACCAAGTGCTATTTTTATAGCTTTACTGTCAAAACTTTGTAATTTTTTAAGTAGATAATCTGCAGCAGAAAAAAACCTTCTTGTCCATAGATTAATTTTGAGCGTACTGAGGATTGATCCAAATGTATCAGTGTCTTGGTATCTTGGCTTCATGCCTGAGAACTTATTATTTTTTAAAAAGTTAAGTATTTTTCTAGCCTCGGATATTGACTGGTTGATGTACAACTTCCAGCTCAGCTTTCTAGTTAAAATTACACCTAAGAATTTGACATCTGGTTTATACTTAAGCACTGTTTCTTCTAATTTCAGGATTGGTAATTTTGATGGGTTTTCACCATTATTAAAAAGCACCAGACATGTTTTTCCTGCAGATAATTCTAACTCATTCTCATTCATAGAGCTACAGAATTTATTTAGCTCGTCTTGATATAATTTTTCAACATGATTGATAACTCTTCTGGTGGTGTTTTTCCGAACTGAAGTATTTATCCATATAGCGATATCATCAGCATAATGAACAACTTGTGTATCAGCTAACAAACAACTAGGAAGGTCATGTACAAGAATAGATAACAAAATCGGGGCAAGCACTGATCCCTGCGGAATACCTCAATCAATAGACTATGTGTGTGTGTGTGTGTGTGTGTGTGTGTGTGTGTGTGTGTGTGTTGTGTGTGTGTGTGATTAAGTAGATTTTTAAACGAGAAAAGTATTTGAAAAAAGAACACATTCAACAACGTCGTTTTCTTTGTTTTATATGGTAAACGAGACGAGTAAAAGAGCTTTTGTTCGGCAATAATTGTAGTGCGAAGGTATTTTACAACTTGATCCTTGCCCTATCCTTATGTTTGGAAAGTGCAAGAGACAACCAGTTCAAATTTCGTGTCACCTGATATTTGCAGAGCTAAAAAGTGTCCACTGTAATTCTACGTAGCTTGATCATGACAATATATTCACTAATCGTTAAGTGTAATGGTTCTTTTGTCTCTTTTATAAGGCGTTTATGGTATTAAGGTGTTTATTTGCGATAAAAACTGCATCTGCTGGATTTGTTTTGTTTGTTCCTGTTTTACTCACACACACTCATACACACACCCCACACACACACACACACACACACACACACACACACACACACACACACACACACACACCCGCGCATTACACATACATATATGCACGACATATTTATATTTTTCACTCACTGACCAGATCATCATAAATTATATAATTCACTTTTTGTTATCTTTTTAAGCTATCAAACTGATATGTATTTTTTTGTGTAAACTTCAGTAATGAAACAGCCATTTGACAGATACCTTACCAAAAAATAGAAAGTATCTAAGGCATGGCAAAATTACTGATCTCGATTGTTTATTGCACATGGTGATCAGACGTTCTTCAGTTATCTCCTTTACTTTATTTTACCGTATTCTTTTGATATCGAGGATACTGGAATAAGCTCTCATGTTTCTTTTTTGCATCCAATCCTCGCGTGTATGCAGTTTTGTAAATTTTGTCATCCATTCCCACAGGCACACAACGACCTACTCTTCCGAATATCGGAATGGCCTTTAACGTATGCACAAGATGCTCTGCATGCGTTCAAATGCGAGACCTTGGATTATAGTCTCATCCAAAAGCCGTTTTGGGACATATTTATGAAAATAGATAGATAGATAGATAGATAGATAGATAGAGAGAGAGAGAGAGAGAGAGAGAGGAGAGAGAGAGAGAGAGAGAGAGGAGAGAGATCATGGGAAAGAGAGAGAGGAAGAGAGAGAGAGAGATTTGTATATTCAAAAGAAAAGTCGACATTTCTATCCTTTTCTTCATGTTTAAATTTCTCCATCCATCACACTTAGCTGCACTGACTCACCATGTCGATTTTCTGGTTTTGTTTTTGTTTTTGTTTCTTTATCGTTGTGCTTTTTGTCAGAAAATTATTCATGATTTCTTGGAAAACAGAACATTAATCTGATCAATGCTAGCAGCAGAACGTCGTGTATAAAGAACGGACCTCAAGCTTGTTCATGAATGCACACAAATTCAGTTAGGAGATACTTCATTTCGCAGGGTCACGGAAACGTATTCACTTCCTGATAGTTTATATATTCTTTTTATTCACATTTCTTTCGGGTGTTCTGGGCGATGTCTGCATTTGCAGGGTATGTCTCAGCGGCACCTCGTTAGGCCCGCTAATAAAGTTGGCTGCATTTGATATTCCATTTCTCATTTTTGTATATTGCAATTGCTCTGTTTATTATCCTCTGTGGCGCCGATTTCATTTGCAATCATTGTTTCCGACGAAACTTAATAGGCTCGCGTATACAAAGCTACACTTAATGCGGTCGTTGTTATTTTTTCCCCCGTGAATATCGAAATAAGTTATATTTTTCAGTTTTCCCGTATGCCATTATAGCAGCACACACCAATCAAGACTGCATAATTAATAGTTACAGCAAGAATGTGGGCAGTTGTTAATAGCTTCACAGCTCGAACGGTGTGTATGTTTGCTGCATGACGTTCCCCGTGTTTCTTTTTTATTTTTCTGTTGTTGAGGTGAGTGACTTTAGTAGCTTTTATCTTTTGGTCATTAGGTAGAAGACAACGAACTTTGTTTTTGTTTCTCTAAAAAAGGACAGAGACATATGGCGTCTTCGTCTTCGTTGAACGCTCAGACAGCAACTCTGGAGGCCCTGGAAATGCTCTGTATGCCGATGGCCTTCCAGGGGTCGGAAGAGCTTGTCCCTCAGCAACAGGTCAGTATGCCAGATATCGGCCCTAATGTTTAGGTGTGTTGGACAGGCAGGTCTGGGGGAAGTGTTCCACTGTCATGGGAGAAGTGCCGCAGGGGCATGTCTCAGGATCACCAATGTGAAAATGTGGTGTCTGAGTCTGCAGTGTCCAGTCCTCGGTCTCACCATGGTCAGTTGTTCTTCTCTGGGCAGGAGGTAGTAGCCATCTTTATTGTTGAAAATAGTAATGTAATTAATGTTTACACTTTTTCGGCTTTTCAATCATCCTTGTTGGGTATCCCTGGGTACTACAATGCAGAATTCGTCATTATTTCTTTCTGTTATGGATGTAAATTGTATATCTCTGCAAAAATGTCCAACTGTCTGTTGTACAGTTCTTTATGTCCATCCACTGAGTTTGAATCAAACGCTTTGATTCGTTTGCTTTACAAGATTAAGCGAAATATAAATCCCATATATTATCATATTATCGTGAAGTTAGTTTTTGTTCGTTGTGTATGTGGCTGACTGGCTGATTTGTGTGTACTTGCACATGTGTCCTGTAGAGCCTGTCTTGTGTGTGTCAAAGGCACAAACCCCACCCCCAAACCCTACGGGGAGCAGCATTGCAAGATACCGCAGCGCTGATGGGGCGGGTTTTGCTCTGCCAAAGATTTCAATACGTTTCACATTGGATGTCTGGCCTTAACTGAAAGTAAGAGGTAGATAAATTAATTTTTGACTATAATTGATTTATCATTTATTCATTCTTCATTATCCAGTAAATTTACTCATTCATTATTCATATCCATTCCATCCATCCACCATCCCTTCAGCAATTCATTCATTCATGCATTTATTCAATAAGTCAGTCAGTTCAGTAATTTAGTCATCCATCCATTCCATCCATCCATCATCCATCCATCAGCTTAATTTTTATTCATCATTTATTCATTCAGTCAGTCAAAACATTCAAATTTAAATCAGTCTTCATCCATCCATCCATCCATCCGTAAGTCCATCAATTCGTTCATTTCTTTCTTTCTTTTTTTATTTGTTTGTATATTTATTTATTAGTTCTTTCATCATTCATTCATTCATTCATTCATTCATCCATGAAACTGTCAACCGTTGAGCATTCATTCATTAACCCATTGATTTCCTATGCCATGTCTTTTCCCTCCCCTAAGCCTGTGAGTGAGTCACGCAAAAGTAACCTAATCACTGCAGTCACCCAGGACCTACAGCTAAATGACTGACAATGACTCAACGCGGGCCACTCACTATACAAGTGAAGTAGCGATGAAAAAGACAGAATTTCCAGTAATGAGAATGAAGAGGAGAACATCAATACCCCCATGTCAATACAAACTGAGACGCTAGTGACTTGACCCGGTTGTTTCTTCACATCAAACCAACGGACCGGGTTTTTATGGCAGAGTAGCGAGGACTATTATGGGCCTAATTGCAAGAAATGTTAGTTAATAATGTTGTGTGTACCAAAAAGATGCAGCCCGTTGAAAATGAAAACAGAATTAAAATGTATGTCATTGTTATAATATTGCAGTTTTGGGGTTAACGATGCCCGTTTGGGCCCATATTGTTTTTATACCTCGTCCTTGATATCAGAATGATGGGAGTTTTTTCAGGAAAAAAAAGTACGGGGGATGTCTGTATGTGTCTCAAAATCGGAGTCATGACTAAACTAATAAACAGGAAAAAAAAAGTTTTCTCTCTAACAATTGATTATGAAAATTGCAACCAAAAACTAACAAAAAAACATTTGTTTCAATTTACTGATATTTTTGTTTTTGCTGATTTAACCACTTATTTACCAGCCCATTGCCCCCCCACTTCGTTTGAAAAAAGAAACACAACATTCATACCTTTGTCTGAGGGAACGAAAGAAAAAAAGTTAAAACATTTATGTCCGAAATATAAACAACAACAACAAACCCAAAAAAACAAAAAAAATAGGGACGCCCCAAAACAAACAAAATCACAAACACTAACACACGACACCACACACACACACACTCTCACACACAAACCAAAACACAAAAAAACACACACATACAAAAACCACAGCACCCACACACACACAACACATACACATAGCACCAAGCGCGCACGACCCGGGCTGATAAGTCTCCACGCGTAGTGGCTTTAAAAAAGATGGGGGATCTTGTGTCATGGAACCGACCGCCCGAGAATGGATTTTATAATCCCTCATTCTAAAATTTCCAATTTTTTTTTTCACAATTAAAACCCAGATGTCTCTATGTTTTAAATCACAATAAATTGATTTCTGGATTTGAAATTTCGGTTAAAAACGTCTGCTCCTGTAAGAAAATAGTTAAAAAAAATGATGTAGAATAAAAAAAAAAAACCCCCAAATAACAAAACTAAAACCCCTAAAATGGAGAAAACAAACCCCGCCCTTAAAAAGCAAACAACAAAACAAACAAACAAAAAGCAAGCAAACAATTAAAAAACAAACAAAGCCAAGCAAACAAAAATATAAAGAAAGAAAGAAAGAAGCAAGCAAACAAACTAAACAAGCAAACAAACTTCCACTCATATTTGCAAAGACTCATAAACTGTTTCTAGAAGAAGGTACATCACTTCAAAATGTATACTTCTAGTACTGTTCCAGAAAGACCATCATGAACAATAATCATCAGGATGGTGAGAGAGACAGTGAGAGAGAGAGAGAACCAGACAGACAGAGACACAGACACAGACAGACAGAAAGAGACACAGACAGAGGCAGAGACAGACGCGTAGACAGAGGCAGAGAAACAAAAAGACAGAGAGAAATCATTCAAACCAATCAATCAAATTCTTTTATTTCGAGGTTGATGAATAAGCACACATTTGCTCTTTTTACATCCAGTTACCGCCCCTATCAGGAACATCCTGTAAATGAACATACATAAAAAAATGAGAGAGAGAGAGAGAGAGATGAGAGAGAGAGAGAGAGAGAGAGAGAGAGAGAGAGAGAGAGAGAGAGAGAGAGAGACGGGAAGGGAGGGAGGGAGAGAGAAAAAGAAAGAGTGATGATTTATAGTGATGTTTTGCACATCACTGACTATCAAAAAGAGATATTCGTTGCATATTATCATCTACACAATTATACATAAGCGTGCACGCACCAACGCATGCATACATACACACACTCTCTATCTATCTATCTCTCCCCATCTCCCCTCCTCCCTCTCTCTCTCTCTCCCCATCTCCCTCTTCTCTATCTCCTTCTCTCTCCCCTCTCCCCCTCTCTCTATCTCTGTCTCTGTCTGTATGCCTGTCTGTCTCTCTCTTCTTTCCCTCTCCTCTCTCCCCGACCCCTCTCTTTTTCTCGCCATCTCCCCTCTTCCCTCTCTCTCTCTCTCTCTCTCTTCTCCCATCTCCCCTCTTCTCTATCTCTTTCTCTCTCCCCTCTCCCCCTCTCTCTACTGTCTCTGTCTGTATGCCTGTCTTCTGTCTCTCTCTTCCCTCTCCTCTCTCCCCGACCCCTCTCTTTTTCTCGCCATCTCCCCTCTTCCCTCTCTCTCTCTCTCTCTCTCTCCCCATCTCCCCTCTTCTCTATCTCTTTCTCTCTCCCCTCTCCCCCTCTCTCTATCGTCTCTGTCTGTATCCTTCTGTCTGTCTCTCTCTTTCCCTCTCCCTCTCTCCCCGACCCCCTCTCTCTTTCTCGCCATCTCTCCTCCTCCCTCTCTCTCTCTCGCCATCTCCCCTCCTCTCTATCTCTTTCTCTCTCAACCTCCCTCTCTCTCTATCTCCTTTCTGTCTGTCTCTTTCCCTCTCCTTCTCTCCAAGACCCTCTAACTCTCCTCTCCCCATCTCCCCTCCTCCCCCCCTCCCTCTCTCCCCTCCTCTCTCTCTCTCCCATCTCCCCTCCTCTCTATCTCTTTCTTCCCCTTCCCCCTCTCTCTCTATCTCTGTCTCTGTCTGCCTGTCTCTCTTTCCCTTTCCCTCTCTCTCCTATCCCCCCCCCTCTCTCTGTCTGTGTCTGTCTCTGTCTCTGTCTGTCTCTGTCTCTGTCTGTCTGTCTCTTCTTCTTCCTCTCTCCCTCTTCCCCTATCCTCCCCCCCCCCTCTTTCTCCCTCTGTCTCTGTCTGTCTGTCTCCCTTCCCTCTCCCTCTCTCCCCTATCCTCCCCCCTCCTTTCCCTCTCTCTGTCTCTCTCTGTCTGTATTTGTCTCTGTCTCTCTCTGTCTGTCTCTCTTTCCCTCTCCCTCTCTCCCCGATCCCCCCCCATCCTTTCCCTCTCTCTCTCTCTCTGACTGTGGACGGGATTCTATTTTTCTTTATTTCTGGAGTCATGTCTCTCCAGCAAATCACTCCAATCACCTAAAGAAGTACAGCTTAACGATGGATAATGACTGACTGCTGAAAAAAAGAGACATACGATTTAAACAAAAAGAAAACAACTTTCAGCTAATAACTTAAACTTAACTACTTGACATCATTAATTGTTAGAAAGAAAAGAAAAGAAAAAAAAAACGAAAATCGAGGACATTATCAATCCACTCGTCTCCTAGACTTTTCTTGATTTTTTTTTAGTCGAAACAACGGGGACATTTTACCAGACAGTTAAAAAAAAAGTTGACTATAATTCTAATGGCTAAAAGTTGAATATTAAGCTAACTGAATGATAAAAGAACCAATTTTTTGTTTTATCGTATTTGAAATAACAAAAACGTTTTTCTTCAAAGCTTAAAGAAATGTTTGCTATGTTTCTCATAACAAAAAAAATGAATATTTAACTAACTGAATAATAAAAGAACCGGTTAAAAACTATTTTCTGTGCCAATGTTGTTGACTAGCTTTTCGGGGTTGAATCATATTATGGTCTTGTACACAGTAAAAACAACTTGTTTTTCTCTGAGAATTTAGATCATATTCCTCCTTGAAATTATAAGAAGAAAAACGCATCGCAAACACAGTAGAAATGCAAAGCAAAATTGTTTTTTAAATCATAGCTGAAAACAAAACAAATACAGTTTATACAATAAATGGATCTTCAGGATTGAAAATAGACTGCTCTCATAATTATAATGCAGTTTTAGTTTGACAGGAATAAATGTGATCAATGAAATGACATGAAATTAGATAAAATATATCTAGAGCAGTAAGATAAAAAAGAAAAAAAACTTCATTTTAGCAAACTTAGACAGAAATATATAATTATTGTAACAAAAATTGAAATCAGTGTGTGTGTGTACTGTGTGTGCGTGCGTGCGTGCGTGCGTGTTTGTGTGTGTGTGTGCGTGCGTGTGTGTGTGTGTGCATGAGTGCTTGCGTGCGTGCGTGTGTGTGGGTGTGCGTGCGTGTGTGTGTGTGCCTGAGTGCGTGCGTGCGTGTATGTGTGTCCATCACTGTTTTCTTCTTTGTTTCTGTCCTTCTGTGAAGCTGTGCATACATCAACCTTTCTCTGCATCTCTCTCTGTCTCTCTGTCTCTCTGTCTCTGTCTCTCTATCTGCTCTCTCTCTCTATCCATATGTCTCTGTCTCCCTGTCTGTCTCTACCCATATGTTTCTGTCTCCCTGTCTGTCTGTCTCTCTCCATGAATCTGTCTCTGTCTCCATGTCTGTCTGTCTCTCTCCACCCATCTGTCTCTGTCTCCATGTCTGTCTGTCTCTCTATCTATCTATCTCTGTCTCCATGTCTGTCTGTCTCTCTATATCTATCTATCTGTTTTTGTCTCTCTGTCTCTCTGTCTCTCTGTCTCTCTGTCTCTCTGTCTCTCTTTTTCTGTCCATCTGTCTTTGTCTCTGTCTTTGTCTCTGTCTCTGTCTCTCTCTCTCTCTCTCTCTCTCTCTCTCTCTCTCTCTCTCTCTCTCTCTCTCTCCATCTGTTTTTGTCTCTCTGTCTTTCTCACTATCGTTTTCTTCGTGTCTATACGTGTATCGTGCATGATGCGTGCATGCTCATCGTTGATCTTTCTTGTTACCTAGTTTTTGCTCATTAAGATAAATCTCCAGGACATCGCACATGATTGCCCGAAATGCCGCCAGTTTCTTTTCTTTGTCCTTCGTTTGTGTAAGTAAATAGCTAAATATGTGCTAATACAAGTTGATTAAAAATAAAGTATGCCTTTACTTTATATTGAGTTTTTGGAGTTTTATTATCAGATTTGTTCCTTTTTGGGGGGAGGAGGGGTGCGGGGGACACAAAAGGGGAAAGTGACAAAAATACACGTTCTTATTATAATAATAATAATAATAATAATAATAATAATAATAATAATAATAATAATAATAATAATAAATAATAATAATAATTATAACAGTAATAATGATTTGAAAAATAAAAAAAGAATTGCGAAGAAGAAGAAGAAGAATTGCGAAGAGAAGAAGAAGAAGAAGAAGAAGAAGAAGAAGAAGAAGAAGAAGAAGAAGAAGAAGAAAAACAAGAAGAACAAGAACAATAACAATACATGGGATTTACATTGCGCTATGTCTTCTGAGAAACAAAAAAATGAAGCGCTCACATTCAACTTGTACAACATATCCAACCAGACACACATTGGTCTCACATAGATTTAATAAATTGTAACTATCTCTCTCTCTCTCTCTCTCTCTCTCTCTCTCACTCTCTCTCTCTCTCACA
>CM054144.1:11456873-11496873 GCA_028751875.1 Rapana venosa | reverse complement strand
AATAATTTAAAAAATACAAATACAAACTATAAAAACGAGAAAAACGCAAGATCTGAAAGAGAATCAACTCCAAAGTAATATCAATCTTTAAAAAAATAAATAAAACAAAACAAAACAAAACAAAATAAAAAAATAAAATAAAATAAAACGTGCGAGAGACACACATAGAAACACGCAACGAATCAGACACACAGACGGAATGAAAGACATACACAAATTCAGACACACACACAAACAGACAGACAGAGAGACAGACAGACAGGCAAACATACAAGCAGAAAGACAGACAGACAGACAGACAGATCAACAAACAAGTGGACAGGCGGCCAGAGAGGCAGACTAGCAGCTCAGGGAAAGGAGATCAATGGAAAGATGCTATCCGTCTTGACAATGAGGCGTCCTCGGCCCAATGTCCTCGTTTCGTCACTGTCGCCAAAAGAAGCAAACAATGCAAGGTCGTTAAGACGTCTTCAGTGTGTGCTAACTCCCTGCCTGTCTGTCTGTCTTAGTCTTTCTGTCTGTCTGTGTGTCTGTCTCGGTCTGTCTGTCTGTCTGTCTGTATGTCTGCCTGTCTGTTTGTCTGTCTGTCTCTCTATCTCTGTCTACTTGTCTGTCTATTTCTGTCTACCTGTCTGTCTATCTGTCTGTATGTCTGTCTGTCTGTCTGCCTGTCTGTTTGTCTGTCTGTTTCTGTCTCTATCTGTGTGTCTGACCCTGTCTCTCTATCTCTCTCGGTCTCTCTCTGTCTCTCTCTCTGTCTCTCTCTGTGGTGTGTTTATATCAATTTGTCTGTTTCTCTGTTTATCTCCCTATCTGTATGTCTATCTGTTTGTCTGTCTATCTCTGTATCTCTGTCTGTCTTTCTCTCTCTCTCTCTCTCCTTCTCTCTCTCTCTCTCTCTCTCTCTCTTTTCTTTCTTTCTCTCCCCTCTCTCTTCTCTCTCTCTCTCTCCCTCTCTCTCCCCCTATCTCTCTCTCTCTCTTTCTGTTTAATTTTTATCGCGATGTTATCCCTTATAAGGGCTGGGACTGGATGTAAAAGAGCACATTAGGGCTCATTCGTTATTCTCGAATTAAATGAATTTGATTTGATTTGATTTGGTGTGATCAGATTTCATCTGATTCTCACTGTCTCTACTGTCTGTCTGTATGTCTGTTTCTCTGTCTCTATCTGTCTGTCTGTCTGTCTCTGTCTGTCTGTCTGTCTGTCTCTGTCTCTGCTCTCTCTCTCTCTCTCTCTCTCTCTCTCTCTCTCTCTCTCTCTCTCTCTCCTCTCTTGCTGTGTGTGCTTCTTTGCGTCTTTGGTGTGATCGGATTTGATTCTCTCTGCCTCTGTCTCTCTCTCTCTGTCTCTATGTCTCTGTCTCTGTCTGTCCTCCCCCCCCCCCTCTCTCTCTCTCTCTTGTGTGTGCTTCGTTCTTTGACTATGCCAATGGACCTAAATGCACGTGGATAAACCAGATTTTCTGGGAGCTCTGTACGAGCCATGAATTACTGTCATTCATGAGCCAGTGACACAGAAAAGAAAGCTCATTGGAGAAATACTATGAGAAAAATAATAATCATACGTGTAGTGTAGGTAAATGCATGGGATACTAGTCAATAGAGTCGATACTGCTTCATACTGAATCGTTGAGTTTGTGTTTCGAAATGAATGTAGGTATCTCAGGACAGTTTGCAAGAATGATATGTACCTGTTACGTGTGTGGCTTTTGATTCACACATACCAAAGGTTTTGTCTTGGTATGACACCGGAGAGAGAGAGGGGTGGGGGGTGGGGGGAGGGGGGAGGGGGGAGGGAGAGACAGGCAGCAGGCAGGGAGGCAGGCAGACAGACAGACAGACAGAGAAAGATAGGCAGACAGAGACAGGCTACAAGACAGAACAGAGAAAGACAGACAGACAGGCAGAGACAGACAGCAGACGAGCAGACAGAAAGAGAAAGAAGGCAGACAGACACAGACAAAGAAAAGAGAGGCAGAACACAGAAAAGAGAAAGCAGCAGAAGAGACGAGAGAGAACAGAGAGAGAGAGAGAGAGGAGAGAGAGAGGAGAGGAGAGAGAGAGAGAGAAGAGACAGACAGACAGACAGACAGACAGACAGACAGACAGACAGACAGACAGACAGAAGAGAGAGAGAGAGAGAGAGAGAGAGAGAGAGAGAGAGAGAGAGAGAGAGAGAGAGAGAGAGAGAGAGAGAGAGAGAGAGAGAGAGAGCGCTGAAGAAATAAAACCAAGTCAATGCATTCTTGTGCTTTCTTGAATTACACTCATGCTTTTTTGAACGCGGTGGATTATTCATAAATCCATTCCACTTTATCACCCCCCCCCCATCACCCGCCCATTCCCTATGACCCCTGCACAACACTGTGTAATCCCAATGAAATAAACAACAATGCCAGCAGCAGCAGCAGTAGCAGCAGCAGCAGATTTAATCCAATCTCATTAAAAAGAAGTTATAACTGCAACTCATGAGCTGAAATGAGATCTAAAAAACAAACAACAATACCATCAACCAAGAAACACAAAAAATGACAAGGACACGGCATGCAGAAAATCTCCTTGTCAATAAAAAAAAACCTTGATATGCCAGTGAATCGAATCCATGATCTCTTAGACACATCAAGTTGAATCCTTTTCGCAATTAACCTAGAAACTTCCGAGACAATTCGCTGGGAAAAAAGCAGTTCTAGACTATGAGATTAAAGCCTTGGAATTGGCTAGTTTCTTAGCAAAGAAAAGGTGACGGCTTGAGATAAAATGGAAATTGGACTTCCATTCATAGGTGGACAATCTATAATGTGCAGGTTTACGTGTGTACACTATTGAAGTAAGATGCATCACCAGTTTGAAGCGTGATTACCAGGGCTGTTAAAATGGAGATGATGATTATGGTGATGTACTACAGGATGTTGAGGGTAAGGGTGGTTTTGGTGGTAGTGGTAGAGTATGGATGGTAATAATGATGTTGATGACATGATGTTGGTGATGATGATGATGATGATGACGACAACGACGACGATGACGATGATGACGATGATGATGTTAATGGTGATGGTGATGATGATGATGACGACGACGAGGACGACGACGACGACGACGACGACGATGAGGATGACAATGAAGATATGTGAGAGAGACAGACAGACCGACAGACAGACACGCACACAGACACACAGACAGACACACAGATAGACAGACAGACAGACTATGTTGCAACACAAGGCTACACATAACTCTTTCTCCATGTATGTCAATAGTGGTCCGACTTTGTGTTTTCTGTACCATATAGCTGCCTGTATTATGCTCTAAGTCACCGAAACACACACACACACACACACACACACACACACACACACACACACACACTCGCACGCACCCACACACGAACACGCACGTGCAAACACAAGTCAATGATTATAACCAAATCTTCCCCATGGGGATGCCGGGGTCCTGTCAGTATAAATAGCATCCCAACATACTGTAAACTCTGTGTTAGACATGTCCTCTTTCTATCACTCTCTTTGTTCTGCGTTGTTCCTTTTTTTTCCTGACACCTCTTTCTTTTAGTTTTTTGTTTCTGCATTCTTGGTTCATTCCCCTTCCTTTGTTCCAGAAAGACTTAGAGGTTAACAGTTCTCTCTTATGTCGAAGTCGGGTGCGCTGGGCCTGACTTGTCAGGCGATTCATGGCAGCCTGACACATTTTCGCTCATATAACAGACGGCAATACTTGCTGTCTAATCGTTCGACAACGAGGACGAAGAAGAAGAATTGCGAAGAAGAAGAATTGCGAAGAAGAAGAATTGCGAAGAAGAAGAAGAAGAAGAAAGAAGAAGGAAGAAGAAGAAGAATGCGAAGAAGAAGAATTGCGAAGAAGAAGAATTGCGAAGAAGAAGAAGAAGAAGAAGAAGAAGAAGAAGAAGAAAGAAGAAGAAGAAGAAGAAGAAGAAGAAAAGAAGAAGAAGAAGAATCGAAGAAAAGAAGAAGATGGAAGAAGAAGAAGAAGAAGAAGAAGAAAGAAGAAGAAGAAGAAAGAAGAAGAAGAAGAAGAAGAAGAAGAAGAAGAAGAAGAAGAAAGAAGAAGAAGAATTGCGAAGAAGAAGAAGAAGAAGAAGAATTGCGAAGAAGAAGAAGAAGAAGAAGAAGAAGAAGAAGAAGAAGAAGAAGAAGAAGAAGAAGAAGAAGAAGAAGAAGAAGAAGGAAGAAAGAGATGAAGAAGAAGAAGAAGAAGAAGAAGAAGAAGAAGAAGAAGAAGAAGAAGAAGAAGAAGAAGAAGAAGAAGAAGAAGAAAGAAGAAGAAGAAGAAATAATGGAAGAAATAAAACACAATTTCTCAAAATTCGCAAATTGCTTGGAAACTTTTTAGCTTAATTACGAAAGGTAATCAAAGTGCTATGACCAAGAGATTATCGAGCCAATTCTCTGGCAGCTCCACTTTTATTGACTGCGGGATCCTCTGCACGCCTGGTCGTGTTCATTAGTTCTGAAGACTTCTTGGTCCGTTTTTTCTTCATCATCCTTTTCGAACACTGGCAGCAGCCATTGTCTGTAACATGAGTGCGTTGCGCTGTTGTAAAGCCCCTGACAAGTCAGACCCAGCGCATCCAACTTCGATAAGGGAGAGAATTGTTATTTCGTGTGTTTCTGGAATAAAGACAATGTGCCAAGAAGGTACAGCACAGAGAAAGACAAAAATGGCGGAACCACAGAGAGGGATAGAAAAGACAAATTTACTAGCACACAATTTCCAGAAGGTGGGGATGCTGACTATACTGACAGGTCCCCTGGCATCCCCATGGAGAAAGAAAATCAATATTATGATTGATACTGGGCAGAGCCAGTGCTAGTGGTGCCAAAGACCAGCGGAAGTTTACTTTCTTGTTTGCTTAGAAGCTGAGTTGTTGCCATCGACTTTTAGGCCTGCCAGTGAGATAGGCATGTGACGTTTACAAAAAGTGGCTGGGCTTTTCAGTTTGGGTTTGTTGTCTCGTTCCTGGGCTGAAGTCTTCAGGTTTATCAATGGTAAGATTTTGCGTTTGCGACCATTGTTTGCCAATGTTCAAGGTTGCTGCATTCTGACTTCGGCGTTGGTGTGTAATCACGACACTGTGCAGTTCTTTATAAACATAATAATAATTCATCTCTTCTTTCACTTTCACTTTCAAGTAGCCTTGTAGACCGTTAGGGTACCACTGAAGATTGTTCAACCAGCTTCCTTCATTCCCTGCAGTCCTCCGCTTCCCATAGTAAGTCGTTCTTGTTGGCACGCAATGGCCTACTCTTCCGAAAGGGAGAACGGGTTTTAAAGTGTGTAAACGATGCTCTGTATGTGTGTGTTCGCACACGGGGCGTTGGTTTAAAGACACATCCAAAAGCCTTTGGTTGGAGTGGAGATGGTATTGAGTTCTCCTGATGAAACAATCGACTCGAACGAGTGCCTCTGTGGTGGTTCAAACCCTGGACGTCAGATTACGAGCTCACTGCTATAACCACTGGACTGTGCCGTCCTCAGGCTTCTGATGGTTAGGGTGGTAGAAATAGGTGTTGGTGCTCGTGTGTGTGTGTGTGTGGTATGTGTGTGTGTGTGTGTGTGTGTGTGTGTGTGTGTGTGTGTGTGTGTGTGTGTGTGTGTGTGTGTGTGTGTGTGTGTGTGTGTGTGCAGCTGCGTTCTTTTCATTATGTGTATGTGTGGTTGTGTGTGTCTGTCTCGCTTTATATGCTTGTGTATGTGTGTGGGCATGTGTGCCTTATTTATTATATTATATATATGTATATATATATATATATAATATAATATAATATAATAAATACAGACACACACACACACACACACACACACACACACACACACACACATATATATATATATATATATATATATATATATTAATATATATATTTTATATATATATATATATATATATAATATATATGTATATGTGTGTGTGTGTGTGTGGTTGTGTCTGTCTCTCTGTCTTTATGTGCTTGTGCCTCTATGTGTGTCAAGTCAGGTCAGTCTGTTTTTGATTTTCCAGATGGAACATTGCGTAAGCAATGCAATTGATTTTTTAAAATATCGACCCATCTTTCTCGGAACATCTAGGTTGTAGATCACACTTTAAGTACCTTTGAGATATTATTACTGATGACGATTCAAAGACCGAAATCCACGCAAGAACTGCACGAACAGTAGCAGCACTGGCGAAGCTCAAGACCATCTGGAAAGACTGAAACATCTCTCTCAGGACCAAGGTCAAGCTACTGCATGCACTGGTCATTTCCACATATATGTATGCATGCGAATCTTGTACATTGAATGCGGATCTGCAAAGGAGTATCTAGGCTTTGGATATGAGATGCCTCAGATGACTCCTTGGCATTTCATACACGGACCATATTACCAACGAAGAAGTCCGACAAACCCTCAAACAACAAGTAAAACAGTACGAGGACCTGCTGAACACAGTTAAAAAAGGAAGCTCAGATAGTATGGACATGTGACAAGATCATAGAAGCTCTCCAAGACCATACTGCAAGGACAAGTGCAGGGGAAGAGAAGGTGAGGCAGGCCGAAGAAGAAATGGGCAGACATCACTGAATGGACCGGGAAGAGCTTCTCCACAACCCAGGCACTTACCCCACAACCGCCGCAAATAGAGCCAACTAGTGCAACGTTCGTCACTGCAGTGCCCCTACGACCCCGGAGGGGTTACGGAGGCAGATGACATGAGATGATCTTGGAAAAAGAAACAACTTCAGTAAGTTGTGTGTGTGCGTGCGTGCGTTCGCGCGTGCGCGCGCGCGCATTTGTGTGTATGTGTGTGTGCGTGTGTGTGTGCGTGATTGTCTATCTGTCTACTTGTCTATATGTCTGCCTATCACTTTCAGCTATTTACAGTCTACTATCATACTACATTGAAAAGTAAGAGATAAGAAACTCTTCACGTACACCTCGACACAAAAACACACAACCATTTAAAACTAAAACCAACACAAAAACATAACCAAAACAAAACACCTACCCACTTTACATACTTCAAATGCACCAGCAAACACCAAACTTGAATAGCAATTGCCAATTTGAAGCCGAAAGATCAGTCCAATGCGGCCACCCATCACGAGTGAACAAGCAGAGGCAGGCTGGGAAGGCTGGCCAAATTGAATTTGATGGTAACCGCTTTCATCCCGATAGTTGACCATGGCTTGTGAAAGGCAAATCAATGCTGTCTGCTGGGGGACTGCCGATGATCAAACGGCCATGACCGCCTCTGGGGACTGCCGGAATAGGACCGAAATATCCCCGCTATAATGACAGAGGAAAGGGCCAGCATCGAAGCCGAGCATCTCTGTCTGTCTGTCTGTCTGTCTCCCCGATGCTGTCTCTCTTGCACACGCGCGCGCGAATTTGTGGGAACGGATGACAACATTGACAAAACTGCATACTCACGGGGATCGGATGGAAAAAGTACATGAGTGCTTATTCCTTTATCCTCGAAATAAAAGAGGATAAAATGAAATAAATTAAATACACATACACACATGCGTTCTTACTACTGCTGCTGCTGCTGCTACTGCTACTACTACTACTACTACTACTACTACTACTACTACTACTACTACTACTACTACTACTACTACTACTACTACTACCACTACTACTACTACTACTACTACTACTACTACTACTACTACTACTACCACTACGACTACTACTACTACGACTACGACTATTACTACTACTACTACTACGACTACTACGACTACTACGACTACTACGACTACTACTACTACTACTACTACTACTACTACTACTACTACCTCGACTGCCACTGCCGCTGCTGCTGCTGCAGCTAGTATTATTATTTTGTTTGCATGGCCTTTATTGTTAAAATGCAACTCAATTTCTGGTGAACTTTAGGCTACTCTACGCCAGGGAAACACTTAACAACCTAACAACACCAGTTTTAAGTACAACGAAAACAAAAACATGAAACAACAAATAAATAAATAAAACAATTTCACTGTTTGCTTATGCCATTTCTAATGAGAGAGAAATTCCTAAACAGAGCTTTGCCTCATACACATATGATGATAGTCTGATATTTTTTAATAGAAGCTATATATACATATACATTGAGCTTATATGCTTTTTTAAAAAAAAGGAAAAGAAAGAAAAAGCACAAACATTGATTTTACCTAAGACAGACGAACACGCATTGGAAGTACTCTGATACAAGCCAAACATCTTCTTAGCTACTCACATAAGCAAAGTGCCAAGTCCTACATTGAAATGCTTTTATGCTCTAAAAGTTTATGTTGTATACTTTCTTCAACCTCAACGAGCACTTAGCATGGTAACCTTTACTATCTATTATAGACAAAAAGTTCCACAACAAAACAAACCCAAACAAATACTGAAATCTTCAAGTGTTAAAAGCAGGCTCCTTATCTCTCAGGAGACAATGACTGCACCTTCTTTGGCCATACCAATCTTGCTTGGAGCAATGTCTGGAGTGGTTCTGCAGACCAACTCGTGTACCACCAAGTGTGTACATGCAGTCTGACGGTCATTCTTAGGTGTAATGAATAAGACAGAGTGCACATTATCGAAGACTCCTAGACTGTTAAACTGCAAAACATCTAGCAGCTGTCTAATACTATTCAAGAGTGTGCCTGACCTTCCTCTGCAGTTTCCGTCGCTACCTTAGCGTCTGATGGAAATTCTCTGTTCTGGGCAAAGGGACGGAAGAAGTGTGATGGCACAGTCCAGCCAGGTCTGGCCTTTGGCAGGCAGTGCCAGAGTTATTGGATCTGACGTTTGAGTCTGGAACTAAGTTCTGTTTTGAACTTGAGAGAAAGGAGGGTTGAAGTTGGGGTGTTTGTGTGTGTGTTTGTGTTTTTTTGTTTGTTGTATTGTCTCGTATTGGGTCGTATTGTATTGTATTGTACTGTACTCTATTATATTGTATTGTATACCATTTTACGACATAACAGGCTCCTTTGCATACAATTCAGGCTGTACTTCTCGGGAGAGCGCATTGCCACAAGAGCAGTACCACCCAATATTTGTTTTTCTTTTCCTGTCTACAACTGTATTTGTACATTGCCTATCAGAGTAACTTTTTTCTACAGAAATTTGCTAAGGGCAACTCCCATATACCGTGAGTTTTGTGTGTGGTTGGTTTTTTTTACGTGCACTAAATAATTATGTGTAACACAGCGAACTCAGTTTATCATCACATCCAAGACTAGCACCTACAACACCACCCATGGTCTAATGGATAGGAGGAAGCTTCTAGTCCAAACAAGAATTGAAACACCACACATTTCTGAACAGTGTTTTTTGCTTTCTAGGCAGGTGTGTTACCTCTTGACCACCAATCTACCTTGATACTTTCCTCAACCTCATCGAGCACTTAGCATGGTGACCTTTACTCTCTATTTTAGACAATTAGTTCCACAACAGAAAAAACCCAAACAAATACTGAAATCTTCATCAAGTGTTAAAAGCAGGCTCCTTCTATCTCAGGAGACAATGACTGCACCTTCTTTGGCCATACCAATCTTGCTTGGAGCAATGTCTGGAGTGGCTCTGCAGACCAACTCGTGTACCACCAAGTGTGTACATGCAGTCTGACGGCCATTCTTAGGTGTAATGAATAAGACAGAGTGCACATTATCGAAGACTCCTAGACTGTTAAACAGCAAAACGTCTAGCAGCTGTCTAATACTATTCAAGAGTGTGCCTGACCTTCCTCTGCAGTTTCCGTCGCTACCTTAGCGTCTGATGGAAATTCTCTGTTCTGGGCAAAGCGACGGAAGAAGTGTGATGGCACAGTCCAGCCAATTCTGGCCTTTGGCAGGCAGTGCCAGAGTTATTGGGTCTGACTTGTGAGTCTGGAACTAAGTTCTGTTTTGAACTTGAGAGAAAGGAGGATAGAAGGTGGATTCGTGTGTGTGTGTGAGTGTGTGTGTGTGTGTGTGTGTGTGTGTGTGTGTGTGTGTGTGTGTGTGTGTGTGTGTGTGTGTGTGTTGTATTGTATTTTGTTGTATTGTACTATATTGTATCATATTATGTGCCATTCTAAGTCATGACAGGTTTCTTTGTGTGGAATGTTGGCTTCTTTCCCCAGGGAGAGCACGTTGCCACATAGCAGTGCCACCCATTATTTTTGTTCCTGTCTATAGCTGTATTTTGCTTCTATATAAGAATAGGTTTTTCCTTTTCTACAGAAATTTGCCAGGGACAACTCCCTATTGCAGTGGGCTTTTCTTTTCACGCTTGCTAAATGATTATGTGTAATATGCAGGACCTTGGTTTATTGTCTCATCCGAAAGACTAGCACTCAGTCCACCCCTCATGGTCTAATTGATGGTGGAAAACTGTTCTGGCCCAAACAGGGATTAAATCACAATACACTTCTAATTTTTTTTTTGCTTTCTAAGCAGGTGCATTACCTCTTGACCAACAATCCACCTTGAAACTTTCTTCAACCAAAATGAGCACTTAGCATGGTAAACTTTACTCTCTATTATAGACAACAAGTTCCACAACAGAAAACCACTAAACAAATACTGAAATCTTCATCAAGTGTTAAAAGCAGGCTCCTTCTCTCAGGAGACAATGACTGCACCTTCTTTGGCCATACCAATCTTGCTTGGAGCAATGTCTGGAGTGGCTCTGCAGACCAACTCGTGTACCACCAAGTGTATACATGCAGCATGACGGTCATTCTTAGGTGTAATGAATAAGACAGAGTGCACATTATCGAAGACTCCTAGACTGTTAAACAGCAAAACGTCTAGCAGCTGTCTAATACTATTCAAGAGTGTGCCTGACCTTCCTCTCCAGCTTGCGTCGCTACCTTAGAGTCTGATGGAAATTCTCTGTTGTGGGAAAAGGGACGGAAGAAGTGTGATGGCACAGTCCAGCGTGGTCTGGCCTTTGGCAGGCAGTGCCAGAGTTATTGAATCTGACGTTTGAGTCTGGAACTAAGCTCTATTTAGAACTTGAGAGAAAGGGGGATAGAAGTTGAATGTGTGCGTGTGTGCGTGCGTGCGTGCGTGCGTGTGTGTGTGTGTGTGTGTGTGTGTGTGTGTGTGTGTGTGTGTGTGTGTGTGTGTGTGTGTGTGTGTGTTGTATTGTTTTTTATTGCATTGTTTTGTCTTGTACTTTATTGTATCATATTCTACACCATTTTAAGCCATAACAGGTTTCTTTGCATGGAATGTTGGCTTCTCTCCCCCAGGAGAGCATGTTGCCACATAGCAGCACCACCCATTATTTTTGTTCCTGTCTACAGCTGTATTTTGCTTCTCTATCAGAATAGTTCTTTTCTACATACATTAGCCAGGGACAACTCCCTTTTACAGTGGATTTTCTTTTCACACGCGCTAAATAATTATGTATAACATACGTGACCTTGATTTATTGTCTCATCCGGAACACTAGCGCCCAGTTCACCACTCAAAGTCTAATGGATGGGGGAAAACTTTTCTGGCCCAAACAGGGATTAAGCCACCATACACTTCTGAATGAAGTGTTATGCTTTCTAGGCAGGTGCGTTACCTCTTGACCAACAGCTCGCCTTGATACTTTCCTCAACCACAATGAGCGCTTGGCATGGTAACCTTTACTCTGTATTTTAGACAAAAAGTTCCAGGAAAAAAATCAAATAAATACTAAAATCTTCATCAAGTATTAAAAGTAGGCTCCTGCCATCTTACGAGACAATGACTGCACCTTCTTTGTCATTACCAATCTTGCTTGGAGCAATGTCTGGAGTGGCTCTGTAGACCACCTCGTGTACCACCAAGTGTGTACATGCAGCATGACGGTCATTCTTAGGTGTCATGAATAAGACAGAGTGCACATTATCGAAGACTCCTAGACTGTTAAACAGCAAAACGTCTAGCAGCTGTCTAATACTATTCAAGAGTGTGCCTGACCTTCCTCTCCAGCTTGCGTCGCTACCTTAGCGTCTGATGGAAATTCTCTGTTGTGGGAAAAGGGACGGAAGAAGTGTGATGGCACAGTCCAGCCAGGTCTGGCCTTTGGCAGGCAGTGCCAGAGTTATTGAATCTGACGTTTGAGTCTGGAACTAAGCTCTATTTAGAACTTGAGAGAAAGGGGGATAGAAGTTGAATGTGTGCGTGTGTACGTGCGTGTGTGTGTGTGTGTGTGTGTGTGTGTGTGTGTGTGTGTGTGTGTGTGTGTGTGTGTGTGTGTGTGTGTGTGTGTGTGTGTGTGTGTGTGTTGTATTGTTTTTTATTGCATTGTTTTGTCTTGTACTTTATTGTATCATATTCTACACCATTTTAAGCCATAACAGGTTTCTTTGCATGGAATGTTGGCTTCTCTCCCCAGGAGAGCATGTTGCCACATAGCAGCACCACCCATTATTTTTGTTCCTGTCTACAGCTGTATTTTGCTTCTCTATCAGAATAGTTCTTTTCTACATACATTAGCCAGGGACAACTCCCTTTTACAGTGGATTTTCTTTTCACACGCGCTAAATAATTATGTATAACATACGTGACCTTGATTTATTGTCTCATCCGGAACACTAGCGCCCAGTTCACCACTCAAAGTCTAATGGATGGGGGAAAACTTTTCTGGCCCAAACAGGGATTAAGCCACCATACACTTCTGAATGAAGTGTTATGCTTTCTAGGCAGGTGCGTTACCTCTTGACCAACAGCTCGCCTTGATACTTTCCTCAACCACAATGAGCGCTTGGCATGGTAACCTTTACTCTGTATTTTAGACAAAAAGTTCCAGGAAAAAAATCAAATAAATACTAAAATATTCATCAAGTATTAAAAGTAGGCTCCTGCCATCTTACGAGACAATGACTGCACCTTCTTTGTCATTACCAATCTTGCTTGGAGCGATGTCTGGAGTGGATCTGTAGACCACCTCGTGTACCACCAAGTGTGTACATGCAGCATGACGGTCATTCTTAGGTGTCATGAATAAGACAGAGTGCACATTATCGAAGACTCCTAAGCTGTTAAACTGCAAAAGTCTAGCAGCTGTCTAATACTATTTAAGGGTGTGCCTGACCTTCCTCTGCAGTTTCCGTCACTGCCTTAGCTTCTGATGGAAATTCTCTGTTCTGGGAAAAGGGACGGAAGAAGTGTGATGGCACAGTTCAGCCAGGTCTGGCCTTTGGCAGGTAGTGACAGAGTTATTGGGTCTGACGTTTGAGTCTGGAACTAAGCTCTATTTTAAACTTAAGAGAAATGAGGATAGCAGTTGGATGTGTGTGTGTGTGTGTGTGTGTGTGTGTGTGTGTGTGTGTGTGTGTGTGTGTGTGTGTGTGTGTGCTGTATTGTATTGTGTTGTATTGTACTATATTGTATCATATTATGTGCCATTCTAAGTCATGACAGGTTTCTTTGTGTGGAATGTTGGCTTCTTTCCCCAGGGAGAGCATGTTGCCACATAGCAGTGCCACCCATTATTTTTGTTCCTGTCTATAGCTGTATTTTGCTTCTATATAAGAGTAGGTTTTTCCTTTTCTACAGAAATTTGCCAGGGACAACTCCCTATTGCAGTGAGCTTTTCTTTTCACGCTTGCTAAATGATTATGTGTAATATACAGGACCTTGGTTTATTGTCTCATCCGAAAGACTAGCACTCAGTCCACCCCTCATGGTCTAATGGATGGTGGAAAACTTTTCTGACCCAAACAGGGATTAAATCACCTTACACTTCTGACTTTTTTGGCTTTCTAAGCAGGTGCGTTACCTCTTGACTAACAATCCACCTTGAAACTTTCTTCAACCAAAATGAGCACTTAGCATGGTAACCTTTACTCTCTATTTTAGAAAAAAAGTTCCAGGAAAACCCCTCAAACAAATGCTTAAATATTCATCAAGTGTTAAAAGTAAGCTCTTTCCATGCTACAAGACTATGACTGCACCTTTTTTGGCCACATCAGCCTTGTGCTTGGAGCAATGTCTGGAGTGGTTCTGCAGACCAACTCGTGTACCGCCAAGTGTGTACATGCAGTCTGACGGTCATTCTTAGGTGTCATGAATAAGGCAGAGTGCACATTATCGAAGACTCCTAAGCTGTTAAACTGCAAAAGTCTAGCAGCTGTCTAATACTATTCAAGAGTGTGCCTGACCTTCCTCTGCAGTTTCCGTCACTACCTTAGCTTCTGATGGAAATTCTCTGTTGTGGGAACAGGGACGGAAGAAGTGTGATGGCACAGTCCAGCCAGGTCTGGCCTTTGGCAGGCAGTGACAGAGTTATTGGGTCTGACTTGTGAGTCTGGAACTAAGCTCTATTTTAAACTTAAGAGAAATGAGGATAGCAGTTGGATGTGTGTGTGTGTGTGTGTGTGTGTGTGTGTGTGTGTGTGTGTGTGTGTGTGTGTGTGTGTGTGTGTGTGTGTGTTGTATTGTATTGTGTTGTATTGTACTATATTGTATCATATTATGTGCCATTCTAAGTCATGACAGGTTTCTTTGTGTTTAATGTTGGCTTCTTTCCCCAGGGAGAGCACGTTGCCACATAGCAGTGCCACCCATTATTTTTGTTCATGTCTATAGCTGTATTTTGCTTCTATATAAGAGTAGGTTTTTCCTTTTCTACAGAAATTTGCCAGGGACATCTCCCTATTGCAGTGGGTTTTTCTTTTCACGCTTGCTAAATGATTATGTGTAATATACAGGACCTTGGTTTATTGTCTCATCCGAAAGACTAGCACTCAGTCCACCCCTCATGGTCTAATGGATGGGGGAAAGCTTTTCTGGCCCAAACAGGGATTAAGCCACCATACACCTCTGAATGAAGTGTTATGCTTTCTAGGCAGGTGCGTTACCTCTTGACCACCAGCCTGCCTTGATACTTTCCTCAACCACAACAAGCGCTTTGCATGGTAACCTTTACTCTCTATTTTAGACCACAAAATCCAGGAAAAAACCTCAAACAAATACTAAAATATTCATCAAGTGTTACAAGTAGACTCCTTCCATCTTATGATACAATGACTGCACCTTCTTTGGCCATACCAATCTTGCTTGGAGCAATGTCTGGAGTGGTTCTGCAGACCAACTCGTGTACCACCAAGTGTGTACATGCAGTCTGACGGTCATTCTTAGGTGTAATGAATAAGACAGAGTGCACATTATCGAAGACTCCTAGACTGTTAAACTGCAAGACGTCTAACAGCTGTCTAATACTCCTCAAGAGTCTGCCTGACCTTCCTCTGCAGCTTCCGTCACTACCTTAGCTT
Organism: Rapana venosa; assembly: GCA_028751875.1. Classification (NCBI taxonomy): domain Eukaryota; kingdom Metazoa; phylum Mollusca; class Gastropoda; order Neogastropoda; family Muricidae; genus Rapana; species Rapana venosa. The sequence continues at coordinate 11,481,624 of CM054144.1, read as the reverse complement.
CTGATGGAAATTCTCTGTTGTGGGAAAAGGGACGGAAGAAGTGTGATGGCACAGTCCATCCATGTCAGGCCTTTTGCAGGCAGTGCCAGAGTTATTGAATCTGACGTTTGGGTCTGGAACTAAGTTCTGTTTTGAACTTGAGAGAAAGGGGGATAGAAGTTGAATGTGTGCGTGTGTGCGTGCGTGTGTGTGTGTGTGTGTTGTATTGTTTTTTTATTGCATTGTTTTGTCTTGTACTTTATTGTATCATATTCTACACCATTTTAAGTCATAACAGGTTTCTTTGCATGTAATGTTGGCTTCTCTACCCCAGGAGAGCATGTTGCCACATAGCAGCGCCACCCATTATTTTTGTTCCTGTCTACAGCTGTATTTTGCTTCTCTATCAGAATAGTTCTTTTCTACATACATTAGCCAGGGACAACTTCCTTTTACAGTGGATTTTCTTTTCACACGCGCTAAATAATTATGTATAACATACGTGACCTTGATTTATTGTCTCATCCGGAACACTAGCGCCCAGTTCACCACTCAAAGTCTAATGGATGGGGGAAAACTTTTCTGGCCCAAACAGGGATTAAGCCACCATGCACTTCTGAATGAAGTGTTATGCTTTCTAGGCAGGTGCGTTACCTCTTGACCAACAGCTCGCCTTGATACTTTCCTCAACCACAATGAGCGCTTGGCATGGTAACCTTTTCTCTCTATTTTAGACAATTAGTTCCAGTAAAAAACTCAAATAAATACTAAAATCTTCATCAAGTATTAAAAGTAGGCTCCTGCCATCTTACGAGACAATGACTGCACCTTCTTTGGCCACATCAGCCTTGTGCTTGGAGCAATGTCTGGAGTGGCTCTGTAGACCACCTCGTGTACCACCAAGTGTGTACATACAGTCTGACGGTCATTCTTAGGTGTAATGAATAAGACAGAGTGCACATTATCAAAGACTCCTATACTGTTAAACTGCAAAATGTCTAGCAGCTGTGTAATACTATTCAAGAGTGTGTCTGACCTTCCTCTGCAGTTTCCGTTGCTACCTGAGCGTTCCGATGGAAATTCTCTGTTCTGGGCAAAGGGACGGAGGAAGTGTGATGGCACAGTCCAGCCAGGTCTGGCCTTTGGCAGGCAGTGACAGAGTTATTGGGTCTGACGTTTGAGTCTGGAACTAAGCTCTATTTTGAACTCGAGAGAAAGGGGGATAGAAGTTGAATGTGTGCGTGTGTGCGTGCGTGTGTGTGTGTGTGTGTGTGTGTTGTATTGTTTTTTTTATTGCATTGTATTGTCTTGTACTTTATTGTATTGTATTGTACACCATTCTAAGTCATAACAGGTTTCTTTGCGTGGAATGTTGGCTTCTCTCCCCAGGGAGAGCACATTGCCACATAGCAGCGCCACCCATTATTATTGTTCCTGTTTTCAGTTGTATTTTGCTTCTCCATCAGAGTACCTTTTTTCTACAGAAATTTTCTAGGGACAACTCCCTTATGCAGTGGGTTTTCTTTTCACACGCGCTAAAAAATTATGTATAACATACGGGGCCTTGGTTTATGTCTCATCCGAAAGACTATCACCCAGTCCACCACTTATAGTCTAATGGATGGGGGAAAAGTTTCTGGCTCAAACATGGATTAAATCATCATGCACTTCTGAATGATTGTTTTGCTTTCTAAGCAGGTGCGTTACCTCTTGACCAGCAATCCACCTTGAAACTTTCTTCAACCACAATGAGCACTTAGCATGGTGACCTTTACTCTCTATTTTAGACAAAAACTTCCAGGAAAACCCCTCAAACAAATGCTTAAATATTCATCAAGTGTTAAAAGTAAGCTCTTTCCATCCTACAAGACTATGACTGCACCTTCTTTGGCCACATCAGCCTTGTGCTTGGAGCAATGTCTGGAGTGGCTCTGCAGACCAACTCGTGTACCACCAAGTGTGTACATGCAGTCTGACGGCCATTCTTAGATGTAAGGAGTAAGACAGAGTGCACATTATCGAAGACTCCTAGACTGTTAAACTGCAAAACATCTAACAGCTGTCTAATACTATTCAAGAGTGTGCCTGATCTTCCTCTGCAGCTTCGGTCACTACCTTAGTGTCTGATGGAAATTCTTTGTTGTGGGCAAAGCGACGGAAGAAGTGTGATGGCACAGTCCAGCCATGTCAGGCCTTTGGCAGGCAGTGACAGTTATTGGATCTGACGTTTGAGTCTGGAACTAAGTTCTGTTTTGAACTTGAGAGAAAGGGGGATAGAAGTTGGATGCGTGTGTGTCTATGTGTGTTTGTGTGTGAGTGTATGTGTTTGTGTGTGTCTGTGTGTGTCTGTGTGTATTTGTATTATTTTATTTCGATGATGATAGAAAAAAGTGCTCATCTGCTTTTTTTACATCCAGTACCCATGTGTATGCAGTTTTGTATTTTTTTGTTGCTACCTCATCTTCATTGATGGAATAGCAGGATCAGAAAAAGAGCTTGCCAGCCTAACAGAACACTTGAATAAGGCCTCCAAAACATACGGCATGGAAATCAGTGTAGAGAAGACCAAACTGATGACTAATAACACCAACGGCATTAGCACTGATATCAGGGTTAATGACCAGAAGCTGGAAACAGTTCAAAGCTTCAAGTACCTGGGAGCCATTGTATCAGACCAGGGATCCAAGCCAGAAGTAGTATGTAGGACTGCACAGACAATAACAGCTTTGTCAAAACTAAAATCCATCTGGAGAGATAAAAATATCTCACTTATCTCCAAGATCAGACTAATGCGCTCCCTTGTCATATCCATATTTCTGTATGCCTGTGAATCATGGACCCTGACTGCAGATTTGGAGAGAAGAGTACAGGCGGTGGAGATGAGATGCTTTCGGAGACTCCTTGGCATCTCCTACAAAGACCACATAAGCAATGAAAGCGTGCATTACAGAATCCAGCAAACCATTGGACCCTATGAGAACCTTCTAACGATCGTGAAAAAACGTAAACTTAAATGGTATGGGCATGTCACAAGATCCAAAGGACTTGCAAAGACAGTTTTACAAGGCACTGTCCAAGGAGGAAGAAGAAGAGGCAGACCAAGGAAGAGCTGGGAGGATAACATCAGCGAATGGACAGGCCTGGAACTCAACAAAACCCTGAGAAAGGCAGAACAGAGAGAGGAATGGAGGGAACTGGTTGTTGAGTCTTTGAGGGTGCCCCCACGGTCGTCAGACTACGGGATAGATAGATAGATAGATAGATAGACCTCATCTTCTGTGACGTCCCACACCGCTAATATCAATCTCCTCGCCACAGCCCTAACCAGATTTGTTATGTCTCATCCCCAGGGTCGGAAGTCCACAGGGAGCTCATCAATATCAGGCGGCCATGAGGCCACCAGCCGGAGGGGCCCTGCACTGCTGCTGGGTCATTTCCGTGGCGCCTGTTCTGAGCTAACATACACAGGACACCATCTACTATGCCCCCTAATGATGACAGTGCTAGCTCAATTGCAGAGCCAAACTGAATGAGTAGCCAGTCCCTCCAACGATGCCCCCCTCCCTTCCACCCCTCTCCGTGAACGTCCAACCCCAAAGGCCCTGACAAAACTCACCACAGGCACAGACGTGTATGGGGAAACCAAATCTGAGGTCGCCAAGAGACCAGAGCAACTGAGATCACCGATTCAAAGGCAAGTTTTTAAAACTACTTGATGATCAGTGACAATGAGGATTACGTAATGATGCTGCTGTGAATGTGCATATGCTTCAAGACTACTTGACAGAGTTTTACTCCGATCTCACTGTCATATTATATCCCGGCGTCAACTGGGCCCGAGAGACACCTGCAGTAATAAACACCTTTGATCTCTCTGCCACTAGCTTTCAATCCCTCTATCCTAAATAAAACCTCTGTGTTATTGAGGGGACGCCAGTGGTAGTGCTGTAAAACTTTCCAAACCAAATCCTTCACGCACAGTTCTTTACGGTTGCACGCAGTGAACGACTTCTTTCTGAACTCAAGTCTGGTGGAACTGGATTCGACTCTGCTGGTATCTTGAAAAGTAGGTTAGTGGGCGGGGTAGCTCAGTGGTTAGAGCACTTAGCTTAGAATCTGACAGCCTGGGTTCAAACCACGACCTAGACGCCAGCTCAAGGGGATTTTCCCCATGTAGTTTATAGTTTGTATCAGTACTGCACCAAAAACTCTTCAAATGAGACTATATATCTAGATCCCATGTATCAGTTCAGGAAGAGCATCTTACACACATGTTAAAACCCGTTTTGCTTTTCAGAAAAATGGGCTATTACGAGCTGTTAGAAGCTGGTGACATAATCAAAAATGTATCAACATCAGTCTTGTGTTTGAAATGTTTACTGGAAGTCGGAATGCAGCCGCCTTATTCGTGGAAAAACGGTTTGCATACACAAAGCCTCACCATTGTTAAAGCTTAGAGCTGTAGTCTAGAAACGAAAACATAAAAGGATAAAAAGCCGATGTGTGTGTGTGTGTGTGTGTGTGTGTGTGTGTGTGTTTGTGTGTGTGTGTGTTCAGTTTTACATTCTCACTTTTCGTTGTATTCGTTACTTCGAGAATACCAAAATAAGCACTCATATACGTTTTTACATCTAGTCCCCGTGTGTATGCAGTTTTGTCAATTTTTTCATCCGCTCCCATGGGACTACTCTTCTGTAAAGTACGGTACACGCGCGCACATGTGTGAGTGAGTGTGTGTGCGTGCGTGCGTGCGTGTGTGTGTTATGTTGTGCTGTGTTGTGTGTTGTGTGTGTGTTGTGTGCGTGTGTGTATGTGTGCGTGTACGTGCATGCATGTGTGTTTGCATTCATGTGTGCGTGCGTACGAGTGTGGATCTGTGTGTCTGGCTATCTGTCTGTCTTTTTGTCTGTCTGTCTGTTTGTCTGCCCTGCCCGTCTGTCTGTCTGGCTCTGTGTTAGGAAAAAAATATTAACATAATCATATAGACATGTCATCACGCAAGTTCACGACTAAATATGTCAAAGTACAATAACATATTAGAGCAATCCAACTGCTGCTACAGAAGAACGAAACTGTCTACCATCTGGGTGCTGCATAGGACATCATTATGACTGGTGCTATCTCCACACTACTTGTCCACTTACTGTGTCCCTGACAGAACATGCCTGTTTTGGGGAGCAGGTGAATGGCAGCACCAGCCATTTTCAGCCACTCTGTCAGTGAGGCAGGCAGCAGATATTGGATTGTGCCTCCGATTTCATTCCTATCAAGGCTGGGCGTACGTCAGGTTTAGTTTTGGGGATCTTTGAAGTAGGTCATAGTGTGGTGGATGTGGTGTCTGTGGGGAAAGGAGGGTGTGTGGTGTGTGTGTGTGTGTGTGTGTGTGTGTGTGTGAGTGTGTGTGTGTGGGAGAGAGAGAGAGAGAGAAGAGAGAGAGATGAGACAGGAGATAGAGAAGAAGAGAAGGAGAGAAGAGAGATACGGACAGGAGTAGACAGATAAGGATGTGTTTGGCAGAGAGGAAGAGAGAGAGAGAAGATAGAGAGAAAGGAGAGAGAAGAGAGAAGGAGAGAAGAGGAAAGAGAGAGAGAGAGAAGAGAGAGAGAGGAGAGAGAGAGAGAGAGAGAGAGAGAGAGAGAGAAGAGAAAGAGATAGAGACGGCAGCAGATAGACAGATATATATTATCTATCTATTATCTATCTATCTACTATATATATAAAACATAATAAAATATATAAATATAATAAAATATACAGAGAGAGAGGAAGGGAGAGAGAGAGAGAAGAGAGAGAGAGAGGAGAGAGAGAGAGAGAGAGAGAGAGAGAGAGAGAGAGAGAGAGAGAGAGAGAGAGAGAGAGAGAGAGTGTAGGTGGTGTGTGTTTATATTATTTATTTATTGCATAATTTTATATCGAGGATAATAGAATAAGCACTCATGGGTTGTTTACGTCAGTCCGTGTGTATGGTTGTAAATTTTTTGATCATTTTGGTTTTCGTAACAGGCTACAATGCCCTACTTTTCCGAAAAGCGGAACAGGATTTAACGTGTGCGCAAGATGTTCTGCATGCGTTCGAACACGGGGCCTCGGTTTATAGTCTCATCCGTGTGTGTGTGCGCGCGCGCGCGTGTGTGTGTGTGATAGTGATAGTGAGTGTGTGCGTGCGTGCGCGCGTGTGTGTTTTCTGTGTGTGTATGTGTGTGTGCGTACGTGTGTGTGTGTGTGTGTGTGTGTGTGTGTGTGTGTGTGTGTGTGTGTGTGTGTGTGTGTGTGTGTGTGTGTGTGTGACAAACAGACGGAAAGACAGACAGAAAGATAGAGACCGACACATACAGACAGAGTTAGACAGAGAAAGTAGGATACAGAAAACCCAGTAGAAATACAAACACACACACACACACACACACACACACACACACACACACACACACACACACACACATATACACACACAAACCACTAATTGTGAATAGACTTTAAACTGAAGATATCACACACACACAGACACACACACGCGCGCACGCACGCACACAATCACTATCACACACACACTCACACACACACACACATAAACACACACACATACACACACACACACGCATAAACTACACCCCCCCTCCCCCCCCCCACACACGCACGAAATACCCCCCACCCCCACACACACACACACACACAAAGAAACTTGGCAAAATATGACCAAATGTGACAAATGAACAGAACGTGTTGTAGCATTGGATTCTGCAGTATGGGCCTCCTTTGAAGTCACTTCAAACCCATGAGAGTCCATAGCTGGACCAAATGTGACGCTCCACACCACAATGAGTCGCATTGCACCAGAGGTCAATTTTTTGTTATGACTTGTTATTATCTGCAATAAAAGGGCTATTCAATACACAAAACAGGTTGAAAATCGGAATGTTCCATGAACAGTTATTACAAATTAAAATAGCAGACTGCAGAAAGTGACGAAGTGAGAAATTGACAGTTTAGCGTCGTAACAGGTGGTCAGAATGAGAACTTGGGTGGTTTTAATACGTATTTAAGAGCAAAGGGAAACAAACTTACGCCTTGATGTTTCGTTACAAGGCAGATTAGTTGGTACCGTTTTATAACCAATCAAAATCTCAAAATCGACAACCTGACCCTCACCTGCCTAAAATGGCTCCTAGCCGAAAAGTGTGTTGGTGCTCAGCGACTCATTTCGTGGCGGAGCGTCACGAATGTATAGAGATACACAGAGAGAGAAGTGGCCCTGTGGGTACAGCACTTTGCTCCTTCACTCATGGTGGTGGAGACTGTGGGTTCGAATCTACGGTTAGGGGGTTTCCCCCAGCCTGAGTTGACATTAATTCTTACTCAGGTTTTTTTTCCCAAAGTCATTCATAATTAGTATATCACAATTCAAGATGAATTGCGTGAGCACATGTAAAATGGTATGAGCAGACATATCAGAATTCGTGTGTCATGTATTAAAATCTTTCTTCTTCTTCTGGAGCCATTTAAAGGGTTTGTTCATGCGTGCACAGACACACACACACACGCACGCACACACGCACACACACACACTCTGACAGATAGATATATGGACACACACATGCACGCACTCAAACACACACTCACACACATACGCACACAACAACAGCAATAACAACGCGCGCGTGTTTACATGTACACACCAACAAATGCACATATATATACTCATGCATACACCAGTGCGCCTGCATGCACATACAAAAACACATAGAAAGGCATACACACATACGCACGCACGCGCACAAACACACACACGCACACACATGCACACACACACACACACATTTAATCAAAGCGCATGTAGGCAAATATCATGTGGAAACCAGCAGCTAGAACCCAACTCACAGTTTACAATATCACTTTACTGCTGCATGAGGAAAAAGGCCACATCGATTGCAACCTATGCTGTAAAGTGTGTGGGGTGGGGGTGAGGGGTGAGAGAGAGAGGGAGACAGGGAGGGAGAGAGGGAGAGAGAGAAGAAAGAGAGAGAGAGAGAGAGAGAGAAGAGAGAAGAGAGAGAGAAGACAGACAGACAGACACACACACACACACACACACGCACGCACACACACAAAGGACAGAGAGACAGAACAGAGTAGTACAGACACACAGACACAAACAAAGAGAGGAATAGCGTGAGAATCAAAGAGACCGTGGGAGGCAGACAGATGGAGGTAGATACAGAAGTAAAGGGAAGGATGAGACAGAGAAACAAACAAACAAACAACCAACCAAAGAGGCAGTTGGACAGACACAGACAGAGTCAGAAAGAAACAAACACAGGCCAACAGACAGGACAGAGACAGAGACGAGAGGCAGACGATAGACCAACACAGACTGAGACGGACAGAGACACGACAGAAAAGAGAGTCACACAGAGGAGAGAGTCAGGAGAGAAAAAAAGAGAGGAGAGAGAGAGGGGCGGGTATGCGTAGGATGGATGTAGCATGTCAACAGAGCGTGTTGTAACCGTTGATTTTGCACAGTGGACAGTCTTTGAAGTGACTTCAAGCACACTAAGGAGTGCTGCTACACGGGGAAGAGTGGGGCAAGTGTGCTACCCTACATACCCTTCACTGTTCGTTTGGCCTGTGGGGTTCAGCTGGGAAAAAGTAAATCTGGCTATCTAGTTCTTCTGTTGGTTGGCTAACTGGCAAGTGGTATGTTCGGTTGATTGGCTAGGCTGGGTAGCTGTTAAGGTGACTAGTCAGTTATTAAGTGTAAACGACTAGATAGGTAGCTATTTATTTAGTACTTATCTATTGAGTTATTACTTAGTGAATGAGTGAGCAATTAATCCACCAAGCTATATAGCTAGTCGTTAGCTAAGTTCATCTGGTTAGTAGGCTAAGTAATCAGTTAACAGTCAGTTAGCTAGTGAGTTCATGAGTAATTTTCGTTGGTTAGTTTTCTTCTTTGTAGTCACTCAATTTGCTAGTCATTTTCTTTGTTTTAGCTTGGTGGTTATCAACTTGGCTAGTTAGCTTGCTAGTTTATTTATAGTTTGCTAGTCAATTGATTTATTAGCTGGCTAGTTAGTCATTTAGTTAGATGGTTGGTTATTTGGTTATTAGTTAGTCAGTTGGCTAGTTAGTAGCCAGTTAGTTAGTTAGCTAGCTAGCTAGTTAGTTGGCTAGTTAGCTAGTTAGTTACTTGATTATTGAGGCATTTGATTCCTTGTTGGTTTGTTGGCATGTCCTTAATTTAGTTTTGTTGGTTAACTTGTCTGTATTGTTTGGTGCACGTCATAAGTCTGTCCAATGTTTTTATATAGTTCGTCAGTTCATTCCCACACAAAAACAAACTGATTGATTTATGCTTACATTCCTTCAGAGGGTTTATAAAAACTGGTTTTGGGGTTTGTTGTCGTTGTAATGTTCATAATTATGAGTCAATACCTCAAATCATGTAAGAAAACAAGTAAATCTGAAAGCAAGTTAACCATCTCTCTTCCCCATATATATCCCTCACCTAGAATTCCTCCCTTCACACATATAAATGCACGCAGACACACACACACAAACACATGTGCAGCATATACACATATGGACATACACACATGCATACACAAAAACACAAACTTAGATAAAAACGAAATTAGACACACAAACACAATGTATTTACTTGTGTCTACAAGCCCTCTATGCTTTCATGGCAATAAGCGGTGTTTTGTTCTGTTCAGACAGACAGACAGACAGACAAACACACACACATAATTGAATAGCATGTAGGTAAATATCATGTGGAAACCAGCAACTAGATCCTAACTCAGAGTTTACAAAATCACTTTACTGCCGCATAAGAAAAAGGTCACATAGATTGCATCATACACTGCAAAGAGAGAGAGAGAGAGAGAGAGAGAGAGAGAGAGAGAGAGAGAGAGAGAGAGAGCAGAAGACAGACAGACAGACAGACAGAACAGACAGACAGACAGAGACAGAGACAGAGCCAGACAGGCAGGTAGAAAAAAACTTTCTTTTTTACAGACAGTGAAACAGACAGAGAGACAGAGGCAGTCAAAGAGACGAGAGAATCATAGATGCAAATACAGAGAGAGGGAGAGACAGAGACTGAGACATACAGAGATACGGAGACTGACAAATAGAACAAGGGAAAGAGAGAGGTGGGTAAAAGATAGAGAAAGAGAGAGAGAAGAGAGAGAGAGGAGAGAGAGAGAGAGAGAGAGAGAGAGAGAGAGAGAAGAGAGAGAGAGAGAGAGAGAGAGAGAGAGAAAGAGAGAGAGATAGAGAGAGAGAGAGGGGGGGTACAGAATCAGACATAACAAAGAAATATAGGGAGATTGAGACAGACACTCAGACAGACTGAGACAGATACAGACAGACCTACGCTTCCAGAAAAACACACTGGCATAAACAGACAGAGACTGAGGCACAGACAGAAAGACATCAGACAAAGACAAAGTTAGGCAGAGAAAAAAACGAGAGAGAAAGAGAGAGAGAGAGGAGCGAGAGAGAGAGAGAGAGAGAGAGAGAGAGAGAGAGAGAGAGAGAGAGAGAGAGAGAGAGAGAGAGAGAGAGATGTTTGTTGTGGATCGATGCGGCAAGTCAACAGAACGTGTTGTAACCCTTGATTTTGCATGGTGGACAGTCTTTGAAGTGACTTCAAGCACAGCCAGACTACAGGAGTGCTACTACTACACGGTGAACAGTGGGGCAAGTGTGCTACGCTACACACCCTACACTGCTCATTTGGCCTCTGGGGCTGATTGGGAATAAAAGCTGGCAGGTAAAAGTCAGTTAACTAGCTGATTTGTTTGCTGGGCTTAAGTTGGTTAATTAAAATTAATGGTTTGCTATTCATTTCTTTATTCCGTTTCTTTAATTCGACAGGATAGCTCAGTGGTCAGAGCACTGGCTTTCCCCCAGCCAATGTTAGGCAGCATTGAGTGTGGTTACCACTTGAATGGGTGACCGTTTGTGCTGTAGTTTTGCTTTATATTGCTTAAGTCCTTCGGATGAGACTATAAACCGAGGCCCCGTGTACGAACGCATGCAGAACATTTTACGCACACGTTAAATCCTGTTCCGCTTTTCGGAAGAGTAGGCCATTGTGTGCCGGTGGGAACAGATGACAGAATTTACAAAACCGCATACACACGGGAACTGGATGTAAAAAAGCACATGAGTGCTTATTCCATTCTCCTCGATTAAAAGTTTATCTGAGCGCTTTGATCTGTTGCTTTACAAGATTCAGCGCTATATAAATTCCATACATTATTATTATTATTATTATTATTATTATTATTATCAACACATTCACCTACAGAATATTTTCCTGCGTAAAACTTTGACTACTCTACCCGGGGAGATTACAATGCCTCAAGAGCAGCACTACCCACTTTGAAAAACACACACTTTTTTACATGTATTTATGTGTATCTATGTCTATTTGTTTTCCTCTAACAATTCTTTTTCCCTAAAGATTTTTGTCTGGAAAAACCCTGTACTTTCCATGGGCTCTTTTACGTGCTCTGAATGCATGTTGCACACGGAGCCTCGGTTTATCGTCTCATCCAATATTACACAAGGAAACGGAAATTGTAGTGTAACAAGTCAACAGAACATGCTGTAACCATCGATCTGACTGCTTGGAGACATTCTTTGAAGTGACTTCAAGCGGAAGCTGGCTTGCAGGATTGCCACGAATTGCATGATGGTAGACGAGAATGACACAACAAAAACATGCTTTCGTCATTCCATTCCCAGGTTTTATTTGACGAAAAAAACAACCGTACCGGCTTCCTACACTATAAGGCTCGAGGTAAATGTAAAGAATTCCCAGTGTAGACTGGTCTGGTCTAGGCCTGCCTACAGAGGAACTCTTCATTGTTTACAGATCAAATATACATCTGCTACCGGTTTTGTTCGGTTAAAGGTTTGCATACATCGATAACACGCATAATATGAACAGTTGGGAAAGCGATTAGGTAAATAACACTGCAGAATCAATGATTAGAGCCCTGCCCGATGTGTGTACTGCTACTGCTGTACTGCCTGATTATAATCGTACATACATGACATCATGCACTGAGAGAGAGAGAGAGAGAGAGAGAGAGAGAGAGAGAGAGAGAGAGGAGAGAGAGAGAGAGAGAGGGAGAGAGAGAGAGAGAGAGAGAGAGAGAGGAGAGAGAGAGAGAGAGAGAGGAGAGAGAGAGAGAGAGGGGGAGAGTGAGAGAGAGAGGATTTTTTTCGTGATTACAAACAAATACAAGATAAAGTATATGGGGTGTTTAATGCTACCATAAGACAAGAGCTATTCGTGTAATATGGATATCACTTTAAATTCTGGCATGAACTTAGTTATCAATGAATAGAAAATAATAAGATTCAAAGAATGATGAAAGATCAACTACTAACAACAGCAACAACAACAACAACAATAGTTGGGAATAATACACGCACATACGTCTAGGTCAATGATTCAAATTTGACTCTGCAATGAAAATAGTTCAATCCCTTCATGAATTTGGTATACTGGAGAGCAATGCAATACTGACGTTTCCTTTAGCTGTGTCACAACATATGAAACTTGTTGGTGTAAAACTCTGATTGTCTTGTTTTATGCTTTTGAAATAACGTATGACATATTTTGTTCCAATATAATCTTCACAGGACAATAGAGAAATGATTTCGTGTCTTTCGATGGTTTGAACATTGAGAAGGAATCACTTTTCTCACATACTGAAACATATGCTTGACATTGAAACAAGAAATATATTTCATCATCGATAATGTATTAACACACGCGGGTATAAGCACTATGTGGATGTCACCGGTTGAAACCATCTGTCGATTGCATTATAGCCCACTGTTCTTAATCTTGCACAACGCAGTGAGCGTTCTTGTCAGTGACTACTCTAAAATACGTTCCATCTTAAACAAAACCATCGACATTATTTTATCTTTATCTCTAGATCTCAGTACCAATTTCGAGTGAAAGTAATGAATCTGTCTTTAAACTCTGAAGGAAAGACATGCTTGTTACCTACTTCTCGAGACAGCCACGCAATTTCCAGTCCATGTTTGGACCAAACATGTTTAACTTTATATACCTACCTCTATGTGTATAGCCGTCATGTCATAAGGCTGCCTTCACAAGCAAAAATGTTAAAAATCCAACAGTTTAAACAAGTATATGATACAATCATAGATGGAGACTGAGAGAGTGGGGGGGGGGGGGCAGAAAGAAGAGGAGAGAGGAGAGAGAGAGAGAGGAGAGAGAGAGATACAGGCAGAGGCAGAGTCAGAGACAGAGAGTCAATGACAGAGAGACAGAGATACATAGAGCAAGAGTGAAAGTGAAAAAAGAGAGAGAGAGAGAGAGAGAGAGAGAGAGAGAGTACAGAGCAGAGAGAGAGAGACAGAGAGTAATAAAGAGAGACGAGATACATAGATAGAGACAGAGGAAAGTAGGAGAGAGAGAGAGAGAGAGAGAGAGAGGAGAGAGAGAGAGAGAGAGAGAGAGAAGAGAGAACACAGAGAGAAAATGAGAGAGAGAGGCAGAAAGACAGACAGACAGACATACAGAGAGACAGAGACAGACATATGGACAGCCAGACAAACAAACAGAAAGACAGATGGACAGACAAACAGACAGGCTGGCTAAACCAGTGGCAGGGGTCAGTGTTTGAAGAGAGTGAGGAGTCAACAGAGGGTGTTGTAACTGTCAACGGTGCAGCGGGACCCATCTTTGAAGTGACTGCCAGTCGATACCAGCCTCTGGTAGTGCCAGGGGCTGTGTGTTGGTATAGCAGGGTTACACACACACCATAGGCCAGCGTGTTTACTTGACCTTAGGGTCTAATTTGGAAACAAAAGGAAGACACGTAGAAGAAAAGTAAAATAAAGGCAACAAAAAATCAACTTTCTCATCTTACCTGTGATGATTGTCGACAGTTAATAGTTATTACACTGGCAGCAATTACGAATAAGTTGTACATTACAGTTAATTAGTTGGTTAGTTTGTTAATCATTCATTTAGCTAGTTAATTGTCTACTTGTTAGCTAGTTAGTTAGTTAAGTAGATATCCTGTTATTCATCTTTAATTAATTTCATTCACTCGCTCATGCCTTCACTCTCAAACTTCAATTTTGTTTAATTCTGAAACCTTTTAAACATCTGTTTTGTTGTTCATTGGGTTTACTTTCTAAACGATTTGGCTATATCCCCCCTCCCGAAACACATCGGCAAAAGCATAGAGGGCATACAAAAATGAGCAAAACATGAAAGAACTTGTCCCTTATGTTTACTTACTCTCAGTATTTATCCAACGACTCTCATACCCCCACCCCCTACCCTTTTAACAGACACAGACTGTTAATTGATACTATTATCCCTGATTGTGAATGATATTGTTCACTGTTCACTGCTGGTTCCTGCTGTTACTTCGATGTGTCCTCCAAGAGAAGGGTGCAACGTTATTCAAGCAAACAAGCTTTGCGATGTCTGTTAGCTTTCTTAATGTCCGGGTTGCCATTTCTTCTCTTGCAGATAAAATGAAGAGAAGACAGATAAGAAGGATGGGGAAAGAGGGCGGGCTGGTCATCAATCCAAACCATACACCTGATCCAAATTAAATATAATAATAATAATAATAATAATAATAATAATAATAATAATAATAATAATGTATGGAATTTATATAGCGCTGAATCGTGTAAAGCTACAAATCAAAGCGCTATAAGCAATATAACTTATATTTATTTCTGCAGCATACTGTAACTGACTTAAATAACTTGCGTACACCTACTGAACATTTACTGGGAAGCTACCTGACCCTAATGAGGCTATTGTGGTAATCACTGCAGTGATCAGAAAATGTCAGAGCTACTGTACATCATACTAGCTGATTAACAGTTCTGAAAATTAAACAAAATTTGAGTTGAAGAGTGAGTGAGCAAGACAGTAAGAGGGAGAGAGACAAAGAGCGAGACAATGACAGAGAGAGAGAAAAGCCAAACTGATAGAGACAGATGCAGAGACTGAGACACAGAGATAGACAGACACAGAGAAATAGAAAGACACAGGCCTAAAGAAAGAGAGACAATTATATCCAAGAGAAAAGTTCATTGAGTAACTAAAAAAGAGCAGGCAGAAATGAGAGATAAAATGTAATGCAATAAAATCAAATGCAACGCAATTAAAGAAAGAGCAATACAATATATTGCAATAGAAAACCATAACAATAAAAGTGGTATACAATACAATCCCTGAATGTTGTGTTTCTGTCGTTCTTTGCTTTTTCTCTCAGTTTGAGTTTATGTAAAACAAATGTATATAGAACAACACATCAGGAAACAAAACTGCCGTCTAGCATGCATCTTCCCTCTGTGTGTGCCGTTCCTTGTCTTGTAGACAAACTAAAGAGGGAAGAGAAACGGGATGCGGGAAAGGGGGGGGGGAGGAAAGTGATCAATCCAAGCCAATAACCTGACCCAGCTTAACTGTAGCTGGTATCGATTTCTGCCACATTAAGTTACCGCCGACTAGTACTGACTACACACACACACACACACACACACACACACACACACACACACACACACACACACAGACACACACACACACACACAACACACACACACACACACACACACACACACACACACACACACGCACCTATTGACCACTTGCTACGAAGTGACCTGGTACAATTGACGGCATCACGGTAATTGCTACAGACACTAAACATGTCAGAGCTACAGTGACTTTGGTCAGAAGTCTGATATAAAAAAAGAAATGTTGCAAGCAGTAAACCGTAGCTGCCTTGGCGCAGTGGTTAGCACCTCCAGTTGCAGACAGGCAGGCAGGCCGCGGGTTCGGCGGTCTGACATGGGTGAAATGCTTGCGTGTGTGCTCCCAATCCAAAGACTGCCACATGTCGAATCTAGGTATGGCTGGGACGGAGAGACTGAAAGGACTGGAGTAGACACAACTGAGCAGGACCGCCACAGGCTTGACAAATACTACAGTCAATAAGGTAAAGAGAAGACAGTAAAGGTGTCCCATAACCTATGTGGTCGTAGGGAAGCGAGGCATCAAAGACCTCAGCTTCTCCAGGGGCCAGCATATTGAGGACGGCGCCCATCTCCTCTCCCTCGCTGCTTTACCTTCCCTGACCCGAAAGAGGGCAGGTACCCATTTACAGCTGGGTGAGCTGGGGGACTGTATTTAAGCCAAGGCGTGCAAACAGTCACCCATCCACTCGGTAACCACGCTCAATGCTGCTTAACACTGGTTTAAACGCAAGATAACAAGTCCAAATCAAGAGAGTCACGAAAGAAATACCAAACAAATTGGAGCAATGCACGAAAAACATACAACATGCACAAACAAAGGGGAAAAATCAACCACAGCAAAATGAAACACAAAAAACCATACAAAGAAAACAAACGTAAACTACTTTCTTGATAATTGAACAGGAAATTAGAAAAGAATGCAAACAAATAGAAAATGGCAATCAAGAAGGAAAGAAGAAAGAAGAAGAAGAAGAAGAAGAAGAAGAAAGAAGAAGAAGAGAAGAGAAGAAGAAGATAGCAAAAATAATGGCGAAGACGACGAATTGCAAAGAATTGCAAAGAAGATAATCGAAGAAGAATTGCAAAGAAAAATTGCGAATAAGAATTGCGAAGACGAAGAATGGTGAAGGAGAAGAAGATTTGAGGAGAAAAACTGCTAAGAAGGCAAATGGCGAAGAAGAAGATTTGCAAAGAAGAGGAAAAAGTAGCAAAAGCAACAACAACAACAACGACAACAACAACAAAACTGCCAAACCTGAGACAGACAGACAGACAAACAGACAGGCAAGCAGACAGACATACAGACATACAGACAAACAAACAAACATACAGAGAAACAGCAGACACACAGGCAGACAGGCATGTGGATACATCAGACAGACAGACAGGAAGGCAGACATACAGACATATCAGACAGTCAGACATGCAGGCAGACAGACAGATAGAGAAAGATAGGCACGGAGACAGACCCGGAGAAAGCTCGTGCCATCCCTTCCTTTAGCTGTTATAAACATGTTTTTTATCGGTAGTTCTCGTGTTGGGACCAATGTTGAGGAAGATTGCAGCGTTACCTTTTGGTTACAGCTGTTACTAAGCAAACTATTTGATGGGAAACTATGGTTGAACAGGAGGAATATAAACAAAAACAACAATAACGCACGTAATAGGCAATGCGAAAATCATACAGGGCAGGGCCTAGTGATCAGAGCGTTGCGCTCGTGATTCAGCTAGCACCAGTTCAAACGGGGATTTTTTTCTCTCTAATGTTAAGATCAATGCCTCCCCCGTGGGGATGCCAGGGGCCTGACAGTATCAATAACATCCCCACATTCTGGAAACTCTGTGCTAGACATTTCCTCTTTTCTGTCACTCTCTTTGTTTCTGTCTCGTTCTTTTTCTTTCCTTTCACCTCCTTTTGGTCTATTTTCTGCCGCCTTGGTCCGTTCTTCTGCCTTCTTTTCATAGAAAGACTTAAAATGTAGCAGTTCTCTCTTATGCCGATGTCGGATGCGCTGGGTCTGACTTGTCAGGTGTTTAACGGCAGCGTGTTGCATTTTCGCTCAATATAATAATATATATAAAAAATGTATGATTTATATAGCGCTAGAGAACAAGAGTGCTGTCTGAGCATTCGACGAAGACGACGAGAACAAAAAAGGGAGGAGGAGGAGGAGGAGGAGAGAGGAGAGAGAAGAAGAGAAAGGAAGAGAGAAGAAGAAAAGAAAAGAAGAAGAAGAAAAGAAAAGAAGAAGAAAAGAAAGCAAGAGAAGAAGAACAAGAGAAGAAGAACAAAAAAAGAAGAACAAGAAGAACAAGAAGAACAAGAAGACAAGGAACAAGAAGAAACAAGAAGAAACAAGAAAGAACAAATGAAGAAAGAGAACAAGTACAACAACAAGAAGATCACTGCGACTCTTCCGAAAGTCCATGGATGAGATAAGAAACCCAGGTCCTGCGTGCGAAAGTATGGGTAGCACCCTGCACACACGTTAAAAGCTGTTCCGCATTTCGGAAGAGTAAGCCATTGTTTGCCGTTAGCAACAGGCGATATTTTGAAAATACATACCCTGCTGTCGTGTTTAGAAGTGAAGGCCCCAAGTTGGAATGCGGCTAGGAAAAACGGAGAAGAGGGTTACATAGACACTAATTATTTTACGAGTAATGAACCTCGGAGCTCTTGCAAAGGAACGAAAATATACACTGTAACAGAAGGAAAAGAATACAAGCAAAACTGACCAAACAACAGGAGAAACAAAGCAAATGAAACCAAGAGAGGAAGAAACAAAAGCGAAGAAAGAAATAGCAAAGACGACAAAAAGACCCCCAAACATGAAATAAAGACAGGAAAGAAACAAGCGCAGAAAGAAAGAAAAAAAGAAAAAGATAAATAAAGAAAGAAAGAAAAAAAACATACAAGAAAAACACAGAAAAGGGGAAAAAATACCAGCAAGATGTAAAAGCAGTATGAATAATAAATACGTGAGCAGGTAAGAATGTAAGCAAAGAAGAAAGGAAATAATTAAATAAAAAGGGGCAAAAAAAACAACAAGAACAACAGACAAGCAAATGGATAAAACAAATATCAAACACACATAATTAGGAAGGTAAATGATTCAGTTAATCGGACAAAAAGATAAATGAATAGACTGAAAAAAATAATGCTGAATAAAATCAACGGAAACTAAAACTAAATGAACTACTCAACAAAAAGTAAGATACATGAATAGGTCAAAAGTTATTGATTACTGAATTCAACGAAAATTATGCTTCTTTGATACATCTAACAATTTATTGTTCTGAATCAACGATAATCTATTAACTAACCAAGAAGCAGATAATGATGATGGTGTCAACATTTTTGATGATGTTGATCAAGATAAAATAGATGGACCTCTCTGTCTGTCTTCTGTCTGTCTGTCTGTCTGTTTTCTCTATCGATAAGTCCATTTGTCACTCTACACCACTATGCACTACGAACAACAACATCAAATACTACTGCTAATTTCTACTACGAATTCTTTTACTATTGCGACTACTTCTACTCCTCCTCCTCTTCCTCCTTCTCCCACTACTACTACTACTACTACTACTACTACTACTACTACTACTAATGTATGGAATTTATATAGCGCTGAATACTAACTAATTATTATTGTACTAATTATATAGCGCTAACTACTACTACTACTACTACTACTACTACTACTACTACTACTACTACTACTACTACTAACTACTACTACTACTACTACTACTACTTCTACTACTACTACTACTACTACTACTACTACTACTGTCTGCTGCTGCTGCTACTGCTGTTGCTGACGTTGCTGCTGATGCCGTTGCTGCTGCTGCTGCTACTTCTACTACTACCAGTGCTTCTTCTTCCCCTACTGCTGCTGCTGCTGCTGCTATTTCTGTTTCTGCTGCTGCTGCTGCCGTTGCTGCTGCTGTCTACAACTTCTACTACCAGTGCTTCTTCTTCCTCTTCTACTACTACCAGTGCTTATTGTTCCTCTACTGCTGCTGCTGCTATTTCTGTTTCTGCTGCTGCTGCTGCCGTTGCTGCTGCTGCTACAACTTCTACTACCAGTGCTTCTTCTTCCTCTTCTACTACTACCAGTGCTTATTGTTCCTCTACTGCTGCTGCTGCTATTTCTGTTTCTGCTGCTGCTGCTGCTGCCGTTGCTGCTGCTGCTACTTCTACTACCAGTGCTTCTTCTTCCTCTACTACTGTTGCTGCTTCTATTTCTGTTTCTGCAGCTGCTGCTGCTACTGTTGCCGTTGCTGCAGACGCTGCTGCTACTTCCTATGCTAATACGTGTGTGCACATCACTTGTCGGGACGTGAAGGTTCTTCGGATGAGACTATAAACGGCGGTCCCCTGTATGTGAACGCACGCACGACAAATTGCACACGCATTAAGCCTCTTCCGACTTTCGGAAGTGTAGGCAACCTTGTGATGGCGGGGACAGATAACAACGTTCACAAAACACGGGAACTGGATGTAAAAAAAGCGCATGCGGTTGGTTTTTTAAATTCCATTATCCTCGACATTAAAGAAAAGATGTACATGTAAGCGTGCCTGTGTGCGTGCTTGCTGATGGGTCTATGTGTGTATTATGCGCGCGCGCGCGAGCATGCGTGAGTGTGTGTGTGCGTGTGTGTTTGTTTGTTTGTGTGCGTGCGTAACAAAATAAATAAACAAATACAACATTTTGCCATTGGTTGAACAAGTGACTTATTTTTGTTCGCCAAGCCAAGAAAAGAGCTATTTTAAGCAACATCAATTACAAGAGTTATAGAAACGCATGCATACGAGATTACAAGCGCACATAATACAGTAATTGGGACACATAGATAAACCAGGAGTGCACACTGGCATAGCAGCATTAAGAACACTTTTTTTTCGCAGCAGAAAATACTCAAATATCAGGGATATATAAGCAACTTTTTCCCCCATGACATGGACAATAGGCAGCAACATTATTCTTTCTTCTCTTTGCGAATACTATTCTTGGAATGAAATCGAATTTAAAACAAATTCTTGCTGTATGCTTTGACTGGGTCTGGGCAAAATGACAAAATAGCTGTTGATGTTTTTATCTATCTATCTATCTATCTATCTGTCCCGTAGTCTGACGACCGTGGGGGCACCCTCAAAGACTCAACAACCAGTTCCCTCCATTCCTCTCTCTGTTCTGCCTTTCTCAGGGTTTTTCTGAGTTCTAGGCCTGTCCATTCGCTGATGTTATCCTCCCAGCTCTTCCTTGGTCTGCCTCTTCTTCTTCCTCCTTGGACAGTGCCTTGTAAAACTGTCTTTGCAAGTCCTTTGGATCTTGTGACATGCCCCTACCATTTAAGTTTACGTTTTTTCACGATCGTTAGAAGGTTCTCATAGGGTCCAATGGTTTGCTGGATTTTGTTATGCACGCTTTCGTTGCTTATGTGGTCTTTGTAGGAGATGCCAAGGAGTCTCCGAAAGCATCTCATCTCCACCGCCTGTACTCTTCTCTCCAAATCTGCAGTCAGGGTCCATGATTCACAGGCATACAGAAATATGGATATGACATATTTCTGTATGTTTTGATACTTTGTTTAATAAGACAAAAATGGAAAAAAAACACAAGTGTATGTACAATACGCAAGTCCGCATATTTTAGATGGGTATTCATTCCATATTTGGAGTACAGGTACCTTTACGATGGGCAAAACAAGGTCGCATGCGCAAAATATCACTATTGATGAGCTCTAGTCGAGGAACGAATAAAAACATATTCTGAGTAGAGTTCTGAAGACAGCTTTATTACACCTGTCGATGGGCTGACGAAATATGCTCCAGCCCAGCATACTCTCAATACTTTACTTTAGATTGTTTTAGTGGGTTCTTTTCTCCCGCTGACAAATAATAATAATGGTTTTAAAGGGGATATAACATGTATTTCGAAGTCGATCACAGCGATCTTAACGGTGGGTAAAAAGGTTGCATATGCAAAATCTGACCATTGGTGAACTTTGGAGCTCTTGCAGAAAATCAAACCAAACAGAGAAGACAACGTAACGTAATTCTGTGTAATACGATACTCCATAACCCACAACAACCTTCGGGAAGCGAAAAACAAGAGAAAAACAGCAACAAAACAAAACAAACAAGAAAAACCTCACAACACTTAATCCTAGGCTTAAAACATACAGTACACTTCCATCAAAGAATGGTAAAATATTCAAGAGCAAATCCACAAAGTGTTTGCTGCTGCCGGCACAGACCAGAACGGCTTAGCTTGATCCCTAAAGTAAACAGGGGGGCCTGCCTGTCTGCCTGCCTGTCTGTCTGCCTGCCTGCCTGCCTGCCTGCCTGTCTGCCTGACTGTCTGCCTATCTGCCTGCCTGCCACCAGCACTGTGCCCAACTACTGATGTTTTCTTTGCGGTTGCTGATGCTGCTACGTCTGCTGCTTCTGCTGCTGCTTCTCTCACTCTTCTTTCTCTCTTGGTTCCCCGGTTCTTGGTCTGTCTGTCTGTATCTGTTTGTCTGAATATGTGTCTGTGTCTCTTTTCACCCCCTCTCTGTTTTCCCCATTTCTGTTTCTGTTTATCTCTGACTCTGTCTCTTTTTTTTCCTGCCTAACTATTTAGCTTGAGCATCTTGTACAGCTGCTTAGTACCACAACTGACGCTCAAGCAAGAGTATTTTATGTTGACTTTAGCTTCGCTTTTGAATATCATGCAGCCTCACGTATTTGTTTACAATATGCTTTCAAACATTTGAGAAAATCGACCGTCTTGTTTGTTGACTGATTGAATTTCTACCTAACAGACCACTGCGTTTTTGTTTGTTTTGTTTTGTTTGGAGAAAAAAAAACATGTTTTCATCGGCTAGATTTACTGTGTTGGTTTTCCTCAAGGTTGCGTTCTCTCGCGGCTTATGTATATTCTGTATACAGATGATTGCAGACTTAGCTGCGAAAAATCCTTTCTTTTCAAATCTGTGGTTGACAGTGCTCCTTTGTCTTGTTCACCTGGATCAGTCTGAGACTGTGGTCCAGCCCTCATGGAATTCGTCCATTGGTGTGGTGAGGCCTAACTGAAGTTAAATGTTTGTAGACCTAAAAATCTTCCTATAGATTTCAAAAGATCGGGCACACTACTGAGAATATTGTTATTTATAAACAAGGGCTTGGAAATGTCTGGAGTTATAAATGAAATAGACAGACAGACTACAGGCATAGACAAAAAAATGAAGACTTATAAACAGAGAGAGAGAGAAAGACAGAGAGAGAGAGAGAGACAGAGACAGAGACAGAGAGAGACAGCGAGGAGGGAGAGGGAGACAGACAGGCAGACAGACAGAGAGACACAGAGAGACACACAAACATACAGACCACAGACGGATGAACGGACAGACAGACGGACAGACCGACAAAGAGACAAACAAATATAGACAGACAGACAGACAGACAGACACACACACACACACACACACACACACACAACAGAGGAAAAGAGACCGAGAGAGGGAGGGAGCGAGGGAGGGAGGGAGAGACAGACAGGCAGACAGACAGACAGCCAGACAGACAGAGAGAGACATAAAAACATACAGACTACAGACGGATGAACGGACAGACAGACGGACAGACCGACAAGGAGACAAACAAATATAGAGACAGACAGACAGACAAACGGACACACACACACACACACACACACACACAAACACACACACACACAGACGAATAGAAACGGAGAGAGAGAAAGAGAGAGAGAGAGAGAGAGAGAGAGAGAGAGAGAGAGAGAGAGAGAGAGAGAGAGAGAGAGAAGAGAGAGAGAGAGAGAGAGAGAGAAACAGAGAAACAGAGACAGAAAACCTGATAGACTAAAGGAACACACGCAGACAGACAGAAGCAGACAGTCATAGGCAGAGAGAGACAGTAGGCAGAAGTACTAAGGGGACATAATAAGCTCCTGGAGAGTGGTGCCAGACTCTCCAGGGAAGACCTGTGCCCTGATACCGATTCCAGATTGCCAGGGACCACACGTCTGCCTGTTTGTACGTCTGTCAATCTGTCTGTCTATGTGTATGCCCACGCGCGCGCGCAAGTGTATGTATGTATGTATGTATATATGTATGTATGTATGCATGTATGTATGTATGTATGTATGTGTGTATGTATGTATGTGTGTGTATATATGTATGCATGTATGTATGTATGCATGTATGTATGTATGTATGCATGTATGTATGTATGTATGTATGTATGTATGTATGTATATATGTATGTATGTTTCTGTCTGTCTGTCTGTCTGTTTATCTGTCTCTTTCATACATAGGCAGAGACAGCAGCAATGAAAGACAGTGAGACGGAAATAATCAGGTAGTAACACAACCAGATACAGAACTTTTTTTTTTCGATTTGATATCGTTTTATTTTGAGGATACTGAATAAACACTTATCTACTTTATTCTAAATCGATTAATAGTATTATCCGAAGGACTTTTAGGAGATTGAAATCAGTTCTAATGTCAACTCCACAGGAAAATTCCCCTTGCAAGGGCGTCTTGATTTAGATCGAACTTTGGCTGTCAGATAGCTAGCGCAGTGCTCTAACCATCGACCTTCCCATGCCTTTTGCCATAAACAGCACCGACAAGGAACATTGTTGATGTGGGACTCGCCATTGTTAATATAACCGCTAGGTGGTTTATTATCCGAAAACACCTATTGAGTGGAAAGGAACGTAAAATCTGAAGTCAGAGTAAGAGATCATCATACTTAGGTTCAACCTTTCTGTTTGTCATACTTACTATATTCTCATGTGAGTTTTGGAAGAGTCTTTTGGATTTTAGTATGACAGAATAGAAACGGTATGGGAATAATATATGTTTGGCTACAGAATTAAAGGCGTAGAAAAAACAACAAACATTTGTAGCGTTTTAACTGTAGGTGTTTTTGTTTTTAGCGGCATATTTTATCTTGTAAGTGTGTGTGTGTTTATATTTATTTATTTCATTTTATTCTTTTATATCGAGGATAATGGAATTAGCACGTGTGTGCTTTTTTACACGCTTTGTTAATTTTGTCATCTATTCCCACCGGCACACAATGACCTACTTTTACGAAAAGCAGAACCGGATTTAACGTGTGCGCAAGATGTCCTGCGTGCGTTCGCACACGGGGTCTCGGTTTATAGTCTCATCCCAA
>CM054144.1:11439373-11451873 GCA_028751875.1 Rapana venosa | reverse complement strand
GAGAGAAGTTATCTATTTATTGTATTTATTCTTTTATATCGAGGATAATGGAATAAGCACTCGTGTGCTTTTTCACATCCAGTCCCCGTGTGTATGCGGTTTTATAAATGTTGTCATCTGTTCCCACCAGCACACAATGGCCTACTCTTTCGAAAAGCGGAACAGTTAAAAGATGACAGTGAGGTAGATAAGAAGGAATGTAGAACCTAAAACGGCTCGATATCATACCTTTAAGGAAATAACACTGGCCATAGACTGTAAAAAGATGATGACGATGATGATGATGATGATGATGATGATGATGGTGGTGGTAATGATGATGATGATGATGATGATGATGATGATACTGTAAAAAATATGATGATGATGATGATAGTAATAATAGTAATAATACTAACAATACAAAAACCCAATACTGATAATGATAATGATCAATAATTATATAATTAATATTAGCAAAATTAATGATACTTTTGGAATCTTTAGAGTGATGTGCTTTATGAAAAAAATCAACAACAATCGAAGCGCTTGCATTCAAATCATTCATAAACATACAACAAGTTGCAAAGTGTATCAATGTATTAAACCTCTCTCTCTCTCTCTCTCTCTCCTCTCTCTCTCTCTCTCTCTCTCTCTCTCTCTCTCTCTCTCTCTCTCTCTCTCTCTCTCTCTCTCTCTCTCTCTCTCTCTCTTATGTGTTCCCTATGTTGTAATTCAAACGTGTAAGCTTGCCATCTTAATAAAGACACTAGTTTTTCGTCTTCCTCATATAATTATATACCACGCTTTTTCGGATTTTTTAAAAAAGGCATACCTTGTAAAAAGCCTCGCACATATGGCAAATCTCACAAATTCTACACGCTGCACTGTTCAAAAAGTAATCTACGCCTACGCTTAATGCGCATGGATCCATTGGATCGGATGCTACGGGTTTAAAAGAGACAACGTTCACTTGTATCTCCTAGACTGTATTATTATCAACAATTAAAACAAAATGTTATTTTGTAAATGCAGGTAGCTGGTAGCGAGCGCAGGTGATCGTTGCTATAATCCCCGTCGTAATTATGACAAGAATTCCTGAACATTTTGTAAAAAGCACACCAACTTTGATTCCTAGGGCTAGAGGTTACGAGTACTTGACAGAGCACATGTTGGTGGATCTCCAGGTTGTTTAAGCTAGATGCAAACCCAAACACACACACACTCTCTCTCTCTCTCTCTCTCTCTCTCTCTCTCTCTCTCTCTCTCTCTCTCTCTCTCTCTCTCTCTTCTCTCTCTCTCTCTCTCCCTCTCTCTCTCTCACACACACACTCACACTCACTTACATAGAGAGACAGAAACAGACAAACAGAGACAGAGAAAGAGAGACAGAAACAAAAAGAGACAATAAGACAGACAGATAAACAGGCAGATAGCCAGACAAACAGACAAACAGAAAAAGAAAACCAGAAAGAGAGACAAGACACAGAGAGATGAAGACGTATCGACAGGCAGGCAGGCAGGAGGGTAGGCAGATAGACTGAAAGGTCAATGTGCTCCCATTTAATTAAACAAAACAAAACCAAAAACCCATAAACAAAACCCCCAAACTCTTGCCCACTCCTTCTGAATCAATTGTTCTTATTTGAATATTAAAACGCATTTTCTCTTCTAAAGAAACACATTTGGTTCCTTTCCGACATTCCTCGTCTTTTTTAGTGATAGTGTTATAGCATCTGCAACCAAAGTGGAAGCGTTTTGGGGGATGTCTGTTAGCCATGCTAAATAACCTGATATATAAAAAAACCCATGTTCTTAATTCATTTTGTTGTTACAAATGCATATATGCATGACAAGCACTATCAATAGCAATAAGCATTAACCATTTAATTTTTCAGTCGTATGCTCATGAATGAACATCAATGTTTTATAATACAGATATAGGTAACGTACATATATACGCATACATGCGTGCGTACAGACACGCATATAGGCATGCATATATATATATATATATATATATATATAAGACTTTTGATAAAGCTACACTCTTTGTTTCCCTAGCACGATCACATGATCCTGTTCCGCTGTTCGTAAGACTAGGTCATTGTGTGCCGGTGGAAACAGATGACAGAATTTACAAACCACATACACACGAGGGCTGCACGTAAAAAAGCAAATACGTGCTTATTCCATTAGCCTCAATATAAAAGAATGAAATAAAAGAAAATTAAAAAAAAAAACAATTTAGCACAGCGCTATCCAGGACTGAGGCAACAAAAAACCTGAGGATTTTTTGTCATTTAATAGAGTGACACTCTCAAAATATTGTAAATTTATATCAACTATTCACAAATAAACTAAAGCCCATTTAATCCCTGGAAAATGCATGGAAAGTTCTTTCATCTCCTTTCACTTATTCAACCAGAGAAATCAAACATTAAAAATGTAGCAGAAAATATCATGGGACGGTAGGAACACATACTCATAAGCTATAACCATAATGAATCGTGCTGAAATGAGCGAGACAATATCTGGAGAACATCAGTTGTGTGTTTTACGGTAACATTAATTTGTGTTGTAGCATGAAGCATCAATGATGCAGTAGAAGCTAACAAGCTCTGCAACCCAGATTTGCTTCCACTCTTTTTTGGATAATTTGCCTCGTTTTTATTTTTGTCTGTCTGTCTGTTAGCTCTGTCTGTCTGTCTGTCGCTGTCTTTGTCTATATCTGTCTATGTCTGGCTCTATCTCTGTCTGTCTCAGTCTCTGTCTCTCTCTGTCCCCTGTCTCTCTCTGCTCTGTCTCTCTCTGTGTGACGCTCTCTCTCTCTCTCTCTCTCTCTCTCTCTCTCTCTCTCTCTCTTTCTCTTTCTCTTTCTCTTTACCATAGCATTTGCTGATTAGGCTAACTGACTTGTGTTCGGTTGTCTTGTTTTTCTTTTCTAGAAAACTACCTCTGGACTTTAATCTAACGAAAAATCAGCACTTGTTTCCCTATACATGCCATAAATATTTGGTCAGCAAGATCCTGGACAGTCTATACTTAACAGTTGTCTAACCATATGTGTCATAAAGATTTGATCATCAAAGACCTGTCCAGTCTAAGCATGCAATGTCTAGTTTCTTAGTTATTATGACGGTTTAGAACTAACAGACATGCATGGTTAACTACACACCCACCTAACTAGCAGCACGATTTCATTCTTGTTGATGTACAGCTCAGTAGACAAATGGGCGGAGAAAACAAAGAACAAAACTGATGCAGAAATTTCTATCAGTATTTCCCCCAAATTTTGTAGAAATATATTGGCATCAATATTGAAGTAACTGAAGTATGTGCCTGAAATGGCCAAAAATTATGACGCAGTTCGAAATATACACATTTAAGTTTTTGTAAAGTATTGTACAGTACGTATGGATTATGCTATAGTCATAAGCTTTTTACTATACTACTACTACTACTACTACTACTACTACTACTACTACTACTACTACTGTTGCTGCTGCTGCTGCTGCTGCTGCTGCTACTACTACTGCTGCTGCTGCTGCTGCTGCTGCTACAGCTGTTATTTTCACTAATAATGCTGAGAATGATCATTATCGGAATAATATTTTCATTAATATTATTGTGGTTATCATGACTACATCATCATCGTCGTCATCATCATCATCATCATCATCATCATCACCATCATCATCATCATCATCATCATCATCATAATCATCATCATCGTCGTCGTCGTCGTCGTTTTTGTTGCATTCCAGCAGCACAAATTCTTCCCTTTCTCATTTGCATTGTTTTTTTCAGGGAAGCAGCAGAACAAAACTTGCCTGACAGCCGGCATGTCTCACGTCAAAAACTTGCAGCATTGTGAAAAAGTAAACGAACAAAGACATTGCCACCTTTTTTCGCATCAATATTTTGCTTCAACCGCTGCGCCACGCATTTGCGACCGCGAAGAAGACTCAATTATTATGGTACGAAGGAATACTGCAAATTAACGTTATTCTTGCTTGTTGCTGCTGTGTTGAGGAGAACCCAAGATCTGAGGGTGAATCAGCCGATATGCAGGGGAGTTATCGTAATGGGATGAACAAAAAAACCAAAATGAAGAGAAGAGGCTGGGGTGTTTGAGCGTGCGTGTAGGGTGTTGATTTCATATTCCAAATGTCAGTTAATATACCGTGGTTTTCTTTTTCTGTGGGCTTGTTTCATTGTTTCTTTTGGAGAGATTGTTTTCCATTCTGGTCTCTTTTTTACATTTCTTTTAAAGCTTGCTCATTTTTGAGATGCCTTTCTGTCTGTCTTTAAGTTGTTTTTTTCTTCCTGTCTTTTTTTTTGCATCTCTATGAAATATAATATTATATATATATATATATATATATATATATATATATATTGTATATATATTGTATATATATTGTATATCTATTGTATGTATATATATATATGCAATAAAGGTGTTGCATTTTGTCACAAACCCCACAAGAACTGCAGTGATGTTGCCAGGCTTTGATTGCACAAAGCAGAGTGCATCATTACACAAAAAAGTCACAACTATCAATTTTTAACAAAATATATACCACATATTCTTCTTGGATGACTAATGAAATTTTACTTGAAGAAGAAAATTACAGAGCCGGTAACGCCACAAAGTTTATGTTCCCTTTTCTTTGTATTTTTATCTCTTTCCTTCTTTTGTTCTTTCTTTCATTCCTAGTTTCCTCCACAAAATATGAAAAGAAGTAATCAAAAGCAGAGTCATGATGATGCCCTCACTCAACTCCCAAAGCGTTGACTCATCAGTCTTTGCCATCCTTTTCTTCATGGTTTTTTCTGTTTTAAAATAGCGTTGCCAGTTTCAGAGAAAGTTAATTAGGATTGTTCCTCTTCTTTGCAACAGTGTGTCTGTATTACTGTATGAAGAAGTTGAGAAAACTGAACCCTGTGTCCTTCCCTTCATTTCTCTGCAGCTTTGATGTGCTGAGCTGATAGGAATACAGCTGGTGAGCTTTCTCTCTTTGTTTTTTCTTCTTCTCTGCAATTGTTCTTTCAAATTAAATTGAGATAGAGAGATGGCAGAGAGAGAGAGAGAGAGAGGGAGATGGAGACAGACAGACAGAGACAGAGACAGGCAGAGACAGGGACAGACAGATACAGAGACAGAGAGTTAGAGACAGAGGAGATAGAATGACAGACAGACAAACACAGTTACAGAGAGATACAGTGAGACAGAGACAGATACATAGAGACAGACAGACAGAAGGATAGACAGACAGACAGACGAAGTGTAGATAAGAATAAATGAATGGAGTTAGTATTTTTACCCATTGGTAAGGGTGTTGGGCAGCATGGAGGAGAATAAGCAAGCTATGAACATTTCAAAGTTAGACCATTAACAATGTCAAACAAGTTTCATCAGACAAACAGACAGACAGACAGACACACAGAGACAGACACAAAAAGAGACAGGCAGAGACACAGAAGGGAAGGACTGTAAATCGAAAGCATATCAAAAAGCAGAGAGGCGTGGTTTGCTAAGGCACTTGATGGCAGTGAAACATATTTTCACTCATATGTCAGATAAAAAATGTTGCTGCCTTAGTGTTTGATGAGGAAGAAGAATCACTGTTGATGTTATTGTTGTTGTTGTCGTTGTACTTGTTGCCTTTGTTGTTGCTGCTGCTGTTGTTTTTAGCAGCAGAATGAGCAGCCATTTCTTCCTGTTTTTGTACTTTTCATGGAAGCAGCAAAACAAAGCTTGCCGGACAGCCTACATGTCTCCCATCAAAAAACTTGCAGCAGTGAACAAACTAAAATCCTGCTAGGATGATGATGACCCAAGATCCGTGGGTAAATCAGCCGATATGCGGGGGAGCTATTGTAATGGAATGAAAATTGATGAGTAGAGGTTGGGGTGTTTGAGCGTGCGTGTAGGGTGTTGATTTCATATTTCAAAATACCAGTTAATGTTCAATTGTTTTCTTTTTCTGTGGGTTTGTTTCTTTGTTACTTTGGGGAGATTTCATTTCTTTTAAAGCTTGATCATTCTTGGGATGCCTTTCTGTCTGCCGTTAAGTTGTTTTTTTCTTTCTGTCTTGTTTGCATCTCTATGCATATATGTAATATAGGTGTTGCATTTTGTCACAAACCACACCAGAACTGCAGTGATGATGCCCGGCTTTGATTGCACAAAGCAGAGTGTATAATGTTTTTTAAAAAAAGTCACAACTATCAATTTTTAACAAAATATATACCCCAGTTAGTTTTTTTCTTGAATGATTAATGACATTTTACTCGAAGAAGATTACAGAACTGGTAAAGCCACAAAGCTTTGTTTTCATTTTCTTTGTTTTGTATCTCTTTCTTTCTTTCTTTTTATTTTTATCGTTCTTCCTTTCATTAACGTTTTCCTCCAGAAAATATGAATAAAAGTAATCAAAAGCAGAGTCCTTATCATGCCCTCACTCAACTCCCAAAGCATTGACTTATCAATCTCAACCATCCTTTTTTCAAGTTTTTTTTCTGTTTTGAAATAGCATTGCCAGTTACAGAGAAAATTAATTAAGATTGTTCCTCTTCTTTGCAACAGTGTGTCTGTATGAATGTATGAAGAAGGGGAGAAAACTGAACCCTGTGTCGTCCCCTTCATTTCTCTGCATCTTTGATGTGCGTGAGCTGATAGGAATACAGCTGGTGAGCTTTCTCTCTTTGTTTTCTTCTCTGCCATTGTTCTTTCAAACTAAATTGAGAGATAAATACAGAGAGAGAAAGAGACAGACACACAGAGAGACAGAGGCAGAGGCAGAGACAGATTGAGAGACAGATACAGGGAAAGAATGAGAGAGACTGAGACAGAGAAAGACAGACAGAGAGACAGACAGCAAGATAGAGATAGAGACAGATAAACCGTCAGACAGGCAGAGGAAGACAGCCATACATACAGACAGACAAACAGAGATCAAATAAGAGCAATTTCATCTGTTTAGGCTTTTCTGTACATTCACAAAATGAGGGGAATTTGCAAACTATAAACATGTTAAGACTACACTATTGACAACTGCCAAACAAGTTCCATCAGACATACAGACAAAGGAAGAGAGGCACAGAAGTGAAGGATGGTAGAGATAGAACAATTCTCCACACAGAGAGGAATGGTTGGATAAATCACCAAAAGCCAACATAAACTATAGGAGAGAGAGGGAGTGATGTCAGAATGGAAACTGTTCAGAAGCAGGCACACGCCAGCACATCTTCACTGGCCAGCTGTTAACCAGTGTGCATTATTGATGGTCACTGCTGAAATCCACAACTTGCCCGTAAGGTATACAACCTTGTCCACTCATCCTGCCCCCTTGTTCCACCACCATGCCTACCACTTCATTGATAAATGTAGGTGTGTATAGGGGGAAGGGGTCGGGGTCGGGGGTCTCTTTTCTCCTTATTTCTAAGGCCATTTCTGTTACTTTCATTGACAATTTGCTATTTGTGAAACAAAAGGATGATCTCATTGATGTAGGCAGTCTGCATGGCTATAGCACTTATTGTAAAGCAAGCATTGTCTTTACTTTTACAATGTGTTATTTTTACACAGGCAAGGGCAGAGTTTATAGCTTTGTGATATCCACATGATTAGGGCTTTGAGCTTTCACTGTAATGTGCATGTGCCTGTCTGAATGCATTCATGCATACAAACATACATGCAGACTAAAGGGGTGATAGGGTTAACTGCTTGATTAGAGCATTTCACACGAGCTGGGATCTTCTGACTCGAGCTGGGATCAGATTTAAGGGTGTTTTTGTTAGTTAACATCAGTGCCCTTCCACTTGCCTCTAAATGCCCTTTAGATGAGACCATAAGCTGAGGTCCCATGTGCGAACACGTGCAGAACATCTGGTGCACACAGTAAAACATATTCCGTTTTTCGGAAGATTAGGCCATAGTATGCCAGTAGGTATGGATGACAAAACTGACAAAACTGCATACACACAGGGACTAGATGTAAACGACAAATTAGTACTTATTCCATTATCCTTAAAATAAAAGGAGACGGATAAAACAAAGATAAGGTTAAGCAGTGTTGAACAGATTTACCAAGCGGATGCGTGATTGTTTGTGTGCCTTGGCTTCTGCACAGTTCCCCAGTTCATTCAGTTTTAAATGGGTACCTTCCCTTATTGGGATCAGGGAAGGCAAAACCGCTAGGGAGAGGAGATTGGAACTGCCCTAAATGTGCTGACCCTTTGAGAAGCTGAGGTCTCTGACACCTTGCTCCTCAACGAACGGCATAGGTTACGGAAAGACCTTTACTTTTTAAACACATACCTCTGGACAACTTCTCTGCTATGGCAGCACAGAGTGAACAGGGAGGATGTGGCCTCTAAGAAAGAGGCTGCATAAATACTGCATTTTATCGCCAAGACAAAGTGTATGCAGCCGACGGTTTTCCACTACCCTCCAACGAATCAGAGGGCTTCACAATCTTCCAGTGTGTCCCAAATAGTAACACACCACTCTGAATGCATGTACATCCACCCGCCCAAGGTACAAACCTAAACCAGGACTAGCATATTTGATGCTACAGCCAGTGGTTCCAAGTTCTGTCACTATCGTGTTGGCGACGCCAATTTGTAACAGAGTGGACATTTTTAATCTGCCACAACTCTGTACAACTTCTCAGCTATGGCAGCGCAATATGAACAGGGAGAATATGACCTCTAAAAAGAGGCTGCACAAATACCACATTTTACCACGAAGGCAAAGTGTATGCAAAGGACAGCGTTCAACCACCACCCAAGCAAACAGAGCACCGCACAGTTTGCCGTTGTGTCCCAAAATAGTAACACAGGATGCTCCAACGCATGGGAAGGTAAGCGAATTACCGCCCCGTCACAGCTGTTTAAGGTCACCTTGTCATTGAAGAAGAGTTCCAGTTTGATTTTTATTATGGGGCTTATGAACATGTCAATTCTTTGTTTACAAAAGAGAGTTATTAGCTGCATGCTGTTACTTTATTTCTCAATGATTTTGTTTGGCTTTTCCAGTTGCCTGTGTTCAGGTCATAATGTATACTTTTCTTTTCATTTCATATGATTTAAATATCTTTAAGCTTACTTACTCCCCTCTCTTTACTCCCTTTTTTCTTGTTTGTTTGATTTCGAGGATCAACTTTTGCTTTTCTTTTGTCTAATATCACTTGAATATGAGAAATGACATTAAACTCAAGACCATACACACACATATGCAGACAAAAATCATAAAATATAAAAGTTGACTTCCTTCCCATTATGAAGCTATGGTGCATTTGCCCTGATCAGGGAAGAATAAGGAAATAGCATAAGAGTTCATGTTTTATTGAAGATGACCAGCCTCACCATAATTTTACATTGTTGTTTCCGAGTCTTTCCTCCTCACAGCTTCAAGTAGGGTTTCTGCGAGGGATTTTCTGGATTTGGATGTCTGTCGAGTGATTGGATTAAGTAGCGTTAGAATGTCTTAAAAAAAATCAAGGTGTTTGAAGTATAAAAAAAAGCTGTAATTCATACATTAAACTCCCGGTTGGGATGTCTGGGATGTGGTAGCTAATAAATAGCATCCCTGCCTTTTAAGAAAGATGTGCTAGGATATCCCTCTTTTCTATCCATCTCTTTATTTCTGCCCTTTTCGTTTCTGTCCTGTTACCCCGTGCGCATGCCAAGGGCCAGTCAGTATGATTAGCTTCCCAACATTCTGGAAATTTTCTGCTAGAAATTTCCTCTTGTTATCACTTTCTTTGTCTCTGCCATTTTCCCTTTCGTCCTCTCACCTTCTTGTCTATTTTCTGCTTTTGTGTTTCATTTTCCTGCTCTTTTTTTTCCAAAAAGACTTAAAAGGCAACAATCTCCCTTACGCCGAAGTCGGATGTGCCAGGCCTGATTAGTCAGGCGCTTAATGGCAGTGCAACACATGTTCCCTCATATATCAGACAACAATAGTTGCTGTCTGAAACCAGCTGCTTTGGCGTTTTGGCTAGCATCTTGGGTTATGAAATGGAAGGCTGCAGGTTTGAACCTCATCAGAGTCATAGGAAACAGTTCGGACTCCAGCTGGCCCCTACCCAGAGTGAGCAAGCTGTAGGCTCGTTGAGAAGACAGGAACCATACAGTCGAGCTTTATCCACTTTTCAGGTGTTATTTTGAGTGTTGCTCAAATTACCTGACCAACACTGCAGGAGTCTGTATCTCTCGGGCCTGGTTGACGCAGAGAAATAGTATGATGGGACGTGTAGACTACAACCCTGTCAAGTAACCTCAAAACACAAGCACTTCCACAGCATCAGTATTGCATCCTCCTCCCTATCAGTGATCGTCATGCAATGGGAACAGTGTTTCTGATTTGGTAAATCTGGTTGCTCTGGTCTCACGGTGACTTCAGTTTCGGTTTCTCCATACACGTCTCTGCCTGCGGTAAATTTGTCTTAAAACCCTGTTATGGAGCTTCAAGGTCGGACGGTCATTGGAGGGACGCTGTGGTGGTTACCGCCACGAGTGGCTGACTCACTCAGCTTGGCTCCACGTTTGAGCTAATACTGTTGTTATTTGGAGGCTTAGTAGGTTGTGTCTTGCGTGTGTTAGCTCAGAACAGGCACCACTGAGTACCACAAAAGTGATATAGCAGCAGTGAAGGGCCCCTGTGGATGGTGGCACCATGGCAGCATGACATTGTTGAGCTTCATGTGGACTTCCGACCCTGAGGATGAGACATAACGAATCTGGGTATGGCTGTGGCAGAGACGTTGAAAGGAGCGGCGGGGGAACATCAGGATAGGAACGTCACAGAAGAGGTAAAAATGGTAAAGGTAGCGATGTCCCATACGTTATGCTGTCGTAAAGGAGCGAGGCATCAGACTTTCGCTTTTCTATGGGACAGCATATTGAGGGTGGCGTCCATTTTGTCTTTCTCGCTGCTTTACCTTCCCTAGCCCTAAAGAGGGCAAGTACCCATCTGGTGAAATGGGAGACTATACTGAAGCCAATGTGTGCATACGGTCTGCCATCCACTTGGTAACCACGCTCAGTATTGCTTAACGTTAGCTTGCACCCACAGTCAAGTCAAGTCAAGTCAAATTTTTATTTTCAGATGGTACATTGAATAAGCAATGCATTTGCTTGTTTTCATTAAGCCATCTATCTAAGAACAAATTTCTTAGTGATTATACTAAAATACTACATTATTACATCCTTTACCATTAAATTAAACCAGTAAAAAGATGAAAATCGATAAGAAAATACATTGAAAAATACAAATTACACACATATACATATACACACATACTCATACACACCTGCGCGCGTGCGCGCTCACGTGCACACACACACTTGAATAAACAATGTTTTAAGAATTAAAAAAAATAAAATCATAAAACGTCAGGACAAACAAATTACTTCACCTACTGTTTCATCCATTCTTTCAGGTTTATACTTTAGAAAATAAAAAGGTACAAGAACAAAACGTTAGAAAATACTAGGCATTCATTGCGTCATGTCTATATATACAGTGATGTCTATGTGCTGTGAATAAAAAAGATAGCATACTGTGGGTGACCCTAGATGTATCACACTGGGGAACGTCCAGCAATCTAATATACTATGTGTGGGTGCAGTTTGTAATGAAAAGAACTCATTATTAGTAAGTTTCTGTACACAACCAAGAAAGTGCATTTTGTTTTCAACGTCCTTTCCGCATGTTTAGTTGTGTGCATCATTCAATGAAAAGCTGTAAAGCATGGACAGGTATGCGGCCCTTCACCACATGAATTGCAATGCACAGAGGCCAAGTTTTAGTTGTGCATATGATGACATGCTGCTATGAAAAAGCTGTCCTATACAGAAAACAGACAGAAAATCAGACAAGTCTTTAAAAAAATATA
Organism: Rapana venosa; assembly: GCA_028751875.1. Taxonomy (NCBI): domain Eukaryota; kingdom Metazoa; phylum Mollusca; class Gastropoda; order Neogastropoda; family Muricidae; genus Rapana; species Rapana venosa. The sequence continues at coordinate 11,439,982 of CM054144.1, read as the reverse complement.
CCAAACTAGAATGCTTGACTCCAGAAAGTGGTTAAATGTAAAAGCGACAAAGCTCTACCTTCTAAAAGGTGGTCAGAATAAAGAGCTGGATAATTTTCATCGCATTTTTACAGGAAAAAGGAAACAAAATTACGCGTTGGTACGTCAGTACCAGTTAGAAGAAGCACACAGTTTTATAAACAATAAACATCTCAAAACTAGCAACTTAACCCCTATCTGCCTTTAATGCCTCCTAAGAAAACAAATTCGACAAGTGCAGTGCGACTCATTTCGCAGAGGCGGGTGAGAATTGACCCCCTACAAAAAGGCTATAATGAACTGCAATCACAAGCCTTGCATCTAAAGTACACGTTTTCTCTTCAACAGAGACTCAGCCTTGTATTGAAGATAAAGGCAGTGACAGCTTAAAAGCGGTTAACTGATTTCCTGCAGAAGAAAGATGGCAATAACTGCCACTTGCCTCAACTCTCCATCCACGTTCAAATGCTCTCACACATCGCACCATACAACCTTATCTGTCCCTGTCTGTTTCCATCTTCCTGACTTCAAAACACCCGTGCCGGTTACAGAGAGAATCAATTTAGCCTTCGTCTTCTTCATCAGGGGGTT
>CM054144.1:11426873-11434373 GCA_028751875.1 Rapana venosa | reverse complement strand
TACTATTTTCTCATATAAGCGGCATTTTTCTACAGAAATTTGCCTAGGTCAATTTCATTGTTTGTTTATTTACATGCAACAAATACTGTTTGCACACAGGGAGCGTTACGTTCTCTTTTGTTACAGGGGCTAGTACTCAAACTACCACTCACAGTTTAATGAACGAAAAGAAAGAAAAGGTTCAGATTTAAACAAGGATTCAAAACTGTCAGCTTCTCCCATTCTAAATAGATGCGTGCGTTACCTCAAGACACCTGATGACAGCTGGCAAGGTGAGGGGATGCTATTGAAGCTGTCAGGGAGAGGGAGGAGCCATAAATAATTCACCACAAGGAGACCCAAGCTTTGTTTCACCTGCCATCAATGATGCAGGAGGGTTGAAAGCTCCCTAGCCAGGATTTGAGGGATTTTGAGGTGGACTTGAGCATTTCCGTTTGACATATCCGTCCTCATGTTAAGGTTATTTATGTGTGGCGGCTTTGGACGATTTCGAACACGTCTTGTTACTAGGTCAGAACTGGTCCTATGTCTCTGTGAGTCACTGCCCCTGTCTGGATTTTTCTCTGTCTCTGTCTGCCTGGCTTTCTGTCTGCCTGGCTTTCTGTCTGTGTGTCTGTGTGTCTGTCTGTCTGTCTGTCTCTCTCTCTCTCTCACTTCTCTCTCTCTCTCTCTCTCTCTCTCTCTCTCTCTCTCTCTCTCTCTCTCTCTCTCTCTCTCTCTCTCTCTCCTTCGGATGAGACTATAAACCGAGGCCCCGTGTGCGAACGCATGAGGACATCTTGCGCACACGTTAAATCCTGTTCCGCTTTTCGAAAGAGTAGGCTATTGTGTGCCGGTGGGAACAGATGACAAAATTTACAAACTGCATACACACGGGGACTGGGTGTGAAAAGCACACGAGTGCTTATTCCATTATTCTCGATATAAAATAAAAAAAAAAAAAATTTAAATTAAAAAATATATATCTCTCTCTTCCTTTATCTCTATGTCTGTCTATCTGTCTCTTTCTGTCCCTCTCTTTCTGTATCTCTGTAACTGTCTCTATCTGCCTCTTTCTATCTCTCTCTCTCATGCAGAACATCTTGCGATCACGTTAAACCCTGTTCCGCTTTTCGTAAGAGTAGGCCATTGTGTGCCGGTGGAAACAGATGACAGAATTAACAAAACCACATACACACGGGGACTGGATATAAAAAGAAACACATGAGTGCTGATTCCATTATCCTTGATATAAGATAATTTTAAAAAATATCTTACTCTTCGTCTCTCTGTTTCTCTGTTTCTGTCTCGCTGTCTCTGTCTCTCTCTCTGTCTCTCTCTCTGTCTCTGTGTCTATGCGTCTCTGTGTCTCTGTATCTCTGTCTCTCTGTACCTGTCACTCTGTCTTTGCCTGTCACTGAAAGCGTATCCATGTAATCCCTAATCAAGGCAGAGGCAGTACGAACAGAAATGGAAATGCTTAGCTGTAACCCTTGGAAATGAAAACAATGATTATCAGCACCAGCATCATTATCATCGTCACCGTCGTCGTCGTCATTCTCCTCTTCCTCCTCCTCCTCCTCATCATCATCCTCTTTATCATATCATCACCATCATCATCATCATCATCATCATCATCATCATCATCATCATCATCATCATCATCATCATCATCTCTCTGTGTCTCTCTCTGTCTCTCTCTCTCTCTCAACAAAATGTAGACTTTAAACTTTTACATTAATTCTCTTTTACAGGCCGTGTATCAATATATGCTGTTTTTACATTTGCTTTTGAATATTCAGCGCTCATTTTTTCCCTTTACATAAAAGTTATTTGTTTCGTATTAGCCGCTTGACTAAGCCATTTTTACTGTTCATGCCCCTTGATTGATTCACGCAAATAATCTTTTATATTTTAACTGGGTATTAGTATAAAGCCAATGCCTAATCCGTGTCAAACAAAAGTGATCCACTCTTTGGAAATATCACTAAAGGGCACTGTGTTGAGAGTGCTCCACACACAGCCTACTATATGAACTACGGAGGCAATGTGTATTTCTATCTACATTTCACACAATTTTTGTGTACAATTTTTAAACCACTGCTATAGAATTATAATCTCAGTAACAATTTATTTCATCAACTATAAGAAAAGACAAATTAAGATGTTAAAATTTGGAGATTTTTTTAAAAAATGTACTAAAAACAGCAAAACATGCTATATAAATTTTCATTTTGTTCAATACTTTGATGTTGTTTTTTGTATTCCTCACCATAATTATGTTTCTGTTTAAGACATATCATGTAAAACTGCTTTTGCTTCTTTTTGTTATTTACACGCACACACGCACAACATCCTCCCCCTCACACATAAAAATAGCACCAATTTTACAATTCCCTCAACTTAACTCCAGAAACATGTTCTCTCCCTGCATAGACTTTAACCCTGCTCTCTCCAGTGTCTTCTTTTCTCCTCCCTCTCGCTTCTGATCACACCATGTCCTCGTGTCTAACTGACACACAACTCTCACAAACACACAAACACACACACACACACACACACACACACACACACCACTCCCATACATAAATAAAAAAACAAAATTTCTTACAACTTCAGCTCCAAAACAACTTAAACTCCAGAAAAGAAAAAAAACCCACCTTCTCTCCCCCAAAGACTATAACCCTTCTCTCTCCAGTGTCTTCTTCACTTCTCCCTCTCGCTTCTGATCACACCATGTCCTCGTGCTTAACTGACACACAACTCTCTCTGGGGATTCACCAAAATGGCAACGCACAGAATGCAAGAGTGTAGTCTATACTTATGCAAGGCCTTTTCTGTGCCAATTTGTGATGCTGCACTACTAATCAATGATGCACAAGGAGTTAAAAGCTTTCCAGACCAGATCGCTTCGTTTGGAGGCTTGAATGTCGGTTTTTTCCCCGCTGGAATACTGTAGCTTCTGTCGCAGTGCGCAGGAGGCATCTTGTGTCGGTTTGGCAACCCTGTCATTTGTGGGATTACTTCTGTCTCTGACAGTAGAATTGGGCTACTAAAGAGTGCTGTCTGTCTTTTTGTTTTCTTGTCTGTCCTTCTGTAGCTCTGAAGATAAAAATGTATATTTTAAAATATTTCTCTCTAATAGTTCATGTATGATAATATGCTGTTTTTGTATGTATTTTTTAATGATAAGTGCTCTTTTTTTTGTGCTAAATTCTTAAGATTTTTGTCTTGTCTTTTGAGTCGCTGGATGGAGTGATAGCAACTTTTCATACCCCTTGATTGATCTGTGCAAAATCTTCTTGATATTCAAGTGATCATTGTTATATACCTATACCAATATCTAATCTATATAAAACAAGTGTGATCCATGCTTTGGAAATATATCCTTTGGACACTGTGTAGGGAGAGCCTTACATACAGCCTGCTATTTGTGCTGTATATTGTGTACATATGTGTCTACATTTCACATCATTTTCATACAGATTTTAAACCGCTGTTATACAATTATAAATTATAAAATAGCATTTTTTCATCCCTTTTAAGAAAGGGCAATGCAGGATATTAAACATAAAGAAACTGTAAAAAATAAAATACTTAAAAGACAAGCAAAAAAGTCATTTCATTTATAGGTTGAGCTATTCTTTGATTCTATTTTTTTAATTAGTCACCGTATGTTTCTATATTAGTATAAGACAAGCCTTGTACAGCTGTTTTTGTTTCTTTTTTTATATTTCAGTGTTGATTTTTCGGAATGAAGTGTGCTTTTATTTACACACACATGTACACACACATGCACACACGCACACACAAACACACACCACCCCCACACATACAAATAACACCAATTCTTTTAACTTCAGCTCCAAAACAACTTAAAACTCCAGAAAAATCCCATCAACCTTCTTTCCCCTTAGGATTATAACACAACTCTCTCCAGTATCTCCTTCACTCCTCCTCTCGCTTCTGATTACACCATGTCCTCGTGCCTAACTGACACACAACTCTCTCTGGGGATTCACCAAAATGGCAACCCACAGAATGCAAGAGTGTAGTCTATACTTATGCAAGGCCTTTTCTGTGCCAATTTGTGATGCTGCACTGCCAATCAATAATGCACAGAGAGTTAAAGCTTTTCAGACCAGATCGCTTCGTTTGGAGCCTTGAATGTCGGTTTTTTCCCCGCTCGAATACTGTAGCTGCTGTCGCAGTGTGCAGGTGGCATCTTGTGTCGATTGGCAACCCTGTCATTTGTAGGATTACTTCTGTCTCTGACAGTAGAATTGGGCTACTACAGAGTTCTGTCTGTCTTTTTGTCTTCTTGTCTGTCTGTATGTATTTCTGAAGAAAATGTATATTTTGATATTTAAATATATTTCTCCCTAATATTTATGTATCGAAATATGCTGTTTTTCGTTTTTATTTCTTAATGTTAATTGCTCTTTTCGTCCTTGCTAAATTCTTAAGGTGTTTGTCTTGTCTTTTGAGTCACTGGATGGTGTGATAGTGACTTTTCATACCTCTTGAATGATCCGTGCAAAACCTTCTTGATATTCCAGTGATTATTGTTATATAGCTATACTAATATCCAACCCATATCAAATAAGTGTGATCCACGTTTTGGAAATATCTCCTTTGGACAATGTGTAGGGAGAGCCTTACATACAGCCTGCTATTTGTGCTATATATTGTGTACATATGTGTCTAGATTCCAAACTATTTTCATGCAACTTTTAAACCGCTGTTATACAATTATAAATTATAAAACAATATTTGTCCAACTCTTTTAAGAAAGGACAATGTAGGATACTAAAAAGGAAGAAAATGTATTTTAAAAAGGTAATAAAAAGACAAGCAAAAAATGTCATTTCATTTGCAGGTTGTACTATTCTTTGATTCTATTTTGTTGTATTCGTCACCGTATATTTCTATATAAGACACATCTTGTACAACTGTTTTAGCTTCTTTTTGTATTTGTGTGTTGACTTTTTATGAATAAAGTGTGCTTTTTACTTACACACATGTACGCATGCACGCACGTGCACCCAAACACAAACACACACACATGCATGTACACACACAATAAAGACACCTACACACACACACACACACACAAACACACATACACACACACTCACTCACACACACAACCCCACACATAAAAATAACACCAATATTTACAACTTCAGCTCCAAAACAAGTTAAACTCCAGAAAAGAAACACTTCTCTTCCCGCAAAGACTTTAACCCTTCTCTCTCCAGTGTCTTCTTCTCTCCTCCCTCTCGCTTCTGATCACACCATGTCCTCCTGTCTAACTGACACACAACTCTCACAAACACACAAACACACACACACACACACACACCACCCCCACACATAAATAAAAACAAAATGTCTTACAACTTCAGCTCCAAAACAAGTTAAACTCCAGAAAAAAAAACCCACCTTCTCCCCCCCAAGACTTTAACCCTACTCTCTGCAGTGTCTTTTCCACTCCTCCCTCTCGCTTCTGATTACACCATGCCCTCCTGCCTAACTGACACACAACTCTCTCTGGGGATTCACCAAAATGGCAACCCACAGAATGCAAGAGTGTAGTCTATACTTATGCAAGGCCAAATCTGTGCCAGTTTGTGATGCTGCACTGCCAATCAATAATGCACAGAGAGTTAAAGCTTTTCAGACCAGATCGCTTCGTTTGGAGGCTTGAATGTCAGTTTTTTCCCCGCTGGAATACTGTAGCTTCTGTCGCAGTGTGCAGGTGGCATCTTGTGTCAATTTGGCAACCCTGTCATTTGTGGGATTACTTCTGTCTCTGACAGTAGAATTGGGCTACTAAAGAGTGCTGTCTGTCTTTTTGTTTTCTTGTCTGTCCTTCTGTATCTCTGAAGAAAAAATGTATATTTTAAAAAATTTCTCTCTAATAGTTCATGTATGAAAAATATGCTGTTTTTGTATGTATTTTTAATGATAAGTGCTCTTTTCATTTTTGCTAAATTCTTAAGATTTTTGTCTTGTCTTTTGAGTCGCTGGATGGAGTGATAGCAACTTTTCATACCCCTTGATTGATCTGTCTTGATATTCGAGTGATCATTGTTATATACCTATACCAATATCTAATCTATATAAAACAAGTGTGATCCATGCTTTGGAAATATATCCTTTGGACACTGTGTAGGGAGAGCCTTACATACAGCCTGCTATTTGTGCTGTATATTGTGTACATATGTGTCTACATTTTACACCATTTTCATACAGATTTTAAACCGCTGTTATACAATTATAAATTATAAAACAGCATTTTTTTTTATCCCTTTTAAGAAAGGACAATGCAGGATATTAAACATAAAGAAACTGTAAAAAATAAAATACTTAAAAGACAAGCAAAAAAGTCATTTCATTTATAGGTTGAGCTATTCTTTGATTCCTTTTTTTTTGATTAGTCACCGTATGTTTCTATATTAGTATAAGACAAGCCTTGTACAACTGTTTTAGTTTCTTTTTTTATATTTCAGTGTTGATTTTTCGGAATGAAGTGTGCTTTTATTTACACACACATGTACACACACATGCACACACGCACACACAAACACACACCACCCCCACACATACAAAAAAACACCAATTCTTTTAACTTCAGCTCCAAAACAACTTAAAACTCCAGAAAACTCCCAACAACCTTCTCTCCCCTTAGGATTATAACACAACTCTCTCCAGTATCTCCTTCACTCCTCCTCTCGCTTCTGATCACACCATGCCCTCCTGCCTAACTGACACACAACTCTCTCTGGGGATTCACCAAAATGGCAACCCACAGAATGCAAGAGTGTGGTCTATACTTATGCAAGGCCAAATCTGTGCCAGTTTGTGATGCTGCACTGCCAATCAATAATGCACAGAGAGTTAAAGCTTTTCAGACCAGATCGCTTCGTTTGGAGCCTTGAATGTCGGTTTTTTCCCCGCTGGAATACTGTAGCTTCTGTCGCAGTGTGCAGGTGGCATCTTGTGTCAATTTGGCAACCCTGTCATTTGTGGGATTACTTCTGTCTCTGACAGTAGAATTGGGCTACTACAGAGTTCTGTCTGTCTTTTTTGTCTTCTTGTCTATCTGTCTGTAGCTCTGAAGATAAAAATGTATATTTTGAAATATTTCTCTATAATAGTTCATTTATGAAAATATGTTGTTTTTCATACTGATTTCTTAATGATAAGTGTTTTTTTCTGTTTTGCTAAATTCTTGTTTTTTTGTCTTGTCTTTTGAGTCACTGGATGGAGTGATAGTGACTTTTCATACCCCTTGATTGATCCCTGCAAATTTTCTTGATATTATCAGTGATTATTGTTATATAGCTATACCGATATCCAATCCATATAAAGAAGTGCGATCCGCATTTTGGAAATATCTCCTTTGGACACTGTGTAGGGAGAGCCTTACATACAGCCTGCTATTTCTGCTCTATATTGTGTACATTTGTGTCTAGATTTCAAACTATTTCCATACAAATTTTAAACTGCTTTCAT
>CM054144.1:11394373-11411873 GCA_028751875.1 Rapana venosa | reverse complement strand
TGCTTTTCAAAGTTATATCGCAATGAGATTGACCTGTGACTTTGAACCATTCTGGGCTCGCATGGGAATTGAAGGGAATGGCAACTGGAGCTCTGTGAAAATCCTGCTGAAAAATGGTGAAATTGAACGCCTGCTTGCTGATGTATATGCTATGTCTGCGTGATGTTCGTTTTTTATCATCCCGTTTATCTATAAAATACAGCAAGGAAAAAAATGTTTTCTTTATTGCTCTCGGTTGTCGTTGACATTTTCTTCTTTATTAAAACAGGGTTTGGGGTGGGGGGTGGGGTGGGTGTGGGGGGGTTGGAAGGGTGGGGTAGGGTTGAGAGTTCTTCGTTTGGTAGAGGTTTGTTTTTTTTCTAAGAAACTGTTGTAAGGTACATCTTCCAGACAGCTAGACAAGCAGACACATACACAGATCAGACAAAACAGACAAACAGATAAACCGACAGGCAAAAAAGTCCCAACCAAACTAACAAAAAGAAAATGCATATGCAGAGAATGGCCAAATCCGACGCCTTTTCAAATCAGGTACAAACTTTTCACATTAAATGGTTTAACTATGGAATGGTACACTTAAGATTCCCTCTGTCATTATTGATACTTGTACATATTTCTTACAATGAGATTAACCCATGAACATGAGCTATCTTTGATCTTATGGGTATTAAAACATATTAATTGCAGCCACTGAGCTATGATAATAATATTGAAAAGAGGGCAACATTGTATATGTGCGTGTAAGAAGTATCTTCACTATTTCTTTTTGTTCCATCTTGTATGCTGCAAAGCGTAGATAGAAAAAATAACCAGAAATTATTTATTTCTTTGTTAAACTATTTCCTTTACTGTGTTTCCCCCTGTATTAGATTTCAGATTTTGTTGTTAACTACTGTATTGCATTGCATTGTGCACAGTTAATCCTAAGTCATAGTAGCCAAACCAATGTACACACACACACATACACACACACACACACACGCACGCACGCACACACGCACGCACACGCGGAAGGAGACAAAAACACCAACAGCAAAAAGAAAACCATTACGTTTAAGGTATTAGGGAGAGGAAATGCATTGTCTGCTGGCAAAGTTATCAAAGCTGAATTTATTGCTTTGGCCCAATTTCTGATCTGGATGCTGAAATGGATCTGAAATCCCTCAATTCAGGCTGGAATTAAGGACAATGGTGAGATTAAAACCCGAATACATCACAGAGAACATAAAAGAGAAAACGTCATTACAGTTTTTGTTTTGTTTGGGTTTTCTGTTCTGAGTATATCGAATGGAAATGAAAAGGGATGAACAAGAAAGAAAACAGGGCTAAAAATTATAACGGTCAGAGAAAGTAAAAAAGAAAAAAGTGGATAACTTAAGGACAATACATACGCACAGGATATAGTCATGATTTAAATGGGTAAAGCAGCAAGGTCTATTCATGATACGAGTTTGTGGTCAAAACGTTTCTCCCAAGCACTAAACGGTGAGCGTTGGTCTGAGTGCTAGTGCTATCCATTGTAACTGCCTACATGTGAATGAGTGGGGTGAATGGAAGCGCATTGATTTGTTTTTGTGCAAGATATGGCGCTATATAAATTCCATGTATTAGTAGTAGTAGTAGTAGTAGTAATAGTAGTAGTAGTAGTAGTAGTAGTAGTAGAAGTAGTAGTAGTAGTAGTAGTAGTAGTAGTAGCAGTAGCAGTAGCAGTAGCTGTAGTAGTAGCATCAGCAGCAGTAGTAGCAGTAGTATTCCTTTGAATAAGCAAATAACCGAGTTCCCGTGTACATTACGCACTTGTAAAAGAACCTATGGCAACAAGAGAGTTGTCCATGGCACAATTATGTAAAAAAAGGTCATTATATGTTCGGGAAACAAAACATACGAACACAGCGCTGTACTTGTGGCGACGCGCTCCCCCCGGAGATGCACCCCTTCAGCGAGAAATCGCCAGGGTTTTAAAGGGAGGACCAACCCGAAATCAAAAATACCAATTTTGCACCCCCGCGTATGTCTCGCTCTTTTCCTTTTTTTCTTCGTATGTTTCTGTCTTCATTTCGTCTATCAACCTTTTTAAAATTAGCTTTGTGTAAATCCCGATTACAGCTTGGTATAGCGTCTGGGAGTAAAGCGAGGGGTGATAAGGGGAAACTGTTTAAAACTAAAGCCAGTGTTTTCCCAGTAGCCTCGACCATGTGAACTGTTCAAAAAAACAGACTACTCAGAGAAGTTCAAATTTCGCCCCAAAATTTTTGCCAGTTCTTAAAAAAGGCCACCCCGGGGGATGCGGCGGCCTTTTTGGCTTAAAAAGCCCCCCATTCTGAAAATTGAGCAGTTTTTTCCCTAATTTTTTTTTTTTCGTCATCTTTTTGTTTCGCTTGTTTCTTTTCTTTTTTGTCACCCCTCCTGTTTAATTTTCTGCCTTCTTGGTCTATTCCCCCGCTTAAACCAGAAGACTTAAAAGATGACAAATTTTCTCTTTTGCCCCAATGGGTGGCCGGGGCCCGATTTGCCCCGGGGCTTAAAAGGCCAGCGTGCGCATTTCGTCAAAAACAACAACAGCCACTATGGTCTTACGAAAAATGAAAAGACGTAGTCAAAAGCTTTTAAGGAATTGCTTAAAAAAGTTTTTGGGTTGTCCTCAAACATGACAATGTTAGTTGCACGAATACTCCCTTTAAAAGGGGACATTTTTTTTGAAGGGGAATATGGTGCTAAATAATAATAAAAATAATAATAATAATAAAAAATACTGGGTTTTTTGAAAGCAAATTCCAATGCCAAAATTTAAGTCTCCAAAGGTTATTTTGTGTGCGGTGCGTGTGTGTGGTGGGGTGGGGTTTGTGTGGTTATGTGCGCGCGCGCGTGTGTCGGTAGTGTGCGAGTGTGGTTTGTTTTCATTGTTGTGTGGGGTTTTGTTTCGCGGTGTGTGTAGGTGTGGGTTTATGTTTGTGTGTGTGTGGGTGATTGTTGTGTATGTATGCGGCGTACGCGAGTGTGTGTGGCATGCGTCTTGTCTGCGTTTTTGTGTTTTTGTGTCTGTGTCCTGTGTGCGAGTGGTTCAAAAAAAAGCTACTTAAAAAAAAAGGAACGAAAGAAAGAACAAAAGGGAAATTTAAAAAGACACGAAAGAAAAAAGCTAACAACAGAAAAACAAAAAAAAGAAATGACAAGACAATTCTTTTATTTTTGAGGGTAGAATAAGCATATGTGTTTTTTCCATCTAGTCCCCCCCCGGTAGGGTACATCTTAAAAATAACCCAATACTTACACTCTCCAAAAAAGAAACAAAGGGGAAAAAATTTTAAAAACAAAAAACAAAACAACCAAAAAACAACCCCCAACCCCCCCCCCCCCCCCCCACCAAAACAAAATAACAAAGAAAGAAAGAAAGAAAGGAAGGAAAAAAGAAAGAGAGAAAGAAAGAAGGAAAGAAAGAAAGAAAGAAAGAAGGAGAGAAAGAAGGAAAGAACGAAAGAAAGAAAGAAAGAAAGAGAGAAAGAAAGAAAGAACGAAAGAAAGAAAGAAAGAGAGAAAGAAAGAAAGAACGAAAAAAAGAAGGGAAGAAAGAGAGAAAGAAAGACAGAAAGAAAGACAGAAAGAAAGAAGAAAGAAAGAGAGAGAGAAAGAAAGAAAAGAAAACAAGAAAGAAAAGTGGACAAGAAAGTAGTTAAGAAAGAACGAGTGAGGGAAAGAAAGAACAAAAGAAAGAAGAAAGAGAGAACAGCAAAGGACAAAGAAGAAAAAAAAGCATACGCACAGGAAATACAGAAGAAGAAAATCTGAATGCTGTTGCTGGCGCATCTGAAAGAAATATTTGGTTTTTTAACCCTTTTTCCGGAAAGGGATTACAGTTTTCTTTTCCCCTCTTTCTGTCTTTTCTGATGCCAGCAAAGATCTGGAGCTTAGAAATGGGGTTACATGTTGCCAAGCAGTGGGAAGGATGCAGATATTAAAGATTAATCCTTGATCTTATGGCAATAAACAAACGTTAAAATCAACAAAAAACAGACAAAACAAACAACAACCTACCCCCCAAAAAACAACAACAACAACACCCCCCCCCCTAAAAAAACAACAACACAAACAACACAATTACCTACCCAACCTAAAAGTAAAAAGTAGAATAAACGATTTTTTTGTTAAATCATGAATAAACTGTCAATCAAAGTATGGAAATAGCTAATAAAAACGACATCATTTCTTTGTTTGTTAGCTTGTTTATTATTTTTCAAAGTCCATTGTTTATTGTTTAAAACAAAAGGACAGAGCAGAATAAGAATGAGCTGAGAGGTTTTCTAGACAAGAGCATTATTAACACTGCAAATCAGAGAACAGGCTTCTGAGCTTGTGGGTCAAGAGGTGTGTGCCAAGGGTTTGCGTGTTTATCATAATTATAGCAGATTAAAGATGAAAATGTCTGTGATCTTCAGGTCAACGTGTATGCACGTCTGTCAGTGCTCTGTGTGTGTGTGTGTTGTTGTGTAGATCTGCATGCAGTTGTTGAAATATGCGCGTTAAAGATTCTCTCTCCGATTTCATCGTGCAGACTTATATCCAGTATGCGCGTAGAGCATCAGCGGTGTGTTGGTTTATGCAGGTTGCTGTTGTTGTTGTTGTTGTTGTTGTTGTCTTCTTCTTCTTCTTCTTCTTCTTCTTCTTCTTCTTCTTCCTCCTCTTCTTCCTCTTCTACTACTACTACTACTTCTTCTTCTTCTTCTTCTTCTTCTTCTTCTTCATCTTCTTCTTCTTCTTCTTTTTCTTCTTCTTCTTCTTCTTCTTCTTCTTCTTCTTCTTCTTCTTCTTCTTCTTCTTCTTCTTCTTCTTCTTCTTCTCTTCTTCTTCTTCTTCTTCTTCTTCTTCTTCTTCTTCTTCTTCTTCTTCTTCTTCTTCTTCTTCTTCTTCTTCTTCTCCTCCTCCATCTTGTTCTTCTTCTTCTTCTTCTTCTTCTGCTTTTGCTTCTGCTTCAACGAACGTTATGACAGCAACTACTGTTGTCTGTCTGTCAAATTGCGCTGCACTGCCGTTAAGCGCCTGACAAGTAAGACCCTGTGACTTCGGCGTCGGAGAGACTTTTATACGTTCAGCCTCTGTGAAAACAAAGGCAGGAGAGTGGACCAAGAAGGCAGAACATACACAAGAAGGGGGTGACTGAAAGAAGAGGAACAAGCCAAAAACAAAGAGAAGGATAGAAAAGAGGAGTTTCCTAGCATGCAACTTCCAGAAGATGGGGATGCTATTTATACTGATAGCTCATCCCCAACCCCCCCTCCCCCCCCCCCCCCCCCCCCCCACTCCCTGGGCATCCCCACCGGAGAATGCAAAGGGCATACATTATGTCGCCATTCTTGGTTTTGTTGTTGTTGTCGTCGTCGTCGTCGTTGTTGTTGTCCTTGCTATTGTTACAGCTGCTGCTGTTTGTTTTAATGTTATTGTTATCGCTGCTGTTGTAGTTGCTATTGTTGAGCGTTATCCAGCTTATTCAGACGTTAGAGATCATCCATGACAATTACGCAACCTGTATATTTCTCATCCCCCCTAGAGTTCACTATAAAACCACAGTAATTTGTGTACACTCAGCATAAGAAGTTCGAGCCTATGACTGTTTTCAAGTACCTTGCCATGAAGACAGCAATACTCCGACTTCAGAGGAAGGAAAAAAATCTCCTCCAAAAATTCGCTTGGACAAAAAGTGTAGCATAATTCATACTGATGACATGGCCAAAACCTCTAGCACTTTAGTCTGTACTTGTGAAATCAACTCCTGCACATGCTGTACGACCCTGGATGGTATTGAGTTTTCAATATCAGCAGTCGTTCCACTTTTTTTATTTATCATTGTGCGTTCATTTTTTAAAATTCATTTATTATTTATTTATTTATTTCGTATTCTTTTATTTCGAGGATAATGGAATAAGAACTCAGTGGGAAGGGGATTGGGCATAATACATATAACAACAACAAACATATATAGTTGTAGCCCAAATGGTCTTCATGGCATGGGGAGAGGGAGAGAGATAGAGATAAAGAGAGAGAGAGAGAGAGAGAGAGAGAGAGAGAGAGAGAGAGAGAGAGAGAGAGAGAGAGAGAGAGAGAGAGAGAGAGAGAGAGAGAGAGAGAGAGAGAGAGAGAGAGAGAGAGAGAGAGAGAGAGAGAGAGAGAGAAGGGATGAATAGATGATTACAATTTAATGTAGAAACAAATGTTGATTGGAGGAAGTAATTAATTAGTAAATCAGTGAACAAATGAATAACTTTTTGGGTGTGTGTAGAGAAACGAACACGCACACATCATAGCCCTTTCGTCATATCCAGCTCACAGTCATAGAAAACTAATATTGCATAACAACAAAAATAAAGACATAAACAAAGATATGAAAGAAAAGCAATCATTCAGTAATATCCGTAGAACCAAGAGCATGTTAATATTGTAATAAGGGGAAAACAAATCCAAGAGAAAGAACCAACAAGGAAAAAGTAATTACATCATCAACATTTCCTAGCCAGTATTACATCACTCAAGCACAAGGCAAAGAAAATGAGCACATGAAGAAATGAAAAGAGAAAGAGAGAAAAAAGAATAAGGAAGAACTATCAAATAGCACGTGAATGAGATAGCAAAAGGAGAGAGAGGAGAGAGAGAGAGAGAGAGAGAGAGAGAGAGAGAGAGAGAGAGAGAGAGAGAGAGAGAGCGAGAGAGAGAGAGAGAGAGAGAGGGGGGTGGGGAGATAGACATATAGAAAGACAGACAACACACCGACGGACAGAAACAGAGATTTAAAAAATATATTTTATATCGAGGATAAGGGAATGAGCACTTATGTGCTGTTTTACATCTAGTCCCCGTATGTATGCAGTTTTGTAAATTATGTAATCTCTTCCCACCGGCACACAATGGCCTACTCTTACGAAAAGCAGAAAAGGATTGAACGTGTGCGCAAGATGTTTTGCGTGCGTTGGCACATGGGACCTCGGTTTATAGTCTCATCCGAGGGACTTTTGGGGAGAGTGGAGACTGCACTGATTTTGACTCCAGGGGAAAATATCCCCTTGAACGGAAATCGAGAGCAATGTTCTAACCACTAGGCTATCCCGTCCCTGTGAGGGAAAGAGAGAGAAAGAGAGAGAGAGAGAGAGAGAGAGAGAGAGAGAGAGAGAGAGAGAGAGAGAGAGAGAGAGAGAGAGAGAGAGATACATACAGACAGACAGACAGACAGACACAGAAAGACACAGACACACACACACAGAGACAAACAGAGGTACAGACAGAGAGAAAGAAAGAGAGACAGAGAGAGGAACACAGAGAGAGAGAGAGAGAGAGAGAGAGAGAGGAGAGAGAGAGAGAGAGAGAGAGAGAGAGAGAGAGAGAGAGAGAGAGAGAGAGAGAGAGAGAGAGCGAGCTGGCAAAACCAAATAATGGACATGCACTCCCTTCTCCCATCAGTCAATTGATTAGTGGTGTTGTTCACACAATCACACTCATGCTTTTTTGTGTGTGTCCTTTTTGGTGTGCCTTAACCATTTGTTCTGATGCTCAGGGCTACAGCAGAATCACCCCGGGATTGTGTGATGATACTAACAATTGATTACCAGGGTAACTACACGAATCCTGCCTGAGAGAAAGAGTGTGAGAGCGGAGCACGCAGATGTGTCAGATTTTACGGTAACGGCAAGTTGTTTGGTTGCAACTATCATCGATAATGCACAGAGAGCTAAACGCCGCCCAAGGCTTTGATTTGCTCTCTTTGTAATGAGTGTCTGGTCATTTTCTGTTTGTACTATCCCTCTCTGCTCTGAGGTCTTCAACCGGTATTGTGGAAGCTTTTGTCAATTCATGGGATATTTTGCCAGTTTATTGAGTGCCTTTTGTCAATTTGTTGGAGCTGTTTTCAATTGGTGTTAGTTTTAGTTAGCCTTTGCCTGTTCGTGATGTTGTCAACGTAGCTTTGCCTCTGTCATAGCGACATCTGTATTCCCTACATCTTTCTGTCTGCATAACCGTCTCTCCCAATCTATTTCTGTCTGTCTGTCTCTTTTCCTGTTTGCAACTGCATTTTTTTCAAGTTTATTTCTTTCCCTAATTAGAGTGTTCTTCTTCCACTGAATTTTGTCATGGACAACTTAACTCCTTTGTTGCTGTGGGTTCTTCTACGCACGCTAAATAGTTATGTTTAAAAAACACGGGACCTAAGTTTATTGCCTCATCCAAAGACTAGCATCCAGACCACCACTTACGGTCTAGGGGATCAAACCACCACATATGTCAAAACCGGACTTTCTACTTTCTAAGCAGGTGCATTACCACTAGACCACTGATCCACCGCATCTCTTTATTCACCCGTTGTTTCATGCTTTACCATTTTGTGTTTTATTATTTTTATTTTTTATTATTCTTTTATATCGGAGATAATGGAAAAAGCATTTATGTACTTTTTTGCATCCGGTTCCCGTGTGTATGCGGTTTTATAAATTTTCTCATCTGTTCCCACCGGCACACAATGGCCTACACTTGCTTTACCATTTTGTATTTTTTTATATTATTCTTTCATATCGGAGATAATGGAAAAAGCATTTATGTGCTTTTTTACATCTGGTCCCCGTGTGTATGCGGTTTTATAACTTTTCTCATCTGTTCCCACCGGCACACAATGGCCTACTCTTACGAAAATCGAAACAGGATTTAACGTGTACGCAAGATGTTCTGCGTGCGTTCGCACACAGGGCTTCGGTTTATATTCTCATCCGAAGGACTAAGGATCATTTTGGGCCAAATAAGCAGAAGACACTCCTTCCCTCAATTAAAAAAATCACACACACAAATACCAAAACATTATCAAGCAGCAGCAGCGGCAACATCTAAGATGCAGCAAAACGCAATAAAAAGGCGTGTGGTTTGCTTTGTATTTTGCTTTTCCATTCAGCAATCCAGACGCCATGTGGTGAAGATGATTGCCTACATTATCAGGATTTGTTTTTGTCTTAACCAGCAAGACTGCTTTGAGAACAAAACGTTCGGAGCTAGACGGTGAACAAGCACAGTCGGGAAGCTAAGCACGGCTGTAAGCTGAACGTTGTGTGTTTATTATGTGCACGTGCCAGAATGCCGCTGTGCTGCTGTTTCTTGCATCAATCTTTGTAATTATTCTTCAACGTTCCTCGTAATCATCCTTTAAGATACTTCGTAATTATTCTTTAAAATTTCGATTTATCATTGAGAAAGAACTGCATGTACCCATCGTGCGTGCATGCGTTCGTGTATGCGCACACACACACACACACGCAAACGCACGCACGCGCACGCACTCACGTAGTCACACATGCATACGCACACACACGCACGCACGCACTCACGTAGTCACACACACACACACACACACACACACACACACGAACGCACGCACTCACGCATGCATACACACATCCAGGCGTACAACACAGACACACTCGTGTACGATTTCACGCATTCACGCAAATATGCACGCATGCGCACACACACTTACACGCTCAGATGCACGCAAGGGCGCGCGCACAAGCGGGCAGCAGATGGTATAGCCTGGTGGTTAGATGTGATCTGATGGTCTGAGTTTGAACCTCGATTCTTTCCCAGACCAAGTTGCCAACTTGAGGGTGTGTGTGTTTTTGTCGCCTGGAGTAGTGCTGATTCCATTTCCCCGAAATCCCATCAGATGCGAATATCATCTGAGGTCCAACGTGTGACTGCACGCAGAATAACAGCATTTAGCCCCCAAGTTAAGGCCTGTTCCACCTTTCAGAAGAGTGCGCCATTGCGGAGGTAGAAAACGATGACAACATTTATACACAAATAAAATATTTTTATTTTTATTTATTTTATTTCATTCTTTCATATCTAGGATAATGGAATAAGCACATGTGTGCTTTTCTTTACATCCAGTCTCCGTGTGTATGCGGTTTTGTCAAGTTTGTCCTCTGTTCCAACTGGCACACAATGGCCTACTCTTACGAAAAGCGGATTAGGATTTAACGTGTGCGCAAGATGTTCTGCGTGCGTTTGCACACGGGGCCTCGGTTTGTATTCTCATCCGAAGGAATAAGGATCATTTTGGGCCAAATAAGCAGAAGACACTCCTCCCCTCAATTAAAAACACCCACACACCAAAAACCAAAACATTATCAAGCAGCAACAGCGGCAACATCTAAGATGCAGCAAAACGCAATAAAAAGGCGTATGGTTTGCTTTGTATTTTGCTTTTCCATTCAGCAATCCAGACACCATGTGGTGAAGATGATTGCCTACATTATCAGGATTTGTTTTTGTCTTAACCAGCAAGACTGCTTTGAGAACAAAACGTTCGGAGCTAGACGGTGAACAAGCACAGTCGGGAAGCTAAGCACGGCTGTATGCTGAACGTTGTGTGTTTATTATGTGCACGTGCCAGAACGCCGCTGTGCTGCGGTTTCTTGCATCAATCTTCGTAATTATTCTTCAATGTTCCTCGTAATCATCCTTTAAGATACTTCGTAATTATTCTTTAAAATTGCAATTTATCTTTGAGAAAGAACTGCATGTACCCATCGTGCGTGCATGCGTTCGTGTATGCGCGCACACACACATACACACGCAAACGCACGCACGCGCACGCACTCACGTAGTCACACATGCATACGCACACACACCACGCACGCACGCACTCACGTAGTCACACACACACACACAAACACCACCACACACACCACACACACACACACACACACACACACACACACACACACACACACCCAGGCGTACAACACAGACACACTTGTGTACGATTTCACGCATTCTTGCAAATATGCACGCATGCGTGCACACATATACACGCACGTACAAACGCAAGGGCGCGCGCACGAGCGCGCATGAGATGGGGTAGCCTGGTGGTTAGATGTGATCTGATGGTGTGAGTTTGAGCCTTGGTTCCTGCCCCACCAAGCTGCCAACTTGAGGGTGTGTGTGGTTTTGTCTCCTGGAGTAGTGCTGATTCCTTGTCCCCGGAATCCCACCAGATGCGAATATCATCTGAGGTCCAACGTGTGACTGCACGCAGAATAACAGCATTTAGCCCCCAAGTTAAGGCCTGTTCCACCTTTCAGAAGAGTGGGCCATTGCGGAGGTGGAAACCGATTGACAACATTTATACACAACTCCAGGGGAAAATATCCCCTTGAACAGGAATCGAACCCAGGTCGTCAGATTGCGAGCGCAATGTTCTAACCACTAGGCTATCCCGTCCCCCAACATTCACACAGAAAGATGCATACATCCCCTTCCCCCTACACACACAAACACACACAAACACACACACAACTTCATTATCATAGATATCCAATATTACACTATTAAGAAACTAAATGGGATTTAATGACTGATTTAGATAGCTCTATACATGTCCTTTCCACACACTTAGAGCGTTTACGTCAAAGCACCTGGTGAAACGTACTCCAAACACCATAATATATACCTTAACACGCTAGGTCCCTATAAGCCTCAAGTCACCAGTGATGCAGAGCGACTAAAGGTGTTCAAGATTACGGGTCATGATATAGCGGGCTTTGCCTGCCTCTAGACATTTTTCGTGCAGACATCTCTCTCTCTCTCTCTCTCTCTCTCTCTCTCTCTCTCTCTCTCTCTCTCTCTCTCTCTCTCTCTCTCTCTCTCTCTCTCTCTCTCTCTCTCTGCCGGTGGAAACAGATGACAAAATTTACAAAACCGCATACACACGGGGACTGGATGTGAAAAAGCACATGAGTGCTTATTCCATTATCCTCGATATAAAAGAATAAAATACATAAATCTCTCTCTCTCTCTCTCTCTCTCTCTCTCTCTCTCTCTTCTCTCTCTCTCGCTCTCGCTCTCGCTCTCTCTCTCTCCCCTGAGGTCAGTTTATGTTAAGCTTTCTACGATTTCGCCTCTCTCTCTCGTCTCTGGATTGTCTCTTGTTTTACGTTGTGTTCTGTCCTCTGTGTCTGTCTGTCTGTCTGTTTCCGGTATAGCTGGCTGTGTTTTTAGTGTCTGTCTGTTTCTATCTTTCTCTGTTTTTCCTGTCTATTATTTTTCTATCTTTCTGTCTTTCTGTCTGTCTGTCTCCCTCGTCCCTCCCTCTCTCTGTGTCTCTGTCCCTCTCTCTCTTCCTTCCCACCTCTTTGTATGTCTGTCTGTCTATCTGTCTGTCCTGTCTGTCTGTCTGTCTGTCTCACTCTCGTTCTCTCGCTCTCAGTCCTCTTCCTCTCTATCTCTCTGTATTTGTCACACTGACTCTCATTGTTTCTGCTTTTGTCTGTATATTTGTCTATATTCTGTCTCTTTCTCTTTTTACATTTCTGTCCCTGTAACCTCATGCTTTGTCACATTGGGCCAAATAAAGCAGAACCCAACCCAAAAAAATCCACAACAAACAAACACAAAACAAACAAACACAAAAACAGAAAAAACAAAACCAAACCCTAAAAACGAATAAAAATGATAATAGGTAAACAATAGGCAAACAAACAACTGAACAAATAAATAGAGGCCATAATTATGCATTACAGCACATCAGAAATGCAAAAAAATACAAGGAAGGCTACAGGTTTCATTGTTGCTGTCTGTATATGCTAATCTTGACTCTGCCTGTCAAATGATACAAATGATAAATCAGAAAATAATTCCTAAATAACACTATAACTGAATTATTCCCCTTGTAACTGTCAACGCTATTTTGAAAAGAGGGCAGTGGGAGTATGATGATGCAGTTTTGCTGGGGCTGTTTTGTTGGGTATTTTGTAATTTGTTATTGGCTTTTTTGGCTTTGTCCTATGGCCAGAGATTTCACGCTTGCAACCATTTTCCCACCATTTTAAAAATGTATTTTATTCTTTTATTTCGAGGATTATGGAATAAGCACTTGTGTGTTTTTTACATGCAGTCTTCGTGTGTTTGCATTTTTGTCAATTTTGTCATCTGTTCCCACCGGCACACAATGGCCTACTCTTACGAAAAGCGGAACAGGATTTAACGTATGCACAAGATGTTCTGCGTGCGGGGTTTATAGTCTCATACGAAGGACTTTTGGGGAAAGTGGAGGCTGCACTGATGTTAAACTCCAGGGGAAAATATCCCCTTGAACGGGAATCGAACCCGAGACTATCCCGTCCCCTCCCCCCCACATCTTTTTTTAAAGCGGAAAACATAGCGGAGATCAAAATTATCATTAAAAACTTTTCCCTATGGGTAACCCGTATAGGGTAACCAACCATCTACTAACCCTTCCCTCCGTACCACTACTGGGTTACAGTAGCATATAAATGTACACAGTGCATGTGTACTGGGAAAGAGGGGTTCTCTCCCTTAGCGTAGAGATTGTGACCGTATTCCGACTTTCTAGATGATATATAATCCAACACTTACCTATATGCATACATTTTGAAAAATGTATTTATGATATTGTTGTCCGTTCCCACCAGCGCGCAATGTCCTACCATTCCTAAAGGCAGCACAGGCTTTACAATATGCATAACGTTATTTTAGGGTACGGGATAGCTTTGTGATTAGAGTGATGTAGTCGTGATCTGCTGATCCGGGTTCGAATCTCGTTCAAGAGGATTTTTTCTCTGCAGTTAACATCGGTGCCGACTCCACTCTCCCCAAAAGTCCTTCGGATGAGACTGTAAACCTAGGTCCCGACAACGTTAAGGGATCCAAACAAGAAATATTCTAAAGAACAATGAAATTAGCGGAAGTTTTGTCTAGACTGACATATGCATGGGGCGGAAATGATACTTTGTTTTATGCAACAAGGAACCACGACTTGGTCGGATGCATTAGGCCTGACTTGTCAGGCGCTTGACGGCAGCACAAAGCATTGTCGCTAATATGACAGACAATGTTGGCTGTCACAGCGTTTGACGAAGAAAAGAAGAAACAGGTCAACGACATGCATTGGTTTATTCTATAATATTGTTTGCATACAAGACATCTTTCTTTTTTTTCTATTCTTTTATATCGAGGATAATGGACATCGGCGTAACTTGTGCATTTAGAACGAAGAGTGGAAGCGGGTGAAGTTACGGTTATGGCTAGATAGCAGTATGTTCAATGACTTTATTGTTAATCCCCACACTGACTATATTGTCTATGACTATCATCTATGAAAAAGCACGCCAAACCATCAGGAAGTAGGTTGATCAAAACAAGGTGTTGATTATATAAGTCAACAAATGGAAGCTACTTTGGTATTACTATATAACAAGATTCAATGTCATCTCAAAGCCATTCTTTTCAAATAAAACATTGAGGGTCAGACACAAAGAAGTATATTATAAAGAGGAATGCGTACAAATTATTTATCAACATACAAACACAAAATTAGATTCAGCACTCTTGCACTGTATGAGGTTTTTAGTGTATGTAAGTTATATTCACTATGCACTAAAGGTTCAAAGGGTTGGTTGGATGATTTGATTGTATTATTGTGCCAACGGAGCTATCCGAATTGGGAATGTACCATCTACCAGCGCTCACTGTTATAATCTGTACAAAGACAAATGCGGCATTTAATATCTGCTGATGTTTTAAGCTCGTAGGGCTGTAGAGAAAGGTTTTAGCGCCAAGTAAATCAAAAAGGTACCATATATTCAATTCAATCAACTCAAAACAAATCTTTTCAAAACAAAATCAGGGGTCACATTTTTTGTGATCAAATATATTCCTTTCTTAAAGAAAAACAGTTAAAAGGCTGAAAATGAGAAAAAAGGAGTCGACAACAATAACAAATATAACCAAAAGCAAAACCCAAACCCAAACACCTTCTGTTTGTGGAATGTGTATATCTTGTACACTCTGAGCTTCGTGGCCAAATACTCCCAAACTAAACCCTGATATACAGGTCTATGAATCCAGGGTAGTGTTTTGCAATGCAGACAGACTTGTGTTCTGGAACTGCACGCAAATGTGTTCGCTAGGGAGTTGACAAGCCTGGCCAATCTCCATTTCAAAACGGGGACGATTTGCACAAGTTGATGCATGGCTTCCATACACTATGTGGAGAGAGAGAGAGAGAGAAAGAGAGAGAGAGAGCGGAGAGAGAGAGAGAGAGAGAGAGAGAGAGAGAGAGAGATAGAGAGAGAGAGAAAGAGAGAGAGAGAGAGAAGAGAGAGAGTCAAGAGAGAGAGAGACAGAGAGAGAGAGAGAGATCTTGAGAGAGACAGAGAGACAGAGAGAGAGAGAGATCAAGAGAGAGAGAGACAGAGAGAGAGAGAGAGATCTTGAGAGAGACAGAGACAGAGGGGGGAAGGGATAGCCTAGTGGTCAGAACATTGCGCTCGCAATCTGACGACCCGGGTTCGATTCCCGTTCAAGGGGATATTTTCCTCTGAAGTTAACATCAGTGCAGACTCCACTCTCCCCAAAAGTCCTAGGGATGAGACTATAAACCGAGGCCCCGTGTGCGAACGCACGCAGAACATCTTGCGCATACGTTAAATCCTGTTCCGCTTTTCGAAAGAGTAGGCCATTGTGTGCCGGTGGGAACAGATGACAGAATTCACAAATCCGCATAATAATAATAATAATGTATGGAATTTATATAGCGCTGAATCTTGTAAAGCAACAAATCAAAGCGCTTAAATGATGTTTTTTTAATGCGTATGTATGCGGTTTTTTAAAATTTGTCATCTGTTCCTACCGGCACACAATGGCCTACTCTTTCGAATAGCGGAACAGGATTTAACGTGTGCGCAAGATGTTCTGCATGCGTTCGCACACGGGGCCTCGGTTTATAGTCTCATCCGAAGGCATGCACACGGGGACTGGATGTAAAAAAAAGCACATGAGTGCTTATTCCATTATCCTCGATATGAAAGAATAAAACAAACAAAACAAACAAACAAACAGAGAGTCAGAGGGACAGACACATAGATTCAGACAGACAAACAGACAGACAGACAGACAGACAGATAGACACAGAGAGAGAGAAAGAGTTCTGATTTATTTTATAATATTTTGGCGAGCAGGCAGGGAAGACTATGTGATGGAATGCCATGAAAACGAAGGACAGAAGCAAGCAAGCGCGTGTGTGTGTATATATATATATATATATATGTGTGTGTGTGTGTGTGTGTGTGTGTGTGTGTGTGTGTGTGTGTGTGTGTGTGTGTGTGTGTGTGTGGTGTTGTGTTCGATTCATTTTACGTCTCTTCACAAATTGTGATATTAGACTGGGAAGTGGAGGGGGGGACTAGTAGTTTTGGGGGGTGGAGGCACACTTTAAAAAAAATCTTCGATATGAAAAATAAAATCTAAATTTAAAGGTAAACTAAATTTAAAATTAATTAATTAAAATAAAGCGAACAAATGATAAAATTAAAATACTGATGAGGAAGTAAATCACAACGAAATGACTGACCTACCATACAAAACAACAACAACAAAACAAACTGCAATATGCAGCACTTGAATTATGCGTAAGTACAACAGGCAAAACATGAAAAACAACCCCCAAATAACCACGTGTAACAAGATCTAACAATTGAACCCAAAGAAATCATATGTCTAATAATAACAATGAAAGGAAATATATTCCACCAAAAGAGAGTGTCCTTAAAGTCCGTAATAATCTTAATAAAGAACCAACTGGACTCTGCAATAACGATTTGAAAAAGTATATGTATACATTAACAGAGGATCACTAAAGATTGCCGATGAAGATAATGAGGTTAGAATAGGTGTGTGTGTGTGTGTGTGTGTGTGTGTGTGTGTGTGTGTGTGTGTGTGTGTGTGTGTGTGTGTGTGTGTGTGTGATTTTCTGTCTCCCTGTGTCTACATCTCTGTCTCCTTGTGTTTGTCTCTCTTTCTCTGCCTGTGTCTCTATCTGTGTGTCTGTCTGTCTGTCTGTCTTTCTTTCTGTGTGTATGTCTGTCTCTCTGTCTGTTTGTCTGTCTGTGTGTCTGTCTCTGTCTCGGTCTCTGTCTTTGTGTCTCTTTGTCTCCGTGTCTGTCTGTGTACCTGTCTTTTTATCTGTCTGTATGTTTCTCTGTCCCTCTATATCTTTATCTCTCTCTCTATTGCTCTATCTATCTATGTATTTATCTATCTATCTATTAATCTATCTATCTATCTATTGATCTGTCTATCTATCTATCTATCTATCTATCTATTGATCTATCTATCTATGTATGTATCTATCTATTTATTTATCTATCTATCTATCTATCTATCTAATATCTATCTATATATCTGTATATATATGTATCTATCTATCTATCTATCCATCCATCTATCTATGTATCTATCTATTTGTATATCTATCCGTCTATCTGTCTATCTATTAATCTATCTATCTATCTATCTATCTATCCATCTATCTATCTATTTATCTATATTTCTATCTATCTATTTATCTATCTATTTATCTATCTTTCTACATATCTATCTATTTATCTGTCTATCTATCTATCTATCTTTGTATGTATGTATCTATCTATCTAGTGATCTATCTATCTAGGTATCT
>CM054144.1:11309373-11381873 GCA_028751875.1 Rapana venosa | reverse complement strand
GCGCGCACACGTACACACAAACACACACACAAACATACGCGCGCGCACACACACACACACACGCACACGCGCGCGCGCACACACACACACAAAGAAACAAACACATACACACACAAACGTGCGCGCTAGCGCGTGCGCACACATACATACACACTTACACTTACACCACCACCACCACCTTACACACACATGCACGCGCGCGCGCGCTTTTTTCTTTTTGTTGCTCTTTTTATTGTAACTAGACTAATATTTGTTCTGTTCTTTCCTTTGTCTCTCTTTCCTTTGTTATATTGTTTATTTATTCTTTGTCTGACCCATATTGAAAAAAAATAGAAGGGGACAGAGCGAGGAAGAGATAGAGACAGACAGCAAGACAGATGGGCAGAGAGAAAAGGATAGGGACAGACAGACAGACAGACAGACAGACAGATGGGAAGAAGAGAGAAAAGGATAGGGACAGACAGACAGACAGACAGACAGATGGGCAGAGAGAGAGGGATAGAGACAGATAGAGACAGACAGGCAGACAGACAGACATACTGAAAGACAGACAGACAGACACACATTCAGACAGACAGACAGACAGAAAGACAGACAGACCACCTGAAAAGAAAAATGATCAGTATAAGGGGGAAAATCTGATGCAGACAGAATGATAAGAACAGTGATGTTGTAACTCTTTCTCTCATTCGGGAGGATGCCGGTGGCCTGTCAGTAAAAACAGCATTGCTTCTTTCTGGCACAAAGAAGTTACCTCTTTTCTATCCATCTCTTTGTTTCTGCCGTAGTTCAGTTTCTTCCTGGCACATTCTTCCTATCTCTTTTCTGCCTTCTCGGTTGATTATCCTGCCCTATTTTCCAGAAATACTTCAAATATAACAATGTCATCCTGGGCCGAAGTCGGATGCGCTGGGCCAGACTTGTCAGGAGCTTAACGGCAGCGCGACGCATTTTCGCTCATATTACAGACAACAGTAGTTGCTGTCTGAGAGTTCGACGAGGACGAAGAAGAAGAATAGCTCTTTTTCTCACAGTATCTGCGTTCCCGTCGTTTTCTTTCTTTCTTTTCCTTTCAGACGACACATAGGCCATAGAAACCGCAATGTATAAATTGTCATGAGTGTGTATATGTGTGTGTGTGTGTGTGTGTGTGTGTGTGTGTGTGTGTGTTGTGTGTGTGTGTGTGTGTGTGTGTGTGTGTGTGTGTGTGTGTTTAATTGTTTTGATTCTTTTATATTGAGGATAATGGAATAAGCACTTATGTGCTTTTTTACACCCAGTCCCCGTATGTATGAAGATTTGTGAATTCAGTCATCTGTTCCCACCGGCACACAATGGCCTACTCTGACGAAAAGCGGAACAGGATTTAACGTATGCGCAAGATGTTCTGCGTGCGTTCGGACACGGGGCCTCGGTTTATAGCCTCATCCGAAGGACTTCTGGGGAGAGTGGAGTCTGCACTAATGTTAACTCCAGAGGAAAATATCCACTTGAACGGCAATGATCTGACAACTAGGCTATCCCGTCCCGTGTTCGCGCTCGTGTGTGTGTGTGTGTGTTTGTGTGTGTGCGTGTGTGTGTGTTTGTTCGTGCGGGCGGGCGCGCGCGCGTGTGTGTATGTGTGTGTGGATACTTCTTATGCTCAAGAAAATCATCAAACAAAAAAAATAACATAGAGAGAAAGACAGAAAGATAGAAAGAAAAAAGAAAGAAAGAAAGAAAGAGAGAGAGAGAGAGAGAGAGAGAGAGAAGAGAAATTCAATTGAATTGAGAAAGAAAGAAAGAAAGAAAGAAAGAAAAAAACAAAAAAACAACCGTAAAAGAACAGGAAAGGAATCAGAAATGTAAAAAAAGAATGATCTGAACAAAGCAGAAGAAGAAAGGACATAAACACACAGGACATGCAGACAGGAATCGTATTTTGCAGACCCCATGAAAAACATTCTCTTAAGCTTCCTCACCAGGAGATCACTGCTTTTCATTGGATTTTCTTTATTCTGTGACACCTGCTGAGAGTCTAGGCTTGACTTTGATATGATTTACAATCTCCCTAATGTCCTGAGAATTCGCACTAAAGCTTACGATTGATCCCTGAAGAAAATGCTATAAAAGAAAAAAAACATATAAAAGCAAAATAAAACAAAAAGATCATAATATATAGGCATAAAAAGAGAAAGAGAGAGATAAAAATATATAGAAAGTGGCACATAGTTCAAAAACATTTTTGAAACCATTTCAAAAATAAAAACAATCAACAAAACTTTCTTTTCTCCAGAATTTAGATACAGGATAGCAATAATAAACAGTGACATGCCCAGAATGGGCGTGTTAGCTTGTTTAATGGTAATGGGCTTGTTCACACTATGGTCTTGAACTAATCAGTCGCAGATTCTGGTTCTGGCAGCGTCAAGCAAAATCAGAGGAGAAGAGGTGACCATCTTCTAGTCCAGTCTTGTGTGGACAATCATGTCAGTGCCTTGTTTCCATTAGATAGTACACACATGCTATCTTTCCGATATGCATGTTAAAGTGAGGGGGAAAAGCTGTTAAGGGTGCTTCTTTACACGGAAACTGCCCCATATTTCACAGAAAAAAAATCCAACGGTTAAGAAAAAAAAGAAGGTAAAAGTAGCGACAACTTCTCTGTATGAATATGTTTACCTGTTGCCGTTTCTCTTTGTCTCCGTCCTTGAGTCTCTGTCTTTTTGTTTGTCTGTCAGTCTGTCTGGCTGTGTCAGTCTCTGTGTCTTTGTCTTTGTGTCTGTGTTTCTGTATCTCTTCTCTGTCTCTCGTCCTTTCTCTCTCTGTCTCTATGTCTGTCTTTCTGTCTGTCTCGCTGTCTCTATGTCCCGTCTTTCAGTCTGTCTTTCTTTCTTTCTGTCTGTCTTTCTGTCTGTCTGGCTGTCTGTATCTCTGTCACTGTCTCTCTAACCCTCTCTCTCTCTCTCTCTCTCTCTCTCTCTCTCTCTCTCTCTCTTCTCTCTCTCTCTCTGGGTTTGTAAACGTGCCCTGAAATTGAATGGGATGAAAAACTAATTCAGAATCCTGGTTGGGGGAAAGGCAAACAAACAAACAAACAAACAAACAAAACTGTAGTGTTTAAGGAGTGTTGTTGGTTTCTTGTTTGCATTGAAAAAAGAAGAAGAAGAAGAAGAAGAAGAAGAAGAAGAAGAGAGAAGAAGAAAAAAGAAAAAGAAGAACAAGAACAAGAACAAAACAAGAAGAGAAGAAACAAGAAAAGGAAAAACAAGAACAAGACGACGAAGAACAAGAATAATAAAATGAACAAGACGAAGAAAAAGAACAAAAAGAACAACAATAATGAAATGAACAACAAGAAGAAGAAGACCAAGAATAAGATGAACAAGAGACCAGAACAAGACAACAAAGATAATAACAGGCGTATTAATGGCCAAAACAAAAGCAGTAACATCAAAATGACAATAACAAAAGCAGTAACACCAATTTGTTTTACTACCATAGTTGCGACAACAGTAGTAGACGTAGCGACATTCAGACATAGCGACAGTCCAAAAGGAAGACAGACATAATATAAGCGAGAAAGAAACACGGTGAGAACACAGTCAGACACACTGATGCCAACAGACTGCTGTACTCTTACCAGTAATCCCAATGTTCAATGCGGATGAGCCATCTTCTTATTGGTTTGCTCTGGTTTTCTTCGTCTCGTTGATTACCTCTAAGTTTCCATACTGATTAACGTTGCGTGATTTGTTTTCCTGTATCGATTCTCCGAGTAAACTACGACGAAAGGGTGCAGTTGTACTAAGAATATAGACAAATTCACACGCATAAACATGCACACATGCGCGGGCACTCATGCACGCAAGCGCACATATACACACACACACACGCAAGCGCACACAGGCACGCAGACACATACATGCACACACGCACGCACGTACGCGCACACACACACATACACACACGCGCGCGTACGCACGCACGCGCGCGCACATTTTCCCACGTAGTGGCAGCTATGTCCATTTCTTGTAGAGAATCATTATTTTAGGTTCTATTTAATTGTCTGGCTTCTTTTGTATGTGTTAACTGAGAGAGAGAGAGACAGAGACAGACAGCAAGAGAGAGACAGAGACAGAGAGGGAGTCAAAAAACATACATACAGACAGACAGACAGATGGACAAAGATAACAAGCGAAAATGAATACAGACAAACAGAATGATGGAGGACAGACGCACAGACAGATGGACTGAGTCAAGGGCAAACAGCCGAACTGACAAACTAGGAGAAAGATCCATAGAGAAATAGAAAACAAAACATCCCGAATTAGACAGATACACAGACAGACAGAGATAATAGAAGACAAACAGACAGACAGACAGATAGACAGACTAACCGATGAACAGACAAACAGACAGACATATACACATATATTGATGTAAAAATTGATGTTCTTGCTCTAACCTATAAACAGACAGACATACAGACATACATATACACATATATTGATGTAAAAATTGATGTTCTTGCGAATTATGTCCACCAAGAGTCACTGCCTGTAAAATAGTGCCCAGACGTTTTTAGTGGACCAGCCTCTATGGCTCTGTCCTGAGCAGTCTTGTTGTGTTGTTGTTGTTATTGTTTATCTCTCGAAACGAGGGGTTAAACAGTGTGAAAGTGTTCGGCTAGGATATACAGCCCCGCCAAAAACAGAAGCAAACTAGGGCTATGAAAGGAATTGATGTACAGGACCAGGCCATTGCAGCGACTGACTGATAAAGGGATGACAGGGTGAAAAGTTTTAGTACCGCTTTTTCGCTGCTTTTTGTTTGTTCGTTTCTTGTGTGTTTCGTTCGGTTTGGGTTTCTTTTTATTCAATATATTGTTTTTTGTTGGTTTTTTTGTTCTTTTATGTCATCTGTCTGCTTTTTTGTCTTATGTGTACTTTGTTCATGTTTGTTTATCGTAAATATCTCTTTTTCTGTTTGGGGGTTTCCGTAATTATTGTTCGGGTTTTTTTTTCTTAAATTTGGTAATCTGTAGTTTGTTTATGGTGTGTGTTGTTGTGTACAGTTTGACATGCTTTCGTTTTTATACTTTTTGTCTGTTTTTGGTGTTGATATATTGTATTTTTTTTTATAATTTGGCCAATGGATTCTGTATTTTTTTAGATGCTGTTATGTACATCTTGTGTCTGGGTTTCCCCCCCAGTCATATCTTATGTTTATTATTTTCTTCTCTTATTTCTGTTTTATTTCTGTTTTTCTGTTCTTCTAATATATTCTGCATTTGTCTGTCCCCCCCCCCCCCCTTCCCTTATGTCTTGTTTCAGCAAGTTGTTTTCATTGCTAACTTGCTGTTTTCCTTAATAATACATAATTATTTTTGTAGTTTGTTATTTGGATCAGCCTTGATTTTATTTGGGATTGATGTCTTCTTCTGCGTCTCTTTTACTGATACCTGATTTCGTGCTTGTTTTGACAATCTATACCGCGTTTCATTGGGTTTTTTAAAAGACATGTTTAGCTGTTACTGTTGTTTTTAATGTATGTCCTGTTACTCATGTTTCCTCATTATTTTGTTGTTGTTTTTAAATGGTCATTGATATCTCGTTTCTGTCTTCATTTACAATCTTTGGTGTTTTTTTTCATTCTTTCAAATGAGTTCTTTGTTTTAACCTTTTGAATCACCTTTGTAATTTCTTGTTCAGTGGAGATCTGTTTCATCTCGGATTTTCATTTCTTGTTAATTTTTTTATACTGGCTTTTACTAGTGTTTTTTTTTCTCTTCTGTTTTGATAGATCAGAGGCTCTGTTTGTGTGACAATTCTAAATGTTTCTATCATTAATCACTATTTCAATCAATTTTGACAAGGTTTTATTTTTTGTTAGATTGTTTTCAAAATTTTTGTTGTTCTGTTGTCAAAAAGAGTGTTTCCTATGCAAAAAGGGGGTTTTTTAAAAATATCACCTCCCCCTTTGTTCTAGGGGGAGGGGAAAACCAGGGTTCGGAGCCCGCTTTCCCCCCCCAAATTAAGCACGTCGAGCGTGTTACCTTTGGAGGGGTACCGTGTGCGCGCCTTGGCTTCAGTACAGTTCCCCCATTCACCCCTGTAAAGGGGTACCGCCCCCTTTAGGGTCAAGAATAAAGCACGGGGGAAGGAGAGGGGCCCGCCCCAAATGCGGCCCAGAAAATGAGGTCTCTGACCTTCGCCCCCTACCCCTTTTAAATAAGGTAGGAAACCTTTACCTTTACCTTGTACCGGAAACAAATCACTTTGAAAAAATTTTCTAGTCTTTTTTTAAGACTCACTCTTTTTTTTTAAAAAAGGTATCGTATAAGGTTCTGAAAAACTATAAAGGTTAGTAACTTTACCTTTTCTTGATTTATACGCGCATTTTTTAACCAAACCCCATTTTTCGCGAAGTTTCTTTTTTGTATTGTAATTTTTTTCGGTGGGGAGGGGGGGGTTAAATTGAATTAACTTTGCTGCTTTGGGAAAAAAAGTAACGTGTTTTACACATTATTATAAGTCTTTTCAATTTTTGGTGTCTAATTCCTGTTTTTTTCTTTTTTATTTTTTGAAGTAACCTGAATACCTTTCGTCAGTTGTAAAAAAAGCTGCTAAAAAACGCTGTTCTTCTTTCAGAAACCCTAACGGGGGGGTGTATTGTTTTTTTTTAAACCAACTTTTCTTTAGGTTTCCTTCGCTGCTATCTGTATCCGCTCTGTACTTTTCCCTCCCTTTCGTCGTCCGCCGTCTGTTTGATTATATTTTTCTATCTGTCGTCTGGGGTCGGTTTTTCTTCGGGGTCGCCCGTACGGCTTTGTTTAATGCTTTGTCTTTTATCTGTTGCCGTTTTTCTTTTCCCCTTTCTATCTATCTTCGTGTTAAATCGCCTCCTTTTTCTCCCGTCTTTTCTGCGTCTTTTTTTTGTCTGGTTTCTCATCTGGGGGTTTTTTCTCTCTGTAGTTTGTTTTCTGTCTTGTTTTTCTGTCCCTATCTGCTGTTGTCTGTCTGCCGCATGTTTTTTCTCTGTCTTCATCCCTTGTTTAAATCTCCACTCCCCCCCCCCCCCCTCTTTCTCATCTCTCACTCCCTCTTTCTCAATCCCTCCCCCCCTCTCTCTCTCCTTTCTCTCTCTCTCTCTCTCTCGCTCTCTCCCGCTCCCTTCCTGAAAATGCAGTCATTTACAACGGGGGAAAATAAAAAAAAAAAATAAACACGAAATAAGACAAAAAACAAACAAACAAATGCCAGCTAAACCCAACCAAACACAGAAACAACTGTGTTGGAGGTTGTTATGTGTGTGTGTTGTGGCGTGTGTGCGTAAAAAGCGTGCGTGGTTGGTTGTTTGGTGTCGCGCGCGCGCTGTGTGTTGGTTTGTGAGAGAAAAGAGAGAGGTGGGGTTTGGTGCGGGGTGAATTTCTTTTTTGGGCGGGTGTTGTGTGAGTTTTTGGTTGTCGTTTTTTTGGGGTTTTGGCTTTTTTTTTTAAAAAAAAAAAAAAAAGGGGGTTTTGCCAAAAAATTTTGCCAAAAAAAAGGTTTAAAAAGTGTTTTTTTCCTTTTTGTTTGTTTTTTGTGTTGGGGGGTAAAAAAAAAAGATACAAGGGGGACAATTTTAAAAAAAGAACCCCTTAATCTTACCCCCCCATTGTTAGTTTTAAAAAAAACCCAAATGATAAAAGGCAGAAAAGAAAAAAACCCACAAGGGGGAAAAAAAAAAAACCCATACAAAATTCATTAAATAGGAATTTTTCCCAAAGAAAATTTCACGGGTTCGTTTTTCCCCAAAAAAGGGTAAAACTGGAGGGATGAAAAAAGGGCCCAAAGCAATAAACAGGGAAAAAAAAAGAAGAAGATCCAAAATTGTTTAGATAAAACACCACAAATTTAATTTGGCTAGAAAAGTATAACAAATTTGAATGGAAATAGGGGGTTTCAATCCCCGGCCCAAAACTCCCCCCCCCCCCCATCCATTAGAAAGGGGGGCTAGTGCTTCTTTCAAACGATAAAAAAAGACCGTGTGAACAAAAATTAGGCATTAAAAAAAAACCCCGGTAACGGGAAGGCCCTCCAAAATTTTAAAAAAAGACTTGGGATAGGGGGAAAAAAGCTTTGCAAGACAAACAAAAGGGAAAAGGGGTGGGTTTCTTGGGCACATCCCCCCCGGGGAGGGCCCGATTAAACGCGTTTAATTTCCGGACTTAAAGTGGTGGTTACTAAAAAAAATAGTAAAAAAAAGTAAAATAAACCCCAAAAAATTTAAAAAAAGTCTGAAGGGGATGCTTTAAACAGAAAACCTTAAGCCCCTCCACGGGGAAGAAGAGGAAGCAAAACGGGATTTGGGCCAAAGTGGATAATTTAATGTTGAAAAGTTTAAAAAAGGGGGGTTTTTTTTTCCCAAAAATAAAATAATAGTTATATTGCTAGTTTGATTTATTAAACAGTTTTTTGGGGCAAAAAAAAAATTGCCATTTCTTTTTTTTTTTTTTGAAAAAGGGGGGGGGAGTTTATACGATGGGGGGTTTTGTTTTTCGGTTTGTTTTTGTTTTTTTAATAAAATGAAGGTTTTGGGGGGGTTTTTTGAATAAAAAGTGAAAAAAAAAGGGGAATGTGGGAGTAAGGGGAAAGAGAAAAATGGTGGGAAATTATTTGTGTTAGGGGGTTTTAGGTAATATGGTTAAATGGGGAAGTGAAGAAGAAGGTTTAAAAATATTAGGTATTTTGTGTAAAAAAAAGTTTTTTTTTTTTTGTTTTAAAATGGGGGATTTTTTGAAAAAGTGGGCCCCCCGGAAGAACTGCCAAAGGGGAGGCCCCCCAGTTTTTTTTTTGTTGAAGTTTTTGGGGGTTTATGGGGGGTTTTTTAAAAATTTTTTGGGGGGAAAATTTTGAGGGGGGGGAAAATTTTTATAAAAGGGTTGGGTTAATTGTATAAATTAAAAAGAAATAATTGGAAAAAATTTGGGGAAAAAATAAAAGAATTAATAATTTTTGGGCAGGGGGTTATTAAAGCCCCCAAAAAATAGAAAGACCACAACCCAAAAATATAATTTTAAATTTTGGGGAAAAGCACATTTTTTTTGGAGGGGGGGGGGGGATTAAAATCTTAAACAGACATTACTTCAAGTAATCCTGCAAACTAATATTGAACAATGACTTTCTTTTCAATAGATTTGATTCCTCGAAAACATACATTGATTTCATTTTTCCCCTTTTATTTATTTTACTTATTCTTTTTTATCGGGGAAAATTGGAAAATGCCATGTGCTTTTTACACCCACCCGTGTGCATGCATTTTGTCAATTTTGTCACTTTTCCACCGGAACAATGCCTCCTTCAACAAAAAAACACAGGGGGTTATTCCATTATCCTTGATATAAAAGAATAAATAAAGAAATAATAAAATAAATAGAGGGGAACAGGATTTAACATGGCGCAAATGTTCCATGCATTTGTCACGGGCCCTTTGGGTTTTTATCCACCAAAATTACTTAGATTTCCGATAAATTTTGTAAAAAAAGTAGCTGGGTTTGGGTTTTTTTCACCTACAAAAAGATAAAAAAAGGGGACTTTCGTATCCTTCCGAAAATGTTTACTTTTTGTCGGTCATTCCCCTTTAAAACAAAAAAAAAAAATGTGTTTTCGTGTTTTTAAACACCCCCCAAGCCACATATCATGTTGAGTTTCCCCCAAAAGGTCTAGGCTCGGGTGTAGAGTATAAACCCATATTTCCACAAAAAGGGGGGAGTTTAAGCCACCACAAACCATTTTGGGTTTAAAAAACCCTCAACCCAAATCGACTAAAAATTTCAAAATGACATCTTTTTGAGAAAAATCAAAAGCGTTTTTTATTTTTTTTTATTTTTAATTTTATTTTTTACTTCGAGGGGTAAAGGGAAAAACAACCATGTGGTTTTTATGGTTTTTATGGGTTTTGGGCAATTTGATTTTGTGGACTTGAAAACGGGGGTTTTTTGGGGGGTGGGGAAGATTCCCGGTGCTTTGACAAACTTCGTTTTTGAGAAGGGTTTTGGGGGAATGGATGGATGGGTTAAATAAGGAAAAATTTTGAATGGGAAAAAAAGGGTGAATGGAAAAATGTGGGAATGTTTTTTATATGTTGGTTAAAGGGTTTTAAAAAATGAGGGGTTTTGAAAAAATTTTTTAAGAAAATAAAAATTTTATGGGGTTTGGGTGGTATTTGGTTGAGTGTATTAAAAGAATTTGGGTGAAAAAAAAAGTTAAAAGGGGTAAAAAAATTAAAAAAAGGGGTAAAATTTTTTTTTAAAAAAAAAAATGGGTTTTGGGGATGTATTTTTTTTTTGGGTGATTGTTTGGAAAAAATAAGGGGGATTTTTGAAAAATAAATGAAATATGGGTTTGAAAAAAATTTTAAAAAGGTTAAGAAGGTAGGAGGGGGAAAAAGTGATTGATTTTTGTAAATTTTAGAAAAAGTTTTTTTAAAAAATGTTTTATTTGTGTTGGAATGGATAAATTTTTTGGGGGGGAGTGAGGTTGTTTTTTTTTTGGGTTAAGTTTTTTTGGTTGTTTGTTTTTTAAAAGAAAATTTTTTTTTTTTGGGGAAGGGGGTGTTTTGGGGGGAAAAGACTTTGGAGAAAATTGTGATGAATATGTTTATTAAAGGAATGGCTTTGGGTTAATTTTTTTTCCCCCTTGGTTTTGGGGCTGATACTGGTTGTTGGGGGGCCATTTAAGGGACCAAACCACCTATCCTTTTTATTCGTATGGGAGAATTGGTGTTAGTCCCAAAACCTTCTCGATTTCCCATTCTTGACTTTCCGTCTGGCTTTTTGACACTTTTTTTCAAAACCTTTCAAAGACCAATTTCTTTCCCAAAACTTTTTTTAACCCTGCTGACACTGTATTTGGTTTTTAAGAAGATGGGGTTTTATATTTTGCCTGGGGCTTTGGAAAGCTGGAAGATCTAAAAAGGGGGGCGTTGGGGGAACTGACTGCGTCCCCCCTTTTTGGCATCTTTTTTCATCCTCGCCAATTTCCATCTTTAGTGAAGAGCGCAAAGGTATTTTTAAAACTTTGGTCTTTTTAGCTGGGGCCGTTGATTTTGATGCCACTTTCCGGATTTCTGCTGAAAAAACATAAATTCTGTTTTGGGGGAAACGATTTCCATGTTTTAAACCCCTCCACTTTTTTTGGTTGGGGTTTTGTGTTCTTTAAGGCTGCTTTTTGGGCTGATTCATCAAGGGCGGTCGTCACAAAATAGTTCGTTCAGGGCCCTTTAAGTCTGGGTTTGGGGGTTTCCTTTGGAACTGTTCATGTAGACAGAAGAGAAGGGAAAGACGCAGCCTTGCCTAAAACCGGGAAAAAAAAGAAACAGGGAAGAAAAGTTATAATTTCGAGTTTTCGAACGCCCCTTTTTCCCTAGGGTTCCGGGCTTAAGCCTTTACCGGGCAAGTTTTTTTTTATAAGAAATGTAGCGCTTTTTGGATTGCAACGCTTTTAAAAAATTTTGGTCGAAAAGGGTTTTTCTTTGAACCCAAAAGGGAATTCTGTAGGGTTTTGTGGTTGGTTGCGAGTCTTTCAAAAACCCCCTGCGGAAGTGAAATGCCTCTGTACCCCCTTTGCCCCTTTCCTTCCAAAATTGCCCATATTTTTTTGGGCCCCCCTTGTCTTTTTCCCAAAACTTTTTGAAAATTTCCCTAAATGCTGAGAAAAGCTTTTTGTAAGCCGCCCCCTTTGGTTGCCCTTTTCCCTGGCAAATTCCCTTTTGCACCGGATTTTCCCTCTGCTTTCTTGAAATTTTATGGAAAAACTTTAAAATCCCGGGGTTTTTTTTTTATCAAGAATTTTTTTTGGGTTTTGTCCTTTTTCCCTTTGGGTGGTTTAATGCCTTTTTTTTTCAGCTTCAAATTTTTCTCTGGGCCCTTAAAATTCGTTAACTTTCCCCCAAGTCGCCCCGATTTTTTTTAGCCCTTTAAAAAAATTTCTTTTTTCCATTCTTCGATTTTCCTCCTTCTTTTTGCCCCGTTTTTCCTTTTTTTTTTGGGTTTTCCTCACCTTTGGGTTAAAGGGAAAACCCTTTTTTTCCTCCCTTTTTTCCCCAAACCCCAAAATTTAAAACTCTTAAGGGTCCCCAATTTCAGTTAATTTTTTCAAATTTTATTTCCCTAAAATTTTTCTTGGACCTTTCCCAGTTAATGTCTTTGCGGGGTTCCCTTTCTTGTTTTTTCTTCTTCTGGGGTCCCCTTTTCCCAAGTTTTTATTTTTGCTTTTTTTCTTTGAAGGCCTGGTTCAAAATTGAAATTCCTTTTAAAAAATTTAATTTCTTTGTCCAGGGGAAATTTTCCCTTAAAAAAGGTTGGGTTTTAAACTCTTGAATGCCAGACTTTCCCTTTGAAAGAGGTTTTGTTCATGGGCCCAAAATTTCTGTCCCCGGTTTTTTCTTCACTCCCTTCCCCCTGAAAATTTCCCCTTTTCAGGGGGTTTTTAGCAAATTTTTATTTTCCTTTTTCTGATACTTTTTAAAGGGAACCCTTGGATGTCATTTTTTTCTTTTTAAAGTTTTAAACGTTTTTTTTATGGCGTAAAGGGTTTTTCTAGTCTTTGGATGAATCCCCCCCCCTTGCTTTTTTTGGCTTTTCCTGTACCCAAATTAAAAATTGGGGGCCGGGGGGGTTTTTTTTGGGTTTAAGCCCAGATAAACCTTTGGGCATAATTCCACAATTTGGTTCCTTTTTTTGGGGAAAATGTTCCTGGTCCATGTTTGGGGCCAAGATTTCCTTTTCCCGGGTTTTTCCCTTTACCCCTTTTTTCCTTTTGGCACTTGAAAAACCAGTCCCTTTCCAGGGGCCCGTTAAGCCCCCAGCCCTTGATGTTTACTTCCCCTCTGGGGAGGGGAAGGGGGGCTTTGGAAAAAAAAGTTTTACGTTTGTTGGAAAATTTTTAACCCAAAAAATTTTTTTCAGTTTTCTGAAAAAAAAATTTTGAAAACAAAAGATTTATCCAAATTTTTTGTGAGGGGGAATCCCTCACCACTCCCTTTTTTCTATCACCCCCCAAAAACCCCCCCAAAAAAAATACCCCCCCCCCACCCAAAAACCCAAAAACCCAATATCCCCCCCCAATTCCCGGGTTTCCAATTGTGTGGCGCAGATTCCAAATTTTAATATCACCTTTCCCCCAAAACTCGAAGTTTTTTTCCCGGGCCAGTTGTTTTCTGTTTTGGTTTTCGTTGCCTACGGATGAGAAAGAACTTTCGGTGTAAGGAGTAAGATTAAAGGGAAAAGGGGAAAAAGGGGGTGTTTATTAGATTTAAGGGGGGAGGGGTTTTTAAATTTGGGGGCAAAGAAATTTTTCAACTTAGTTTTTAAAAATGTTTTTAAAAGGGCCCCACAAAAAAAAAGCCCAAATTTAAATTTAGGTTAAACAAAATTAAAAAGCCCATTCATCACACCCCCCACCACCACCCCACCACCATCACACCACCACCACATCACGTCTTTGTCACTTGCCCGTCCGTCGTCACGCATCACATCACATCACCCATCACCATCACACACATCGTCGACTTTTTATCCCGTGGGCTGCAGGGGCGGGTTAATTTTGGGCTATTTCGTGCCAGACAAATGAGATAAAGATGATGATGACATAAATGATGAAAATTTTGATATGACACGACGAGCCCGAAAAAACACGACGATGATACGATAAAAACAAGACATCCGGGATGTTCATACAATAAGATGGGAGGACAAAGAATACTCTTTTGCCAATCTCTCATTTTTTTTTGAAATATCGTTTTTCAAAGACGCGCCAAAAAATACAAAAGGGGAAACAACCACTTTCTGGGATTGTAGGAATTAAAAACACCTCCACAATCCACCAAATAATTTTTTTTCTACTTCCTAAAAAGAGCACCTGGATTACCTCCACTTAGTTTGGTGTACCACAACATTTTACTACCACTTTAGTTTTAAAACAACAAACGGGTTTTATTCATCTACCTATACCCTGCTCTTAAAAAAAATTCCGGGTACTTTTTTGGGTTTTCAAGAATTAGTGGTACTGACAGCAAATCCTTTGTTTTTTTTTCAAATTTTTCTTTCTTTCAATAATATTGCTATATAGTTTTTTCCCCTGGCTTACCAAAATTACCGTTTCGTAGATCACTGACCGTTATTTCAGTGTTGTGCTTTAAACAACCCTCCCTTTTTTAATTTTCGTCGGGTCTTTTTTTTGTGTTTTGTTTTAAAGGGGCGATCATAAATACGGGACCTTTCGATTTTTTATTTCTGTTTCTGACACTCTAATACTGATTTGGGAAAAAACTTACAAGGAATGTGTCGTACGGGGGTGTTTGGGAGGTTTAGGGGATAAATCCCATTATTCTATTTTTCATTCATTTCCCTTAAATTATATAAACATTTCATATTTTGACTCTTCACGCTAAAATTAGGCTCAATGAATATGGAAGATGCACAAAAGGCATACTAAGAAAAAAAAAATGGTTCTTGTCAGGGGAAAAATCAAAGATGGGCCCTCCACGCATGGGATACCTTCTTTGTTAAATTTTCAAAATTGCATTTTTTTCCCTTAAACCCCCGAGTCCAAAACATGGCAAAGAACAAAATCTAAAAAGAATGTGACAAAAAGAGTTTTCATAAAACGACATGAATAAAACGGACATCAAAAGGAGATCAAAAAACCTTTTTAGGACCCATACCATCCCCCTGTTTGCCCAGGCTACAAACAGTCAAAGATAAAACCCACTAACAATACTGCTTTCGTTGGGGAGACCCTTTTTCTTTTCCCACTCTCTCTCCCCTTTTAGAATTTAAGTTGAAGCTAATGTTTGAAAACCATCTTTCCCCACTTACAATCATTTCTTTTTTAAAGTCCAGCGTCTAATCTTGGTTCTCATCCTTTTTGTTTTTGAGTTCGTTTAGTAACTCCGCCTTAACCGCTATTTCCCCCCCCTACAACAGAGGAGGACCCAGACAGGGCAAAAGGAAAGGGCCCGACACAGAAAATACCCAGAAATGCGAAAGGCCACTGGCTTTTTGGGGGAAACATCTGAGACAGTTTTTGCTCGTTTTGAAATACCATTTTCCGTTTTTTGCTGAAGACCCCCCGGGGCCCAAGATAAATGCCCCTTTTTTGGGCGAGGGAGCTGGGGGTTTTAAACCATTTTGGTGCTTAAGTTTCGTCTTTTTTCGTCTTGTTCTTTTCCCCAAATGTATAAGTTTTCATTTTCCCTTTTTTTCGTTCTATCATCGCCGCTGGTGCCTTTTCCGGCTCCGGGGGGACACAAGGGCGGGCTCACAAGGGGGGGGCTTATGTAGGGGAACAGGTAAAGGGCCCTCCAGGGTGTAAACCCCACGGAGTCGTTTCCCAATCGTCTCCTTGGCCCAAACCTCGGTTTTCCCACCATTGTGTTTGGTGCTGAAATGCCCGTGGGGCGGGTTTGGGTTTGGGGGGCATTCTAGTGAGGTGACCAAACCACCTGACCCTTTTGTTTTTCCGATATGGGGGGAAATTTGGGGTTTTAGTCCAACCATTCTCTGTTTCCCCTCATTTTTGATCTTGTCGCGTCGGGCTTGTTAAACATCTTTTCCCCCGGGAAGCGCATTTCACATGGGACCAATTTTTTTTCAAGGTTTTTGTTGGGACCCAGGGTCGACCCGGGAAAGTGATTGTTGGAACAAAGTGGCGTTGATATTTTTTGCCTTGTGCTTTTTGGGGAGGCTGGAATGATTTTAAAAGGGGGGGCGGGGTTGGTAACTGACTGCGCCCCTTTTTCGGGCATCTTTTTTTCAATCTCTCTTCCAATTTTCCATTTTCAGTGAAGAGGCTGCAAAGGTATTTAAATTTTTGGGCCCCCTTTTCAGCGGGGTGCCGTTGATGTTGTTGTCCAGCTTTCCTGGATTTCTGCTGAAAGACATAATTTCTGTTTGGTGATATTTGATCTTCAGTTAAAACCTCTCGCACTTGTTTGTTTTGGTCTGTGTGTTTTTTGAAGACCTGCTTTGGCCTTTTTCATCAAGGACTGGTCGTCAGCAAAAAATATTCTTCGGGGCCCTTTAAATCGGGGTTGGGCTTCCTTTGTATCGGTTCATTAATCACGAAAAAGGGGAAGAGTACGCCCTTCCCTGACCCCTGATGAAACCCGGGGAACCATGGGATTTCCCACTAGTTTGGGACTCCCGCTCATCCCTTTTGGGCATAGTTGCTCTGATTTTAATAACAACTGCCCCTTCACTCAATTTGCTCCGGGATTTTCCCAAGCTTGTCTCTGTTGCCCTCGGCCCCGAAAGCTTTTTTTTGATAAAACGAATACTGTATGCGGGTTTTGGGTTGAAAATCGAACGGCTTTTTCACACAACTTCGGAGTGCGAAAATGGCATTTTGGTTAAACCCTCTTCATTTCCAAAGGGCCAAACGGGCATTGCCAAAGGGTTCCTTTGGCTCTTGTGCCTTTTCCAAAATTTCTTTGCATACTTTTTCCCCTCCCTGGCTGAGAAGTGAAATCCCTCTGAAATTCCCTGCAGTCTCCTTGCTGCCCTTCTTTTTCCCAAATTTGGGCACCCCCTAGCATTTTGCCACCCTTGGTACTTTCCTCTCTTCCCATCTTTCGGGAAAAGTTTGGTGACCCACTTAACTCCCGTTTTTTCCCGCATAAAGGATGGCTTTTCATTTGTTATGCCGTCCCCGCCTGCCGCTTCCCCCTTTGGGGCTGGCCCTTTAAAATTGTTTTTTCTTGTTTCAGTTTCCCAAAGGTTTTTGGGGCTCTAACGGGTCTTTATACGTGGTGAGAACGAGAGCGGGAAGCTTTACTCCGGGGGGTTTTAAAAAAACCCTTTTAAAAAAACCCTTTCCCCCCCTTTTCCCAGAATTCCTCTTCTTTGGCATGCCTCTCTTTTTGCTCATTAAATTTGTTTGTTTTAAATTTGGGAAAAGCCTCTCTTATTTCTCATCGTCTTCACACATTTTAAAAATTCCCTTGGGGGAGTTTTTTGGCAAATTTCAGTTAATTTCTCTCCATAACGCCCAAGATTTTTTTTGGAGGCTTTCACAACACGTTACTATGGGCTTTTTGCGATTCTTTCTTGACTTTTCCTCTTCTGTCTTGGTCTTGACCCAAGCTTTTTTATAGCTGCTTTTTTTTCTGATGGCTTCCTTCACCTTTTGGGTTTCCCCCAAGCTGTACTTTCCCGTTTTTACCCCCCCACATTTCTTTTTTCCCCCCAAACTTTTCCCTTTAAAAGGGGGTTCAAGAGAGCTGGGTTAAGGGTCCCAACTTGTTCCCGTTTAAGGTGTTGTTTTCAATGGGGTCAAAATTTTACCTTGATAGCACAAAAACTTTCTTGCACTTCTTTCTCTCCCCTTTTTAGGGGGTTTTACTTTTCAGGCTGGGTTTTTCCTAGCAGTTGTTTTTTTTCTTCTTTTAATTTCTGGAAGGGCAAAACAGGGCCCTTGGGCATGTCAAGGTTTGGGAATTGGGGTGGGTTTTGAATCTTTGATGGCGTAACGTGTTTTTAGATCTTTCAAGAAAAAAGGGCTTTGAACAATTTAAGATGTTCCTTTGTACCATGTAAATTTGGGGGGCTCGGTGGGTTTGGAAAAAAGGGGTTTTGGGGATGGGTCAATCATGCTTTGGGACATATTCCAAGCACGTGGTTTTCCCCTTTTTAATTTCAAGGGGTTTTGTGGTCACGTGGGGGCCAAGATATTCTTTCCACGGGGTTTTTTCTCTCACCAACTCTGCCGTTGAAATCACCCATACATACAGGTCCTCCTTTTTCAGGGCTGTTGGGGAGGTCCCGGGGAGCTCTTAAAAGAATGATCCCTTTTTTTTCCCCTTCCCCGAGTAAAGAAATTGGGTTTCCCCCGGGGCAGCTTTGGGTTAAAACGATTTTTTTGACTTTCTTAAAACCGATTTTTTTTTTAAACATTTCTGAAATGTTTTTTTGTACTCAGGGGGAAATTTTTTGCTAATTTTGGGGGAAAATTTAATCCCCACACCATGCTTGCCCCTCTGGGCTTTTCCCGACTCCACCCAGATGAAAAAAAAGTTTGAATGGGTTTCTTTCGTTCCCTTTTCCCTTTTTTCTTAGTGTCTGAAATCCCATGATGGAGATCTTTTTTTGAAGGAATTCCACAATTTCTGGTTCCTTG
The DNA here is from genome assembly GCA_028751875.1 of Rapana venosa. Lineage (NCBI taxonomy): Eukaryota > Metazoa > Mollusca > Gastropoda > Neogastropoda > Muricidae > Rapana > Rapana venosa. The sequence goes on along the minus strand of CM054144.1, from coordinate 11,363,733 downwards.
TTTTTTTAAGGGCCCCAAAATTTTCCATGTTCCCAAATTTTCACTGTTCCTATCCCCGATGGGCCCCTTTTTCCCTGCGGGTCGTTTTCCGTTGGGATCCGTCCTTTTTGTCTCTTTTTTATTTTCTTAGCGGTTTTAGAAATCCCCTGTCGGGTTGCTAGCCATCACAGCTTCACCCGAGCCCCTTAGCCAGCCCTTTAACCCCGTTTTCCACTTTCCCCCACTGGAAGACGAGGGTTGGACCTTTGGGGAAAAATAAAAATTTTTACTTTAGTTATATGTTTAAAAAAGGGGGAACTATAAATTTTTCCCCAAAAAATTTTTTGGTGCTAACGGAATAATTTAACATGAAAAAATCAAAAAAGTTATGAAAGAAATCAAGAGGTACCCAAATTTTTATGTTTCAAAGGAATCCCTCATCATCATCAAAACATCATCCATCATAACATCATCCCTCATCATCATCATCATCATCACCACCATCACCCCCACCACCACCACCCTCCCTCATCATCATCATCACCACCACCACCACCACCACCACCATTTATAAACCACCACCATCATCATCGCATTGTCACGTTTCGTCGTCGTCGTCACGTCATCATCATATCAAAACCCATCATCACCTTTCACAGAAACATCTTTTTTTCGACGTTTTATCCGCGTGGGCTGCAGTGGCTAAATTAACTTTTTGGCTTTTCCCGTTCCCATGACAAATGTTTGAAAAAGATATAAAGGGCCGAAAAAGATGATGATGATGTTTAAATTATAGAGCAGACACCCCGAAAAAGACGACAAACGAGATGACGATGAAAAACCAACAAACGAAAACCACTGGGGAGGGTTCTGATACAAATAATGATGGGAGGCCCAAAGAAGAACGCTTTGCCAGATCTTTTGAAATTGTTTTTCGAATATATCGTATTTCAAAAAACGTACGGGCTCACAAAAAAAAGGGGAAAACATACCCATCTTTCAAAGGATTGTGGGAATTTTATAACCCCTTTCCACAAATTCCAGCCATAAGTTTTTTATTTGTTTACTTCCTAAACAAAGCACGCGGATTACCTTTGGGCCAAATTAGGTTTGGTGTACCACAATCAAAAAATAAACTAAAACACTTTGACTTTAAAACAAAATTTGGGTTTTATTCACTACCCTATTTACACTCTGCTTTTAAAAAAATTTTCCCTTTGGTACATTTTTTTTGGGTTTTTCAGAGAAGTTAGGGGGAAATCAAAACAGCAAAATCAGCTTGTTTTTTTTTTTCCAAAGCTTTTTTTTCTTTCCCGAAAAAATTTGGGATCAAAGTATAATGTATTTTCGGGTTTTCCCCAAATTTTACCTTTTTCGTAGATCACTGACCAAATGTTCAGGGGTTTGTGCTTTAACAACCCCCCAAATTTCTTTATTTTTTTCTGTCGTGTCTTTTGAATTTGTTTTTGAAAAAAAATTGCGATCATATAAGTACGTGTACTCTTGTTCGATTTCTGTTTTCTTTTTCTGTAAAATCGTCATGGGACATGAGTTTTGGGAAAAACTTTACAAAAGGGAAATTTGGGGTGCGTACGGGGTGTGTGGGGGGGGAGGGGTTTATGGGGAAAGTAAATGCCATTCTTTTATTCTTTTCCCTTCATTCATTCTCTTAAATTTATTTTAACTTTTGAAATTTTTTTTAAAACTCTTCCGCTAATAAATTATGCTAAAATTAATGGGAAGATGCCATAAAGAGGCATACTTATAGCCAAAAAAAAATAAGGGTTTTTCTGCTCGGGGTTGTGCAAAAATCCGAGGGCCCAACCACGCAGGGCCTACCTTCTTTGTTAAATTAATAAATTTCATTTTCCCTTTAAAACCCCCTTTTAAAGCAAAGACACATGGAAAAATTATAAATATTTTAAAAAAGAATGTGAAAAAACCTTTTTCAAAAAACGACAGAATAAAACAACCAACGGGGGAGATCTAAAAAACCATTGTGGGTACCCCAAAACCAAACCCCCTGGCGTGTTGCCCAGGCTATCAATCATTGAAAGGAGTTTAAAAGCCCGTAGCTAACAATGACTGGTTTTCCCGGTTGGAGAACCCTATTTTTTTTTCCCACGTCTCTCCTCTTTTCAAGATTTGAAGTTGAAGCTTAAGTGATTCTGAAAACCCAAATCTCTCCTGGACTTAAAAACATTTCTTCGTTAAAGTCTAGCGGTTTTAATCTTTGGGTTTTTCATCCGGGTTTTTGTTTTCCCATTTTGTTTAAATAACTCCGCCTTAACCCCATGCCAACTCACTGTTTTTCCCGCCCGTCTTTCCCGTAAATTCTGTCTCCCCGTCTCGGGGTTTTACATCCTCTTTTAAAAATTTAAACCGTGCTGAATTTTTGAGAAAACAGGGGAAAAGGGTAAGTTAATGGGGGTGGGAAAAGCCAAAAGGGCCCGAGCGTTGGTCCCCCCACACTGCCCAAACCCGGGGAATTTAAGGGTTTATTCCAGCCCCCACCCCAACGCCCCTTTTTAAAGGGAATTTTTCCCCGAACTTAGCATTATAAAACCCCAACCCCCCCCCCGCCCCCCAAAGAAAAACCTTTCCCATGAGATAAAAACCAATCTCTGCGTTTCCCCCAAATCACAGAACCCTCTTGAGCCCTCATTAAAACACTTTTGCCTTTGGTTAAAATTGCCATTTGTGCTGGTTAGTAAAAGAAAGTTTGAAAACTCTTTTAAAAAAAAATGTATTCGCGCTGGGGTTTTGGGTTTTGGGATCGTGCTTTTAAGGGGTAATATGGCTGTCTTTCCAAATTGGAATCTCGTTGTTTACGTTAGGAAAAATAAAAGTCCCTTTACAAATATACACCCCAATCCATGATAAACAATGTACAGAATTTTTTTCAAGCCATTTTTATCTTGTCCCCACGTGCTTTGAGAAAAAATTTTATACAAAGAAAATATTTTTACGATAAAATGTTGTTTATAGGGGTTCAACCCTGGTTTTTTCAAATGAGTTGGGGCGTAAAACTTTTGTTTTTAGTGGGAAAACCCGGGTTTTGTTTCCTTTTTTTCAGCCCCTTGTCACCTTTCTTCCCTCAAGCTCCATGCTGCTGTCGTCACAGCCTTTTTACCAAAGGCCCCCAAACTGGCTGGCTTTTTCTGTCTCCGCTGAGTTTTACGATTTTCCCGTAGTATTTTCAGACCCCCGAAACCCCAGGACGGTTGGGGCCCTAAAAAAAGCTTTTGCTTTTTTAAAAGCCACGCCTTTAATAATCTTGATATGGGGTTAAACCCGGAGTTCTTTTTTAGACGAAGGGGCTAAGATTCAGTGACCCCCGTTATCAAAAGAAAAAACAATGATAATGAAAAAGGGCCCCAAAAAAATGTTTTGATAAGGGGGCAGGGTGGGTTTTAAAACGTTTACCCCTAACAAGTAAACCCTGGGTTCTGGGTTTTATTTCCCACCTCCCCCCTTTCTTCCCATTTGACCCAAAAAAAACAAAAATGAATGTCGAAATCCCCCCGGGTAGACAAAAAAAACCCAGGGCCCCGTTCGAACGCAAGCAAACATCTTTTTGCAAAAACGGGTTTAAAACCTTTCCCCTTTCGAAAATAGCCATTGGGGGTCCGGGGGAACAAAGGGCAAAAATTTAAAAAAAACTGCATACACACCAAAAACTTTTTTTTTTTTAATCCCTCTAAACGCTTTTTTTCTTTCTTTTTCCAAAATTTTAAGGGGCTTTTTATAAATTCCCTAAAATTAAAATTTTTATTTTTAATTTTTATTTTTATTATAAAATTATTAAATTTTTAATTTTTTATTATTTTTATATCATTTTAATTTTTATTTTTTATATTAAATTTTCAATTTTTATTATTAAAATTATTATTTTTATTAATTTTTAAAAATCAACTGTTTTTTGTTTGTTTGGGACTAGGGGCAGCTGGGTGACTTTGGGAAACTTCTATGTCCTGTTTGAAAAATCTCTATCTCTCTCTCTCCCCCCTTCTCTCTTATCCCTCTTTTTCCCCCCCCTCCTCTCTCCCCTTTTTCTCTCTCCTTTTTTTCTCTCTTTTCTTTCCCTCCTTTTCTATTCTCTCTCTCCCTCTTCCTCTCTTTCCCCTCTCTTTTTTTCTCTCTTTCTCTCTCTTTCTCTCTTTTTCCCTCCCTTTTTTCCCCTCCCCTCTCCCCTTTTTCCTTTTTCCCCTTTTCTTTTCCTGGTCTCTCTCCCCTCCCCCCTCCCCCTTCCCCCCCTTTTCCCCCCTCCCCCTTTAAAAACCCCCCCCCACCCCCCCAAAAAAAAACACCAAACCCCAAACAAAAACAAACACATCATGCACCGATACTAACCTTTCCCTCCATGGGTATTATGCCTTTACTGGATTCAGACCTCCTTTGGTTTTTTTTTTTTGTTTCTTCTTTAAAAAATAGTCCCAAATGAAACGAAGTCCGTCAGGCTTTTCTTGTGCGATTTTTTAATTTTACCGAAATCACGGTGTAAGAAAACCAAAAATGGTTAGGGGGGAATAACCCGCTGTGGGAAAAAAAAAACTGAGGGGGCAAAAGGGGGTTTTTATTTAAAGTTTTTTGATGTTCGAGCCCCCATTGTGTTTTTTTCTGCTTTACAAAAAGAACGGGGCTGATACCCAACGGGGTTTCCTTGTTTTGCCCCGCTTGGCCCTTTTGTGTTGTGGCTTTTCCTTTTATTCCAAACTAGCTTCCGGGTGGGTTTTTTTTTTTCCTGCTCTCTTTCCCTTTGGGCTTTTTTATGTTTTGTTTTCTTTTTCCTTTATTTTGTTTTTATTCTGAATTTTTTTCCTTCGTTTTTTTTTTTTTCTTGTTTTTTGTTTTTTTTTTCCTTTTTAAGTTTTTTTCATCTTTTTTTTTTTTCTTGTCTTTCGATTGTTTTCCCCTTTTTCTTCTTTCTTTCTTTATTTCTTTGTTTGCTTCTGGTTGTGTCTTCTTTCTTGCTTTATTCCTTTCCTTTTTTTTGTTTGTTTCTTTCTTTATTTCTCCGTCAAAATTGAATATCACCCAGTGTCTGTTATCAAAAATACATAGTTTAACTCAGTAGAAACCTAAGTAATAATAATAATAATAATAATATTGATAATAATAATAATAATAATAGTAATAATAATAATAACAATAATGATAATAATAATAATGAATTGGAACTAATATATAGCGCTATATCTTGTAAACAAATCAAATGTGTGTGTGAGTGAGTGTGTGTGTGTGTGTGTGTGTGTGGACACAAGAACAACGCATTATAAATGAATGTTTGAGAAAAAAACAAAGAAGGATTACAGATAAAGGAGACATGATTGACGAGACAAAGCAAGCCCTGCTGTGTGCTTCCCCAGAAAGTGATCAAAGCTGAATTTACCGCATTGGCCCTCGCTGGGAACCAGGTCTGTAATGGATTTGAAATCCTGCCTCTGTGAAGGGATTAAAGGCAATGCTTTACCCCTGAAACCCAAAGTTTCATTTGGTAGAGACAGAGAGAGATAGAGACAGAGACAGAGAGAGAGAGAGAGAAAGAGAGAGAGAAAGAGAGAGAGAGAAAGAGAGAGAGGGAGAGAGAAGAAAGAGAGAGAAAAAAGAGAGAAAAGAGAGAGAGAGAGAGAGAGAGAGAGAGAGAGAGAGAGAGAAAGGTGAGAGAGAGAGAGAGATAGAGAGAGAGAGAAAAGAGAGAGAGAGAGAGAGAGAGAGAGAGAGAGAGAGAGGAGAGAGAGAGAGAGAGAGAGAGAGAGAGAGAAGAGAAAGGCCAGGGAAAAAGCAGATGAAAGAGACAGTGTTGGTAAACAGAAAAACAAAGATTTGAATTGGTTTAAAAACAAAGAAAAAAAACGCACGGTAGACAATGAAACAGAAATACCAATACATATCTGTAAATGTTATGGTATACTGCTGTAGTCTGTGTATGTGACTGGTTCATATGGGATGAGTCTGACAGCTGTAGATGTGTATATCAGAAATATCAGTATGTGAATCACGAAATTGAGAGTATATTTGATAAATACGCAAAACTGCAACATTGATTGATTTTTCTATCACCCGAAAGATTACAGTATAGCTTGATTGAGTTTCTTTTTTCGCCAATAAAGTCTGTGGGTGTTATGGATTTTTGCTTTTCACACAATGTGTGTCAGGCGATGTTTTAATCCTACCATTGTCCCTGTATGCATTTATCGATTTGTTTGTTTCTTACAAGATTCAGCACTATATAAATTCCATATATTATTATTATTATTATCCCTCTTTTTTGTTATTAAAATGACATTCTATCAACATTTTTTTCAGTACTTTTTTTTGCCCCGTCTCTGGCATTCCGATTTCTTTGGCAGTTTTTTTTTCTTTTATGTTATTTTTCTTGTTTAACAGGTATAAAACCTTTTGTCTGTCTAAAAACGTTTTTTTCATTCAATTTTTTCACTTTTTCAGGCAATTTTCTTTTGAACAACCCATGCTGGGCCCTTTTCTTTTTGTCTGCTGCCTGTCTGTCTTCCCCGTCCCCCTCTCTCCTTTGCCTCTTTTTTTCCCCTTTTCTCCCCTCTCTCCCCCTTCCTTCTCATTTTCCCCTCTCCCCCTTTTTCCTCCTCCCCCCTCCCCGCTCTTGTTGTCAACATCTATGTTTTTTGCTTCAAAAAATGTTTTCTTTTGCCCCCCCGAACGGGTTTTATTGTATTTATTCCCTTTTTACTGTTTCTTCTTTTCAAAATTCAATCCATCCTCCGATATATCTTCTTGTCTTACTGTATACCCCTCTCTCACCTCTCAAAAGGGCATCAATCAGTCTGTCTTCTGTCTGCCCGTCTTCTGTCTGCTGTCTCCTACTTTTTCAAAAATTACTATCAAATTGATTATTAAGGTAAAGGGGTCCCATAACCATAAGTCAAAGGGGCGAGGGGTCTGAGACCTCACTTCTCGACCAGCATATTGAGGGGGGTGCCTATCTCCTCTCCCTCGCTGCTTTACATTCCCCGACCCAAAAAGGCAAACCCGTCACAGCTGGGTGAACGGGGACTTACGAAGCCAAGGCGCGCAAAAATTTCCCATCCACTTGGGAAACCACGCTCGATGCTGGGAACTTGGCTGGGGGAAGCGAGTGTTCCACCTGACCACCTGTCCCCCCGAATTTACAAAAAAGTTATGCCTTTTTTCGATTGTCGTTTTTAATTTTTTTTTGCGAGTCTTTACTGTTAGAAAGGCGTTAAAAAAAAAAGGGCTCTTTTTTCCTTCACCTTTTAAAACAAAATTAAACAACAAAATCTCTCTCTTTTCTCTCTGTCTCTTTTTGTATCACTGTCTCTCGTCTGCTCCCGCATCCTCTCCTCCCCCCTCCTTCCCCCCCCTCCCTCCTCCCCTCTTCTCTGCCTCTCTTTCTCTCTTGTCCTCTCTGCCCTTCTCTTTTTCTCTCGTCTCTTCGCTCCTGTCCTCTACTGTTTCTCCTCTTCTCTCTCTCTCTCTGTCGTCCCCGTCCCCTCCTGTCCTGTCTGTCTCCTCTCTCTCTCTCTAAAACAACCACTCCCGAATACCCAAACATACCCCCCCATTCAAAAGTCAAAAAAACCCTTTTTCCCCCCCCCCTTTTTCCCAATTTAAAAAAAACCCCAATAAAAAAAAAAAAACCCCTAACCTAAATCAAAACCCCCCAACCCCCCAACCACAATTACCCACTCCCCCCCTCCAAAACCCCCAAAAAATACCCCCACAAAAACCCAAAACCCAACCCAAAACTTTCCCCCACCATTTTAAAAAAACCTCATTTTCCCTTTCAAACATTTCCCCACACCCCTTCCCCAAAAAAAAAAAAACCTTTTTCACAAAAATTTTTCATTTTTACAAAACCCCCAAAAAAAAAAGGGTTTTTTCCCCCCTTCAAAACAAAATTTCAAAAAACCCCCCTTTTCCCCTCCTCCAAACCCCCTTTTCTTGCACCCCTCCCCCCCCCCCCCTCCCTCCCCCCCCCCAAAACCCCCCCCCCTTTTTCCCTTTTTCCCCCCCCCCCTTTTCCCCTTTCCCCCCCCTTTCACGCCCCCCCTCCCCCTTCCCCCCTTTTCCCCCCCCCTTCCCCCCCCCCCCCCCCCCCCCCCCCCTCTCTCCCCCTCCCCCCCCCCCCCCCTCCCGCACCCAACCCTTTTTTTTCCCCCCCCAAACCAACCCATGTCCGGGAGAAAGAACAAAAGGGGTTTTTTTTTTGGGAAAGGGGAAAAACCCAACATACCAATACCGGGACTAAAAGGGAATAGTCTAGCGTATGGGAAACAGGGATTTTCGAAATATGAAAAAAGCCTGTTGCTTTGCTTTCTGGGTGCGTGGGGTTAGTGAGGGGTGGTGGAGATTGTGAGCTATTGTTACATGCTTTTGCGTTGTGGGGTTTGGGTGGTTGCTGTTGTTGTTGCTGTTTCAAAGCTTTTTTTCTGTTCTTTTGTTGTTGTTCGTTGTTGTTTTGATGAGATGAACTGTTTTTGGGGTTGTTGGTTCTTTTTCACTTGTTTTTCTCTCCTTTTTACTTTGTTGGTGGGGGAATGCTTTTATTTTTTCAACTTCTTTTTGCTTTTTTGTTTTTGACGTTGTTGTGTTGTTTTTTGTTGTTGAATTCTTTTTTCGTTTTTCTTCTTTTCTTTTTGATGTTACTTTAGATACAATGATATGACGCGACGACGAGATGATAGATGATGATATATGATGGGGTTAACAAATAGAGAGAAACACCGACACTTTAAGGACAATGACTCAGGGGAAGAAGAAAAAAACCCACCACCAACAACAACACAAGCACAATAATAATAATAATAATAAAAATAATAATAAAATAATAATAAATAAAAATTAAAAAAATAATAAAAATAATAAAATAAAATAAAAAAAAAAGAAAAAAAAAAAAGAGAAAAAAAAAAAAAAATGTAAAAAAAAGAAAGAAAAAAGAAGAAGAAGAAAAAAGAAAAGAAGAAGAAGAAAAGAAAAAAGAAGAAGAAGAAGAAGAAAAGAAAAAAGAAAAGAAGAAAAGGGGGAAGAAGAAGTAGAAAGAAGAAAAAACAACAACAACAACCAACAAAAAAACAAAAAATAAATAATAATAATAATAAAAATAAAAAAATAATAAAAAAAAAAGAAGAAAAAAAGAAAAGAAGAAGCAAATAATACTTATACTACTACTGCACTACACTAAATACACTGAAATAGATAATAAAATGATAAATAACCACTACTGCAACTACTACTACTACTACTACTACTACTACTACTACTACTACTGCTGCTGCTGCTGCTGCTGCTACTACTACTGATGATGATGATGATGATGATGGTGATGATAATGATGATGATGATAATAATAATAACAACAACAACGACGGCACAAACAACAATGTCATGATATCAGATCTAGCCTTGACTTCATGGACTACAGGATTGAAGTGGAACGGTCTTGACCTCTCAGCTCCAGCACCCATATCATGCTCTGAGAGTTAGCCCTCATCCCAGATCTTAAACTATCCCGCGCACATTAAAACTCAACCACACTCTGTCTATACATAGAAGCACACATCCATTCAGAAATGTATACTCACTCGAAAGACAGAATAAAGCAGCATGCTCCTCTCTCTCTCCCCTCTCTCCCCCTCTCTCTCTCTCTCTCTCTCTCTCTCTCTCTCCTCTCTCTCTCTCTCCTCTCTCCCCCCCCCCCTCTCTCCCCCCCCCCTCTCTCCTCTCTCTCTCTCTCCTTTCCTCTCCCTCTCTCTCTCCTCTCCTCTCTCTCTCAACGTTGAAATCTTTCTCTCACAGCCACACACATGTGCACACAAACTGCTCAGATACTTCATTGATATCTCACACACACATACTTGTTAGAAAGCTACCATCACATACACAATCATATCACATTCACATTCACATTGAGTTTGACTGTTAATAACACTTCATTTCATATCAAACTTGCTACTCGCTTTCCCAGTGGCATGAAATGGTATATTCTGGAATCCCATGATCCAGGCCAAGGTGGAAGTTATCTGGGTCACCCAACATCAGGACCCCTTGCTCTCCACACTGTCGCGCTGCACAACACATCATTGTACATCTGGCTTAGGACACAAACTTTCAATATTCAGTATTTTCAGTCTGTCGAGTCGTAACAATTGTGAGAACATATTTATTCTCCATTATTAGTATTATCATTATTATCATCATCATCATCATCATCATCATCATCATCATCATCAATTCATATTATTATTATTATTATTATTATTATTATTATTATCATCATTAACATTATAGTATAAAGCAGAAGTAGTAATAAGTAGTAGTAGTAGTAGTATAGTAAGTATATGTGTAGTATACATCATCCATCATCATTATTATTATTATATTATTATTTTTATTTTCATTATCATTTAGTAGTAGTGTAGTAGAGTAGTAATAGTAGTAGAAATTTAGTAGTAACAAAAAATCCTAGCGTTTAGTTAATCCCTAACTTCTTTTACTAGGTTTTCTTTCAAGCATTAACATATTAGGTTACACAGATGTTGACGTACATTTTAGGAAAAAAAAAGGATGAAATCTGTAGATCTATCTACCATCACAACTATTCACTGATCTACCTCCTTTGACATGAATGAATCAGCTAGTTTCACAAACTTCAAAACTGTTAGTTCATTCAGTAATTTGCTACAGTCCAGTCATGGCAAATTACTGTCAAAATACACACATGAACAAGCAAAGATTTTACTCTCAGCCTGGTGAAAACTAGTCAGCTTCACCCACAACAGAAATAAAATTGTAGCTTCCATTTTACATTTTCGAAAATCAGTTCCAATCAAAAATAGTCAAACTATTATTCATTAACCTGCTAAGCAAACAGCAAAGTCTTCAAAGTCAATCTCCCAATCGCTCCGAGGAGGAACTATGCAGCACAGCCACCTGTCTGCCTTGTTCTGTCACCAGCTGTCTACTCTGACTAGGGCCTAGGATATTCCTTCAAACAAAGAACCTCACTTCCTGTTTTTGGCAAAACCCCACAACTAAAATTAAACCCACAACCCTGGTAACATTCTGCAAGTGTAAAATGCAGCCAAACCAACTTGTAACAAAACAACAACAACAGCAATAATATCATCAGCAACAGCGACAAGGACACCACCATGACCATTACCATCATCAAAATCAAAACAACAACAACTACAGCGACAAGTACACCCCCACCACCATCACCACCACCACCACCACCACCACCACCACCACCAACAACAACAACAATACCACCAAGTCCAGTGACAAAGAGAGATATGGAGAGATTTTCTCTACTCCCCAGAATCGCACTACCTTGAAAAGAGGAAATGATGGATTAACTCATAACTTCAGGGATTAACAAAGCAGCCACATTAATCTGAGCACAGGTAACTGACCGAGGTAGCAGTGGGGAAAAAACAACGATAGTCTGGACATCTCAATACCAGTTAGCTTTGTTTTAGCAGTCATCAATAACGCATTAGCCACTGAAAGCTTCCAAACAGAGATTTGCTGACGTATTGGCTAGGTTGTCTTTTGCGTATTGATGTGTTTTGTTTTGCGTGGGGGGGGGGGGGTATGTTTAAATTATTTTGTCAGGTGTCCTTTTGCAATATAGACAACCATCCTTGCAAAAGTCATCGTCATCACTACCACACATAGAACAGCTATTATACTGTGATAACAATAACAATGATATACACGACTGTTGCATCGTAAATCGTCGGTGCGCTCACTCTGTATATTCTATCTTGTCATGTTCTTTTTTTCACGTCCTTTTTCTATAAGTCGTGTAGATCCTATTCTCCCGTGGGAATGCCGGGGTGCCTTTCAGTACAAATAGCGTCCCCACTTTCTGGAGTTCCCTCTTTTCTATCCCACTCTTTTTTCCTACCTTGCTCCTGTTCTGATTGTTATATTCCTCTTGTCTATTTTTTACCTTCTTGGTCCATTTCCCTGCTTTCCCCCTCAAAAAATGACTTAAAACATAAACATTCCTTCTCTCACTACAGTCGGACGTGGTGGGCCTGACTTGTCAGGCGCTTAACGGCAGCACAACTTATTTTTTGCTCATTTGACAGACTTACACTAGCTACTGTTTGGGCGTCCGACAATGATGACAAATATGTAACTGCTTTCACGTTTTATAACTGATTAAACCAATCGTGGATTCGGTCACATAAAGCCAAACGACGAAGTTAAAGCCTCTTGATTTTCTAAGAAAGAAAGACGTCTGTTTTTTTGCATGGTATGAAGAGATAAGGGTTTCTACGTTCTTCATTATTTTACAATCTATGACCTTATCTTTTTTAGTCTTCCTATCTATCCAGATATTCTCTTTTTATGCGTTTGCGTGCATGAACTAGAAAGTATGTGTGTGCGTGTGAGTGTGTGTGTGTGTTTGTACGTGCGTGCGTGCGTACGTGTGTGCGTTGCATGTGTGTGTATGTGTGTGTGTACGTGCGCGCGAGTACGTTTATGTTTGTGTGTGTGAGTGAGTGTGTGTGTGTGATGTGAGCGTGTGTTAGTGTGAGTGAGTGTGTGTCAGAGAGAAAAAGAGAGCGTGAGAGTGAGCGGGAAAGAGAGAGAGAGAGAGAGAGAGAGAGAGAGAGAGAGAGAGAGAGAGACAGAGACAGAGACAGACAGACAGACAGACAGAGAGCAGAGGCGGAGACAGAGAGACAAACACAGACAAGGAACAGAAACAGAGAGAAAGAGACAGAGAAATAACACGAGGGGGAGACAGGTAGACAGGTAGACAGACAGACATACAGACAGAGAGACATGAATACACGAGACAGGCGTTCACTGAGGCAAAGAGACACAAAGACACAGAAAGATAGAAGACATATCCTGACAGACGAACAAACAAACACTGGATGTGTAGTACCTGTGTTACTCTATATGGCCCATTTGACATTTCCTGGTTCGTAATATCAACGTCAGAGGAAAAGGAAAAGCAACCTTTACAAACTGTTTACGCCTTACTTTTCATGATATGACTTATGAAGTTCAGGATATAACGCTCAGACAGCAACTATTGTTGCCTGTTATATGAGCGAAAATGAGTCGCGCTGCCGTTAAGTGTCTGACAAGTTAGGCCCTGCGCATCAGACTTCGGCATAAGAGATAATTGTTATTTTGTAAGTCTTTCTGGGAAAAATAAGAGGGGGATAGACCAAAAAGGCAACAACAAAAAAACAAGGAGAGGGCAGGAAGAAAATGAACAAGGCAGAAACAAGGAAAGTGTTAAAAAAGAGGACATTTCCAGTACATAATTTCCAAAAGGATTTTACTTTAATCTACCGGTCGACCAGCTAAAAGTCTGGATTCTTTGTTTTCTTTTGTTTTCGTTTCCTTTGATTTGTTTAGAAAGAAGCCCGAACTTCGAATGTTAAGACATCTTAGTGTAGTCTGAGATATCATAATTATGTGAATGGCCAAGTTGGTTTATTTATGACACATTCATTTTGAAGTTGATCAGAAATAGTTCTGTGCTTTTGTATGCGTTTGCAAGCATATCCGTCAGTCCGCGTAAGACTATGGAGTTGCGCTCTGGGTGTATATGCCGCCAGAGAGCAAAGCCTGGGTAAAGTAAGTATGGAGGGCAAGCTGTAACCCATGCAGCAGACCCTTCCTCTCCACGTCGCTGGAATGGTCCATTAGAAAGACAATCGCTAATCCACATGGTTCCAGTGCCGTCGCTGCAGTTGCCAGACCGATGCTGTATACAGCTCTTAAGATCATAAGACAGGCCCTAGGTGTCGTTTTGTTTTCGTTTCTCCACAAGAGCCCCGAGACACACCAATAGTGAGACCTATGTCTAGGCGATCTCTGCCCCCCCCCCCTCCCCCCCCCCCCCACCCCCTCCCCCATCTAAGTAACCGCGTTTCGACCTCCGGGATGGTGTTTTAAACACGACACCTGTGTGCAATGCTGTCTTTTAATTTGTTTTTTGGTTTTTTTACTTTTCATTCCCTGCCACCAAAGCACACCCAATGGCCTACTCTCCCTTCGGATGATACTATACAACCGAGGCCCCGTGTGCGAACTCACGCAGAACTATCTGCGCATACGTTCAAATCCTGTTCCCTATTCGTAAGAGAGAGAGAGAGAGAGAAGAGATAGAGAGAGAGAGAGAGAGAGAGAGAGAGAGAGAGAGAGAGAGAGAGGAGAGAGAGAGAGAGAGAGAGAGAGAGAGAAGAGAGAGAGAGAGAGAGATTGAGAGCGAGCGAGCGAAGGGGGAGAGAGAAGAGAGAGAGAGAGAAGAGAGAGAGGCAGAGAAGAGACAGGGGCAGAGACAGAGAGCAAAACAAAGAAAGTGGAGACAACACAGAAAGAAAGTAAGACAGAGACTAAAGCGAGGGGGGTGGGGACAGGTAGACAGAGAAACAGAGAGACATGAATACACCGAGACAGGCGGTGTATTCATCTGTGTATTCAGGTGTGTGCTGGTGGGAACAGATGACAGAATTTACATAACCGCATACACACGGGGACGGGATGTAAAAAAAGCACATGAGTACTTATTCCATTATTCTCGATATCAAAGAATAAATAAATAATAAAGGCAGAACGGGCTTTAACGTGTACGCAAGATGTTCTGCATGCGTTCGCACACCGGTCCTCGGTTACAGCCTCATCCGAAGGATCCTTGTCAGTCCTTCTGCAAATCCCCCAGAAGCAGCTACACACGGAGGCTTCCGCGGTAAACGCTCGCGAAACATCTTTCTTACACTTAGAAAAAAATCAAAACACCTTTGTTTTTCTTAGAACAGTAGGACTGGCCAAGGCCAAACGCTGTGCCAGTTATTGATGTCAGCTAAGTGCCAAGGCCTATATTAACATGTTTTTGTGTTGTAAAATGTTATTTTGAGACTGCCTTCGGACATAGCAAGCTCTTAATATAACAACCTGCACTCTCCATTAAGGAGAAAACTTCTCTGAAGTAAAAGTATGGCTGTCTATATGGCAATACTTGAAAAGAGTCATTCCCGCCAAACTTTTCTCCACATGGTATAACTCTCCTACCTCGCAGGTATTCTCAGATGGGATGAGGGAGTCAAGAATGCATATTCTGGGTAACCTCCCCCCAGGGTGTTAAGCTGGGAAACGCACAACAACAACAACAGCAGCAAAAACAACAACTACAACAGTAACAACAACAACAACAACAACAGAACAGTAGGACACTTATGCCTTGTGGTGTGAATGACACGACAATACTCAGCTGCCAGTTCTGTAACTTATGCAGTGGTTTTTTGTTTTTTGGTCAGATGTGCATGTCTATGAATGCACTCTGTATAAAGCCGGCGTGCTATATCAAAACCCACCAAGCCCTTCAGGGAGAAAAAGAGAGACGCAAAGACGCAACAACAACTACAGCAAAAAGAACATGTAGAAAAAAGAGACTGTTTTCAAAATCACTCCACTAAGCCATTATCACTCCATTACGAATGGTTTCTAAAGGATTCCTATATTCAGGTGTGTAAGTATACTTCAGTCTAACAAGGTATTGGTTTCTGTTTTTCTTTCCACTTGTTTTGTTTAAGTACAAAGATGCAGTTTAACCATAAGATTTTTTAGGTTATTTTAGAGGGACATGACAATCCCTAGTAGCTGATAGGAGCTCTTTTTTGTCCTCATAGAATATTGCCATGCAAAATCTATTCATTCATCATTAACCAATGCATTTTCATTCAATAAGTTATCCGTCCTTCCTTCCTTCTTTCCTCCTTCCTTCCTTTATTCATTCATTCATTCCATCATATCGTTCGTTCATTCGTTCATTCATTACACGCACACCCCCCCCCACCCCACACCCCACACACAAACTCCACCCCCCCCCCCCACACACACACATCACACTTAAATTCACACTCACACACACCTTACATTCACTCAACATCACCTCCCCCCCCCCCCCCCCCCCCCCCCCCGACACACACACCACAACACACACAATCAAGCTATTGCTTTTTTTTTTTAAAAACAAGTCACGCAAAGGGAAAAAATCCCCATTCTTTTTTTACACCCAGCGGCAGAACAAAAGCAGAGAGCAGTGTGAATCATAGATGGCTTCTTTGTGCGCTGGTTGATCGGCGGCAAAGTCAGCAGCCCTTCACAATACAATACAATACAATACAATACAATGCCAGCACTTGCAGGCAACTGAGAGCCTGGCCCTTAGAGAGGGAGAGAGGATAGAGAAGAGAAGAGAGAGAGAGAGAGTGAGAAGAGAGAGCAATGAGAGACAGAGAAAAGAGAGAGTAGAAGAGCGAATGAGAGAGAGAAGAGAGAGAGAGAGAAAGAGAGCGAACGAGAGAGAGAGAAGAAGACAGAGAGAGAGAGAGAGTGAGAGAGAGCGCACGAAGAGAGAGAGAGAGAGCGAGCCCAGTTCAGCATTTGACAAACAGAATAACATTTCACAACACTGAACTAGCCTGCTTACCCGTGGTAGCAGACTCAAGGATGCCCCTACGAGATTTCAATTTCAAATTGCAAATTCATCATTCAACCATCAAATTCAACAACATCATCACATTCATTCATTTCACATTTCAACATTCACATCATCAACAAACACAAACACAATCAATTCATCATCACATCATTCATCATCATTCATCATTTCCAATTTCACATTCATTCATTCCACACATTCATCTAGTCTATTCAACATTCATACATCATTCATTTCATTCATCACACAATTCAACATTCATTCAAATTCACATTCATTCATCATCAAACCCCCCCCTCTTAAACACCCACCCCCCTCGCACCTTCTCACCTTCACTTAATCCTGTATGTCCCATGTGTCCCGTGGGGCCCCCTAATAGGAGTTTGCAACCAGCTTCCTCCCAACAACCCTGCCCGTCCCTCTGCTTTCCGTAGTAATTCGTTCCACTCAGCATCCACCTCGATGTTGTCCTTCCCATCCTTTGCTCTGTCTGCCTCACCAAACCTTCAACAAAACTGTTCAGAAAAAGAACAAACACGAGGGGGTGGACTAATGGCTGTCTGTTTGACCAGATAGTCACTGCTGGTTGAAAAAAAAACCCCTATCTATTTGTTTTAAACATTGCGGGTAGTTAGATAATGAATTCTGAAAATGCGAGGAGGTCAATCTCATTTTTTTTGGTTATTGCGTTTGTTTGATAAAATCAAAACTTGAATATTTAGTTTAGATTTATTTCTTTTTATTTTTAGGTCAATAGCCTGGTTGATTATTTGTCTTTAATGTAAAGTTTATAGGTCAGTAACCTGTTTTTTGTTTGTTTTTTATTTAGAATTTTAAGTCTATAGCCTGTTTTGTTGTTTGCTTTTACTTTGAATTAAGTCCCAACTGTAATCTCTGCCATCCTTGTTTGAATTTAGTGGATCAAATACCGCATTAAAAAGAAATTGGTGTGTACTTGAATTTGCATACTTAATTTCTTTCCTTAATCCATGCATAATCTTTAGCTGCATCATTCTTTCTTTCGTTATTTTATTTGTTTATTTAACTATAGACTTATTTTTCAATTTGTTTGCTTTTTTCTAGTTTAGCTTACGGTTTGAAAAAAAAAAACACACGAAAACTTTACTGTTATTTGATTTTTTTTTAATTACCGCAAATGTATTATGTTTATTCGAGTAGGAAAAATGTTTTGCTTTTAGTACATGATTATTTACCACTCACACCATACACAAAAACCCCACACACCGCACACACCATGACACAGCACACACACACGCGCACATACTCACACATCCTTCGGATGAGACTATAAAACGAGGCCCCGTGTGCGAACGCATGCAGAACATCTTGCGCACACGATAAATCCTGTTCCGCTTTTCGGAAAAGAGTAGGCCATTGTGTGCCGGTGGAAATAGATGACAGAATGTACAAAACCGCATACACACGGGGACTGGATGTAAAAAAGCACACGAGTGCTTATTCCATTATCCTCGATATAAAAGAATAAATAAATAAATAAAATAAATAGATAAACACTCACACACAATAACACTCACGCACACACGCGCACACACATTCACACGTACACACATATCATGTCAAGAGGGGGAGGAAGAAATGAATGAAATTTTTATTCATAAGGCCATTGCCCCTTTGAAGGGGTAATACAAACATTACAAGCAAAATTATGATTGACATATGATGGCTTTATCTTATACAATTACTTTTCATTTTAAATGCTTTATACATACACATGTATGCTGACAGTTGTTTTACAATATTATCATCTTTCATCGAAGGTAATAACAAAATTCACCTAAACAAGCACTGATTTCTACACTACTTTAGTGGTATGAATAAATCATTGCTCTGCTATATCTCTTCACCCTGGCAGGAAAGCACAAAATGGATTTCATCTTCCGCTGAATGTTTATACTTTGGGCATTAGAGATGCGTTGAAATTGTCTGTCTATAGTGATAACAATGTATATGGATATCCGAAATATCAAGCCTAAATAGTGCCATTATCTCATCTCATCTGCTGCCATATTCCCCTCCATGGTGTAGGGGCACTGCAGTGACGAATGTTGCACCAGTTGGCTTCATTTGCGGCCGTTATGGGCAAGTGCCTGGGTTGTGGAAAAGCTCTTCCTGATCAATTCAGTTATGTTGTCTGCCCATTTCTTCTTCGGCCTGCCTCACCTTCTCTTCCCCTGCACTGTTTCTTGCAGTATGGTCTTGGAGAGCCCATCTGATCTTGTCACATGCCCATACCATCTGAGCTTCCTTTTCTTGACTGTGGTCGGCAGGACTTTGTATTGTTTTACTTGTTGGGTGATTGTTCGTCTGACTTATTCGTTGGTAATGTGGTCCGTGTGTGAAATGCCAAGGAGTTTCTGAGGCATCTCATTTCCAAAGCCTGGATTCTTCTTTGTAGATCTGTAATCAATGTTCCGGTTTCGCATGCATACAGGCATGTGGAGATGATCAATGCATGCAGTAGCTTGACCTTGGCCCTGAGAGAGATGTTTCGGTCTTTCCAGATGGTCTTGAGCTTCGCCGTGTTGCCACTGTTTGTGCAGCTCTTGCGAGGATTTCGGTCTTTGAACCATCATCGGTAATAATAGCTCCAAGGTACTCGAAGTGATCTACAACCTCAAGTTCTTTTCCACTGACTGTGATCTTGATAGTGATTGGCTGGGCACTGTGTGTCATGAGTTTTGTCTCCTCGGCACTGACCTCCATGCCGTATCTGGAAGATGTTTTGTCCAGGTGGTAAACTAGGTTGGCTGTTTCCTGTATTGTCAATTCGGCAATCGGTGTTTGGGATTCTAGTGCCATTATACGCTTTATTTTTCTATCAATATACATGTACAGATAAGTTAGCACAATTTACATGGCTGAATATTCTATAATGGGTCTTTCTACTTTTCTTTATAGAAAAGAGAGAGTGAGTACAGCACATCAACTTACACTTCGATATTTTGTTTTCAAGCTCATATTTGCTATTTTATAAAAAAAAAACTACTGCCTTCAAGGACATTTTGCATTCGTGTATGCAGTTATGTCTAAAGAAACGAGAACGTAGTATTCGTGTGTGTGTGTGCAACATTTTACCTCACACAGTTTTGAACTCCCATTCAGGAACCGTTTTGTTTTGTCGTGTTATTTTTATGTTTGATTAAGGAACACTTTGTATTACTCCTAAAAGGTCATGGCAATAAGAACAGAGGTAAGAAATTCAGTATTGTTGATCATATTATTTTTCCAAATAGAGTAAGAGCAACATTTTCTGGGGAAGTTAGAAAAGAAGAATAGCGGTTCTATAAGGAACTAAGGCAATTACAGCCAACAGGACAAACGAGTTAAGGCTTCTTTTGAGAGGGGATAATGTCTTTGTTTTCCTTTCACAAAAAAATCCGTTTTGTCCTTTATAATAGATTGTTATCTTGTTGTTGTTTTTTGTTTCGGTTGCTTTGTGTTTTACATTTTTTTTAGACCGGGAGTAATTTTGCCGTGTTTGTTTTTATTAAGTTTGGTTTGTTTTGTTTTTTTTCTTTTTGCTTCTCTTACTTTTTTTTTCTCTGAACCTCGCCTTTTAAAAACCCCTCAAAAGCCGATGTTACAGCCCTTTTTGATATAATTTTTGTTTATTTAGCTTTTTGTGCCCACGAGGTCAGGGTATTCTTTCATTTTTTTTTGTAGTTCCCCATAACGTTTGTACATACCTCCTCTCATGCCTTACACTTTATTCTTTCCAAAAAAATATAAATAACCCACACACTAAATCTTTAACTGACACACGCAATTTAGCCCGGGTGTTCAATCCAGGAGGAGTCATTTTAACGCAGAGCCCCCGGGGGATTCTTTGACAAAAAAGACTTACAGCGCGGCAGCTGGGGCGACCCGCACTTTCTTCCCCCCCCCCCCCCCCCCCCACCCCCTCCTCTAATAGAAAAAATGCAGAGTCGGGGTATCGATAGCGCCATGGGGGGGAACAGACCCGCCACGCTCTCCTCCCTCACCCCATGGGGAAGGAGGGGGGTAGCCAGTGGTTGAACATGCCTTGCAATCTGACGCCCGGGGTTAAATTCCTTTAAAGGGGGATTTAATTCCGACAACGGTATTTTAGAAGGCCGGGTTCCCAAATGGGTTTTAAGTGTCTTTTCAATGCATTTTGTTTTTTTTCGTTAGAGCTTATCTCTTTGGGAAAATTCTTTCAATAAGATCAAAAGGGCATATCTAAAATGAAAATTTTGGATTGTTTTTTTTTTAGGTTTTTCTTCTTCTTCCCTGCCCCCCTCCTCCCCCTCCTCCCTCCTTTCTTCCCCTTCTTTCTCCTCCCTTTTTTCCCCCCGCTCCCCTCTTCCCTCCTCCCCTCCTCCCCTTTCTTTTTCTTCTTCTTCTCTTCTTTTTTCCCCTTCTCTTCTTCTTCTTCTTCTTCTTCTCCTTCTGCCCCCTTTTTTTCTTTTCCTTCTCCTCCTCCTCCTTTCCCTTCAAGCATTATTATTCTTGTTTTTACTATTGCTACCTTTTTCTTGTGCCTTTAAAAAAATTTTTTTTTTTAAAAAAAATTTTTATATTCCCTTTTTTAAAAATTTTTGGTAAATTTTTTTTTTTTTTTTGGTTTTTTTTTCCTTTGGCCCCTCTTGGGTTTTAAAACATTTTTATTTTTCATTCACTTGTTTTTTGGGGCCCTTTTATTTTATTTTTAAAAAAAAAAAACACAACTCCCTCCTTTTTCCAAAAAATTCTCATAAAAATTTTTTCCCCCAAAAAAAACTCCCCCCTTTCCCCCCCCATCTACCCTTTTTTTTTCTCTTTTTTTTTTCCCCCCCCCCCCCTCCCTTTTGCTTCTCTTTTTAAAAAAAAATTTTTTTTTAAAAGAACTCGCCAATAAAAAAAAGGGGCAAAAATCAAAAAAAAAGAAATTACGTTATTAAAAAAGGGGGAAAAAAAAAAACTAAATTTCTTAATCTTTAATTAAAGGAAAAACAAAAAAAAACCATAAAAATTTTTTAGCAGACGCTAAATGAAGCAACCCCAACAAAAAAAAATAACAAAACTTTTAAAAAAGTTTTAAAAGCAGCCACCCTTTTATTGGCCCTTTTTTTTTTTTGAAAAAAACCACCATTTTAAAAAAAAAAACCATATGTTTGGAATGTCAAAACGACAGCTACTGAAACTTTATCCTAACAAAAACTCATGCTATACAAAAAAGAACTTACCATACACCCAGTAAAAACGCAAAAACAAAAAATGATTCGACCACTAAAACGGGGCTCGTCATGAGCAACCCTAACGTCACTACGTGTCTCTTGAGAAGAGAAGCAGTAAACACACGGTCTTCACACACGAGTTTCACTTGGACTGCTGTCATTCGATGCCTGTCTCCTGCTTTTAAAGGTTTTCAAGCCTTTTCCCAGAAGGTCCAGACTTACCCCTTTTAAAAGAATAATGGGCGCGTTTGGGGTGTCAGTCTTTGTCTGTGCTTGCACTTAAATATTCTGTTTACCTCAGCTTATCGTCTGCGTGAGTGCTTGCATATGTATACACAGGCAACTGTGGCATCACACGCATGCTTGTGTGTGTGTGTGTGTGTGTGGTGTGTGTGTGTGTGCGCGGCGTGTGGTGTGTGTGTGTGTGTGTGTGTGTATGTATGCGTGCTGCAATACATGACTGGTATGTTCACATACGCATAGTAGGTCGTATTAGAGAACAGCTTTTAGAAAGTTCACATACTGTTTTGCCTTCTATGGATTTCTATAACTGTATTAGGTTAATTGAAAGTGGTATTTTTGCGTCAAAAGCAAACACATTGATCGGATAATTATATGAACAAGTTATTCATATTTTAAGTGTTGTGATCTATGTACGACACGTCTGATCAATTGCAAGTTAAAGTCAAGTTAGAATGCATGAAGGATTAGAAACAGACCAAAGACACCATCTCTAAAAACGCACCAAGGTCAAATAGTCATTGATCTGCGTTCACTCCCCTAGTCTCGATTCACGGCATGACTAAACTAAAACTAAACTGTTTCAATCTAACGGCCTAAGCATTTCCTCCTCTTCCTATTTATTTTTATTTTCCGGAGAGCCTTGAGTTTGGGTAACACCTAGTAATGAAATACTTCCTGTGATCTCCACCATTGCGCTCCCCCCCCCCCCTATACACACGAACGCTCACAGACACACACCTATACACACACACGCACGCCACACATACCTATACACACGCACGCATTTCACGTACACACACACGCCCACACAAACACGCACACACACAATCACAACACAAGCCCAAACACATACATACACGCACAACAACACATACGCACACACACAACACACACACGCGCGCATGCACACATACACACACATACACACACATACACAAAACACATACACATACACACACACATACACACATACACACACATACACACATACACACATACACATACACACACATACACACATATACACATACACACAAACACATACACAAAAACTCACATACACACACATACACACAAAACGCATGCACACATACACACAACACACATATACACACACACATACGCACACATACAACACACATACACATATACACACATACACACATACACACACATAAAACACATACACATACACACACATACATACATACACATACACATACGCACACACACACACGCATGCACACACACAACACACACACATATACACACATACACACATACACATACATACATAGCACACACACATACATACACACACATCCTACACAACACACACACACCTACACACAATACACATACACACCACATACACACACACCCACACACACAACACACCACACACAACACACACACACACACCACACACACACACACAAACGCACACACTCCCCCTCCCGAATGTAGGTATGCGATATATTGGAGTTCCTAGAAAAAATATACATACACATATGAACTTTACATCTGAAGATTCTCCCACAAATGTCAACGTAGTTTGCTGAAATCATTTAACATTTTATGTTTTGGAAAAGGCATGACAATGTTAAGACAAAAAAATGTTTTCCCTTTTTCATAGTAGATGTAGCTCTCTCTCTCTCTCTCTCTCTCTCTCCTCTCTCTCTCTCTCCTCCTTCTCTCCTCTCTCTCTCTCTCTCTCTCTCTCTCTCTCTCTCTCTCATCTCTCTCTCTCTCTCTCTCTCTCATACAACGATGTTTTTGAAAGAGGTGCTTTCCCTTTGGAGTGGGCCAAGTCTATAATTATTCCTTTTTACAAAAAACGTGACGGCACTAAAACAGACAATTATCGTGGAGTAGCCCTCACTAGCATCGTCAGCAAAATATATACTTATATTTTGAATAAAAGGTTAACTAGATGGGCGAAGAGAATGAAAAACTGCTTGAAGAACAAGCAGGTTTTCGAGCAAATTATAGTACTACTGATCAATATTCACCCTATACCTATTGTTCAAAAATACTTGCAATCAAATAAAAAACTATTTGTTGCATTTGTCGATTTTCGTAAGGCGTTCGATCTGTTAATCGTAATATCTTATGGACTGTTCTGCGTAAAAATTGAATAACGGTAAATTATATATGGCACTAAGGAGTGTATATAAATCCAGTATTAGCATGTGTACGCGCAGGATATGATAATTCGGAATATTTCGAATGTCCAAAAGGAGTGAAGCAGGGCTGTATATTAAGTCCACAATTATTTTCTTTTTTGTAAACGAATTAGCCGTTGAATTAACAAAAAAAGGAAAACATGTATTCAGTTTATCTCAGGAGCAATGGAGGTAATTTTTACTACTATTTGCCGATGATATGTTCTCTTGTCTGACACGGTACTAGGTTTACAAAACCAACTAGATATATTAAAGGAAGAGGCAGATCGCCTAGATTTATCAGTCAATATGGAAAAACGAACATCATGATTTTTAGAATGGGTGGACATTTATCAGTGCGTGAAAAATGGTTTTATGGAAATGCTGAAGTGAAAGTCGTGAATTCTTATAAGTACCTACGGATGACATTTTCAACGAAGCTAAGTTTGAATGTTGCATGGCGTGAATGTTGCAGGAAAGGGAAAAAGGTGTAATCGAAATCTTAAAAATGTTACGAAAGCTGAATTCAGTAGATTGTTCTTTATTTTGGAAATTGTTTGATGTTCAAATAGAACATTTACTTACAAATGCATCTGAAATATGGGGACTTACTGTTAATCCACAAATAGAAAAAATACATACATATGCTATCAAACGTTTCTTAAATGTCCCAATCCATTCGTCAAAATACTGTACATATGGAGAAACGGGAAGATATCCTTTAAACATCAGAACGTCTGTTAAGTGTATTAAGTACTGGCTAAAACTACTGAAACTTCCAGGGTCACGTTTATGTAGGCAGTCTTATGACATGATGGTTATACAAATGGAGCTGGGTAAGAAGAATTGGGCATATCAAGTTAAAAAGTTTTTATCAAACATGGTTTTGGAATCGGTGGTTGTCTCAGGAAGTAGGTAGCGAGCATGGGTTTATTTCTGAATTGAAAGACAGACTCATTTGTTCATTTAAACAAAATTGGCACTCGGACATGGAAGTAAAGATAAAATACTGCTGGTTTTTTTCGTTTTAAGTGTGCTTTTCAAGCTGAAAATTATCTTCGAATAGTCACTGACAAATGGCATCGACTAATTTATGCAAGATTTAGACTAAGAACACTCGGCTTTAATGCAAACAAAAGATGGTTTCAACCTGAGACGTCCACACAGTTCCCATGCCCTATGTGTGGTCATATTCTTGATGATGAAGTGCATTTCCTGTTTCATTGTCAATCATATGTTTCCATACGTGAAACTGTGGTGTTCTCAATCTAGAAGCTTTCCGAAGGCAAGATATTTTTTCTATCTTATCGTCCGATGATGATATTGTGATCAAATCGGTTGCAAAGTTTATTGCTGAAGCACTGAAATTAAGACAATTACAGCTAAGTTCCAATTAGCTAAACATTTGTGACTAAACTAAAGTAACATTTATATTATGTAAACTCCAGCATTTTGTGAAACACAAAGAAACATTTATAATTACGCTGTAGTCTCCAGCAAGAATATTTTTTGAAAATTTCACATACAATGTCAATGGATGGTCTAATAGAACATTCTAGAATGTTCTTTTCATTAATTTAGTTATTGCTTATTGGTTCCTATTGTTCATCCTTGTTATTACTTTGTGTTCATTTTGAAACTGAGTTTACGTCAGAGCTTAAAGTCGTATCCGTTTATAAGAGCTCATTTTTGGTTTTTTGGTTTTCATTGCGTTAAATGCATCATGTGATTTTTCCTGTATTTATTTGTATTTACAAAAGAAAGTCGTGTATAACCCGCCTTGTCAATAGGCCACTTTGGGCAATGACAATAAATTGATCAAAGCGTCAAAGCGTCAAAGCGTCTCTCTCTCTCTCTCTTCTCTCTCTCTCTCTCTCTCTCATCTCTCTCTCTCTCTCTCTCCTCTCTCTCTCCTCTCTCTCTCTCTTTCTATCTCGCTCTCTCTCTCTTTCTTTCTCTCTCCTCTCTCTTTCTCTCTCCTCTCTCTCTCTCTCTCACTCTCTCTCTTCTTTCTTTCTTTGACACACACACACACACACACAAGGACACACACGCAAACACACAGACACACACTCATACACACACACACACACACACACAGACACACACTCACAACACACACAAAAAACGCACACACAGACACGCACACCCACACCCAACCCACACACACCCCACAAAAACACACACACATTCACAACACACACACACCGACACACACATAACAAACACACCACCCGCACGACCGCACACCAGAGTACATACCTCCTCTTCCTGACACCAGAGCCGAGTACTTTCCGGAACCAGACTGCAGGCAGAGGTGGAACACCACCCTCTGTGACTTGGGAGACGGGGACAAGGTTTGGTTACTGAATATTCACCAGCAAACCGTCCAATGCATGACTTTGCTATGTTCTGCTGTGCCAAAACTAAATGTCAAAATGGAAACAACCGTTCCCCAACCCCCCCCCCCCCCCCCCCCCCCCCCCCCCCCCCGCGCCCTTCCGCCAACAAAAATCAAATAGCAAATAGAAAACAAAGCAAAACGAAACAACCCTACACAATATAAAAGGTAAAACAAAGCAAAAAATGCATGTAATATGACTCATGTTATTTTTTACACAACATCTTTACTTCATACCACACCGCTACACATAACAGCATCTTTAATCTATACATCACTGCAATACACTCAACTCCTTTATATATACCTCATACCACACTGTAATGTATTTTTACTAGTTTATTCATACCACACTGAAATACACTTCTATACCTTTTTTTCATACCACACTAAAAAAAAAACCTCGTTCTTTTTGTTTACTTCTTTAAACTCTTATATCCAAAACGTGTTTCGGTGCCTTTCTGCTTTTCTTTCTTTCTTGTTTTCTTTGTGTATGTCTTTCCCTTCTTTTATGCATTATTTCTTTCTTTCCTTGTTCCCCCTCCTTCTCTTTTCCTCGGTCTGTCCTCTTTTAACATGACGCTTCTATTCTATTCACGTCTTTTCGTCAATGGGCAAATCAGTACATTTATTGCTTATATTACATTCAATAGAGCAATTTTTGAAATCATAACAAGATCTCTCCAAACCACCCCATAACAAAATCAATCATTTGCTTCTCTATAAACAAAGACTTTCTTTTACCTATGCACTAACATGACGATTACAGGTACTATCCATAGTTGCTATGGACAAAATGTTCTAGGTAGACGTTCTCTTTCTTACAATCCCAAACCCCATCGTCTCATCTGAGGAAAAAAGGGTGAAAAATGGAGTGAGAAGACAAGGAGGTTGTCACTGGGGAAGGAAAGAGTCAGAGCCTGTTTCCTGATGCCAAGTGGGTTCCTGCAACGCTTGAACAGTTCCTGTCTCTTCACTTTCCAATCTCTCTGATGGACTGACTGTGTTCAACTGTCCTTTTTTATCACTTCAGTTGTTTTCTTTTATATTGTCTTCATTTGTGCTTTCTCTGTGTCTGTGTCTTTGCGTCTGTGTGAGTGTTTGTGTCTATCTGTCTCTGTCTGTCTCTCTGACTGTCAGTCTGTCTCTCCCTCTCTCATATAACATAATGGAAGCTTCAATTACAGTGATTTAAAATGTAACTGTTCTATACATTTCTTCGAAGATATTTCAATAAATAAATTTTCTCTCATTTTATAGATCCATTTTAAAATCAAACAAAAACTCCCTCCCAATCATATAACAAAATCAGCCCTTTGCTTTTTAAAAAAAATCAATACAGGGTTTCTTTTATCCATCCCAGTCCTATACAAGCATGCCCATTATTATAGTTGCTATGAGCAAAACTTCCTAAGCAGACACTCGCTATATGACAATGCAAGACTCCATCGCCTTATGTGAGAAAGAAAGGCAAACAATGGAGTGACGGGGCAGCGAAGGTTGTCACTGGGGATGGCAAGAGTCAGAGCCTGTTTCCTGATGCCAAGTGGGTTCCTGCAACGCTTGAACAGTTCCTGTCTCTTCACTTTCCAATCTCTCTGATGGACTGACTGTGTTCAACTGTCCCTTTATCACTTCAGTTGTTTTCTTTTATATTGTCTTCAATTGTGCTTTATCTGTGTCTGTTTGTATGTCTGTCTGTCTGTTTGTCTCTGTTTCTGTCTCTGTCTTTCTGTCTGTCTCTGTATGTCTGTCGTTCAGTCGGTCAGTCACACTGACGGTCTGTCTGTCTGTTTGTATGTCTGTATGTCTGTCTGCCCCCCCACCCCCCTCTCTCTCTCTCTCTCTCGCGCGCGCGCGCCCGCGCAATCCTGTCCTCCCTCCCTGTCTTTCTGTCTGACTGTTTTGAATGTATAGGAGAGGAGAAGAGGGTAGATGGGTCTAAGGAGAAAGAGTGCAGTGGGGATTGTCTTCTGCATGGTGTTTGTGATTGTTGCACCAATACATAATGAAGCCAGTATGAGCTTTGAGCGGATTGTTGCCGCATTCACACACACACACACACACACACACACACACACACACACACACCACACACACACACACACACACACACACACACACACACACAACACACACATATAAAATATATATATATATATATATATATATTATATATATATATATATATAATATATTAATATATATATATATGGTATTATAAATAATATAAATATTATATATTTGTGTATGGGTGCCGTGCACGCACATCCCCTTTTATTGCCTTTGAGTAGAGACATGTCAAAATGTAAAACACACACAAAATAAACATTAAGATACACAAATGCACTCATTGATACAGAAACATAAAGATGCATGTTCGCATTTTAGCCATAAATACATACACCGATATACGCACTGCTGCCATAGAGTCACTCCTCTTACACCTAAATAAAAACAATGTTTGTTCCATCAGCACGCAGGCCAAGGGAAGCTTTCTGTCTCTGTGTGTGTCAATGTGTCTTCGTGGCATCACACTCAGCCTTGCCTGAGCGATGCTGCTGTCAGAAACAAGCACTCAGTGGCCTAGCAGTTTCTTCTTGCAACCAGAGCTCCTGTCTCTCCCCAGTGAGAAGACACTTCCGGTGAACGATGTCAAGGGCAGTAACCCGATAACTTCTGTCCAGTGGTTCCGGCAGCGCTGTAAATGTCACTCTTTTGCATGTATTCCGCAGGGAAGGAAGGAATACACGTGTGCAAATGTGGAGATGCAATTTCCTTTGCCGATTACAGATGCAACAGAATTCTTATTTTACACTTTTACAGAGAGAGAGAGAGAGAGAGAGAGAGAGAGACATAGAGAGAGACAGAAAGAGAGACAGAGAGACAGACAGACAGAGAGAGAGCGAGACTGTAAGACAGACATACAGAAACACAGACACAGAGACAGACACAGAGAGACAGAGAGAAAATGCTTTTCACCTTAAAGTTAGAACAACACTATTCAGTTACAGTTATTCAGGGGACGGGATAGCTCAGTGGTCGGAGCACTCGCTTTCCCCCAGCCAAGTTAAGCAGCGTCGAGCGTGGTTACCACTTGGATGGGTGACCGTTTGCGCGCCTTGGCTTCAATACAGTTCCCCCAGTTCCCCCAGCTGTAAATGGGTACCTGCCCTCTTTAGGGTCAGGGAAGGTAAAGCAGCGAGGGAGAGGAGATGGGCGCCGCCCTCAATATGCTGGCCCTAGAGAAGTGAGGTCTCTGACGCCTCGCTCCCCTACGACCTTATAGGTTATGGGACTCCTTTAGCTTTACCTTTTATTCAGTTACAAACAGCAGGATCTTTCCCCTTTTTTTTCTCCTGGAAGAATGATACATGGATCTCCTTATCACTGCTTTGCTATTACACATGTCCTCTTTGCGTTGGATCAAAAATAATACGTC
The DNA here is from genome assembly GCA_028751875.1 of Rapana venosa. Lineage (NCBI taxonomy): Eukaryota > Metazoa > Mollusca > Gastropoda > Neogastropoda > Muricidae > Rapana > Rapana venosa. Next base: position 11,333,804 of record CM054144.1, on the reverse strand, counting down.
TCAGAAGAAGAAAAGCCAGCAACATTACAAACACACGTGAGCTTGTTGATCATAGAATCTATCTGTCTCTTGAGAACCAAAGGAAAAGCATCCCAACCTTTGGATGAATGCATTCATGAATTCCCTGTAGAACATCTGCAAGAGAGTGACATTGGTAGTGTTGTTGGAACCAGTTAAGGGAACTTATAGGGCCTACAGCTTCTGATATTTGACAAATGACACTCTCGCAATGTCACTTTCCCTTGGAAAAAACAAAACGTTAAGGTTATGTAGAGGGAATATCTATCCAGCTCTAGCTAGCAGAGCTACAACCATTGATGTTTTAACCAAACCACTCTCTATATTCTACTTTCAAAGGACAAGACAAAACGTTAATCTTTGTAGATGAGTTTCTACCCAGCTTCAACTGACAGGGCTATAACCCGTTGATATTTAACACAATACACTCTATAAATGTCCATTTCCATGGGGAAAAAAACAAAAAAGAAAAGCTGAGATTTGTGGATAGAATTTGTATCCAGCAATCGTTTTTGAAAACGGTGATGGTTCAAGCACGGCTCAGTTTGCTGTAAGGAAAACAGGTTGAGGGGGAGAGAGGTTTACTTTGGGTTTTGTTCTAATGAAGAAAATAGGGTTGCTTGAAGCAGAGTGAGTTTGAGTGAATTAAGAAAAGGATAGCAGACTAGGTGTCTGCATAAGATAAAAGGAGAATGCTTTTTTCTGGTTATGTCAAGAGAAACCAGAGTGTCTGCATTTATGCTTTGGTCTGAGTTTCATTGGTCTGTCAATCTGTAAACAACAAAATCATAATGATACAGAGATGCACTCATTGATACAGATTCATAAGAGTGGATGGTCGCATTTTAGCCATAAACACATACACCGATAAATGCATTGCTGTCATAGAGTCACAGCTTTTACAACAACATAAAACAATGTTTATCCATCAATACACAGGCCAAGGGAAGCTTCCTGTCTCTGTGTGTCAACGTGTTTCCGTTGCATCACACTCAGCCTTGCCTGAGCGTTGTCTGCTGTCAGAAACAAGCACTCAGTGGCCTAGCAACTTGCTCCTGCAACCAGAGCTTCTGTCTCTCCCCAGTAAGGAGACACTTCCGGTGAACGATGTCAAGGGCAGTAACGCGATAACTTCTGTCCAGTGGTTCCGGCAGCGCTGTAAATGTCACTCTTTTGCATGTATTCCGCAGGGAAGGGAGGAATACATGTGTGCAAATGTGGAGATGCAGTTTCCTTTGCCGATTACAGATGCAACAGATCTCTCTGGTTTAAACTTTTAGACGAAGAGAGATGAGGAGAGAGAGGGGAAGAGAGAGAGAGAGAGAGAGAGAGGAAGGAGAGAGAGAGAAGAGACTGGCAGACAGACAGACAGACAGAGAGCAAGAGGGGTGGGAGAGACAGAGAGAGAGAGACAGAGAAAGAGAGACAACAGACTGACAGAGACAGAGACAGACAGAGACAGAGACAGACAGAGACTGTAAGACAGACAGACAGAAACACAGACAGAAACACAGACAGACACAGAGAGACAGAGAGAAATTGCATTTCACCTTAAAGTTAGAACAACACTATTCAGTACAAACAGCAGGATCATTTCCCTTTTTTTTCTCCTGGAAGAATGATACATGGATCTCCTCATCACTGCTTTGCTATTACACATGTCCTCTTTGCGTTGGATCAAAAATGATACTCTCAGAAGAAGAAAAACCACCAACATTACAAAAACATGTGAACTTGTTGATCACATAATCTATCTCATGAGAACCAGAGGAAATGCATCCTAACCTTTGCATGAATGCATTCCTGAATTCCCTGTAGAATATCTGCATAAGAGTGACATTTGTAGTGCTGTTGGAACCAGTTAAGGGAACTTATAGGGCCTGCAGCTTCTGATATTTGACAAATGACACTCTCTCAATATTTTCGCTGGGAAAAACCAAAATGTTGAAGTTATGTAGAGGGAATATCTATCTAGCTCTAACTAGCAGAGCTACAACCATTGATATTTAACCAAACCACTCTCTATATTTTACTTTCCATGGGAAAAAAATCAAAAAGTTTAGCTTTGTGGAGGAAATTTCTACCCAACTTTAATTGACAGGATCACAGCGATTGACATTTAACAAAGCACTCTCTAAATTTTACTTTCAATGGCAAAAACAAAATGTAGAACTTTGTAGAGGGACTTTCTACCCAGCTTTAACTGACAGGGCTAAAACCCTTGATATTTAACACAGTACATGATCTAAATGCCCCTTTCCATGTGAAAAAGCAAAATAAAGCTGAAGTTTGTGGATGGAATTTCTATCCAGCATTCGTTGGTGAAAACGGTGATGGTTCAAGCACAGCTCAGTTTGCTGTAAGGAAAACAGGTTGAGGGGGATAGAGGTTTACTTTGGTTTTTGCTCTAATACAGCAAAGAGGGTTGCTTGAATCAGAGTGAGTTTGAGCAAATTTAGAAAAGGATGGAAGAGTAGGTGTCTGCATGATATAAAAGGAGAATGCTTTTTTTCTGGTTATGTCAAGAGAAACCAGAGTGTCTGCATTTATACTTCCGAATGATTGTGCGTGTGTGTGTGTGTGTGTGTGTGTGCCCGCATGCACTTCCATGCAAATGTTGACATGCACACAACCTTGTATTGCACTGTAAAAAGGCATGTCAAACTGTAAACAACAGACACATTAAGATACCAAACTCACTCATTGGTACAGATTCACAAAGTTGGATGTTCGCATCTTAGCCATAAACACATACACCGATATATGCACTGCTGTCATAGAATCACTCCTTTTACAAAACAAAATAAAATAATGTTTTTTTCCGTTAACACGCAGGCCAAGGGAAGCGATGTCTGCTGTCAGAAACAAGCACTCAGTGGCCTAGCAGTTTCTTCCTGCAACCAGAGCGTCTGTCTCTCCCCAGTAAGGAGACACTTCCGGTGAACAATGTCAAGGGCAGTAACCCGATAACTTCTGTCCAGTGGTTCCGGCAGCGCTGTAAATGTCACTCTTTTGCATGTATTCCGCAGGGGAGGAAGTAATACACGCGTGCAAGTGTGGAGATGCAGTTTCTTTTGCCGATTACAGATGCAACGGAATTCTTGTCTAAACACTTTCAGAAAGAAAGAGAGAGAAAGAGATATAATATATATATATAATATATAATAAAATATATAATATATATATATATATTTTATATATATTATATATATATCGAGAGAGAGAGAGAGACAGACCGACAGAGGGAGAAAGAGAGGGAGAGAGAGAGACACACACACAGAGACAGACAGACAGACAGGCAGACAAACAAACCAACAGGGAGACAAAACAGGCAGGCAGCCAGCAGATAGAGGTAAGAGAAAATGGAGACGAGAGAGAGAGAAAAGAGAGACAGAGACAGAGAGAGAGAGACAGAGACAGAGACAAGACAGAGACACAGAGAGAGAGATGGAGAGAGAGAGCGATCGAGCAAGATAGAGCAAGAGGGAGAGAGGCAAACAGGCAGAGACAGAGAGAGACAGAGACAGAGACAGAGAGAGAGAGAGAAAATGCATTTCACCTTAAAGTTAGAGCAACACTATTCAGTTACAAACAGCTGGATCACTTCCTCTTTTTTTCTCTCCTGGATACATCAATCTTCATGTCACTGCTCTGCTATCACACATGTCCTCCTTGCGTTCGATCAAAAATGATAAGTTTCAGAAGAAAAATCAGGAACATTACCAAAAAAACCGAAAACTTGTTGATCACAGAATCTATCAGTCTCATGAGAATCAGAGGAAATGCATCCCAGCCTTTGCATGAATGCATTCCTGAATTCCCTGTAGAATATCTGCAAGAGAGTGACATTTGTAGTGCTGTTGGAACCAGTTAAAGGAACTTATAGAGCCTACAGCTTCTGGTATTTGACAAATCACATTCTCTCAATGTCACTTTCCCCAGGAAAAAGCAAAACGTGGAAGTTATGTAGAGAGAATATCTATCCAGCTCTAACTAGTAGAGCTACATCCATTGATGTATTAACCAAACCACTCTCTATGTTTTACTTTCCATGGGAAAAAGCAAAGGTGTAGCTTTGTGGAGGGAATGTCTTCCCAACTTTAATTGACAGGACCACAGCGCTTGACATTTAACCAAACCACTCTCTAAATGTTACTTTCAAGGGTAAAATTAAACGTTTAACTTTGTAGAAGGAATTTCTACCCAGCTTTAACTGACAGGACTACAACTCTTGATATTTAACCCAACACACTCTCTGAATGTCCCTTTTCATGGGGAAAAGGACAAAAAAGCTGAAGTTTGTGGATGGAATTTCTATCCAGCATTTGTTGGTGAAAACGGTGATGGCTCAACCACGGTTCAGTTTGCTGTAAGGAAAACAGGTTGAGGGGGAGAGAGGTTTACTTTGGGTTTTGCTCTAATAAAGCAAAGAGGGTTGCTTGAATCAGAGTGAGTTTTAGCAAATTAAGAAAAGGATAGCAGAGTAGGTGTCTGCATATACAAAAGGCAAAACGTTGTCTTGATTTTGAAGAGAAACCAGAGTGTCTGCATATGTGTTTTCAGGTGTGTGTGTGTGTGTGTGTGTTTGCGTGTGTGTGTGTTTGTGTGCGTAACACTAACACACAACCATACACACACACACACACACACACACACACACACACACACACACCACACACACACACCACACACACACACACACACACAAAACACCCTCTTCCCCCACCCCAACACACATACACCGACAAACACCGATGTACTTTTAACCAACAAATCAACCATTTTCACAAGAGAGATACAAAAAAGATATATATCTCATTTTGCATTACATGCATTTTCTATACCCTGTGGAACACTAGCCTGGGGGTGACATTTACACCACTGTTGGATGAAATGTAACGGTGTTACAGCCTGTGACATTGCAACTGGATTATGTTATCTCTCTCACTCTCACCTTGTAGCATACAGACAGACATTTCAGTTCACACAGATGCTTGCTACTTCTGGCTTGCTTTTAGAAAGAAAGTGTAAAACAGAACAAAAAAAGCAGGGGAGAGATAGAGAGAGAGAGACAGAGACAGAGAGACAGAAAAACAGGTAGACAGGCAGACGGAGGCAGACAGACAGAGAAATACAGAGAGAGAGGCAAAAAGAAAGAAGAAAACAAAAATACAATGGCAGCCACCACCAGCCACCAGACACAGAAAGAAAGAAAGAAGGAAAGAAAGATAGATAGAAAAGAAAGAAAGAAAGAAAGACAGAAAGAAAGAAAAAAAGAAAGAAAGAGAGAGAGCGATTTTATTTTATTCTTTAATATCGTGGATAATGCAATAAGCACTTATGTGCTTTTTTACATGTAGTCCCCGTGTGTATGCGGTTTTGTAAATCCTGTCATCTGTTCCAACCGGCACACAATGGCCTACTCTTACGAAAAGTTTATCAGGATTAAACGTGTGCGTAAGATGTTTTGCGTGCGTTGGCGCACGAGGCCTCGATTTATAGTCTCATCCGAAGGACTTTTGGGGATAGTGGAGTCTGCACTGATGTTAACTCCAGAGGAAAAAATCCCCTTGAACAGGAATCGAACCCGGGTCGTCAGATTGCGAGCGCAATGTTCTAACCACTAGGCTGTCCCGTTCCCAGAGAACACTGAACACTGAAAGTTTTATTGTACTTCTGCCTTGGGCCACTATACAAAACATGTTTGGGGGAGGGGGGAGGAAGACAGCAAAAAACGTTTATATCCATTTCACATTTTCAATTCTGTAAGCATACAGGTATTACTCCCAATATCTTCTAGTCATCACCATCCCCATCATCATCTTCGGCATTTACATATTCATCACCATGAGCATCTCTCCATTGCCTATAACAGCAGCTGCAGCAAGTATATCAACATAACCATCATTACTTTTATCCTCTACATCATCATTATCCACATCATCATCTTCATCATCTACGCTATCACCATCTTCTTCAACTGTATAGTCATTATCGTCACGTTTCATCTTTAAATCTCTGCATCATGGTCAAATCATCATCTTCCTCATCGTTTTTCCCTCGTCATCTTAAATATGTACATCTTGTCTCTCTTCATTTTTGACATCTCCACATAGTTACCGCCACCACTATCACCTTTAACAACCACGCCATCGTTACCATCACCACCATCGTCACCTTCACATCTACAACAACTCACCTCCCATTTCCATCATCATCACCATCAGAGAGAGAGAGAGAGAGGAGGGAGAGAAGAGGGAGAGAGAGAGAGAGAGAGAAGAGAGAGAGAAGGAAAGAAGAGAGAGAGAGAGAGAGAGAGAGAGAGGGGAGAGAGAGAAGAGAGAGAGAGAAAAGAGAAGAGAGAAGAGAGAGAGAGAGAGAGAGAGAGAGAGAGAGAGAGAGAGAACACAGCAACAAAGAAAACTAAAGAAAAAAACTAAAGCAATGGTTTTGAGGGTAAAAAGGGGCACTCCACACAGCCCAAAATCATTTGGGGGTTTTCAAAACAAGTTTAAAAAAAAAAGTGACTGTCAGACCGTTGCTAGAGAGCACCTTGGGCAGCCGGGAGACGGGGAAATTAACCCCCTTTCCCAAAGGCCCTTTTGGGAATCCTGCCTTGGGCTTCTGTGTTTCCCCTTTTTTTTTAAAGGGGGGAAAACCCCGGGGGGGGGAAAAAAGGGTTTAGTTTGGGTTCAGGGAACAGACCCTTGAGCCTAATTTTTGGTCCATTGTGCCCGGCGAAAAACCAAAAGGAAAGGGGTTTGAGAATTTTCTGGGGGCGATAAAAAAAAAGGGGTTTTTCAAGGGCATGGTTTCTATTCTTCTTTGTCAAAAAATGCCCGGGACAGAAATTTACGGGGTTTTTGTCAAAAGATAAATATTCTTTTTGGGGCTTTTTTAAACCCGGCCCCAGGCAAGCGGGGCCAAGCACACCCCCAACTTCGGCTAGGAGGGGAACTTTTAATTTTTTTAAGTCGGGCCCTGAATAAAGAAGGCAGGAGAAAGGACCAAGGGGGGTTAGAACAATAAAGAAGGGGGGTGAGTGGGAATGAAATAATTTGCAAAAACAAGGAAAGATAGAAAAACGGGGAAAAGTTTTTAAAACACATCATTTCTAAAGGCTTGGATAAATTTTAAATACAGACGAAATTGTAGCAAAAAAAACCTTTCCCCTTAATTTCCTTTTTTCAGGAAATCTGAACCATAAAAGGGGTTTTGGGACTGAACAACAAAAAAGGGGGCGGGTAAACCCTCTGCTTTTTTTCCTTTTCCCGGTCGCCGGGGGAAACTCTGCTTAATTTGGGGCCCCTTAATCAACCCCCGGGTTCTTTTGATTTTTCCCTTCTTTATTCAAACCCATACCCCAAAAGGGCTTTCCCTTTTCCCTAGGGACCCCCTTTGCTGGGGAAAAAAAAAACCCCGCCAAAAAAATAAAAGAAACAATCCCTTTCCCGGGGAAGGTTAGAAGGGCCCACATCAAATAAAGGGGGGGGTTTTCAATGGGAAGGAACCCCTTTGGGTCTGCAGTCCTGCCTGTCTTCTGTTTTTTTGTGACAAATCCCCGGATGGGGGTGTCAGGACACGGGGGTTTTTTTGCGAACCCTGCTTGTAAGGGATGGTGATCAACCAGTGAGCACTCCCGCGCGGGGGGTAAAAAAAAGGCAAGACAAAAAAAAAAAAGGGGTGAGATGCCCAAACCCATTGTTTTTAAACTGGGGTCCATTACCAAACCAAATAAGAATTGACATGAATGGCATTTTTCCCGGCCAAAAAGGAAGGGAATTTGGAGGGGACAGCACCTAAAGAATTAAGGGGGTTTGAGGAAAAAAAGGGGCCCTATAAAACCGGGGGTTTTGGGTTTTTAAAGGGGGTTTTTTGGTGTGGGGGTTTTTCCCTCCCCTTTTCTTGGAAAATTCAAGTCCCCAAAACCAAATTCAAAATTCTAAATTACAAATGTCTGATAAAGCAATGCATACATTTTTCTGATAACTTTGGGTCACATTTTCTGACAAATGGCTCCCCACTGACAAAAATTTATTTGAAAATTAACGGGACTTTTTAGACAGTTTGAAAAGGGGTGGGGTTTTGGGCATACAAAACCCTAGGGGTACGGGGAAACCATCTTGCGCAGGGCCATTTGTTTTGGGATAGAAAAACCCCTTTTGCATGCCAGGGGGGGGAGGGGATGCCCAACTTTAATTTTTAACAAAAGCTTTTTAAACGGAACTGATGCAACCAATCACCCATGAGTTTTTTAGTTTTGCCTCAAATACAAATTTGTAGGGGCAATCGGGAAGACTGTTTTGCACACAATCGCCATTTGATTTGGTTTTATTATCGCCCAAAAAAAAAATTACGCCCAAAAAAAAATTACTAACGAATTGAAAGTAGAACAGACAATCGCTTACGACATGGTAAAAAAGGGGGCATACCATAAAAATTTGGGGTAAACCGGAAAAGGGGTAAAAAACAAAAAGGGCAAAAAACAAAAAAATTTTTTTAAAAAAATTTAATTTTAAAAATTTATTAATAAAAATATTTATATATATATAATATTTTTTTTTTTTTTTTTTTTTTATTTATAAAAAAAAAAGGGGGGGGGGGGGGCGGGGGAAAAGATATGAAAGGGTTTTGAAGGAAAAAAAGATCTTTTTTGGTTTTTTTAGGCTGTAAAAAAAAATAAAATCCACTTTTCCTTTCCCGGGGGTAAGGGGGTTTTACTGTGAAAAAACCAGTAAATTTTTGCCCAATTGTAAAGGGGGGGGCATTTAAAAAAGAGGGGGCAAAATAGCCGGGGGGAACACCTCCTTCTGTTTCCCTTTTGGGGGGTGGGAAGACCTTGGCCCCCGATTTGGGGTGTGACAGGCGCGGGGGAAATCAAAGGGGTTTAAGGTCCCCCCCCTTCTTTAAAGGGCCTATTGGCAAGCACCGGGTTTTGGCGGGTTTATTATTAAAAAAAATTTTCCCCAACAGGGGGTGGGGAAAGGAAAGGAAAGGGAAAAGGGGGGGGCCCTTCCTCAAAAAGGGGTAATTTTAAAAGGGGTGATTTGCTTGTTTGGGTTTAAAGGGAAACAACAAAAAACCCGGCCCAACCAAAGGGGAAGAAAAGAAAAGAGAGAGGAAAAGAAAAAAAAAGGGGGGCCTCAATTTTTGGCCGGAAATTGGTAAATAAAGAGATTTTGAAATTTTTAAGTTTTAGGGGGAAAATTTGGAAAGGGGGCCCAAACCTGACTTTTTTAAAGGGTTTCTTTTACGGGGGAAAATGGGGAAATTCCCAAAAGAAAAATGCCTTTTGTTTTTCATGAAAATGAAAAAATGTGATTTTTTTTTCCTACCAGACCTTTTGGGGGTTATAACGGGGAAAAAAATGGGGGATGTAAACCAATTCCCCCCCAAAGGGGTTTTGGGAAATTCCGGGCGACCCGTTGGGGAAAAATTAATTTTTTTCGGTTGTTTTCCCGGGTAAAAGGGTTAAAATATCAAACCAAAGAAACTAAAGGGGGCCATTTTTAAAATTTCTTGAAATAAAAGGTTTTGATAATTTGGTTTAGTTTTAAAACCAAAGATTTCCTTGGAAGGTTCCCACCAAAAAAAATTTAATCCAATGGACCGAAAAAAAAACCCCCCAAAAAACCATTGGGTAAAAATTTCTTACCCTTTTTAAAAATTTTCCAAATTTTTGGGGAATTTTTTAAAATTTAAATAGTTTTGCGGTTTAAAAATTTTCCCCGGGGAAACCCCCAAGGGAGAACCCCCAAGGGTTTTTTTTTTGCGGGGCAAAAACCGATTTTTTACCCCTTCAAGTCTTTTTTCAAAAATTTTTTAAAACTTTTGGTTTTTTGGGGGGTTCCCCTGTTGTCCCAAATTTTTTCAAAAAACCCCAAAAGTGGTTTTATGGCCCAAAACGAAAAAGGCCCAACATCTTTAAAGTTTTTGGGGGGAAAAAATTTTTCCCCAAACAAAAAACCCCCCACATTTTCCCCCCATTTAAATTCGCTTTTCTGCTTAAAGGGCCAGAAACAGTTCCAATTTTTTCGGGTTTCCAAACAAGAAAAAAAAAACGGAAGGGGGGCCATTTAAAAACAAAAAGGGGAAAGAGATTTAGGGAACCCTTTTTTCAAAATACAAAACAAATGCACCAAATTTTCCCAAATCCCACCTAAAATTTTAACTTGATGTCGGGAAAGCTTTTGACAACAAGAAATTTCGGCAAAATAAATTGAAGCGAAACAAAAGGGGGATTCCATGGGCAAGAAACAAGAGCGGCCCGGGCCACAAATCTGGCGGCTTTCTGTCTGCAAAAGAAAAAACGGATTTTCCTCCCAGTTCCAGAAAAGCGTTTTTTTTCACCTCTTTTTATTTTACAATGGGCAAGAGTTTTAAGAAGCACTTTTCCCATTGCGATTTTCCAAACCAAAACAAAACCTGCAAAAGAAAAAAAAAAAACCCCCTAAAATTTTAAAAGGGAAACTTTTAAAATTAAAGGGGTTCAGAAAAAGGGGCGGTTGAAAAAAAAGGGGGGTTTTTTTGGGCATTTTTGGAAATTTGGCGTTTTTTTTTTTGTACAATGGGGGGACTCGTTTAAATCATTTGAAGCCCTAGATATCAGATTTTAAAATTTGGATGGGGGAAAAATGAAACCCCTTTTTGGTCGATTTTCCTTTATATATATTAAAATAAAATATATAAAATATATTTTAATTTTAAAAAATAAATATAAATTTTATATAAAAAAAATAAAAATATAATTAAAATATTTTTATATATATTTAAAAAATTTAAAAAAATTTTGGGGAAAGAAAAGGGGGGGGAAATTCCATTGTTATTCATTTCAAAAAACTAAAAAAACCCGCATAAAGTTCCCCTATTTAATCACACTTGGATGCTCTCCTCTCCTCCCCCAACTCCTCCTCCTTCTCCCTCTTTCCCCTCTCTCCTTCTCCCTTCTCCCCTCCCTCCTCCCCCTCTCTCTCTCTCCTATTTCGCTCTCTCTTAAATTTCCCAAATTTCCCCAATCATGGGGGGAGGGGGTTTTTGAACAAAATTTTTTGCTTTTAACAAAAAAATTAACCTGCACTTTTTTTTTTGGTTAATTTTATTAAAAATGTGATAAATGGTAAAAAAACTTTGTAAAAGCGTTCCACAACCGATGCTGTCATTAAAAGCGGGGTTTAGGTGGCAGGTTTCAGCCTCTGTTGCCCCCCATTTTGAAAAGGGCCCCAAATTTCTTCCTTCCTTTCTGGGTTTTCTTTTTTTTATCCCTAAAGGCGCAGGCAAATCAAAGCCCATAAAATTCACCCAATTTCGACGAAATCCCAATAAGCGCTGCTAAGAGAAAAGAGGGGAAAAGGAGAAAAGAGGGGGGGGGGGTAAAAAAAAAAATGAATTTGAAATCTTTTTTTTTCCCAAGGGAAACAGAAAAATTCATGCACAAACTTTTTTTTAAACCCCCCCCTTTCCCCTGATTGGGGACATAACAAAAAAATGAAAAACCTTACAACAACAAAACCATGAAAATAAATTAAAAAAATAGTATTAAATAAAATTATATTTTATATAAAATTTTATAATTTAAAAAATACAAAAACCGTAACTGACGGGGCAACCCGGGGATTTAAGAGAGCCAGGGGGCCGGCCAGAAAAAAATGTAAAAAAAAGGGGAAAGAAAAACCAAAAAAAGGGAAGAGAAACAAAAAACCAGAAATAAAAGAAAAACCCCGTTTAGACAGAAAAATCAACAAAAAAAAATTTGTGTTATTTGATATCCCTTTAAAACTCGTTAAAACCCGTTAACCAAGTGCATAATAAAACCCCCCTTTTTTTCGCCTTTAAGGGGCATGCTTCTCATACATTTCCTCATAAAACCACATTTTCTTTTTTATTAAGCCTTTAAAGACGGAGGGTCGCTAAAACCCACTGGAAGACCCAAAAAACCGGAAAAAAAAAAGGAGCTAGAGCGTTTGCAGTCCAATGGGAAATTCGTGTCGGGCCCCCATATTTGTTTTCTCTTTTTGGGGCGCCAAAGCACGAAGCTTTGGGCCCTTTGGGGCTTGGAGTGGGGGGACCCCGCTTCCTCCCAACTTGTCCGAAATCCCAAGTAAATAAAAAACCGGCACTTTTTGGGCTGAGCTTGAATGTAACCAAAAAAACCCCAAAGAGAGAGGGGGGGGGAGGGAAGAGGGGAGGAGAGAGAAGGAGAGAGAAAGAAGAAAAGAGAGAGAAGAAAGCAGACAGAAATTTTCCAAAAACAGAAAAGAAGAGAAAAAGAAGAGAGAAAGAAAAGAAAAGGAGGGGTAAAAAAGAGAAAGGGGAGAGACAGAGAAGAAAAGAGAGGGAAAAAAGGGAGACCGGGAAGGAGAGCGAAGGAGAAAAGGAAGACAGGGGAAAAAAGAAAAATTGGGGGAAGGTTTTTTATGGTTGTATTCCCTTAAAAAGGGGGGAAGACCCTTTAAATTTTTGAAAATTGACAAAAGCCCTGGGGGTTGTAAATCGGGGCACCAAAATTTGGAATACCTTATGTTTTTAACGGTTTTTTTGGGGTTGGGGGTTTTCAAATTCCCCTTAAAAAGGGGGAAATCAAGGGGCCTTTCTTGGGGGTAAAAAGGGAAAAAAATTTTTGGGCTTTGCCCAGATTTTCACACCGGGGAAAAACGTGGGGATCAGCCTTTCATCTTTTCCCCTTGGGAAAAGATCAAGGGGGATTTTTCCCCCGGGAAATTTACCAAGTGCGCCCTTTCCCTTAAAACCCGTCCCCAAAAAGACCAACTTAAAAGGGAACGCTCCCTCTTTGGGTAAAATTAAAGAAAAAAAACCCCCCAAAAATTTGTTTCGGTTTTTTAAACGGGTAAATTTTCACCCCCCCCCAACACCAATACAACCCACCAACCCAACCAAAACCCCCCAACCCCCAAAACACGAACTAACCCCCACACACGCACAACAACACACATAATTGAGGGGGACTTTGCCTTTTTTAACAATGAATGTCTTATCACTCCCTTAAGAAAAGGAAAAAAATAACTTATAATTTTTTAAAAGGGAAATGGAAAAACGAAGAGAGGGGGAGGGGGGGTAGGGAGAGAAAAGAGAAGAAGGGGGAGAGAAAAGAGGAGAGGGGGGGTTTTGATTACCAAAATGTTTTTTTTAAATGGAGGGGGAAGTTTAATAAGGGCAAATTTTTCCGATATTCAGGGCCCCCAACAGAAAAGGAAAGGTCATTTTTTGAAAAACCATTCACAAAAAAATGCGTTTCCCAGCTAAAGTGAGGATTTTTTTTTCCCAAAGGGGACAGTGTGTGGTGAAGTAAATTTTTTGAACCCCCCCTCCATCATTGGGGAACGAGCTCTTTATCCAGTTTACATCACTGTGAAACAAAAAAAAACTGATTTCTGGCTTTCAGCAACGCCAGGGGGCTAGGAACGAACCGGTTTGGCAGATAGCCATTTGTTTTGGGTAAATGATGGAGGGTGGAAATTTGGGACAAACATTTAAATTTAAATTGTACATTAACTATTTTTGGGGAGTTTTGGATTTTTTCCTTTAGGGGGACTATTTTTAATTTTTTCGTTCTATTTTTTTCTTTTAAAAAAAAAACCAAAAAAAACCCTTTTAAAGAACAAAACAAAAAACCCACAAACACCCTTTTAAATAAACCCAAATTGGGGGACTCATATCCGTTTCCCCCATCCGTTCGTGTTTCTTTTGCCAAAAAAAATTTTGGGTTTTGTTACAATGAAAAATTTCCCAGGCATTGTTGTTTTTGGGGGGATTTAAAATCAAGAAGCACGGGAATTTTTTTCTCAAAAGAAACATTTTTAAAAAGAAATTTCTTAAGCTGTTTTTTTTAAATTTTTGGGATAAAAAAGGGGAGCAAAAAATAAAAACAAAAGCCAACAACTAAGCGGCTTGAAACATAGGGTTTCTTTACTTGCAATGGAAAAGGAAAACTTTTCCGAATTTCTTGTCAGCATCACGTTTTTTTTTTGAAAAAAGGGAAAGAAATTGTTTTTTTATTTTTTGAATTTTTTTGGACAAAAAAGTTATGCATTTGGGCCTTCCCTTCCCAAAAGAAAAAAAACCCCCCTTTGCACTGCCAAATTTTCCCCAAAAGTCTTGGGGTAAAATTTAAAAAACCCCCAAAACCCCCCCGGCCCCCCCCAAGAAAAACCCCCACACACACAAAAATTTAAAAAATTTTTTTTCCCTTTGGGGAATTTCCAGAAAAAAAGAAATTTAATGTCTGCTTTTTATGGGGGAAAAATGCGCCCACACGGGCCTTTAAAGGGCAAAATTTAAGGAGAGGGGCCCCCACAAAGACAAAAAACAGACAAAAGGAGAAACCCGGAAAAAAGGGAAAAGGCAAAACAAAAAAATGATAGAAAAGGGGAAATTAAGTAAAAATTTTCCGAAGGGGGGAAATGCTACTTTTTAACACCGGCCCCCCCCCCCTCCCCCAGGGGAAATCCCCAGGGTACAGGTTATATAAAAAGGGATATTAAAGGTTTTTTTGGGGTTAAAAAATTTGCGTTTAGGGGATTTCCTCCCCAATTTAAAAGGGGGGATCATTTACAGCCTTCTTGCCCAAACAAAGCAATAGAGGTAAAAAAACCCAAAAAAGGGGGAAATACCCCGGCAATAGAAAACCCAAACTTTATAAAAAGTACCATGGAGAAAAATTCAACAAGAAAATTGGGGTAATTTAAAGGATTCTTTCTTCCAAAAGCCCAACGTGGGGTTTATACCTCTTTAAGAACCCCGGCAGTTTTTCCTTTTTAACTTTCGGGCTGCCCCCGGGGAAAAGTGGGGTCCAAAACAAGAACAAAACCAAACCTTTTGTGGGTTTTGTTTTCCCCGGGCCTGCAATTGTTTTTTGGGTTTCCCTATCAAGGGGTTTTTTTTCCCTTTTCAGAACTTTACTAGGACATTTCTTTTGGGTTGCCTTTTGGGTTTTTTTACGTGCACTGAGTTTTCACACGGGCCCTCGGTTTTTGACCACCCGAAAGATTGGCTCCAGACCAACCACTCCCCGTCTGGGGGATGGTGGGAAATTTTTTCCAGCACAAGCGGGGGATTGACCCACCCGCATTTTTAAACCCCAGACTTTTCGTTTTCTAGGCAACCCTTACCCTAGATCCGTCCACCCCCCAAAAACTATGTGCAGCAGACCTTTGAACTCCCCTTCCAAACATTTTTTTAGGACCAACAAGCTGGGGGTTTTTGTGTTTGTGTGGGGGTGTTTTGGTGGTGTGTTGGTGGGGGGGGGGGGGGGAGGGGGGGAGGGGACGTTTGCACTGACAGTAAAAAACAACTACGAAAACCCCAAAAAAGGGTTAGAGCGGGCTTCCCAGCCCCAAGCCCGGGAAAGTCAGGGTCCAAACCCCCCAGTTTGTTTTTCCTTTTTTTGGCGAAAAGGGCGGGGCGGTTTTGATTTGCCCTGTCCCTGTTTGGGTTTTGTATGTCCGCCGGGAAAAGGGGAGACGCACGTGCTTGGCTCCTTTGATGAAAAGAAAACACCCACGAGAGAGGAGAGAGAGAAAAAAGAGAGAAGAAGAAAGGGGTAAGACAGCCATAAAAGGGAGGGGGGATGGTTTGGGATAATGGTTTTAAAAAAAAAAAGGTTTGAACTATTAAATTATATTAAATAAACTTCTAGGGGCCCTGGCATTATAAACAAAAGAAACAATAATATTTTAAAACAAAAATATACATATTTTCAAATCAACCCTCTCCTCTCCCTCTATATATTTTCTTATATAAATATCCCTTAGCATAAATACACCTACACCCCAAAAACAACACATACACAAACACACACACACAACACACAAACAAAAACAACTCACACCAAGCAAATGCACACATAAAAGGGTTTAATACAAATTAGGAAATCGTTGCAATCGGTTTAAAAAGGCGAAGAAAACAAAATTTTTTTGAAGTTGGTCCAACGTTAAGCAGGTTTCAGGACGACCAACACCCTGATAACTAGCCTAAAAAAGACGAGTTAGTAACCCTCATCCCTCCGGGGGGTTTTTCTTTTCCCGTTGTTTTGGGGTTTTCTGACTTAAAAACACTAGGAGGCCCCCAAAACATGTTTTTTGGGGAACAGTCATAACTAAAAGGTATCCATACTCTAATGTGAACAGTTTTTTTGTTTTTCCCTTTAAAGTGGAAATACATTTTCCCGTGCAAAGACTTTGGTCATGGATAAAAACCCCTGAATTAATCATTTTAATTTTTTAAAAACCAAGTTCATTAGCCCTTGCGATCATTTTTAATTCATTGATTTGAGGCAAACCCACAGAGATTGCAAATGTATTTTCATTGCAATGCGGCATGGACAGTTTTTAATTTTGTAGTTTTCCTCAAAGGGAGACAAAAACTTAAGTTTTACTTTTTTAAAGGAAAACAATTACTTAAAAATTTGTGGCCCTTTGTATCAAAAAGAACATATTTTTGGGGGCCCTTAAGAAAAACACGCAGGGGGGTTTTTACGGGCGACTTCAAAGGGAGTAAAAAGTCAGAAAAGAAAACACACAAAAATTTATTTTTCGGGGAACCCGGGGAAACCACAAAATCTTGTTTGGGACCTGAAAACCGGCACAACAGAGGAATTTGGCCTGAAAACCCCAAACCACGGTAAATTTTGGATAAATGAAATCATTCAAGGGGGGGTTTTGGGGGGGAAAGAAGGGAAAAGAGGAAAGAAATCCCATCCAAATTTAAAACCGACCCCAATGGGGGCAGGGGGTGGGGAGGGGGGCCCGGAGAGAGGGGGCAGCCCTGGGGGATTGGTGATCCCAAACGAGGGAACAACCCCAAATGCAGCCCAGTTGGGGGAATTGAAGATTTATTCAGTTTAATTTTTTGTTTTTAAACCCCCCAATTTACATTTTCCCGGGACTAAATAAATTTTCCATCCGCAGTCAAAACAGTCCGACAAAATTTATGACCTGGATGATATACCCTTTAGATTTTCCCCTTTGTCCCGGGTCAAGCAGGGGACTGATTTCCCCTGCTTTTCGCTTTTTGGGCCAGCCCGGAATCCCCCAAAAGGGGGGGCCCCCCATAAAAGGGAAGGGAAAAAAAAGGGGCAGAAAAGAAAAACAAGGGAAAAGGAAACATCAAGGGGGGACGGGCCCTGTTGGAAGGGTTTTGTTTCAAAAGGGCGAGGCCCCGGGGGAGGGGAGGAAGCTGGTTGCGAAATCTCGATTGGTGGCCTCACAGCACACGGGACTAAGGGATAGGTGAAGGAAGGTAAAGGTATATGCTCCGTGGGAATGGCATTGCCAACTCCTTGGTAAAAGAAAAACACAATACAGAGCAGGTGGACAGATCCACATGCTAGTATAGTGTGAAGTCAGGACCATCATTACATTCAAGAAGCCAGGCTCCTGAATGCAGCAACGTGCACTATTTGTCAGGACAGGCTTGTATTACCTGCAGACGTGATGACATTACTAGAAAGGGTCTGTATATACAGAATCAATGCACACCATAACTACAACCGAGTTAGCACCTAAACTAAAAATTCTGCATCGGCTGTACAGAATAATGCTGTCATGAAACTAGCAGTCAAACTGAGAAACGTGTGCCGCTACCCGACTCTGCTACAGTGGTCCCAACTTGGCGAGAGAGAGAGACACACACAGAGAGAACGCAAACGCAAACGCAATGTTATTTTACGAGGGTAATAGAATACGTTACAAAGACTTTGTTTTCATCCAGCCCTCAACATGAAAAATAGAGAAAATAGAAAAAGAAAAAAGAATAAGAGAAACACGATTGCAAGAAAAACAATCTAGGCAGATGGGTTACCAGTCGAGAGAGAGAGAGAGAGAGAGGAGAGAGAGAGAGAGAGAGAGAGAGAGAGAGAGAGGAGAGAGAGACAGACAGACAGACAGACAGACAGACAGACAAACAGGCAGACAGACAGACAGAAGACAAAAAGTGGCTGAACAATTTGCAAGGAAAGTTCAACCCTCTTCAGAGACAACCCCTTTCTCTAAAAAAAACACTTCTGTTTTGTTATTGGCGTAAGTCACACGTTGCACGTCAATAACAATTACTGGATGGACTAACAGAGAGAGAAACAGAGACCGACAAAGACAGACGGACAGAGAGACAGACAGATAGACAGACAGACAGACAATATGACAATATGACAATATGTTATTGTGACAAAACACATATCATAACTAAGAAAAAGGCATGATTACTACTGCAGCCCAAATGATCTCCATAGCATGGGTTCCACATCATGGTTGTTAACATTATGTTCATATTCAGAAAAAAATAGTGTGTAACACTTTTGCCCATTGCAAATGGGGAAAAGGAGGGGGCCACAATAACATGAACCGCATTTTGCTTTTTTCTGTCTTTTTTTAAAATGATCGTGTGGTAACTGACTGAGTCCGTGGCAAGGTGTCAATGTCACTCTGTGTTCAGCCACTTCGGCCCTCTGGCTCAAATCAAGTCCGATTCCAGTGCAGTTATCTCATTTTCAATCTTACCCTACTCTCACATTCACTCTTACAATCATTTCTCTCCTCATACAAAGTCACCTCCCCTGTTTGTTTACTCTCTCTACAAACTGTCACCTTGGAAACAAATAGTGCACATCATCATTATCCATTTTACATAACCAAAGAAAAACTGTTTTTGAGTATGTTCCTTTTCCTTCATTACACGCTTATCATCAACGTATTCAACAGAACTACAAGCAAATTTCACACTCTCACACACACGTCAACAAACTTTGATATGTCATAATGAAACACACTTTTCAAAAGGAACAGCTACGTGTACACTATGCACGAGTTGTTCATGGCACAGATATTCCATGCTAGCCTCTCTCACTGCCTCACGAAAACTTTGTCCTAGCCAGTTTCTAACGCTGTGTGTAACACAGAGACAGAGACACAGAAACAAAAAAGTCATGAACAAAAAGACAGGCAAGGAGTCAAAAACATGAATAAATTGGACACATACAGAGAGACAAAGTGTATTTCAACCATTTTGCGCACACTTTACAAAAGTGTCACATTCAGAAGGCGAAGTGTCAAAGCGTGCATTCTATAGCTATTACAGCAGCTCCGATCAGTAATAACATTCACCCAACAAAACCCAACATCAGCTACCCTGACATGTTGCATTCCCTGTGGAGCGTAGGTGTGACACGTGGTGTTGATGCAATCCGTCATTGGGAAAGCTTTGTCTCCTTTGTTTGAATCCCCGAAATGGTCCTGTGCTCTTCTGCCTGAGATAAATGTGCTTGTGTGTGTGTGTGTGTGTGTGTGTGTGTGTGTGTATGTGTGTGTGTGTGTGTGTATGTGTGAGGAGGGAGATTGTGTGTGTGTGCATGTGTGTGTATGTGCGTGTGGTGGGGTGATTGTGTGCATGCATGCATATGTGTGCGTGCGTGTGTGTTGTGTGTTTATGTTTGTACGTATGTATGTATGTATGTATGTATGTATGTATGTTTTGTATGTATGTATGTATGTTATGTATGTATGTATGTAGTGTGTATGTGTGTGTATGTAAGTAAGTATGGATGGATGGATGGATGGATGGATGTACGTATGATTATGTATGTATGTATGTATAAATGTATACGTGCATGTATGTATGTATATATGCAAGCATGAATGTATGTATGTATGTGTGTATGTAAGTATGGATGGATGGATGGATGTACGTATGTATGTATGTATGTATGTATGTATGTATGTATGTATGTATGTATGGGATGTATGTATGTAATAGTATGTATGTATGTTTGTATGTGTGGGTTTGACCACCGATTCATACAGCTATACAACAGCTCATTTCGTAAAATAAAAATTTCAACGGACTAAAAAATATGCTTTTGTGGGGTGTGTGTGTGTGTGTGTGTGTGTGTGGTGTGTGTGTTGTATGTGTGAGAGGGAGGATTTGTGTATGCATGTGGTGTGTGTGCGTTGGTGGGGGTTATTGTAATGCATGATAATGCTGCATATGTGTGCGTGCGTGTGTGTGTGTTGTTTAAATTTTGTCGTATGTATGTATGTATGTTGTATGTATGTATGTATGTTTTGTTGTATGTATGTTGTATGTGTGTTTGTGTGGTATGTAAGAAGTATGGATGGATGGGAAAGGATTTGGGTGGGGTGTACGTATGTATGTTTGTATATATGTATAAATGTTACGTGCAGTATGTATGTATATATGCAAGCATGAATGTATGTATGTATGTGTGTATGTAAGTAATGGATGGAATGGATGGATGTACGTACGTATGTATGTGTGTATGTATGTATGTATGTATGTATGTATGTATGTATGTATGTATGTATGTATGTGTGTGTGTATTGACCACTGATTTCATACAGCTATTACACTAGCTCATTTTCGTAATAAAATTCACGGACAGAAACACATCATCAGCTACCCTGACATGTTGCATTCCCTGTGGAGCAAAGGTGTGACACGTGGTGTTGATCCAATCCGTCATAGGCAGAGCTGTGTCTCCTTACCCTGTTTGAATCCCCGAAATGGTTCTGTGGCCTTCTGCCTGAGATAAATGTGTGTGTGTGTGTGTGTGTGTGTGTGTGTGTGTGTTGTGTGTGTGTTGTGTGTGTGTGTTTGTGTGTGGGTGTGTGTGGGTGTGTAGGTGTGAGTGTGGGTATCAGTGTGTATGCGGTGTATGTGGGGGTGTGTTGGGGTGGATGGGAGTTTTGGTGTGTGTGTGAGGGGCTGATGGTGGTGGTGATGGTGGTGGTAGTGTTGCTGACGTTTGTATATGTGTGTGTTATGTATGTATGTATGTATGTATGTATGTATGTATGTATGTATGTGTGTATGTATGTATGCATGCATGCATGTAACGCACAAGCACACACATACACACGCACACACACATACACACACACAAACACGCACACACACTCACAAACACAAGGTGAGATGAAGGGGGCAAAGTAAATGACGGACATCCATCCATCCATACATCCACCCATCAATCCATCCATACATACATATATACATGCATACATACATACATGCTTGCATGTATACATACATACATGCTTGCATACATACATACATACCTACATACATTCATGCATACATACATACATGCATGAATGCATACATACATACCTACATACATTCATGCATACATACATACATACATACATACATCCCATTTATACAGACAGGAACACAGAGAAGGATAATGATCTTATGGTGTTTCAACCTAAAAACGCCACTGATATCCCTTTCAACCCATTTGTTTGGATAATGGAGTTACTTTTTCTTCTCACATAAATATACTGCATGGATTATTTTCAAAACTAAGAACGATCCCAGCAAAATAATCTGAAAAGCAATCATTAGCCATGCGACAATCATAAATGTCTCCATGGCTGTATGGCATGATGATGATCAAAAGATACGTTTTGCACTCGTTACGATGTTGTTTTTTCCTTTAAGTCCTCTGCATCAGTTTATTTAGACTTGCTGGCACAAAAGCCAGTGATGAAAAAAAAAGCTCGACAGACCCTTTGGTGAAACCTGTCTCTTTTCTCTGTTTGTTTTCCATTTCTAGAGCTTTATACATTGTCTGTTTATCTGGAAAAAAATAGAAGAAACAAAAAATATTGAAGCTTGACTTGTCATTAATAGCAGTGAGCAATACACGCTTCGTTGAAGTTAATGCAAGAAAAACAGGTTTTGAAAAGGGAGGGGGTTTCTGTTTTCCAGTAAGGGTAAGTGAGAGAGAGAGAGGGCGAGGAAGAGAAAGAGAGACAAAACAACAAGAGCAAGAGACAGACAAAAACAGAGCGAGAGAGAGAGAGAAGAGAGAGAGAAGAGAGAGGCAGACAGACAGACTGACAGACAAAGAACAGAAAGCCATGTAATCGCCCTTCATTGGATGATTAAAGTGTTTTTGACTTGACTTGAGTTGACAGAGATATACAGATGGACAGAAACAGTCTGGGAGAGGAGTGTTTTGTTTGTTTTGTTTTTTGTTATTTTTTAAAATTTGTTTTGCTATAACAAATACTCAGGGAAATTAACAGAGAGAAGTAAAACGACTGTGTGGAATAGATTGGGTTGGGGGCGTGGAGGCAATGATTGGTGGGTGTTGTTTTGGCGTGTTTATTTTTGTTTTCGTTTTCTTTTGTTTTGCTTTTATAAATTAAAAAAAAAAACTTGACATATTGTATGGTAGCAAGGGACATGCAGAACAAATCACCAATAAAAAATGAACCCAAGCAAACACAACACAAAATCCCAAAACAATCAACAGTTTAAAAAAAAAAACACCAAAAAACAACGATAAATACGAAACAGATCACACAAGTAAACAAAAGGAAAGCAAATAAACGAACCAGTAAACAAAAAAAGGAGAACAAATTCCAACAGACATGACACACAAATCACATGAGGTTTTGTGTTGTTCATCGGCTAGAGCTCCATAGTTCACTAATGGTGAAATTGTGAGTATGCAAACGCGTTTGCCCATCATGAAGGTAGCGGTATTCAGACTTCAGGGATGATATGTAAACTCGGCACCAGTGTGCACACAATATATATACCGTTCTTACCGGCATACACCCCTACGCATGGCCAACTCTTTAAAAAGGAAGGGGTGGCAGGTTTTAGCATGAGCATAAGATACTATGCGTGTGTTTCCATACGGGGCCTCGGTTTTATTGTCTCATCACACGAACTTGTGGGGGAGTGGAGTCAGTACTGGTATTGAATCGCGGGGAACCGCTGGTTGTTCGATCCCCGGGCTTTCAGATCATGAGATTAACCTTCTAACCACTAGGCTATCCAGCCCCGCGTACAAACATCCAAACCAAGCAAACAAGCAGGCGAACAATCAAACAAACTGGCAAACAAACTATGCGTGTGTGTGACTTTAATAATGTAATCACAAGACTACTTGTTCCTGGTTTGATTTATTCTTTAGTGTCTTTTTGGTTTGGTTTGGGGTATTTTTAATGTTGATGTCCCGTTTCAACTCTTCTATTGTTACGCAATCAAGGATCGCAATTTCGTTTTCTTGTTGTGGGGGTTGAATGGATTTCAACCCCCACAACAAGAAAAAGAAAAAAAGAAATCCATTCAAACTTTGTTCTCATCTGAAGTGGAGTCAGGAAAGACCAGAGAGCAACGCATGGTGTGGGATTCATCCTACACCCAGACATAGCAAAGAATATCATGAGTACAGAACACATATCAGAAAGACTGATTAAAATCGGTGTAAGAAAGTCCAACAAAATCGTCCACTATATCCAAGCATATGCACCGTGTAACGATTCGTACTCAGGAGAGGAGAAAGACTCATTCTACCAAGAGCTCTCCGCCCTCATCAACAGCACCCTGACAAAGAGGACCTGAAATGTCCATGGGTGATTTCAACGGCAGAGTTGGTGAGAAAAAGAAACCGTGGACAAAACACTTGGACCCACAGTGACCACAGAACACCTTGCTTTACAACGGGAACCACGTGCTGGAACTATGTGCAGAGCATGATCTGATCATTATCAACACCTTTTTTCAACACCGAGTCTCCAAATTTACACCTGGTACAAATAGAACGTCTCAACATCTCGTCTCAAATCGACTTTATACTTGCAAGATCTAGAACACGTACGCCATCAAAGACTAAAAAGCCATCCTAATGCCAACCTTGACACTGACCACGGGCCTGTCATTCTTTTCCTGCAGTACTCAGAAGAAGAAATAACAACCTAGGAAGAACCAAACCTGAAAAGATCAACCTCCCCAAACGGGAAGAGGAAAGAAGTGCAAGAACAGTTCACAGTGCTGTCAAGGTGAAACTTGACTCCATTGATCAACACCTCTCAACATGGAGCAGTCTGGGACACCTTCAAGCCAGCTCTCTTGAACACCTCAAGGGAAGTTTGCGGGACAAGAAATGTGGAGGTAAAAACAGGAAGCTACAGCTTGGTGGAACCAAGAGGTGAAGGAAGCCATCAAAGAAAAAAAGCAGCTATATAAAGCTTGGGCCAAGCCCAAGACAGAAGAGGACTACGCAAGTACAGAATCGCAAGAAGACATAGTATCGTGTTGTGAAAGCCCCCAAAGAAAAATCTTGGGCGACTTATGGAGAGAAGTTAAGTTGAAATTTGCAAAAACTCCCCAAAAGAGAATTTTTCAAAAGTGTGAAGACGATGAGAGTAAGAGATGAGCCATTCAACCCAACAACAGTAGTGAATAATGCAAATGGAGAGGCACTGCAAAAAAGAAGAGGAAATTCTGAAACGTTGGGAAGTTTACTTTAAAGATCTTTTAAACCCATCTGGAGTACAAGCTTCCAGCTCTCAGTTCTCACCACGCATAAAGACCAGTTAGAGCCCCAAATCCTCGAAGTGAAACAAAAAAAAGCAATTAAAAACCAG
>CM054144.1:11301873-11304373 GCA_028751875.1 Rapana venosa | reverse complement strand
GCGATCCGACATGCCAGGTGTGAGCCCAGTTTCGAGATCCCACTGAAACGGCGGTTTAATTCAAGGGATTGTCCCTCTGGAGTTACCATCAGTATCAGTTTCACTCCCCTGAAAGTCCTTGGGATGAGACTGTGTGTTGTAATCCAGTCTGCAAACGTATACAGAACATCCTGCGCACACGTAAAAGTCTGTTCCCCTTTCGGAAGAGTAGACCATTTAGATCCATTGGGTACTGAGAACAACATTGACAAACCGTTATGCACACGGGACTATATGTAAGAACAGCACATGAGTGCTTATTCCATTATTGTAGAAATAAGAGACAATAATCAACGCATAAACGTGCACTTTTTCCATTTTCTTCTTGAGATACGTCTTATTCTTGTTTCAGTCAGCATACCGTGGAAGCTACACCATTTTATGCAAAAAAAAGTTCCAGTACTCGTTTGTATTAGTTAGGCTTGCACAACATCATTCTGCTTGCATAGCCCTGTTGCTACTAGAATTGTACTTTGGTTTTGAAGTGGCCCGCAGCGCCAAAGTGGGATGACTTGCGATCACAGTCCCTAAATCAGATATATCTGCTGGGACTATACCATAACTTCAACAACAACAATAACAACGTCCACGTTTGCTGTTTGTATGTGCTTGTCTTTTAAAGACAACGATAAAAGTTGTAACGTTTTGTTTATATCGACAATTTTCTTCCCCGAGGCTAAGCCTGTTTAAAGCTGGTATGGTGTCAAGCGTTGGACTCTTGTTTTATTTCAGTAATTTTGTAGTTAATGACAAATGCGCCCTATGACTTGTCAACTTTGGTTTTATTCTTCGATCTTTGCTTTTCTGGTAAGGCCTGAAGCTAATCGAAAGATAATTTGCAAGACAGAAAACTCTTCAAAATCGAATATAATACTTGCTCTTTTTTAATTGCTCATTTTTATTGTATTGCATTGCTCTGTTTGGTTCTGTCCAGTATTGTTTTTTCCCCTTATTTTCCGTTTCAGATAATTAGGAACAGGCTGAAGAGAAACTTGGTTGTGCGAAGACAGTTTCTGAATACCGTTCTCAGGCAATTCTTGGTGTGTTTTGTGTGTGCGTGCGTGTGTGTGCGTATGTGTATTGTGTGTGCACGTGTTTGTGCGTGTGTGTGGGGTGTGTGGCAGCGTGCGTGTGTGCGTATGTGTGTGTGTGTGTGGTGTGTG
Organism: Rapana venosa; assembly: GCA_028751875.1. NCBI lineage: Eukaryota > Metazoa > Mollusca > Gastropoda > Neogastropoda > Muricidae > Rapana > Rapana venosa. The sequence goes on along the minus strand of CM054144.1, from coordinate 11,303,171 downwards.
TGGCAGCGTGCGCGTGTGTGGTGTGTGTGTGTGTGTGTGTGTGTGTGTGTTTTGCGCGCGCGCGCCCCGCGTTGAGTGTATTGAGTGAGTTTGATTACACTATTTTGATTAATATTATAATCAATCTTGCTCTTCTTCTTTTTCCCTTCTTCTTCTTCTTCTTCTTGTTCTTCTTCTTCTTCTTCTTTTTTCTTCTTCTTCTTCTTCTTCTTCTTCTTTGCATTGCTGTTGTCACCATGTTATCATTAGTTCTTTTCATCTTGCCAAGTATAATTGAGCTCAAATACTTTTTTGGAGAATGGATGTGTGCCACTCTGCTGGGTATCTGTGCTGTCATTAAAATCCTGTCTGACTCCCGCCAGTCTCATGACTTGGCTAATCAGATGTTTGGACTTCGCTGTCCATGCTATTATTTCTTCTGGCTTGAAACATGTGGAAAGCCCGAAGGGGTTAATAATGTGTTTCTTTTTTTTTTCTGAAAAGAGAGAGGGGAGAGGTGGAGAGAAAAAAACGAAGAGCGAGAGAGAGGGTGGGGGAAAGAGAGAGGAGAGAGGAGAGAGAGAGAGAGAGAGAGAGAGAGAGAGAGAGAAGAGAGAGAGGAGAGAGGGGAGAGAGAGAGAGAAAGAGGACATAGGTACAGACGGAGAGAGAGAGAGAGAAGAGAGAGAGAGAGAGAGAGAAGAAGAGAGAAGAGAAGAGAAGAGGAGGAGAGAGAGAGAGAGAGAGAAGAGAGAAGACCGACCGACAGACAGAGAGACACAGACAGACGGACGGACGGACATACAGACAGACAGAGACAGAGACAGAGACAGAGATACAAACATTCACACAGACAGAAAGACAGGGATGCACATTTAAGTGAGCGCACAAGTTGCACCTAAGACCATAAAACAACCCGAATGCACTACTTATATCTTTAAAAAAAAGTTTTCTTTGTATTGCTAAAAGAACATTTGCTTCTTGATTTATTTCAGTAGTTGTTTTTTTCTCTTTTAATTCACTTGTCTGAAGCTATTTCACACTAACTTCTTGTCCTAGTTTCTGTTTTCCAGCTTTAACCAGTACAAAATAATTGAGGGGTACTGTATGGTATTTGTGTGAGGTAGCGAGGGCTGGAGTCTGTGCCCTGTCTACTTCTGCTGTAGACATACTTTCACTGTGACATGAAGTGGAAGGATGGAAACCATGGCGAGTGTAAAATTGCGTCTGGGGAAAGTCTAATGAATTATCCAATTAAAAGAAGTTTTGGTAGGAATGTGGTAAAAGACAATGTTTTTTTGTCACTTAGAATACAAAAC
>CM054144.1:11294373-11299373 GCA_028751875.1 Rapana venosa | reverse complement strand
GAAATTTAAGAAAACGGGGTAAGGGGTTCAAGAATGGGGAAAACGGGTTTTTCCCCGATTACTTCAAAGGGTAATGAAATAAAAGGTTTTCTTTAGATAAAATGGGGAAAAAAAGCTTTTAAGAAATGTACATATGGTTTTTTTCCCGTTGTGGTAGTGTGTGTGGTGGGGGGGGAGGTTGTTGTGTGTAGTGTGTGTAGTGTTGTTGTGTGTGTGTTGTGTGTGGTGTGTATGTGTGTGTGTGTGTGTGAATGAGAGAGAATGGAGAAGAGAATAAAAGGATTTTTTTCAAAACGACTTTGGCCTTGTTTGATAGAGAAACTAAAAGCTTATACCAAAAACTCGCATCAAAACTAATTCACGGCAGTTTTGGAAAAAAAGAGAAAATTTAAAAAGTTTTAAAGAAGTGTTACTTATTCTAAATTGTTGCGCGCGCGCAAATGTGTGGCGCGTGTGTTTGTTTGGTGTGTGGTGTAGCACGAAGAGAGCAAGGCAAGACAAGACAGAGCACAGAGAGAGCAGACACGACAGAAAAGAAAAAAAGCGAGGAAAGGAAAAACAAGAGACAATAAAAGAAACATTCTTTTATTTCGAGGGTAACGAAAACACCCTGTGTTTTTTTGCATCCCGTTCCGCTCGTGGTACATCTTAATAAATACCCCAAAACTTTACACTCTCACATAAAACAAGGGAGATATCCCTTTTCAAAAAAGCCCCCCCCCCCTCAACAAAAACCCCCCCAAAAAAAAAAACCCCAACCAAACAAACAAATAAAAGAAAACCCTAAAAATATCCCCACCCCCCACCACCCCAAAAAATACCCAACCCCCCCAAACCAAACAAACAAAAAAAAGAGAAAAAAAACCAAACCAACAAAAGAAGAAAAAAGGAAAAAAAAGAGAAAAACAAACAACAGCAACAACAAGAACAACAACAAAACCAAGAAAAATAACAACAACCAATCTTAATAAGTCATAAAAAATAAACATCTACACATTGTCAAGTGGTACATTACTTGTTACATAAAAAAATTTAAGGTATTGAAATAGGGCACTCATTAAAACTTAAGTACAGCGAGAGAAGAGAGAGAGAGAGGGGAGAAGAGAGAGAGAGAGAGAGAGAGAGAGAGAGAAGAGAGAGAGAGAGAGATAGAAGAGAGAGACAAATGAAAAATGACAATGACAAATTCTTTTAGTTCGAGGATAATGGATAACGAATAAGCACACATGTGCTTTTTTACATCCAGTCCCCGCCCGTTAGGGATACAGAAAGAGAGAGAGAGACAGACAGAGAGACAGAGAGACAGAGAGACAGAGAGAGAGACAGAGAGAGAGTGAGAGAGACACAGACAGAGAGAGACATTTGTAAAATGTGCATGTTTGGAAAGGTCAGATTATTTCCAAATGTCAGTATATCTGCATGCGTACAATACACAAGCAGGAGAACATTTCAAACAGTAGTATACATTTTCTGTTTTCCTGTGTGCGTGTTTTTTCAAGTAAAAGACTGCTTTACGTGTTTTCTTAAAGTTCCAAAAGACATTTAAGGTTCATGCCGTGTTTGTATTTCCTGTTTTAAGAGTTTCGATGGAGCAAAGCACAACATAGAACAACCTATAATACCTTTTTAAGCCTAAACTAGCAACTTAGCTAACGATCAAGTCAAACAGCTATAAGAAGATATTCTTTCGTTTACGAGTTTCAATCCATCCATTCTATAAATGTTATATTGCTAACAAATACTTGTAAATATACTGATGTCAAAGAGAGATGGATAAGCTATGATATTCGTCTGTTTTTAGTATGACCATTGCCCTACAAACATAGAAAAACAATGCGCGTACACACACCACACACACACACACACACACACACACACACACACAACACACACACACACACACACACACACGCACGCACGCACACACACACAAACACACACACACACACAAACGCACACACTTTCACACACACAAACACACACACGCACAATCACACACATTCACACACATTCACGCACACACACACACACTACACACACACACACACACACACACACACACACACACACACACCACACACACAGAGGCCAGTTATCATTGTTGCTGCTGTTTTTCTTGTTGACATAGTTGTTGTAAATTCTGTAGAGCCTTTCTTTTAGATACTTTTTCTGGTCTGTTTTGACATTAGTTATGTGTTCTGCGCCTGTGTAAATATTATTTTCTCTCTCTCGCTCTCATTTTCTCTCTCTGTCTCTGTCTGTCTGTCTGTCTGTCTGTCCTGTCTGTCTGTCTCTCGTCTCCTCTCTCTCTCTCTCTCTCTCTCTCTCTCTCCATTGTCAGTCATTGTCATTGTATCTCTCTCTCTCTTTTTCTCTTTCTTTCTCTCCTTCTATCTCTCTGTGAGAAACAGAGGGCTGTGCGTTCAAACTAGTTTCATTTTGCACACACACACACACACTATAATTATGTGGTGAAAGATGACGACCCAGAAGGTTTACAGGACAGAACGCAGTGTGACTTGACTCTAAGCCTTTGTCACGGACTTCATCGGTTGTGTCATAGTGTCAATTGAATCTGTGTTTATAGTAGGTCCTGACACCAGCCCCGTTCCTTTGCCAAAAGCTACATTCGATACATTTTGAAAAATTGTGTGAATGCGTCTGTCTCGCAGTGTGTCTGTCTCTTGATCTATGTCTGTCTGTCTGTCTGCTTGTCTGTCTGTTTGTTTGTCTGTCTGTCTGTCTGTCTGTCTCTCTCTCTCTCTCTCTCTCTCTCTCTCTCTCTCTCCTGTCTCTTTCTCTTCTCTCTCTCTTCTTCCGCTCTCTCTCTCTCTCTCTCTTCTCTCTCTCTCCTCTCTCTCTCTCTCTCTCTCTCTTTACATATTTCCCTATTATCTCTCTCTCCCACCTCTCTCTCTCTTCTCTCTTTCTCTCATCCCCTCTTCTCTCTCCCCCCCTCTCGCCTCTCTCTCTCTCTTTCTCTCACTCCCCCTCCCCCCCTCCTCTCTCTCTCACCTCACCCCCCCCCCTCCTCTCTCCCCAACCCACCCAAGCACCGCTTCTTCTGTGCAACTGCATAATACGCCAAAAATGACTTGATAAACGGCCACAGTTTTTCAGCCTCTGCCATATTTATGCTCTCACCGACTCCAGTAAACATGAGAACATAGACGTGTAATGGTTCAGAAATGGGAAGGTACACCAATCCTGACATAATATATTGCCTTGTCACAGCCTTGGACAACAATATAGTGGTGAGACTATCTATTTTCTCTAAGAGTAACAAACAGGTGGTGCAGAGTTTTATTTGAATTTTATTTTTTTAATATCATTTTTTAAATTATTTTATATCGAGTATAATGGAATACGCGCGTATTTGCTTTTTCTACATCCAATCCCCGTGTGTATGCGGTTTTGTGAATGTTGTCATCTGTTCCCACTGGCAGGCAATGGCCAGAGTTGTGAAACTACCTGGCAACCTTAGCATCTATTATGGGTAAGGGCCATCTAGTTTGTTTTTTTTGACTGTTTAAGGAGAAGGAGGGGAGAGAGAGGGGAGAGAGAGAAGAGAGAGAGAGCAGACAGACGACAGACAGACAGACGACACACAACAGCAGGCAACAGACAGGTGGGCAGGAAACAGAAAGGGGAAAAAAAGGGCAAAGAGAGAAAGAGAGGGAGAGAAGACAGACAAACAACAACAAACAGAGAGACAGACAGACAGAGACAAAGTTTTGATAAAACAAAGCTAGAAAGAAAATGATGTGTGTGTGTGGGGTGCTGATTGCGTGCGCGTGCATGTGTGTTTTATGTGAGGGTTGACGCGCGCGCGTGTGTGTTTTGGGTTTTGTTTTTGTGTGTAATCCATCGTTTTTTTTTAAATCTATGTTATATTAGAACGTTTTTTTTATATAAAAAAATTTTAACATTCAATTGACCATTTTTAAAAAAAAACTTAATTTCGTTTTCGATGTTAGAAAAAGCATAATGAAATAAATTAAATAACCCAAGGGGTTTCCTCATTTATTGTTAAAAGCCCAAGAATAGAACCCAAATAGAAAATCCGTTTCCTCCTTTCCGAAAGCAATGACGACGAAGAAAAAAACGTTCACTTCAAATTATGTGGCAAGGTATTGCCCCCGAAACAATAATTATATCAATATATACATATAAATATAATATATTTATCTCACAACACACACACACACACACAACCAATGCCGCCCACACCCACCCGCGCGCGCACACAAGCACGCCGATACTCCACAACCCCTACACACAAAACCAAACAATTGCGTATTTACTACATCAAAACTACATTTGACTAAACTAAAACATTCACCATACAATGTAAACATACTTCAATTTTCATTTTTTAATATTTTTAAAATTTTTTTTTTATTTCGTTTGGGTATCATTTTATTTTTTTTTTGCTTCGCGGTGAAAGCTCTGAAATTGGTCAAAATGAGATTCTGTGTACACCACCTTTTTACCCAAATTTAATTTTAAGGGAGCTGCTTTCCTTTGTCTCTGTCTCTCTTGTCTCTGTCCCCTTTTTTTCTTGTTGTTTTTGTTGTTGTTGTTGTTGTTGTTCTTTTTTTCTTTCTTCTTCTTTTCTTTTGTTCTTGTTTTTCTTGTTCTCTTTTTCTTGTCTTGTTCTTGTTCTTCTTCTTCTTCTTCTTCTTCTTTCTTCTTCTTCTTCTTTTTCTTTTTTCTTCTTTTTCTTCTTTTTTTTTTTCTTTTTTTCTTCTTCTTTTCTTCTCTTTTTCTTCCCTTCGAAATTTCTTCTTCCAATTTTGTTTTTGTTTTGTTCTTCTTTTCTTTTCTTGTTCTTTTTCTTCTTCTTCTTGTTTTTCTTTCTTTTTCTTTTTCTTCTTTTCTTTTTTTTCTTCTTCTTTTCTTCTTCTTCTTTTCTTCTTTTTTTTTTTTTTCTTTTTTTTTTTTTTCTTCTTGTTCTTTTTCTTTTCTTTTTCTTCTTTGTTTTCTTGTTCTTCTTCTTC
>CM054144.1:11264373-11289373 GCA_028751875.1 Rapana venosa | reverse complement strand
AGTCAAGATAAAGGTAAAACTGTAACAACAAAAGCATTGGGATCACGACAAGCATTCAGGGTAACGACCTGTACTTTCTGTTAAAAGAGAAAAACAGTATCTAAAGTTAAAGTAAGGCAGCCAGTCTGGTAGGGTATCTATAACAGGCAACTGTATCATGTGGTGTGTACTTCAGTCTCACGAGAAATCCTAGGTGGAATGATGATATCAAGAGCTTAGCCTGAGTGAACTGCAGCCTGGAGAAGGGCCCTCCTCACCTTACCGAACCTACCTTGTAGTCCTTTGAACCATGGGAACACTAAGGAAGGTTTTTGCATGGAGATGAGAATAACCCAACGATTTTAAAAGCAAATCGTTAGTAAAAAGAAGAAGAAGAAGAGAAGAAGAAGAAGAACAACAACAACAACAACAACAACGACATTAAAATCAGAAAAGCAACACAAAATGTGTTAATTGCATGCCATTGTTTGAGAAAGACAGAAAAACAGATAGGCAGACAGGCAGACAGACAGACAGACAGATAGGCAGACAGGCAGACAGAATGTCAGACAGGAAGGAAGACACACACAGAGACGGACAGACAGGCAGACACAGGGAATATGGCCACTTTTCAAACTGTGGCGGGATGTGACTTGCTTCTTTCAGAAGAATACGCTTGCAGTCTGTCTTGCTGCAGTGGTCTTCTGTTCATCAAACGTATGGCTGGATTGGTTCAGTGTGATGGGTTGACCACATTCAGTGCATTTATTGTTCTCAGTTTCACAGGTATATCTTTCATTCAATAAACGTTTAGGTGTGTCATCTGTACTCAAAAATCAAATACACAGATTCAGCCACTCCAGTTTACTCCCACAGGCACATACAGACACAGAAACAGACACACAGCCATCGATGTGTGTGTGTGTGCGCGCGCGCGTGTGCGTATGTGTGTGTTATACCTACCTACTTACAAACAGTCAGACCGACAGAATAAAGAAACAGAGACAATGACAGAAAACATAGAAAGAGACAGAGAGACAGAGTCAGAGGCAGACAGAAACATTAAAGAGTGACTGCACAGATATTTAGACTGAAAAAATAGAAGACTTTCAGCAGACGTACAGACAGACAATGAAACAGACAAAGAGCACTGCACTCGTTGCACTGTCTCCCCGGTGCAGAAGGTACAGAACCACTCTGCCAGATTTCACAGCAGAGCTGTGCTGCTGTGATGGGGATACCAGGCCCCTTGTTCAACTGAGTCTTCAAGTGCTTTAGAAATGCAACAGCCTAGTCGTTGTTATAGACCGTGTACTGGTTCCCCTGTGATCACATGAATGCAATGGCTTAGACAGGTGTTGTATGTCGTGTCTCTTCCATTTGGAGATTTTCAAGATATCCAAGAAGAGGTCACTGACATTTGAAGTTTCTCTTTTTTTTTCCCTGCGCTTTGATTTTTACAATAAATATTGTTTAATCTGTAAGCAGATTGGTAAGTATTGTCTACATGTTTATAGTAAATAGTTTTTTACATATTATTTTCATTTTGGAGTAGATCTACTGTTCCATGCAAACAAGTATAAGAGGACATCGGAAGCGAGTCAAGCATCTACATCCAAGAAGTTATAGCATTTACGGGCATCAAAGATGACTTCACATGACTGGTTTCATTTACATTTGATAATAACTATAATAAAGATAATTATACTTGGAACTGATATGAAGGTGAATCTTGTAAAGCAAGCAAATCAAAGAGCCTGGTGTGCTGACTCGGTCCCGAAGTCTTTCAAAGGTATACCCATAAACGTTGCCATGCCATTACTTTATTCATAAGAATGCACGCATGCATTGCGCTATTCAGAGAATAATTATTATTATGCATTGTTATAGTCTACTGAAAGAGAAGTCTTAGATTCTTAATGTGATTTTCACCGGCATAAAACATGACTTCACACGACTGGTTCCATCTCCATTTAAAATGCGTTGACTCTCTCCCTAACTCTTGTATAGATAAAAACGAGAATCTGTGCCATGCCTTATCCTTACTGCTAAGAATGCACAGGCGCCTTAACCTGTTCAGGAAGGCGGTTACCATACCCTGTATCGTGGTATCCCCGGATTCCTTTGGAAGTAAGGCAGCTACGCCGTTGATTACACCATGAACTGGTTGACACGTTCTTCTCTGAAAGTGACGGGCTTGCATGGGATCTAGGCTGGCATTGTCCCCTGTGCCAGACATTGTTCTTTATATCTAAGCACAGCTGACTGGCAAGGGGTTTTAAAATAAGACCACATAAGCCTGGGACAGCTTTAGAATCTTGTTTAGCCGTCATTTCTGTCTACATAAAGTGCATGATTTGGTTCTCGTCAAACCAACCTCAACATCGATAGTAATGGAAACGCTTACCAGGTTTCTGGGAAGACAATCTGTCAATCTCAGTGTATTTTTTTTTTGCAAGTATATATAATTGCCCCACAGGAGTGGATTTTTTGGGGGACTACATTTATATTTGCTGGATTACACTAGGTGTGTGTGGTTTTTGGGGAGGTTGTTGTTTTTAAGAGAGACAGACAGACAGACAGAGAGACAGACAGACGCCTTCAATGCTATACGCAAACGAGGATACAGCATCAATATTCTCGTCCGTTTTTTTGTTCTCAATTCATGCAATAGCGGCTTTTGTTCAAATATCGGCACCTTTCTGTGGCAGTACAGGGCAGTGGGAAAGCCATCGATTATACCATGCACTCATTCACACACGATTTTCTGAATGTGGCCTCTGCAGGATTTATCCTTAACGCTGGGAACTTCTTTCAGCATACAAGAACAAAAGGCTTAGACTGCTTTTGTAGAAGCACGAGTTTTACAGCCAGTGTATTTTACGAGACTTTCCTTTTAGTTCAGAAATCCATATTGTCTGTACGCAAAATTCCCCCTTTTTTGTGGTGATAGTATTATAAGTTTGCTGTGATTAGGTTCGTTTGCTTGTACTGCTTGCTTACTTCAGTTTGCTTTATCGATTTATTATTATCTGCTCAGGAGCAATCACAGACATCTAAAGTAGTTCGGAAACAACACAACACAAAACACATTTGAAAAGTTTGTGGATTGGGTAGACCTTAAACGTTTTGGTGACTTTTGTCTTTTGAGTACAATGACTCTATTTTTAAAAAAAAGTTTACTTCAACTGTATTTGTACTTTAGATATATCAGAGAGAGAGAGAGAGAGAGAGAGAGAGAGAGAGAGAGAGAGAGAGAGAGAGAGAGAGAAGAGAGAGAGAGAGAGAGAGAGAGAGAGACAGACAGACAGACAGACAGACAGACAGAGGCAGAGAGAGAGACAGACAGACAAATAGACCAACAGACAGAGAGATACAGACAGATACAGAGGGAGACAGAGAGAGACAGACTTCAGGCTTCATACTTTCACTGTACATCGGCCTTAGGCCACAATACAAAAGAATGATGGACGTACGGAGTGGGCATATGACATGAGTGTTATAATCACATTATTACCAACGTATATAAATGTGAAATGATGTATCAGTAATAACAACACAAGAAATTTCATCAACCATGTCCTCAATATTCACCACGAATCAATCCACGTGAGTCATAATCGACAATGTTTTGAATGTAGTAGTCGTCAATATAAGGATCAATTTCTAGAAAGTCATCTTACTTATTCTGTTGGTTGCATGAAAAATAGACCGTGATAAATTGTATCTATCAGTAGGTATCATAGCTTTGAGAAGCACGTGTAAAGGAAGTCTCTTCGAATCTTTAAGAAACTTCTGTCTCAAATCTTCATAGAAAGCACATTTTTTTAAAGTTGTTCATTCTGTACTTGGTCTTTACAAACAGGGCACTGCTTATCGTCATTTGAACTACTACAGCGATGCGTATTATTGTTTAATGGTAGCGCATTCAATCGTACTTGAGTAACTGCAAAGCGAAATCAATATTTACCCATTTCACCAAAAATCTTCTGATAGAGAGACAGAGATGGACAGAGAGAGATGCCTTCAGTGCTCAACGCAAACGACGATACCGCTTTGATACTCTCGACCGGTTGGGTGTTTTTTTTTGCTTTTTGGGGTGTTTTTTCTCTGATCATGCAATAGAGAGAGAGGGAGAGGGAGAGATAGAGAGATAGATAGAGAGAGAAAGAGCGAGAGAGAGAGAGAAAGAGAAAGAGGAGAGAGAGAGAGAGAGAGAGAGATGGAGAAAGACAGAGAGAGACAGAGAGAGACAGAGAGAGAGACAAAGAGAGGCAGAGACAGAGAAAGACAGACAGGCAGACAGACAGAGAGACATAAAGACGCCTTCGATTCTCAATGCAAACGATGATACCGCATCAATAATCTCGTCCTTTATTTTTTTTTTCTTCTATTTTGCTTTGCTCTACTCATGCAATAGTGGTTTTTGTTCAAATATTGGAGAGAGAGAGAGAGAGAGAGAGAGAGAGAGAGAGAGAGAGAGAGGAGAGAGAGAGAGAGAGAGAGAGAGAGAGAGAGAGAAGGAGAGAGAGAGAGAGAGAGAGAGAGAGAGGAAGAGAGAGAGAGAAAGAGAGAGAAAGATAGAGACAGACAGACAGACACAGACAGACACAGACACAGACACAACAGACAGACGGACAGACAAAGATAGAGACAGACAAAGATAGAGACAGAGTGAGAGAGAGACAGAGACAGGGTGGCGGACAGACAGACAGACAGACAGAGACAGACAGACAGACAGAGAGTGATATCATGTTTTCTGTAATTACCCATACGGTGTTTACAACCTCATTCTCCAGAACACATCAATATTCTGCCTCGCACTGAAAGTGCTACACCCAGCCCGTCATTCAGATATTGCAGTATTCTTTTCTAAAGGAAAGCGGAATCGTCATTCATTGCACCATGCACTCGTTCACTTTTTTATTCCTTGAATACAATGACTTCCAACAGCTTCTTCACTGAAAGGCATTTCATTTAGACCACTTTAAGTCACGGCAGATTTCTCTGCATGAAATTCGGGCTGCTCTCCCCGAGAAGAGCGCGTCGCCAATAGATCAGCGCCACCATTTTTAGGGGGGTGGGGTATCTTTTCCTATCTTCAACTCTATGTGTTTCCCCATCAGAGAGGCTTTTTCTCCCCACAGAATGTTGCAATCGACACCGTGATGTTGCCGTGGAATCTTTTACGTGCACTAAATAAGTTTGTATAGCATACGAAAGCTCAGTTGTTCGTCTCATCCGAAAGACTAGCACTCAGACCACCACTCATGGGCTAATAGATGGGGATAAGTTTTGTCCAAACGGAGATGAAACAATCGGACACTTTCTGACCCAGCCTGTTCGGCTTCTGAGCAGGCGCGTTACCTTCAGACTATCAATGCTAGCATCAACCAGGCCAGAGGCTGTGTCTGTTATTGATGCAAGCTAAGTGCCATGCTCTGCATTAACATGCTGTTCTGCTTTGAAATGTAAAGCCGCCATTGTCTTCATTCATGACCAATCCACCTGGACCCTAATTTGTGTACATGGATATTAAAAGTATGGAAGTAGCGATGGAAAGAGAGGGAGGAGAGAGAGCTAGTTATAGTGACTTTGGGAACGCGCGTGAGTTGAACGAACCGCTTAACAAAGCAGCAGAACTTGCTGTACGACCAATACGACAAGCCAGACACGTCTTATTTGGGTAAGAAGGACAACGCCAAAGGGGGAGAGAAGACGTCAATTATCTCGAAAAAACTACCTCCCTTGAGAGTGACGGTTGGTAAGATGGTAGGTACTTAGAGCAGCAGAGCGATTGTTTTAGGGATGGAGACTGTGAACAGCATTGTCTACATAATCTACAGCCAGTTGTCCTTGTCTGTTGAACTGAAAAAAGCAGAAGGCATGGGCCATAGCATTTCATTGTTTGCTTTCTCTGTGTGTATGTCTATGCGTATGTGAATCTGTTTGTATTAATGACAGACTATGTCTGTCGCTTCCTCTTTCTCTGTGTCCTTGTCTCTGCCTGTGTTTGTGTCTGTCTGTCTACCTCTCTCTCTATTTCTCTCTCTTGGTAGGGCTGTTAAAACTGTTTTATGTCAGGCTCTTTGGCATTTTGTAGCTTAACTTGATATTTTTATTGATAGTGTGTTTGAAAAAAAAGGTTTTAGTGGGGATGCTTTGTCAGAATTTGATATCGGATTTATTTTGATGTTGATGTAACCTGAAAATGCTCTCTGTCTCTGTCTGTCTGTCTGTCTGTCTGTCTGTCTGTCTGTCTGTCTGTCTGTCTGTCTGTCTGTCTGTCTGTCTCTCTCTCTCTCTCTCTCTCTCTCTCTCTCTCTCTCTCTCTTGCTTCTTGAAGTCTCCCTTGTATTTCAAATCATGCATATTACTAAACTATAATCAGTGCGTCAGTTTTCATGTTAATGTTTAATTCATTTGAGAATTATATGTTTATTAACGCATATCTCTTGTCTAAAAAAAATCTATGTATATCTTGAAATTAAGGTTCAAGTCAGTTAGGGATTATATATTGCTAAATATATACTTATCTTTTCTTAAAACATCATGTTGTCGTTGCTGTAGTAGGGTTTTTCCCTTGTTTTGTGGAAAGTCCCTAATCAGGGCAAGGGCCGGATGAAAAAAAAGTATGCGTATGCTTATTCTGTTACCCTTGAAAAATAAAGATTCATTCATTCATTCTTTCTCTCTCTCTCTCTCTCTCTCTCTCTCTCTCTCTCTCTCTCTCTCTCTCTCTCTCTCTCTCTCTCTCTCTCTCTCTCTCTCTCTCTCTCTCCTCTCTCTCTCTCTCTCTCTCTCTCTCTCTGTCAGATGGGCTAAGTACTTTGCCCCAGCACTCTGCTCACTGCTCCGCTGTAGCAATACAATACACGATATGCAATTGACCTTGTGTCTCCTAAACGCCGATGGTAGGGACGAGGTGTGTGTGTGTGTGTGTGTGTGTGTGTGTGTGTGTTTGGGGAGGGGGGTGTCAAGGTCACATTTCCATCTTGGATATGTCCAACTCTTCCTGCTATTCATCGATTTTGTTTTGTGCGGAGGGAAGGATACTGGTTGCTCTATCTTTAGTGGGGCCCCGACTGTACACTAGACTACGGGAAAAGTGAAGGTGAAGATGAAGCAAGAACAGCAGTGATAAAGAACAGAGGTTCAAGCTTATCACACTCACATGTCGTATGTAGCTGCTTTGTGGTTTTTATTGAATAAATGTTGTTGTTTTTACCAGAACAAAAGGTAAAATGTGCGTGCAATACGGTACTGAAAGAAAAGTTCTTTGGGGGTAGCATTCATTAACTTACTGGAGGAACAAAAAACAAAACAAACAAAAACACTGGTATAAAAACAAGGGCAAGAGGACAAAATGTAGTATAAGTAGTGTTTAAAAATCCGCATTTTATAATTATTATCCCATTGATAACAGTTACGTTACAGTCTCTTCAAAAAGACATGCACGGTTTTACTGAATAATGCACTTTTGATAATCATCATATCTTTGTTCAGCAGTCACTATATGCTCTTAATGTTTTAGTTAATTCATGTCTATCTTTAAACCTAGCAAAACAACTTCGTCTCTTTGTTTGATGTGAGATACTTGATTTGGTATTAATTGCCTATAGTTCCTCTCCAGCAACATTTCATAAAAATCAAAGTCAGCATACGCCACACCGCTGATTGTCTGATTCCAGAAGATATGCGTCACAATGCGACGCAATATAACAGACCGCAACATAAAGTAAACAACCGAAATTTACTAGTATTTTTTTATCTACACTTTTTAAAATTTTACAGTAAGATTGTGATCAAAAGCAAAATAACATACCCTCATATCAACACATATGTGACACTCCACCGCATAATAAGTCACATTGCACCAGAGGTAAATTGTTAGTTGTTAACAGGTTATTAATCTGCAATAAATAAGCCATTCGATGCAAAAAACAGATTGTAAATCGGACACGTCTTTGACAAGTTATTACAAATTGAAAAGGTAGACTGCAGAAAGTGGCAACATAAGAAATTAACAATTTACACTGTAATTAGGTGGTCAGAATGAGGGCTTGGATGTTTTTAAATGAGTGTTTAGAGCACATGGAAACGAAATAATGCCTTGATACTTCTTTACAAGGTAGTAAAATGGCTTTAGTTTTACAATCAAATAGAACACATGGAAACAAAATTATGCCTTGACACTTCTTTACAAGGTAGTAAAATGGCTTTAGTTTTACAATCAAATAGAACACATGGAAACAAAATTATGCCTTGACACTTCTTTACAAGGTAGAAAAATGGCTTTAGTTTTACAATCAATCACAATCTCAAAATCGACAACCTGACCCCCCCCCCCCCCCCCCCCCCCCCCCCCCCCCCCCCCCCCCCCCCCCCACCTGCTTAAAATGGCTCCTAGCGGGAAAAGTGGGTGAGGTGCAAAACGACTCATTTCGTGGTGGAGCGTCACATGTTATTATCTCCAGATCAATATCAACAAGAACTAACCACCACGTCTCTGTCATCCTGGCTTACACTTACACTCACAGATCCCTAGCTGAGTGAGTCATCCATGTCCGATCCCCCTTCACAATAAACCAGTCAGGTCTTTTGACATGTCCCCTTGTGGAGTGGAGTCAGCGCGTACAGAGCATCTGTTTCCTTCCCAGCCCTGATCTCATGGGCAGCATCTCACAGGACTTCTTCACCCAAAAGGTGAAGCCTGCGCTTGGCTATTTCGATCTTTTGTCCGGGTTGTGAAGATGCTAATAACGTAGATTCTTATGAACGCCGAACAGTCTGAGCAAAAACAAGAAAAAAGACCCAACAAATGCTTAATCTCTTTTTGATGTAGGTAAATTGCCAGGGCTTATATGTTAAGAAAAAAGCCATCATACTCGGGGATGCTATGTTATGGTTTGTGTGTGTGTGTGTGTGTGTGTTGTGTGTGTGTGTGTTCGTGTGTGTGTGTATGTGTGTGTGTGTGTGTGTGTGTTCGTGTGTGTGTGTGTATGTGTGTGTGTGTGTGTGTGTGTTTGTGTGTGTGTGTGTGTGTGTGTGCGCGCGCGTGTGTGTGTGTGTGTGTGTGTTTCTTTTTTTTCTTCTTTTTTTTTTTTTTTACTTATCCTTGGCATGCTTATTTCATTTCAACTGTTACTTTCTTTATAGAACAAAACAAAAAAAATCCCCAGCTCTGAAGTTGCAGCGTGGCTACCTGTACATCAAACCACTTTAAAAGAAAACCTTACACACGGCATTCTAAGCTAAAGCTGTAGTTTATAGAGCACGAGTGATTCCCAGATGAGATCAAAGCGACAGAGTGCACACTCCCGGGTCATCCCAGTGTGCAGAGGATGGAGAACGCTCAACATCCACATCAAACACAATGAACGTCACAGGCAACATATTGCACAGGGAGAGAAAGAAGGAGACATAGAGGAAGAAAGAGAGGAACAGAAACAAAAAAAGCAGAAAAAAGCGAAACACACATAGGAAAAGAAAGACCGACAGTAAAAGAGGGTAGGACGAAATTGAATGAGAGTAAAGAAAAGTCTGGGCGAGAACAGGATCAATATTAGAAAAATACAACAACAAAAAACGATGAAAAGAAGAAAAAAAGCATTCTCGCATATCGACAGGCAAACAGGCAGACAGACAGTACGAAAGAAAGAACGAACGAAGGAAAGAAAGAAAGAAAGACAGAAGGAAGGAAAGAAAGAAAAAAGAAAGAAAGCAAGCAAGAAAGAAAAAAAGAGACTCAGGCAGACAGACAGACAGAACGGAAGCAAGCAAGAAAGAAAGAAACGGAAGGAAGGAAGAGAGAAAGAAAGAAAGAAAGAAAGACAGAAAGATTGAAAGATAGAAAGAAAGAAAAAAAGAAAGAAAGAAAAAAGACTCAGGCAGACAGACAGACAGAAAGCAAGAAAGAACGAATGAAAGAAACGGAAGAAAGAAAGAAAGAAAGACCCAGGCAGGCAGGCAGACAGACAGACAGACGGACAGACAGACAGACAGTCAGTCAGAAAGGAAGCAAGAAAGAAAAAAAAAGAAAGAAACGGAAGGAAGGAACAGATAAACAAAGAAAGAAACAAAGAAAGAAAGAACAAAAGAAAGCACAAAACAAGGAAATATGAAAAAAACACCCACAAAAGCAAACACAAATATATAAAGAAGGAAGTACAAATGCATGAAGTAAAAGAAATCAAGGAGTATAAACACTCGACTCCCGTACAAGGATGTACAGGTGCCATCTGTATTATAAGATTGTGCTGAAGAATTTCCTTCGTCAAGAAATGTTTTCTTTCTTCAAAGATTTTAATTACTGGCACGTATATTAGGCACGTATTATTGGCACGTATTATTATACGAAGGATTGCAAAGAGTGGAGGAAGCTGGTTGCAACATTTTCTGTGGTGGTCCTCAGGGATACAGGACTACGAGATAGGTGACGTGAGATGATAGTACAAGCTGGCCGATGAAACAAGTTCTAAAGATATATCACAAGGTCATATACCATATCCCAAAGACTATCTCGTTCAAAACACCGCAGAATCATCAGAAACAAGCAGAGAAAACAAAGCCAGTGGATCGGTGGTCTAGAGGTAACGCACCTGCCTAGAAAGTCCGGCTCGGAAGCGTGCGGTGGTTTGATCCCCGTTTGGGCCCCAAACTTTCCCCTCACCCATTAAACCATGAGAGGCGGTCTGAGTGCTATTTTTTTTGGATGAGACGATAGACCGAGGTCCCGTGTTCTACACAATTTTTTTTTAGCGCACGTAAAAGAGCCTACGGCAACAAGAGAGTAGTTGTCCCTGGAAAAATTATGTAGAAAAATCCACTCTGAGAGTGAAAACAAATATAGCTGCAGGCAGAAAAAGAAAAAAATGGTGGCGCTGCTCTTGCGGCGACGCGCTCTTCCTGGGTAGAGCAGCTCGAATTTCTCCCAGAGAAATCTTTTTGATTTAAAGTGATATGGATTTTTTAAGTAGAAATAAATAAAAACAAAAACAACTACTCTGTATTATAGATTAAAAAAAAGAAATAAACAAGCAACTCAGCACCCCATCATTTGTGTTTTTGTTCCTCCACTAAAACTCAGAGATTCGCCAACAGTGAGATTCTGCGCAGGCTACCGCTTGCAAACTATTTGGGTAGCCGCATTCCGTTTTTTGATAATAAAAGTCTCACCACTATACCAGTGTGCAACCCGATCCCCCCTCCCCCTAATGTTGTCATCCATTCCTACCGGCACAAAATGGCCTACTCCTCCGAACTGTGGTATGGGTTGTAGCGTGTGGGCAAGATGTCCTGCGTGTGTTTGTGTACACAAGTTGCTGGTTTGTGGTCTCATCTCATGGACTTTGGGAAGAGTGGGGCTGTTGGTGTTGTTGTTAATGCCAAGGGAAACTTTCCTTGGGTGAGTGTCTCGATAGTGGCTGGATCCGCTCCTTCACATCACGAGCTCAATGCTCTATTCACTAGGCAACCCCTTCCCCCCCCCCTAAATGAATGAAGGAATAACTGGATAAATAACTAGCTACATGAATACATGAACAATTGGATAAGTAATCGAATACATAAATTAAACGAAAAGATAGAAATTAATAAAAGCAATCGCACAATTGATCAATAAATTGATATAAATGAATAAGCACACATATGAATACACTAATTAATAAATAAGTACATAAATACAAAGATGAATAGATATAAAAAACGAATGAACAAACGAACGAATGAAAGGTTGAATGAATGAATGGATAAATGAATGGATGGATGAATGAATGAATGAAAGAATGAATGAACGAATGAATTAATGAATGAATAAAACGAATGGACGAACGAACGAATGAATGAATGAATCAATCAATCAATAAACGAATGAATGAATGAACGAGCGAATGAATGTACAAACGAATGGACGAACGAACGAGTGCATGAATGAATGAATGAATGAACGAATAAACGAATGAATGAATGAATGAATGAATGAACGAGCGAATGAATGAACAAACGAATAGACGAACGAACGAATGAATGAACGGCAGAGAGTATGGGATACTCAGACTAGCCGTGCACTTATAATTGCGGGCAGGGGAGAGAAGCCCCAGCAACTCATCTTCAGCGTGGATCAATGGCACTCAAAGCTGGCCGTCATTCGCTTGTCATCATTCACGCTCACAGATTCTATGGCGGCGTGAATCACCCCTTCCCAATCTCCGCCAAGAATGGACCAGGGAGCCAGCCAGGCCTTTTCACACCCTTTCCCCCGCATGCCCTCAGTGGACTACTGCATTAAAACATCTGCTGTCATCCCAGTCTTCCTTTTTTCTCCTTTCCTTCTTTTTTCCACTTCTATTTCTTTTTCTTTCTGTGGCCGTCCTGTCCTGTCCTGTCCTGCTGTTTTCGCACAGCTCATTTCAGTTGCTTAGCCCCAGCCATGCCTAGATTCGTTATATCGAATCTTCGGGGTCAGATGTTCACAGCAAGTCCATCAATATGTCAGGCTGCCATGGGGCCACCAGCCATAGAGGCCCGGCACCGCTTCTGGATCACTGTGGTGGTGTTCAATAGTGCCTGTTTCTGAGCTAAGATACGCAGAACTCTACCTGCTAAACCCTTTACTGACGACAGTTATAGCTCAGTTGCGGAAGCAGACTCAGTGAGACACCCACCCAGGGTAGAAACTGTCACATCATCCCTCCTGCAACTGTTACAGTCATGTGAACCCCCAGCCTCGAAGGCTTTGGACTAAACGCATCACAGGCACATAAGTATGTGGGGAGACCAAAGGTGAGGTCACTATTATACAGGAACAACCAGACCTACCGAATCCATAAGCATTATATTTTATTGCATGAATGGCAGTAGGGATTGGTATGATGCTGTCCTACTGCTGTGGAAGTGCTCGTAGTTTGAGAATATATGAATTGACGATCATTATTATTATAATTATCCTAGCGTCAACCAGGCCCGAGAAATGCAGATACCTGCAGTGTTAGGAATTTGAGCAACACTCTCAAAAGCGCATCCGCAAAGTGAATGAAGCTCGACTGTAGGGTCCCAGTCTTCTTAATGAGCTCATAGCATACTTACTCCGAGTACAAGGCGGCCGGAGTCCGAAAAAGTCCCTATGACCCTTATAGGATTTGAACCTGCAACCATCTGCTCCCTAAAGCAAGACTTTGACCACTGCGCCATGGGGGCCGGTGTCACCCCATCCCTGATGTTTTGACCCCAGAAAGATTGGTGGCCAACGCAGAAGAAAGTGTATTGGATACCGGGCTTTGTTGAAGATGCGACGAACATTAAAAGACAACATCTTTTTTTGAACGTTACTTTACAGAGAAAACATCTAAAGAGCGGAGAGAGAGAGAGAGAGAGAGAGAGAGAGAGAGAGGAGAGAGAGAGAGAGAGAGAGAGAGAGAGAGAGAGGGAGAGAGAGGGAAGGGGGAAATACAAATAAAATACAAAAATGGAAGAAAGAAAGAAAAAAACGATAAAGGCATGCACGATGTAAAAGAGAGCAACAAAAATAGACCTACCGACACAAAATATTAAAAAACAATACGAAAATAATATAGAAAGTTATAACGACAGAAAAAAACAAAACAAAAATGAAGCAAGATTGAAACAATGATAGAAAAAGAAGGAAGGAAAGATGGATGGACGAAAGAAGAAAACAATAATAGAAAGGGGAAAGCAGAGAAGAAAAGGAAGAAAAAGAAAGAAATGGTAGAAAGACAGAGAGGAAGAAAGCGAAACAGATTGCCATCCATTACAAGGTTCACGTGTCACATAAATATTTGCAGTTAGTACACGCTTCAGCATACACTTGTTGTTTCTTTAATATTATTTTTATAGATGATTATATAGAATATTCAATGCTTATGGTTAACCTGTACTTAAAAACTGTGCATTTCTGATAATTGTGAAGAAAACAATCCCAGCAACAGACGCCGTTTTCTATAAAAAATACCGACCTCAAACACAACCTTTAAAGAAAAACATTTAAACTGAGTAACTATATAAACGAGCAGATGATTCAATACGGCTACAAATCTACAAACACAAAAATGGACTGAAGCATTATATAGAAAAAAATCAATCAGTCCAAAAGTTAATTAACTAGGCCAATAACTAACTAATCAAGTCAATATACGTGTGCACTAAATAGCAGCAATACGTCTGCGATAACGGAACAATGACAAGGAAAAAAAATCACAACAAACCCATCATCGCAGTAGATCACTGACACTCAAGAACAGCCTGTCGTGTTCTTGTCATAGATTACACTCCCAGATTTCCCAGATAGCAGAGTGAATCATCATCCCTCTCCCCTCTTCGTCAAGAATGGGCAAGGCAGATCTTTTTTACGTGCCACAATTGCAGCCACCACCCCACCCCTCCCAACCCCCATCCTCCACCCCACCCCCATACGCCCCCATCCCCCAAATCGGTGCGATAGTGCATTAAAACATCTGCTGCCATTCTATTGCTGACCATTTGACCCCGGCAGGGATGATGTGGCCCACACAGAAGAATAAATAATTATATGTAGGAAAACAGACGTGTTTTTTTTGGTGTGTTTTTTTATAAGCTGGGGTGGACAGTTTGGAGGAAGGTTCTTATGAACAAGAGAAAGAAACGAAGTTATGAACATATACAATAACAAAACTATAGAGGAAGAAGGTAAGATGAGAAGAAAGAAGCAAGAAAACAACAAGAAACGGAAATGAAGAAATTTAATTTTTAAAAACATAAAAGAAAGAAAAACAGGAATAAACGAAAGAAATAAGAGGAAAAGAGAACAAACGAAAAAAACACACACTCACTTACACACACACACACACACGCACGCACGCACGCACGCACGCACACACACACACACACACTCACTCACTCACTCACTCAGTCACACACACGCGCACGCACGCAAACACATACACACACATACACACGCATACTGTTTCTACATGGCACCTTTCACTCCTTTTAAAGACTCTTGAAGTGCGTGGAGTCGGCACTGACGTTAACTCCAGGTAGAATAAAAAAAACCCGTCATGGAACAGTTGTCTCAATGGGCTCGAACCCAGGCCATCAGATTGTGAGCCTGGTGCTCTATCCACTACGGTAATCTACCCCATTTTTGTACCTGATGTGTCTGTGTTGTTGACATGTAACTTTTTAGCGTGCGATACTAAGTATTTGAGGCCGCACGGATACCTAGCGTTATTACTGCTTTATTTATCAGACAAGCACCCAGACAGCGACGGTTGAGAATAGAAAGTTAGACCCTGAATCAGGAAAAAAAATGGAAAACAACAACGAAGAATATACTGCTAAAGTATACGACCTGTGTGAGTGTGTGTGTGCTTTTGAAAAAAAACATGTGACTTTTGAAATTTTATTTCATAGATTTTGTCTGCAGCGCATCCTGCTTGTAAATATCTGTTTGTTTAAACTATTGATTATTTTTCATTGATTGCATGACTGTGCAAGATTAGGTTGAATGCATGCGCTTTGATTTGTCTTTGCAAGATATAGCGGTATATAAGTTCCATTTATTATTATTATTTTTTTTTTTATTTAAAAAAAAAATTTAATTATTTTTTTAAATTATTATTATCATTATCATTAAGAGTCACTCATCCTTCTTCTCTCGTTCACTTTATTGATACCGTCAGATGTGTTTTGGGAGAAATAAAGGCATGTCCTTTTCAGCTCCTCTCGTGGGCCGTACAGCTTGGTTTGCAGGGTTATCTCCGTCGACCACACCATCTTCCTCGGTTCATTGTTTCGAGAGGCTTTTGAGCCATGTGGATTTTATCTTCCTTCGTACTTCTTCCTTATCTTCCTTCCTTCCTTCCTCCCTTCCTTCCTTCTTCCTTCCTTCTCCCTTCCTTCCTTCTTTCCTTTCTTCCTTCCTTCCTTCCTTCCTCCTTCCTTCATTCCTTCTTCCTTCCTTTTTCCTTCCCCCCTTCCTTCCTCTCTTCCTTCATTCCTCCCTTCCTTTCTTCCTTCTTCTTCCTTCCTTCCTCCCTTCCTTCATTCCTTCCTTTCTTCCTTTCTTCCTTCCTTCCTTCCTTTCTTTCTTTCTTTCTTTCTTCCTCCCTTCCTTCCTTCCTTTCTTTGGTCCTGGATAGTGCTGTTAGAATAGACTTTGTTAGCCTTTATTCCCTCTATAAAAAAGACAACATTAAACTATGTTGCTGTTAGCGAAATATTACATCTATAGCATTTACGCTACCTGCTCATGTAATGGTCGGTTAATGGCTGACATGTCTGTTAGAAGTAGATTCAAACAAACAAACAAAATAAAATAAAATAAAGAAACCATTTCGGTAGCCATTGATTCATCTTTCCGGTGTTGATTTGAAAAGTACGCATGTTCTGTATCTATGTATGTCTCTGTGTCTGTCTGTTAATATAGTTATGCGTCTGTCTGTTTACCTGTGTGCCTGTATGTTTATCTGCGTGTCTGTTTATCTGTGTGTCTATCTGTTTCTATGTGCGTCTGCCTGCTTTTTTGTTATTTGACTGTTCTCTTTCCGTTAGTCTGTCCATTGTTGTTTTTGTTTTATCGTTCTCTGGATCCATGTACATTTCTGTCTGTGTTTTTGTCTGTCTTTCTGTCGGCCTGGTGCCTGTCTGTTTGTTTGTCTGCCATTCCGTTTTGGTCTCTCTGTGTTTGTCAGTGTTTATTTCTCTGTGTCATTGTCTGTCTGCCTGCCTGTCTTTCTGTCTATGTTTGTTTCCCTGTGTGTCTGTCATCCTGTCTGCCTTCCTGTCTGTCTGTCTGTCTGTCTCACTGCCTCTGTCTCTGTTTCTCTCTGTCTCTGTCGCTCTCTATATGTCTCTCTCTCTCTGCCCCTAATTTACCTCTGTTTTTGAGAGAAAGAATTTTTTTACGCGCATAAAAAAGTGATGCGAGTGAATACTTCGTTTCATCAATGGCTTATGTAGTAGGGGGCGGGATAGCTCAGTGGTCAGAGCACTCGCTTTCCCCAAGCTAAGGTTAAGCAGCATCGAGCGTGGTTACCACTTGGATGGGTGACCGTTTGCGCGCCTTGGCTTCAGTACAGTTCCCCAGTTCACCCAGCTGTAAATGGGTACCTGTCCTCTTTAGGGTCAGGGAAGGTAAAGCAGCGAGGTAGAGAAGATAGGCGCCGCCCTCAATATTCTGGCCCCTTGAGAAAGTTTCAGATGTTTCACTTCCCTACGACCACATAGGTTATGAGACAACTTTACCTTTACTTTTTTTAAAATTTAGTAACACGTAGACAAAATACCCAAACAAGCAAATTAGACACCGGAAATCTGGGCATTAAATCAGAGTAACTACACAAAAATAACATAACAAACCGATCATTGTATCTCCAGACTGTTGACCGGCTAAAATGGACTTGCTTTCTGTTGGGTAGTGCAATAAGAATAAGCCTTGTTAGTCGCCCTAATCGGGGGTTTTGTTGTTGTTTTTTCAAATGAAGAAAGTACTCGGTAAAGTATGTTGCTGATAACAGAATGTTGCCCTGCTAGGCTTTGAAGCTGACTGCCCGTGTTCTGCTCAGTTAATAGTCTCCGGTAGTCTCTGAGAGGAAGATTAAAAGGCAGTAGGATATAGCAGTAGGGTGATTAGTACTCTTGTCAGGGTTAGTTTCGGAATAATGATTTTATGTGTGTGTTGTTGTTTTTTTGGGCGGAGGGGTTGGGGTGGGGTGGGAGGGGGGGGGGGGGTGAGAGCTAGCTGTTTTTGCTGTATGTCTTTCTGGTTGTCTGTTTGTCTGGGTTGCCGGCTGGTTTTTTGTCTTTGTCTGTGTCTGTCTGCATGTTTGTATGGTGTGTGTGTGTGTGTGTGTGTGTGTGTGTGTCTCCACATCTCTTTTTCTCCCTCACTCCCTCTGTGTGTGTGTGTGTGTGTGTGTGTGTGTGGTGTGTGTGTGTCTTTCAGTCGGTATCTTCCATGCATCCTTTTTCTTATCCTCGAACAAAAAAGAATAACTAAGAAGGTCTGTGCTACTTTGGATCTTTCTATATCAATGCTTTTCTGTCTGTCTTCCTGCCTCTCCCACTGTCTGTCAGTCCGTCTCGTTGTAGTGCTTTTTTATCTGTTTGTCTGTCTGTCTCCCTGTCTGTCTGCCTCTCCCACTGTCTGTCAGTCCGTCTCATTCTAGTGTTGTTGTTTTTTTTTTAATCTGTTTGTCTGTCTATCTCCCTGTCTGTCTGTCTGTCTATCCCTTTCTTTCTAACTTTTTTATCTCTCAGTCTTCCTGTACCTTGACATATCACGTTGACTCGGATATTTGTTGGTAACTGTACATACGTAGAGAACATGTTTACGAGCCATTTTATCGCCAAAAAAAGCACACGGAGTGAACAAATACCGGATGATTAAAAAAATGGCCTGAAATAGTGTCCAAGAAACGGCCTTTGATCTCAACTCCCGCTGGTCAGTGAACTCTTTACCTGGACTCGCTGCTGGTGATGGAGAGTACTGCTATGATTGAGGTCGTTACCTGTAGTCTTTGTTTCTACCACCCAAGCCACGCTACCAGCAGTGCTGTGCGTATCACTCTAGAAGCTGGAGTTTACTATCCGAGTGTTGGGCATAGAAAAAGGGCAAGAGAATGTAGAGAAGAACAAAAGAGAGGAAGTAGATAAATTCAGGTAGGCTATGAGAGTAGTAGTTTCGCTTGGTTATGTGTTTGTGTGTGTGTGTGTTTTGTTGTGTGTGTTTTGTTGTGTGTGTGTTGTGTGTGTGTGTGTGTGTGTGTGTGTGTGTGTTGTGTGTGTGTGTGTGTGTGTGTGTTGTGTGTGTGTTATGTGGTGGGTGGTGGTTGTGTGTGTGTTGTGTGTGTGTTGTGTGTGTGTGTGTGTGTGTGTGTGTGTGTGTTATGTGGGGGGTGGGTGGTTGTGTGTGTGTGTGTTGTGTGTGTGTGTGTGTGTGTGTGTGTGTGTGTTTTCCTAGGGGTTTAAAGTTTACGCTTTTTCTGTCTCTGCCTCTGTGTCTCCCTTTCTGTATCCTATCTCTCTGTATATACCTGCTATTTTGTCTGTCTGTCTGTCTGTCTGTCTGTCTGTCTGTCTGTCTGTCTGTCTGTCTGTCTGTCTCTCTCTCTCTCTCTCTCTCTCTCTCTCTCTCTCTCTCTCTCTTCTCTCTCTCTCTCACTCTATCTATCTGATTTTTCCCTCCAGGATTTTACTCTTATTCCCTCCCTCTCTTTCTCTCTGTTGCTGTCTGTCTCACTGTGTGTGTTTTATTTATTTATTTATTTAGGTGTTTTTTATATCGAGGATAATGGAATAAGCGCTTATGTGCTTTTTTACATCCAGTCCCCGTGTGCATGCGGTTTTGCAAATTGTGTCATCTGTTTGTGTGAATGCGTGTGTGTGTGTGTGTGTGTGTGCGTGTGTGTGCGCGCATGCGCGCGAGCGTGTGTATATGTATGCCTTGCACGCCCACGTGCACGCAAAATGAACATGCGGACCTGCTTGACCGTGTACGTATACATCCGCCGCCTATGCACAAGTAAGCCACTACACTACACACACACACACACACACACACACACACACACACACCACACACACACACACCACACACACACACACACACACACACACACACACACACACACACACAACACACACAACACAGTCCTTCAGATGAGACTATAAAACGAGGCCCCTAGTTTGAGCACATGCAGACCATCTTGCGCGCACGTTAAATCCTGTTCCGCTTTTCGGAAGAGTAGGCCATTGTGTGCCGGTGGAAACAGATGACAACATTTACAAAACCGCATACACACGGGGACTGGTTGTAAAAAAGCACACGAGTGCTTATTCCATTAGCCTCGATATAAACTAATAAATCAAAGAATAAATATCAAAAAAGTAAACTCACACACACACACACACACACACACACACACACACACACACACACACACACACACACACACACACACACACACACACACACACACACACACACACACACACACGGACACAGAGGTACCTAGAGCTACACAGAGGTACCTAGAGCTAGGCTTCCCAGGTTTGCAGCACTGGACCGTTTACTAAACACCATTTCCTTACGTCTGTGACAAACCAGGCAGACGACCTGATCTACTCTGCTGTCTTGAAGCGAACACTCGGCTGATCGATGACCGAAGGTAATTGTCTCTCTGCTGCCACGGACTGTGGGGGAAATAGCAGAACAAGAGTGGCACAAGGAAGAAAGGAAGGAAGGAAGGAAGGTAGGAAGGAAGAAACTCGTGTTGTCTGTTTGTCTGTCAGTCTGCTAGCTACTGTGAACAAAGTCGGGTTTTTTTCTATGTTTTGTTTTTAATTTTAGGTGCAGCCAATTTCCTCTTCTCAAGAAGAACGGTAACAGACAGAAATGTCGTTGATGTGCATGTCGGGCGTTCCTCAGAGAAGCAAACTTTAGGATCACTCGGATTATCCCTCGTGTGTGGACCATTTTATTTTATACCACTTAAAGTCACGGCAGATTTTTTATTCTGCATGGATTTCGGGCTGCTCTTCCCGAGGAAAGCGTATCGCCCCGAGAGCAGTGCCACCCGCTATTTTTCTTTTCTTTTCCTGTCTGCAGCTGTACTTCTTCTCTATTAGAGTGACTTTTTTTCTACAGAATTTTGCCAGGTACAACTCTCTTGTTCCTGTTGTTTTTGTTTTACGCGCGCTAAAGAAATGTGTAACACACAGGAGCTCGATTTATCGTCTTATCCGAAAGACTAGCGCCCAGACCACCAAATCATGGTCTTATAGATTGGGGATAAGTTTTAGGCACAAACGGGATCAAACTAACGTACACCTCTGACTCAGATTTTTCGCTTTCTAGGCAAGCACGTTACCTCTAAACCAGCAATCCACCTGGGCTCACTTCGAATATCTATTGTGTGTTAGTTATTGCACAGACCAAAATATTGTAAGGCGATAAGCTCACGCTTAAATCAAAAGTTCGCCTATATTGTATTGTAATATATTGTGTTGTAATGTATCGCATTGTATTGTATTGTATTGTATCCCACTTAAAGTCACAACATATTTCTCTCTATATATATACAGAGAGAGAGATATATAAATAAACAGATAGATAGATAGATAAACAGATAGATGGATATATAAACAGATAGATAGACAGATAGATAGATAGACAGATAGATAGATAAACAGATAGATGAATATATAAACAGATAGATAGACAGATAGATAGATAGATAGATAGATAGATAGATAGATAGACAGACAGATAGATAGATAGATAGATAGAGAGATAGAGAGATAGATAGATAAATGATAGATAGATAGATAGACAGATAGATAGACAGATAGATAGACAGACAGACAGATAGACAGATAGATAGTTAGGCAGATAGATAGATAGGTAGATAGATAGATCTTTCTAGGAAGGGGGTTTACCTCTAGACCAACGATCCACAGCATTATATCGGCCTGCCGGCAGTGGAGGCAGCCAGATTGGTCATTCCCCTAATCTGTGTCCAGAGAAGCAGACGGGTGCTGGTTGGTATCCAGAAGCAAACACAGAGCTGAAGGATCATGGACAGCTTCCCTGATGAAGATGCTGGACGTAACCAGAAACGGGTGTGGCAGAAGGACTATGATAGTCTGCTGATCATTAACAACAACAATCGCAACTGCAACGAAACAACAACGACAACGACAACAAAAATTACACTACTACTACTACTACTACTACTACTACTACTACTACTACTACTACTACTACTACTACTACTACTACTACTACTACTGGAATTCATATAACGCTATAATTTGTAAAAACAAATCCCCACGCTGATAATCCACTTTGCAGAAATACTACCAAATTTCTTTTTTCTCTGCCCGTGTCCTATTTTCCATTCAATGTTAATCTCAGCTCGTTTATTTCGATGATTATGCATAACTGCTTGTATGCCTGCTTACAATGTGCATGGTCTCCCATGTGCAAGGTCTCGTAAATTTTGTCGTCTGTTCCCACCTCGTACAATGGGCTACTCTTCCTGAAGGCGGAACGGTTTGAACATATGGATGAAATGTTATATGCGCATTGGCACACACAAACTAGGTCTGTATTCGTCTTCTTCTTCGTCGTCAAACGCTCAAAGAGCACCTGTTGTTGTCAGACTCATGAGCAAAAATGAGTTGCGCAGCTGTTAAGCGCCTGACAAATCAGGCCCTGCGCATCCGACGTCAGCATGGGACTTTTGGGTGATGGAGTCAGCACTGATGCTAACTCGGGGAAACATGTTCTTTAACTGGTTTCTCAGTGGTGGTTCAAATCTGGGGTAAAACACGGGCCATCAGATCAGTGCTTTAACCGCCAGGCTATTCCGTTTTCTGATGCTTTGTGTGTTGTGTGTGTGTGTGTGTGTGTGTGTGTGTGTGTGGTGTGTGTGTGTGTGTGTGTGTGTGTGTGAGTGTGTGTGTGAGAGAGTGCGTGCGTGCGTAAGCGTGTGTGTGTGTGTGTGTGAGAGGATGGGGTATGGTGTGTGTGTGTGTTAGTGTGTTAGTGTGTGTGTGTGTGTGTGTGTGTGTGTGTGTGTGTGTGTGTGTGTGAGTGTGTGTGTGAGAGGTGCGTGCGTGTAAGCGTGTGTTGTGTTTTTGTTGTTGTGTGTTTGAGGAAGAGAGAGTGCACTTGTGTTGTGTGTTATATGTGTTTGAGTGTTGTGTGTTTGTGTCGTTTTGTTGGTGATTCGGTGTACGTGTGCGCGCGCGCGGCGCGCACGTGTGCGATGTTTATTTCCATTTTTATTTTTATTTTTTCTTTATTGAGATAACAGAAAGTGCACTTTTTGTCTCGCTTTTCTAAAATTAATCCCGAGTGTTTGCAGTTTTGTCAAGTTTGTCATCCGTTTCCACTGGCACACATTGGCCTACATTTCCGAAAAGCGGAACAGGTTTTAACGTGTGCGCAAGATGATCTGCGTGCGTTCACACACGTGACCTCGATTTATAGTCTCATCCGAAGGACTTTTAGGACTTGTGTGTATATGTGTGTCGAAGTCAAAGTCAAAGTCAAACTTTTATTTTCAGATGGTACATTGAATAAGCAGTGCATTTGCTTTTTTTCATCAAGCCATCTATCTAAAGAATTAAAAAAAAGCGATAAAAAGTTGCCTGTGTGTGTGTGTGGGTGGGTGGGGGTGCGTGCGTGCATGCGTGCAGGTGTGCGCGTGTGTGTGTGTGTGTGTCTTCTGTGCATTATGCCAGTCTGTGTGTGCCTGTGTGTGCCCATGTTTGTATCTATGCATACATGCACACTAGTGCACATCATACCGAAGGCTAGTTATAACAAACACACATGAACTGAAACAACCCCGGGACGTTTACCTTTCACTAAGGAACATACTGATGACTTACTACACATGCCACATCGTTCAAACACTTTTCCTTTAAATCAGTCATTTATTCTTCCCAAAAAAAAAGGGAGGGGAACAAGCGAGACAATTGGTGGGATGGGGTGTGGGAGGAGAGGAGTGCGGGCGGGGGGTGGGGGGTGGTGGTGGTGGATTGATAATCATTCCGATCAGAAACACCATCAGAGCCCACAGAACTGGGAACGCTTTGCTTCCAGTGGAAGAGTGAGCCGCTTGCCCTTAGACTGAAATTGCCTGTCATCTTCTTGTCACCTCCTTCACGTGTGCAGCAAGCTGAGTGAATCACCTCCCTTCCCCCCGTTTAAATCCTCCTCTGCCTGGCATCAGCGCCTGACGTGCCTGCCTGTCTGCCTGTCTGTTTGTCTGTTTATCTTTCTGTCTGTTTGTCTAGTTGTCTGTCTGTCTGTATGTCAGTCTGCAGTGCCCAATGGTACTGATGCTGGGCAATGAACCATCTGCTAAACTCTCACTGCTGTCACTGAAATTCCCAAATGGTTTGGTCGGTGGTGTGAATCCCATGGCTGTACTGATATGTGTTGATGGCGGAGCTTTTTTTTTGTAGGAATGCTACATATAGTGAGAGACAACAACAACAACAACAACATTCTTTGAAAATAGAAAAGCGCGCTCACACACACACGTGCATGCGCGCACGCACACATACACACGCGGTCATACACATACATGCATACGCACGGGGACTGGATGTAAAAACAACGACACACGAGTGCTTATACCATTATCTTCGAAATAACAGGGGTTTTTTTTAATGAATAAGTATGTGTGTGTAAATGTTTGTGTGGTTTTTTTAATGAATAAAAAAACACACAAACATTTTACACACATACTGTATGCGCATTCGCGGTCACGCAAACATGCGTCCATGAACACCACCAACCACAACACACACACACACACACACAACACACACACACCCCCACACACACACCGCACCATTCCACACACTGATTTGATGTGTGTGTGTGTGTGTGTGGACTGTGTGTGTTTATGTGTGTGTGTGTTGTTGTTGTTATTATTGTTGTTGTGTTATCGTTGTTGCTGTGTGTTGTTGTGTTATGTTGTTGTCGTTGTTGTTGTTGCTGTTGTTTGTGTGTGTTTCTGTTTTGTTTTCTATTTTTCTTTCTAGGTTTTTTCTTTCTTCCTTTTTTTTCTTTGTCCTTTATGTCTGCCTCTCTTTCTTTGTCTGTCTCGGAAAGCCTGTCTGTTCTCTTAGCTTTCTGTTGTCACCGTCATGTCTTTTCCCACTCTGCTTCTTTCCTTCTCTCTTTCTTCCAAAGTGTTTGTTTCTGCCTTTGTCTCCCCTTTGTCTGTCGGTCTATTGTCTGTCTGTATAAGTATCTATGTATCATTCTCTCCCACAAACGACCCCCTCTCTCCCTGTTTGTCTGCTTGTCTTTATGTCTGTCTGTCTTTGTCTTTGTCTCTGTCACTCTCACTGTCTCTGTCTCTCTGTTTCTCTTTCTCTGTGTCTCTCTCTGCCTCTCTGCCTCATTATCTCTCTCCCTCTGTCTCTCTCTCATTTGTCCTCTCTCTCTCATTTGTCCTTCCTCCCTTTCTCTCTCTCTCTCTCTCTCTCTTCTCTCTCT
>CM054144.1:11246873-11259373 GCA_028751875.1 Rapana venosa | reverse complement strand
CAGAAGACACCCTCCCCTGCTGTGACTGACTTGTCCCCTTTTGTGCCATGCACTTCCTCTGTACCACTGTCAGATGACAATCAGCAAGGTAAATCACAACTAAACATACCATCATGTGACACGGATAATCAGACAGTAACACTCAGTTCTGATATAGAAACAGTCTGTGACATTGATGAGGAAATGTGCAAGTAAGAGGGCTCCGATGATGGGTAGCATGGGGGTGGGAGTGTGTCAGACCTTGTGGGTAATCATTCTGATGTAGTCTGTGATGTAGATTGTAAAAATGATTCTGAACATTCAAAGAATGTTACTGAGTCTGAGAACACAGATGCAAAATCAGAATTGACTTACAGTAATGTCTTGAAATGCTTTGAACTGTTTAATGACAACATAAACAAACAAACGGATCAGGTCAGTCATGAGCTGAAAGAAATTGTAGCCGTTACCCAAACTTGTTCGAGGGGAACTTTTTTTGAAGATGGGTCGTAGCTGCTCTGTTGCTCACCCAGTCCATTGTGTATTTAAAGTATTAGTGAAAGCACTGAGACATTATAAAACATGTCTTTTTTCCATAATAAGGATGCCATGCCATGCTGATTATTTAAAATGTTTTGAAATGTTTCTTTTTACACTGCCCCCTCCCCACTGTCCCCATGTGAATGGGCTTAAAGGAGCCTACCACATTAAATCTTCTTCAAGTTTCAAGTTTCTGTGTGTGTGTGTGTGTGTGTGTGTGTGTGTGTGTGTGTGTGTGTGTGTGTGTGTGTGTGTGTGTGTGCGCGCGCGGGCGTGTGTGTGTGTGTTGTCTCTCAGGTTTTAAAAAAGTGTGTTTTTTGCTAAGACTCTGTATTTATGTTTTTTTTACTCATGTACTGTTCTTCTTCGTTCTTTTAATTTTTGCCCTTCGTGTTTTCCGACGAGCTCTGTTTATCAGTTTCTGTTTCTATCTTTGTCTCTGTCGGTCTCTGTCTACCTTTCTCTGTTTGTTTCTCTGTCTGTGTCTATGTTCTCTGTACAATCAGTCTTTACCTTTTTCATCTCTCTGTTTCTTTCTGGGTGTTTTTTCATTCTGTCTGTCTATGTGTGTCTGTATGTATCTCTCTGTCTGTCTCTTTCTCTACCTTTGTGTCTCTTTCGGTTCCCCCCCCCCCCCCTCTCTCTCTCAAAATGAGTGTTGATGGTGATCGTGTACTGTTTTGAGAATTATATATTTGATACTATCTCTGAAACACACACACACACAACACACGCACACGCAACACACACACACACACACACACACACACACACACACACACACACACACACACACACACACACACACACACACTCTGTCTCTCTGTCTTTGTCTCTCTCTCTCTCTCTCTCTCTCTCTCTCTCTCTCTCTCTCTCTCTCTCTCACCTGTTATCGTTTTGTTTATAGTTAAGTGTATTCTGATGAAGGATTCATACTTTATATTTTCAATACTTTATTGGGCTTGTCGACTGTACTTAAGTTTTAACGAGTGCCCTATTTCGATATCTTATTGTTATATGTAACAAGTGTATGTACCATTTGACAATGTGTAGATTTTTTATGACATATTAAGTTTGGTTGTTATTTTTCTTGGTTTTGTTGTTATTCTTTTTGTTGTTGTTTGTTTCTTTTTTCTTTTTTTCTTCTTTTAGTTGATTTGGTTTTTTTTCTTGTTCTTTTGTTTGTTTGTTTGTCTTCGTTGGGATTTTTTGGGGGTGAGGGTGATGGGGTTGGTATTTTTAGTTTTCTTTTATTTGTTTGATTGTTTTTGTTGTTTTTTGTGTTTTTTTGGGGGGCGTGTTTTGAAAAGGGTTATTTCCCTTTTGTTTCTACTGTGTGAGAGTATAAGTATTGGGTTATCATTGAGATGT
Organism: Rapana venosa; assembly: GCA_028751875.1. NCBI lineage: Eukaryota > Metazoa > Mollusca > Gastropoda > Neogastropoda > Muricidae > Rapana > Rapana venosa. Next base: position 11,257,483 of record CM054144.1, on the reverse strand, counting down.
ATCCCTACGGGCGGGGACTGGATGTAAAAAAGCACATGAGTGCTTATTCATTATCCTCGAAATAAAAGAATTTGTCATTGTCATTGTCTCTCTCTCCCCATCCCTCTCTCTCTCATTTGATGTCATATCAAGCCTCCTTTCTCTTAATTGCCTTCGTTCTCAGGATTGCATATCCTTTATTTTCGCTTGATATGTATGTCATATAACACCCATTCACCCACCCACACACACACACACCCTCACATACACGCACACAGCACGCATACACAGACATAGACACAGGCCACACACACACACACACAAGCATATACACGCACAAAGCACGCACACACAGACATAGACACAGACACACACACACACACACACACACACACACACACAAACACAATTACCATCTGAAAATAAAAGTTTGACTTTGACTTTGACACATTCACACACACATTCACACACAGGCTTGGTTAAAAAAAGCAAATGCATTGCTTATTCAATATACCATCTGGAAATACAAAATTGACTTGACTTGACTGGTCTTCACCTCACTTCACACACACATACAATCACATTCACACACACACACAACACATTTACACACACACACACACACACACGACACACACACACACCACACACACACACACACACACAACACACAAACACACACACACACACACACACACACATACAAACACACACTGGAGGGGGAGGCAGGAAAGAGGCACACTAATTATGCAAAGAAGTAAGAGTAATCTATACAAGCTAGTAAATAATCTACAAATTTTAAACAAGTGGAAAGGAGGAATTTTTTAAAATCTTTTTATTGTAGACCTGATAGCTTGATAGTGTGTCCCCCCCCCCCCCCCCTCTCTCTCTCTCTCTCTCTCTCCTCTCTCTTCCTCTCTCTCTCTCTCTCTCTCTCTCTCTCTCTCTCCCCTCCTCTCCTCTCCTCTTCTCTCCTCATGCCCTTTGTCTTGTCTAATTCAATACATTTTATCGTGGGTGTTGTTTTTATTGCAGTTAGAGATGATATTATTAGTACTATTATAAGCGATACTGTTTTAGTTTGATATTGTTTTAGTTTTATAGTCCAGTTGATTATGGGCGTTTGAATTTTGTATCGTATAGGGGTTCTACTTGTTTGAATAATTGTATTTTTTATTATTAATTTTCTATTTGATTGAATGTGTTTTCCCCCTTCCCCCTTGATACTCCTCCCCCCCCCCCCCTCCTTTCCAATGCCTTTCTGTTATCATCGTTATGTTGTTGTCTCATGGTGATGGGGATTATTTGTTATATTGTTGTCTCATGGTGATGGGTGATTGTTGTTATTATTGTATCTCTATTATAATAATCATTATTATTGTCTTATTTGACTTATCTTGCTTGTTTGATAGTTATTGTGTGAATATATCATTTTTAAAAGCGCTATTTGAAGAGTATGAGCGCATAAAAAGCACACGTTTGCTGGGTGGAGGAGGAGAGGAGAAAGGTCATTTAAGGCAATATTGTAAGTAATGACGCAACGAATGCCTAGTATTTTCTAACGTTTTGTTCTTGTACCTTTTTATTATCTAAAGTATAAACGTGTAAGAATGGATGAAACAGTAGGTGAAGTAATTTGTTTGTCCTGACGTTTTATGATTTTCTTTTTTTTAATTCTTAAAACATGTTTTATTTAAGTGTGTGTGTGGACGTGAGCGCGTATGCGCGCAGGTGTGTATGAGTATGTGTGTGCGTGTATATGTACTTGTGGTAATTTGTATTTTCAATGTATTACCTTATCGATTTTCCTTTTTTTACTGGTTTAATTTAATTATAAATGATGCAATAATGTAGTATTTTAGTATAATCATTAAGAAATTTGTTCTTAGATAGATGGCTTGATGAAAAAAGCAAATGCATTGCTTATTCAATGTACCATCTGGAAATAAAATTTTGACTTGACTTGACTTGACACCACCACAACACACACACACAACACACACACACACACACACACACACACACACACACACACACACACACAACACACACACACACACACACACATGAACATCGATGCTTTCATTTGTGTGATAGCAGCAACTAATGCCCACTGTTTTTTGTTGCTTCTTAACTTGTCTTACAAGGGAGGCAACAGGAAAACGGTGTAGGCGGCAATGGCAGTGGCTACCTAGTCACCCACCTGCCGCTCACGGGCCTATCTCTAGCAGCAGCAGCAGCAGCAGCAGCAGCAGCAGCAGAGTGGGGATCAGTGGTTTGCGGGTAACGCATCTGCCTAGAAAGCGAACAGTCTGGGTCAGAAATGTGCGATAGGAAATCAAATTCCGCCTTCTGGAAATCATGTGCTGAAAATGTCCCTTTTTCAATCAGTCTTTGTGTTGTCTTCGTCTTCGTTTGGGCCCGAAACTTTTCCCCGCAAGTACTAGACCATGAGTGGTTGTCTGGGTGCTTGTCTTTCGGATGAGACAATAAACGTTTCCGTGTGTTATAAATAGTCTTTTAGCGCACGTAAAAGAACCCTTGGAACAAGAGAGTTGTCAAAATTCTCTAGACAAATCCACTCTCGTAGGAAAATAGAGACAGTCGCAGACAGGGCAAGAAAAGAAAAAAAACAACATAAGTAATCGGAGGCGCTGCTCTTGTGGCGACGCTCTCTCCCCGTATAGAGCAGCCTGAACTTCACGCAGAGAAATCTGCGTTACTTAAAGTTGTATAGAGTTATAAAAAACAACAACAACCCCAAAACCCAATAAAGTAAAAATATATGTACACTAGCGTACTACAATGGCTTCAGTAAACTTTTCGGTATCTTTATCCTGGTACTTCTCTGTTGTATTATTGGTAGACTGTCCTCAATGGAAGGCAATTATATATATTTGAAGAATACCATTTTCTTGGGTGTTTTTGGTACCAGTTACGCAGGTAGCAATGCTAATTTCAAGACGCTCTGTGTTGGGGCGGATTGTGGGGATTATTGGAAGTGGGAGCGAAGAAGGCAAAGTGATGGGTATTGTAGACAGATTCACTTAGTCTGGCTTGTACCTGTCTTCTCTCTGTCTTTGGGGTGTAGCCTACTACAGTTAGGTTGTTGAAAATACTACTGCTGTCTATGGAACACCTCTCCCTCTGCCCACCCCACAGGGTTGCCAAGGTCTCTTTCTGTATGAATAGCAAGTCCATCTTCTGGAAATTCTGTGCTGAAAATGTCCCTTGTTCAATTTGTCTTTGTTTTCTCTGTGTCTTATTTTCTGCCTTGTGCATCCTCTCTCTTGCCCATCGTTAGCCTTCCTGGTCCACTCTCCTGACCTGTTCAAAGCAACTCTGACACATGTTTACCTGTCGTACATTATCATCTTTTTGTCGGCCATGTTTTCTTTTGGGGACCAGGTAGTAATGTCGTACATACCAGACTAGGCACTGGGCCTTCATGCTGCAGTGTTATTAATCCACATGGCAGCTTTTGGTGTTTTATACATCAGTATCATACATTGAAGTGCTTGTTATCTGTTGAAGTGGGGGTCGTTTATACTGATGTTAAAGATTAAGCGGAATGGATAACGTTCTCTGCATGTTCTGTTTTTATTGTTATTCAGTGGTGACATCATTAAGGTTACTTGATCAATCAATATATATTTATATTCACAGCGCTGTATATCTGAAGGGATTAAACAGCGTCAATGTTGATTTTGAACTTGATGTCAATGTTTCTGCCGTTGCGGAAAGTTGATCAGGTGATGATTATGGCCCCCGTGGCCAGTTGGGCTCTACACTACATGGAATTATATTATTTTTAAGCAATACTAATATTAAAAAAACAGCAGAAAATACAACTCTTTTATGGACTGCTAGATCGTTTTTTAATATAGCATTCGGTGTCAATTTTAAATGCTGACAAACAACTCATGGTGTTGGACAGTTATAATCATGCTTTAGAAATCACGGCTAGATCCATTGAGAGTTTTATAACGATTGTGTCTAGGCAAGGAACTTGTGAGTCAGAGCTCTAGGCATCTGATACCCCATCTTCCTATCAGCTCTGGCACTTTGCTTCCCTATCTCTCGCCTCCAGGGTTTGTGTCTTGTTAACACACCCTTGAAGACTGAGTGGTGCCAAGAAGCCACCATAAGTTGCATGGAAAGTGATTATCACAGATTTTTCAGCCAAACAGAAGACAGAGAACAGACAAGAATGGAAAACGCTCTCTCACGGCAACATGCAGACAATCATGCGATACAAAAGAAACAAAACATCTTACCACATAATAATAATAATAATAATAATAATAATAAATAATGATGATAATAATGATAATAATAATAATAACAATAATAACAATAATAATAACAATAACAATAACATCAACAATAATAAATGGACTTTATGTAGCGCTATATCTTGTTAAAAAAAAACCATTCAAAGCGCAAGACAAACGCACAAAACAGACAGGTTACAAAACAGGATCAGAACCGACAACAGAACCCCACACATTGGCTCCAACACACCCAGAGAAGCCCTCCCAGTGTGCGTCCTTTTGTCATCACAGCTCAGCGCTACCCATGCCTCACAGCGCCTTGCACTGGCACTGGCTCAACTGTGGACGGGAGACGGGCAGTCATGTGTCCATGCAGCCTGTGACTTTGATAACATCGCAACACACGGGTCTTTCAAGAAACGTCTCTTTTTGCATTTCCGCTAGTGACACTCAACCCTCATGCTTTGCTCAAGAAAAAAAACACCCAGAAACCTTTATAATCATCTGTCTGTCTGTCTGTCTGTCTGTCTGTGTGTCTGTCTGTGTGTGTGACTGTTGATGTGCCTGTGTTCGTCTTGTGCGTCTGTTCATTGGTCTGTCTCTGGTTCTATGTCTGTCTCATTTTTTTCCTTTTTTGCCTTTGTATCCCTCAGTGTCACTGTCTCTGTTTCTGTCTGTCTTCTGTCTGTCTGCCTGCCTGTCTGTCTTTCTGTCTGTCTGTCTGTCTGTCTGTCTGTCTGTCTGTCTCTCTCTCTCTCTCTCTCTCTCTCTCTCCTCTCTCTTTGTTATCTCTGTTTTTGTTTTTGTCTGTCTGTCTCTTTCTGTCTGTCTGTCTGTCTTGTCTGTCTGTCTTTCTCTCTCTCTCTCTCTCTCTATTTCACACACACACACACACACACACACACACACACCACACACCACCACACACACACACACACACACACACACACACACACACACACACAACACACACACACGCAGAGGGGTCACATAGTGCAGAAGGAAGCAACAAGAAGCTGATTTCTCCAGCAGCTTTGTTGGTTAAAAACTTCATGTTGTGCACGTCAGTTACTGGTCTTCCAGCGACTGTTGTCAAAGGCCTGGCTATCGCAGGAAAAGAGGAGAAGGTCGGTTTTGTTCTCAGACTGAAGATCACAAAGGTGTCCCATAACTAGTTAATAAGCGCTTTGATTTGCTGCTTTACAAGTTTCGGCGTTATACAAATTCCATACATCATCATCATCATCATCATCATCACCATCATCATCATCATCATCACCATCATCATCATCATCATCATCATCACCATATTCTTCTTCTTCTTCGTTTTATGATGATGATGATGATGATGATCATCACTCATCCACCACCACCACCACATCCACACATCACATCATCATCATCATCATCATCATCATCATCATCATCATCATCATCATCATCATCATCATCATCATCATTATCATCTCATTCATTTTTCATTTTTCTTTTCTTGTTTTTTTTCTTATTACTTATTATTATATTTTATTATATTATTATTATTATTATTATTATAACTGAAGCGGTCGTAGAGGTGCAAGGCATCACAAACCTCAGCTTATCCAGGGACCAGCGTATTGAGGGCGGCGCCCATCTCTCCCTCTCGGCTTTACCTTTCCTGACCCCCAAAAGGGCAGGTACCAAGTTACAGCTGAGTGAACTGGGGGACTATACTGAAGCCAAGGAGAACAAACGGTCATCCACCCACTCGGTAACCACTCTCGATGCTGCATCACCTTAGTTTAGGAGAAACGAGTGCTTTGATCAGTGAGCTATCCCGTCCTCATTACGGTGTAAACAAACATGACTGAGCCTGTTTTGAACCAAAGAAAATGGTTACAGTATTTTCAAGACGAGACCACCAGATCAAATCCATAGAGACCTGTATAGGACAACACAGCACCGATAACAGCAGGAGCAGCAGCAACAGCAGAGCAGCAGCAGCAGCAGCAGCAGAAAAAAGTATCAACTTAGCTGATGGCAGTTATCAAGACAGCAACAGTGGTGATGGTAACGAGCTATTGAAATATGTGTGTGTGTGTGTGTGTGTGTGTGTGTGTGACTCTGTGTAAATAGCCTCTAGGCAGGACGTAGATGGCCAGTATACCATGTGCACGCACAAACACATGAATGGACAGTGGGGCTAGTGATGAAGACCAGTCAACTGCATTCCCAGCTCAGACCAGTTCTTGTATCTTGTCAGGTGGTGTTCCAGTACATTACCTGCCAGTCACACCGGAGCTAGATCCAGACACAACTGTGATTGGTTTGATTCTCTTTCAGAGTGATCTTTTTCAAACAAACAAACAAAAGTAAAAACAAAAACGGGGACTGGGATAATTTCAATAAATAAACTGTAGCCAACATAAACTTTCAGATGAGACATTAAACCAAGGTCTTGTGTACAACAAGCATTCAGAGCTCGCGAAAGAACACAGGGCAACAGGAGAGGAATCTGTGGCAAATTTGGGGGGGAGCCTTAAATACGGATGCAGACTGGAAACTAACAAAAATGGGTGGCACTGCTCTTGTCAGAAGAAACTCTCTCGGGGAAAAGCGGCCTAAAATTTGTGTAGATGATCTGCCAGGACCCAGAGTGGTATGTAAACATAGCAGTTTTGTATGTATTTTATATTTTGGAACCAGTGTTAGCCATACAATTTTTTTTCTTTCCGCAAAAAACATTTGGGTATCGTAAATTAAACTTCGTTGGCATTCCAAAAACCAATTGTTTTGAATATATTTTATTCAGAAAATAAGGATAAGATATAGACACATGCTTATTGAGAGCAATAGCAAACAAATAGCTTATGGCGTGATCAAAACAGTATATTTGACTCATTTAGATGTTTTGCAGCTGATAGGCAAAAATAAATCAGCATAACAACAATATATTACTGTCCAAACATCTTTTAAGATCAAAGACAACAGCAACGACAATGTCAAAACATCAAGAACACAAATAAGACATGTATGAATGCAGAAAAAATAAGGAAGCAAGCGTGTATTAGCATACATACATACATACATACACACACACATTTCTATATATATATATATATATATACTTACTCACTCCCCACCCCCAGCCCCACACACACACCCTTCATATTGTCTTTTCCAAGCTATATTAAGCGAAGCAGATATATCTAACACGCAGTCCAGATCAGCCCACTCAGTATACCATCAGAGTGAATAAAAAGGCACACACAGCAAGTACACGTAGCTCTGAGCATTACCTGTAATTGATATCTTTTGATATTTGGCTACATACATCGGGAATGGAATCTATAACTGTCATGTTTCTGGTAGACTAACAAGACAGGAAGATGATTAAATTAAGACGGAGCATATGTTCCTATACTTGTGTCTGTCAATAGCAATGCTGGTTAGTTGTCGTCATGTGTTGGTGGTGGGTCGTATTGCATGCTAAAAGCAAATGGAAGCACGCAAGCACACACACACACACACACACACACACACACACACACACACACACACACACACACACACACACACACACACACATATATATATATATATATATATATATAAGTAAAATGTTGCCGTCTCCTTGAATGCGATTCCTATACAAGTGAATGAACAGATATTGTGTTACCGTCTTGCTGCGTTTGCTCAGGCTGATTATTATTATGATTATTATTATTATTATTATTATTATTATTATTATTACTACTATTATTATTATTACTACTATTATTATTATTATCATTATTATGCTATCTTTTTTCTGAAGAAAAGCATAACATTTATCTTTTTTTGTATTGTTTTTAGTGTATTACATAACAGTGCACTACAAAGCTTTGTTGTGTTGTGTCATAAAATACAGCTTTGTATTGGTATATAGGCCTATGTACCATGCTAGGTTGGATTAGATCAAATTGGATTAAAATAGTTTGAATTTAGCATGTGTGTGTGATTGCGCGCGAATGTGTGTGTTCTCTGAGACAGTCTAACTACTATACGTGCGCACGCGCACACACACGCGCACACACACACGCGCGCGCACACGCGCGCAAATATATATATTATACAAAAAAAACAGCAGCCACCAACTAAGATAAAGCCCTAAAAACCCCAGACAAACAAATAACCCTAATTTGGCCAAAACGTACATTGCTGTTACAGTTTGTTTTTTTTGTTTGTCTGTTGTTATTGTTGATGGTAAAGTGGTTGTTGGTGTTGTTGTTATTGTTGTTTTAAATCACTAAATGCAAGTAGCGCGTACAGTTTAAGCGTATCGGCTCCTTTCTTCTTCTTCGTCGTCAAACGCTTAGACAGCAACTACTGTTGGGCCAAAATGCGTTGGGCTGCTCTTTAGCACCTGACAAGTCAGGCCCAGCACTTCCATCTTTAACATAAGAGATAGTTATATTTTATGTCCTTCTGGGGAACAAATGTCACAAAAATAGACCATGAAGACAACAAATAGACAAGGAAGAGGTGAAAGGAAGAAAAAGGAACGAAGCAGAAACAAGAGAGGGATAGAAAAGAGGACATTCCTAGCACAGAATCTCCCGAAGATGGAAATGCTTATACTTGCAGGCATCCAGAAATCCCGCGGGGGATCGACTCATTTCAATGACAACCTACAACAACCAATGCAATGGATCCAGCAGTTCAGTGTGGGCGTGGCTCACCTTAGTAAATCAACCAATCCAGACTTAGCATGTGACCTGTCAGTTTTGTGACGTCACAGTCTTAGGCTCCGCCTCTTCTAGCTCAGTGCACATTGTCTGATAAAATAATGTGTCACTCAATGTTATGTTTAACAAGACATCTATTCACTTATAAACGTATGTACATGACCTTTCCAAAAGACAATTATGTTTATTTTTGTTTTTATGCATGTTATATCTTACCTGAGATTTTTGTTCTTTCTCTTTTTTCTTTGGTGGGGGGGGGGGGGGGTTACTTTAAAAAATTATCTGCTTATAATTATTGTTGAAGTTTCATAGCTCTATTTGTTATTGAACAAAATGTGTAGTGGTTTGAATGATTCCCTCATTCATTTTTGTACATGCTACTTACTTATATATTCATTTCATTTTCTAATCTTGCTTTATGTGACATGTTACTGCCCTCATTATATTAATTTCTTACTCAGTCAGAGAACTTAGATACTACTTTCTGCAATTCTGGACCCAGAAACCTAGGCTTCTGGTTTGTCCAGAGGCCACTGGTTGAAGGTTGTCTTGCTTTAGTTATGAATATGTGTAGGACTCAAGATACCTGACTCCCGTGACGTGTGCTCCAAGACTTCTTCTGACGTTAATCACAGAGCGTTTGTAGCCTTCTGCTGATGCTAATTACAGAGTGTTGTAAACTTTCTGCTGACGATAATTACACAGTGTTATAACTTCTGCAGAGGGCAATTAATTGCACAGTGCTGTATGCCTTCTGCTGGTGGCTGTTACACAGTGTTACAAGTCTAAAGATGGAAATCCTTATACAGCGCCCTAAGCCTTCTGCTGACGTAATTACAGAATGCACAAAGCCTCCTGCTGACGTAATTACAGAATGCACAAAGCCTCCTGCTGACAATAATTACAGAATGTACAGAGCCTTCTGTTGACGCTAATTACATAATACACTAAGACTTCTGCTGATATTAATTACAGAATGCACAAAGCCTCCTGCTGACGTAATTACAGAATGCACAAAGCCTCCTGCTGACGTAATTACAAAATGCACAAAGCCTCCTGCTGACGCTAATTACAGAGTGTACAGAGCCTTCTGTTGACGCTAATTACATAATACACTAAGACTGCTTCTGATATTAATTACAAAATGCACAAAGCCTCCTGCTGACGATAATTACAGAATGCACAAAGCCTCCTGCTGACGTAATTACAGAATGCACAAAGCCTCCTGCTGACAATAATTACATAATTCACAAAGCCTCCTGATTATAATTACATAATGCGCAAAGTCTCCTGCTGACAATAATTACAGAATGCACAAAGCCTCTTGCTGACAATAATCACAAAGTGCACAACACCTCCTGCTGATGATAATAATAATAATAATAATAATAATAATAATAATAATAATAATAACAATAATAATAATAATAATAATAATAATAATAATAATAATAATAAATGAAATTTGTATAGCGCTATATCTTGCAAAGACAAATCAGAGCGCTTGCATTCAATATATTCTTACAGAGTCATGCAGCCAATAACTATCAAAAGCTTAAACAAAATTCAAATGTACGCACGCACACACACACACACACACACACACACACACACACACACACACACAGGTTGTAGACTTTGGCAGGGTAAT